>JAVGVS010000010.1:3808317-5008317 GCA_032718565.1 Distichodus sexfasciatus | reverse complement strand
AATGACAGTCAGTCAGTCGTCCATTATCTATAGAACAAAAATACTTATTCTTCAGGAGACGGATCTAGTTTGTCTTTATACTACCTTAGTTAAATTAGATTTAGCAAATATTAAATAGTGTTCAACTTAAACTGTGGAAGGAAAAAGAAAGTGGGAAGAACGAGAAGCTCATAATAATGCTGCCTTTCTCCACAAATCCCATGAGAGAATTCATTTACCAACTCTATGCTGTAATCACAAAGCAGGATTGGGAGAACACTTCTATAGAGAGCAAACCAAATTGCATCTCACTGAGTGTTCAGAAAAACTAGACACAGATAGAAGATGCAGTGTGGGTTACACCACATACCCTCAAATGTGATCATGGTGCCGTTTCTTAGCAGAAGCCCTTCAGGTAAAATCAGCTTCTCATCACACTTCACTACTGTGCAGGATGTAACACTCTTATAAAGGAAGGACGTTTAAGAGAATTATTGTCATTGTGAACCTACACTGTCTCCTCACCTAAGATATCTGAAGCTTCATAATGCTAAATTATATAGTGCTTGAAGTGACAAGAGATGTGGCAATGTAAGAATGTGAATATACTTCTTCGGCATACATAATAATTAATGATGTTCATCACAAATATACATTTTGTTATAAAAAAAAGGCTTTAGAACTCCAGCAAATGATACAAATGTGGTTAAGAACAACTGCAAGCATCTTATATATGTCAGACCCTCGCAATGTTGTGATCACAACTATTAATGCAAATTCAGCCAATACCCACGAATTCATTACTAGCGTGCAATTTTGACCAATTACTGCAACTTTTGACCAATCAATGTCGTTCCCCGCAAAACGTTGAGCCAAACGTCAGCGATCTCAATTCCTTGTTACATTTAGAAGCCGTAGGAAATGTGTGATAAAAACGTCTCACATTTACCTTCAAGAATAACAAAATGATTAATTGTTAATAAAAATAGTGGTTTTGTTCCCTTCATTTTAATTGATTCTTAAAGAATCATTATAAAGGAGGATAAAAGTGCAAACTTTGACTTGCTCCTGCAACTTTATTGCAACAAAATGCCTAAAAACACCACAACTTTCATCACAATTTTTTTCAGAAAAGCTGCCGCAAAATCAGGCATTTTAGGCTGCAACAATATCAAAAAAGAGCCACGAACTCAGCGAGGGACTGCTATGTTGAGCATCTTATAAATGAAAGTCAGTGAGCACAAAGTCTCGATTAGCTTTTATTATTAGTTAGCCAGTGTTGTGAGGAAAAGAAGGCAATGCTGTGCATCATTGTACTGATGCACCAAAAGGCAGTTTTCACTTTGTTAGTCCATTTTACCGAAACTGTAAAATGTTCTTGTATTTTGTTCAAAGTACTATTTATTACCTGATTTATTACATGTACAATAGAACAAGTTCATTATGTGTTATCTTGGTAAGGACTCTTAAGTAACTACAACAAATGGCACAGAAGAACTTTATTCCCAATTTAGTTTTTGGGAAAAAATTACAAAAACTAACATATCAGGTGATAGCATTGGAAGACTTACATATCAAAACCGAAAGCCCTACAGTATATTAGTCATTTTTCAATTGAAACACACAATCGCTAAACAAGAAGCACTTCTGTCTTTTAAACAATTCTCATCTTAGTCTCGTCAAACCGGCACGTCAACCCATGTCAACACCCGAACTACTTATCCAGCCCAATCTCTCAACCCGCCACTAATGTAATGAAAGCATCTCCACGTGTTCTGCTGAGTGAGATTGATCATGCTGATAAAGTCCACACCCATCACAGCCAAGGCCAATTTTTCATCCTTACAAAAAGTATGACAGAACATCTACGTGGGCAAAAAGCTTCTTGATTGGAAACAGCTTGCGCATCCTGGTCTTGATAGCAGACAAACGGGTTCTACTGGTCATATTGACACTGGGCTTAATGGCATTAATTGCAATCAGTGGCTGCCTCCTCCCCGCGCAAGGACGAAAGCAATTAAGGTCACGGGCTGGAGTAACCTCAGTCAAACAGTCCGTAAGCAAATGAGATGCAAACTGAAAACTAGTTAATTTGGCCTCTTGACATTCTCCAACTGGCAGTGAGTGGGAGGAGGCAACTGTATGCAAATCATATGCAAATAGGAGCGGCAGTTTTCCAAAAAAAAAAGAAAGGGTGAACTCCACACTCTTGAAATCTGTAGTGTGCAAGGTAGGGCAAAATAGGACAGGGTAGCATGCACACAGTGTTGATGAGTAGCTGACTAAAATAGTGTCACTACTGCTGTTGTTTTCCAGTAATATTTTTTTTAAACAATATAGCATGGTAAAATGTTACACTACCACAAAAAATACTCATTTTTACAAAGATTGTTATTTTCAACTACCAGGTGTTTCTGATTGGTGTTGAACTGGCAGAAGTGCCATCTGATAGGCTACAGTGCCCGTGTAATTGCATCACAGTGCACTCTTGGCAGCTGCCAAATGGAGTCTGAGAACGAAGTCCACATTGGCCAAGTTGGACGCATGAATCGGTGGCCGTATTTATCAAAATGTATGAGTGATTGACTCCTGTGTCCTTGTCATTGCATCACAGTGCGCTCTTGGCAGCTCCAATATGGAGTCTGAGGATGGAGTCTAACATATTGATGTTGGACGGAAGAAACCAAAGCCGTATTAATCAAAATGTAGGACTGATAGGCTACTCTGCCTGTGCCATTACATCACAGTGCACTCTTTGCAGTTGCCAAATGGAGTCAGAGGATGGAGCCCAACATGTCAGCTGGAAACCTGTGGCCGTATTTATCAAAAGGTAGGAGTGATAGCCTACTGTGTCCTTGTCATTGCATCACAGTACACTCATGGTAACTGCAAGGTGGAGTCGGAGGATGGAGAATCTGTGGCTGTATTTTTAACTCCTACCATTTAAAAGTAGCTTCCCTAACACTGAATGCACGTATACACACGTACGCACACACAAAAAAACAGGTCTGTACATGCTGGCTGGCACAAGTAGAGCATTGCGCAGACAACAGCTGGTCGGTCTGGAAGAAGCCATCAGTCCAGGTAAAGCCCAAAGCATGACTAGTGCTCCTGACACGAGTTTTCCATTAACCGCAGGCAAGTTAAGCGAAAAGGGGAGCAGCAAAAACCAGCATCGCCGCGAGCATTCGTTTTTCACCAGCGTCCTGTGAAAGAGGCCGTCATTAGCGCTCACAAGGCTATAAATGAAGGGAGCGCCGCGAACAATGACAAAGAGCGGGAAACAGGCTGTGGACCGAGCACACCACAGGACAGAGCTGCAGATCAGCAGCGTGCCAATTTACACTCGCCTGCGAGCAGCTGCTGATGAAGCAGGGGGGCAAACATTACCTCATCCACACCGACCAGGGTCACCTGGGTGGAGTAGTGATGAAGGAGGTCTGCCGATAGGGAAAATGGAAGCTCAGTCAGATGACTCGGTCTGAAACATCATAACCAGAGGACATTTCTCCTCCTCTTACTGCGACTTAATATAGCAAAGTAACCCAGAATGCGGTATGGATTTCTGAATATTAGAATTCGATGATAACTCAATTAAGGGAGAGGTGGTTCTTCTGTTTCCAATGGCATGCTGATGTGATTACCACCGGCAAGAAACAAAATTGCAATACTGTTTGTTTAATTAGAAACAAACCAGACCCCCCAAGAAGTGTTACTGAGTAATGACCTTTTATTATGGAATGATTAAGGTAAAAAAGGATAAGGAAAAGATTATTTGTTCTCATTATTGTTGTTGGTCAGATTTGCCTGAAGCCAGTGGAAGGCAGCATCCTTTCTAATACTTATAAATGAACTTTTGAATAATAATAATAATAATACCATATAATAATAATAATAATAATAATAATAATAATAATAATAATAATAATAATAATACTAGAGCACAACCAATGCATTGGTGTGTCGATATTATTGGTCGCCATGAGTTAACTACCAATCGTTTGTAACGGCCGATAAATGTAAAATAAAAATGAAAATGGAAACAGGTTAGCATTGTTATTACCTTAGTTTGTACTTTTATTTTGAACTACAAAAGTACAGTCAATTTTTAAAACCAAAACTGACGTTGACATTTTTTAAAAGTGCAAAACCTGTAGAAACTCAGAATTCCCCCACTTTCATTATGTGTGGTTGTTTAAGAGTAGTACTTGATCATATGACATATTTTTGATCATATTTTTAAAAAATAAAATTGTTTTATTGCCTTAGACAGGATAGGTGGCGGTAAGGATAAGTGGTTAGGATACTCGCCTCTGGACCAAGAGATTGTAGGTTCGAAGGCTACCTCCAGCACTACCATCATTGGGTCCCTGAGCAAGACCCTTAACCCCAAGATGCTCTCAGGGAGACTGTCCCTGGAATTAGGAAAATGGAAATTGCTCTGGATATGTAAATGCCGTAAATGTAATGGAAACTGGATTTTCCTCTAGTGGACAAACTACATAATGACAACAATAAAACAAATCTTATATCACTTTTTTATATATTTGGAACTAATCAGCTTTTACAAATACACATCCCAAATTTTTGGTAATTAACTGATATCGTCCGATAATATTGACACACTGTTTTATCAGTTCGGGCTCTGTTATTAACAGGAAATGGTATTTATAAGTACTCTAAGTCTCTTGCTGTTGCCAAAACAGCTAAATGAATCACATTGGCTTCTGGCAAATCTGACTGATCGGCTCATTACTCAACCTGACTGCCACTTTGTCTGAGTTTCCTGCTGATAAATTAATGAAAAAATGCAGTGGAGATGAAGACGAGCTACTAGAAAAAGAATTGAACACTAGTTTTATAGCTGTCCCACTATATTTTATGAGGTTCTTAAAGCAGAAATTACAATTGTTTACCAGCTCAATAACTGATTAGTACTTGCATTTTTGTTTATATCTTGTGCATACATTTGCTACTATTTTGTTCCCTGAGGCCGAATGCAAGGATTACATGTCTAAACTGGGATTACTTAAAATTCTAACACGGTTCCAGCTCCCAAAAGCACATTATGGGGCCAGCGGTGAGTCGTAGAAGCCGCAGTGGTGATCTTTGCCATTAACCCGAGAAAGGCCAGTTCGAGTGCCAGGACTTGTGAGCGTTAATGAAATCTGGGATCTCTGTCCTATCCTAACACTTTTGGGCCCCTGAGTTAGGCCATTAACACCCACCAGCCCCAACGGTGCAAGATAAATACCACACGCTGGATTGTGAGCCCAATTTTCTCTAAAGTCTGTCTGCCTACCTGTTAGAGCTGGACAGCTAATTCTAATCGCGATTACGATTGTAGCTTCCCACGATTATGAAATAATGATAATAATTTTTTTTTTTTTAAAACTACATTTGTTTGTATCTCATACTGAAACGTAAACACTATTTTACTACACTTTTTTCGGGGGACTATACTTTTAGCTTTGCACCTCCTGTTAACAAGCGCTAAACATAAATGCAACTGAAGAACGCCATCATAATCAAGATGGGAAGGCAGATATTGTCGGTTGATGAAAACGTTAAACCTTTGTCAGGGGACTAGGGGAGGGGCAAAAAATCAAAAAATAATCATTCATTCAATAATCGTAATCAAGGTAAAATGTTCTTTTAATTGTGATACTGAATTGAGGTATCACCCAACCCTATTCGACGTTGACTTTAGATTAGACTTCAGATCTCTCTCTCTTTACGCTGCTAACCGTTGGGAGTTTGTTCTGCAGTCAGACTGCTGACCACCGAGTGCACGGAGTTCAGCGAGCGCCGTCCCACCCTCCACGCCAGCAGCTTTCGCTCTGAGCCAGCGAGCATGCAGGGAAAAAAAAAAAAAAGGCCAGCCTCGCTCGGATTGGCCACGCCATGAGTCCGCTAAAGGCAGCGTAGCTTGCGCCTCAGCCAACCGGCTTCGATCAAAACACGGCGTGCTCCTTTATGAATGAAGCTCAGCGTACGCCAGGCAGCCGCACACGTGTAGCCTGAATTTACAGCGCCATGCCACTTTCCACAACACTCCCACCGCCGCTGCTACTGCTGCCTGGCTCTCACCACAGAACAGTCGCAGAGCTGTTGATGCCGAATCACATGAGACCTGGAAAACTCCAACTCCGCTGAAAAGAAGAGGGGGGGAGAGAAGTTTGCAATGTTAGCAGCAAAAACAACAACTATAGACGCGATCCACATTACGTGGTCAGGTCAGAAGGAGAAGCGTTTGACCAAACGCTGGTTGCCAGTTTTAAGCCACAAAATCACTTCAACACATCGAGACACGACGCAGCACAACAGACTGGCTGCCTGAACCGTAACACTTTCAATGAACTTTCCGTCTGGAGAGAGCGAAAGTGGGGAACTGGGTTAAGCGGACTCGGGTCCCCGCTTCGATGTGCCAACAGTGCCACCTAGGTGCAGACGGAGGGAGTGCAGTACCGAACGAATTACATCACAGCTTCCCTGCCCATTCACTGTAGCACTCAGTCAGACAAAGAGCCTCCAGCCAGGGAGCCGGGGCGCATTATTCAGCGCGTGGAGAGATAAGAGAAAGCGCTCCAATAAGCCAGCCCAGTCTGCCCTGCTCTAATTGCACTGTCTGCTCACGTATCCCGACTCCAAGTCCAGCTCCTGCACACTGCTGAGCTTTAAACGTGCAGCTGGATGAGACGTGGCTACCTTTGTTAAGAAACGTGGACACACAATGACTACGGATATTATTCAAGAGGAAAATTAAACAGGGATTAAAGAATATTTTTGTAATGGTCAAACGTTGTCGGTGGGGAGAAGCTCATTAGATATTCCTCCCAATACCGCTGCTTGGGATTTCGCACAAAATCCTGTAAACAGTTTGGAAATATGCCGCCGATGGGTTTTAACAAAGTGGTTGAGGTATGCTCAATTATACCCATGTGCATTAAAGAAGAAGAAAACGGAGCCACTGCCATCTAGTGCCAAAACAAAAAAACAGCATTTTATGCTGAGGATGTCACAAATTGCCAGTCACCATCTTCACCAACATTTAAATACACAAAATTATCCACAGCATTAAGATAACATCCACGTTTCAATAAAGAGTAAACATGCTGCAAAGCATAGATAATGTTATAAAGCTGAACCTAATACAATGCATAATCCAAACATGTTCCATGCCAAGGCAGTAAAAGCTCGGTACTGCATGGTTCCTGCTAGTAAAGAAGAGCATTGAAGAGGATTAATTAGTACCACTTTAAACATTAACACACATAGACCACACTGAGCTCCTAATATCTCTCCAACTGTAGAAGGAAGAGCTACATGAAGTATTTATCCAGCCAAGTCCTTTTAACTTACGCTTTCAGTCAAGTGGTCTACACCCTTAATCACTAGGCCTGCACAGTTTAAAAACTGAAATGAGCCTCAAAACAAACAAAAAAACCTTGGGTTTCATCTTCCTGCGTGGAAGAGTGGTTTGCTAATTAGATGTGTATGTGCAGATGCAAAAATTTTATGTTGTCTTGCCTGTATGATTGAGCTCCAATTTCTGATAAAACAAAAAAAAATTGTGCAACAATAGAATAGAACTGATCAAGTTACCACTGAGGTACTGATGAGCAAGGTAACTTTTTAAAATGCCTTTTTTCATTTTTCAAAACATTTCCAGATGATTGCCACCTTTATGAATAATGAATTTAATGAAAACATCTAAAAAGTACATCCCTCCCACAATCAGAGTGCTCAGCCTGAGTGGTAGAGCCTGGGACAGAAGCAGTTTAAAACCTCCCGAATTATATCATGACTACATAAAAATTCAAGTTAAAAAGAACATCCCAATAGCAACTATGAAGTAATGTAGAAAACTTGATGGCACGCATTATATTGCATTGAATCGAAGACCTAATAATCAGAATTGAGTCAAATTGTGAGACCAGTTAAGGTTCACACCTCTATCATACAAACAACCATCACCATTTCAAAAATTAATGTCAATACATCACAAAGCAAGTGGTACACAAATTGTGCATTTGAAGCTTTATTTTAAAAAGTTTGCATTATTATGTACAGACCACACAACAAATGTAACAGCTTTACAGAAAGGCCCTATTCACACTATGGAAAAACAATAAGTCATTCATCATCAATCTGCAAAAGCTTATTAAAAACACAAGCACAGACACACAACTCGTATGAACACAAAGTCAACCAATCTGTAAGGTAACATCCAAAACTCAGCCTCTAATGATTAAACCTTACCCATTTGGTCTACATCATTTGCTGAAGGCTACAAACTTAGACACTTAAAGGGGCAGGGATTAAAGGTCAATGGTAAACGTGAAAGTGAGTTTAGAATGATATAGTACTAAAACTAACCTTTCAACAAAGCGTGACTGACCCGCTGACATTTTACCATAAATAGGATGAGAGGCGTTATAATCCTTCATATTAAATAACAGGCAAACCTGGCACACAGGTACCCTCTAAAAGCAGAAACTTCCTTTGGGATTTACTCAGTTCAGTAAATCATTTCAGCTTGGTTGTCCTCTAAGCAGCAAAGATGCCAAACTGCAAGAAGGAATACTGGGAAAAAAAACAAACAAAAAAAAACAAAGCACCACTATGCCAAATAACTTGGCTTGTGAAGTATTCAAGTACCTGAAATAGGAGAATAGAAATTAATTTAAAATGAATAAATTAAACATTGGGGATTGCAAACCAGTAAGGTAATGTTACAACTTGCAGAGGCTCGACAAAAACATTCCATGGAAGTTGCTCCTCAGGTCAATGGTTTGACATAAAAATATTGGAAAAGCCATAACAGTAACTTTTCACATAAAAAGAAGTTTAGTTTCCCCATTGCAAGCCTCTAACATACTTGAGATGTTTAACTATAACAGGCAAGAAGCCCCTCTAAATTGGGGAGGACATAAATAACGGTTTGATCCCAAACTTTAACAAAACTGTTTGTTAATCGCAGTGTCGCTTAAGTCTCCATAGGTTCTTGTTCCATGCCAGACAGTGCAAAACGTTCAAAGATTGAAATAAATAAGGTTCAAACTGCAAATTAGAAGGGATTTTGCTTAATCCTAGTGATTCAAATGCATCACAGAATCATTTAAAAATAATTTTAAAAAAGCACCTTACACATGAAAAGGCCATAGAAAGCTGGATTAGACTCCTAATTTATGTAGTCACCCCAAAAATCATTTATATATTCAAATTTCTTTGAGTAAACAAACGACTGGCATGTCAACAACATGCACAAGCTTATTATTGACCACACCTTTGGCTGTAATCTGCAGTGAGAACGCCTGCACACTTTCACACAGACTCGTCTTTAAACTTTTCTGCTAACACACTTTAACATAATTCAAGCCCAGTAACAGCATTTAGTTTTAAAGTGAAACTGCACAGCAAATGGAAACAATGCCTTCTCTAGTCCTTCAAATCACATCCTGCTGCTAAAATCGTAGGTCAAGGCACTATTCCTTCATATGCAAGCCAAGTCCACATTTAACAATAAAGTTCTTTATTTCAGGGACTTGATCAAGGTGGTTAAACATACAGCTTTTCAACAGTCCACACATGAGACCATCATGTGTTTTGGCATTAGATATATTTCAAGTGTAATTATTTTTCAAAAGGTATATTAAAAAAACCGTCTTAAACCACAACTGCAACTTTGAGGAAAGTGGAGATTTATACTGAATACTTTCCATTCAGAGATTGATACGGTCTAGGGTCGCTCATTTTTGTGTCAGGCAATTCCCCTGAGGAAATAAGTACTGTGACTTAAGCACAGCACAAACACACGCAACACTTACATCTACAGGTCTGAGGTGATGAACAACTGTGAAGCAGTAGAAAGCTTAATGGGAGACATTTGGAAGCTAGTCATGTGATAAGCTACATATTAAATTCATGACCAGATTGACAATTTCAGTGAAAGTGAGCTCTTCCACTATGCAGTGGCTGTGGAGGAAGAAAAAAAAAAAAAAAAAGGAGTCCCAGGTGGAACACTTTAAATAAATTCATGTCAGTACGTTGTACAGTTCAAAACGAAATACTTTTCAACAAAGGAATGCTAGCTACACAAGCCAGAGTGAATTTCCCAGCTAACTGCCAGGTTTGCTCATCTTACCGATTATAATGGATATGGATTTTACTTAGAAGCTTGTTTGCAAGGTATTTTATAATTATACCCGCCATCAGCGAAGGACTGAAGTGGGGCTGGATAACATACCCATAACACACATCTTTAACTTCGCATGGTTTTCAGAAGGCATCTCTGGAAGGAATCAACATGTGTTTCTAATAGAGGGCTGATGTCAATCTCTTTTCCACTTTCCACTAGTGCGGTAAGACACTAATTCTCTGATGTGGAAAATTAGCATTCATTAGAGTACAGAAGCCAACAGAGATCATGTTATCTTTCTCAGGATTGACCAAGTCATTTCCTTGAGATTGAGATTATTATTCTTGTGACTGAAATAATGAGTCATTTTCATGAGATCAAGTTATTTCACTCATCAATTCAATGCAATTTCTCTGCAGACAACTTTTCATCTGTGATCTCATGAAGAGTTCTCAACTACGTCATAATCATGGACAAATGCATCCAATTTTACTTTGATCATTTACTGTCAAGTCAAAATAGCAGTATGTCCATCGGAGCTCAACAATGGTATTTGTCATTATCTAGAAAACGACTTTCGTTACGCTGTGATCTAGAAAGAACAAAAAAAAAATCACTATCGAGATAAGAAATATAATGCCAACACGTGTCCTCTATTGAATCCTGTAAAACATAAGTATTAGTTGCAATAAGAAACAAGTATACGTTAAATTACAGTGTTGCATTCATTTAAGAGTTGCCTCCTATCACCCAGTACCAAACACAAAGGGCCTGGATTATATTTGTGGACAACAGCCACCTGAAAAACATCTCCTCATTGTGCTCTTCCAGCCTATTTTGAGTCTGCAGTATGAAAAATGCAGAACTTCATCCATACTTCACCTTTGCAGGTCAACCAAAGTCTGAAAATTTCCCAATATTAATTACGCACATAAACACGTTTAAGGCTTCAAGTCCTCTGCAGTTAAAAGCGGGAAGGCCCCGAGCACCTCAAGTGAAAATTCCAACCAAACCAAAGTCCATCTTCAATTAAAACTCACTTACTGGTAAAACTCCACCCAGTAACCAGCCCAAAACGTTCCCCTTCCTCTTTTGTTTCACCAGCCAGCCTCACACCATCAGCAGGTCCTCCAGAGGCAGCGTGTCCAAGTCGCAGGAGTCGAAAAGGTCGCTGATGCCCTGCTCATCATCCAGCCCCAGCATGTAGTCCTCGCTGAGCAGGGCAGGGGACAGAGTCACGAAGGGCGTTGGCTGTTGCAGGATGGACGAGAGCGAGGAGCTGAAGGGAGACATGCTGCCCGTCACCGGGGCATAGCCGTTACCGTTTCCGTCGATGCGGCTGCCCTTCACGTGGCCAGGATTTGCCGCTTCGACTTTGGAAGCTTCTGCAAAAGAGGTTGAAAAGTAATTATTTCTCCAAAGACTATTAAGAAGTTGGCATAACAATAAGTATGTTTATTAATGTTTCTCCACTGACAGATGTTTGATACCCTGTTTTTTGGTTCAGAAGGCTGGACAAAAAGTGAACTAGTTTTTCTG
Source organism: Distichodus sexfasciatus (assembly GCA_032718565.1). Taxonomy (NCBI): domain Eukaryota; kingdom Metazoa; phylum Chordata; class Actinopteri; order Characiformes; family Distichodontidae; genus Distichodus; species Distichodus sexfasciatus. The sequence continues at coordinate 4,996,658 of JAVGVS010000010.1, read as the reverse complement.
ATTGTTACAAAACCTACAACTTTAAAACAATGGTGTTTTCACAATTGGTACCTTTCAACATTTTAAACAAACCAAGATTGTTTCAATGTGAACACTATCAAATGAGACCAATTTAGACGGTGGTCTCACTTCAGCTTGATTTAAGTCCGTGCCACACTTTACTTAACCAGTGAATCAGGAACGCAACACTGTCCTATTTCGCAAAAACTGATTAGCCAAGTTCCATTTCCTTTCTTTTTTAAAAAATCATAGACAGCCCACAGTTTTTAAAAATGTCCAAATAATCTGTCTTTTGGCAGACACGTATTTTAGTTTTAGCTCAATGTACAGCCTGACTTCTACCCCTTATGCCCATGTGCCTACTTGCCACTTACTGTTGTTATCTTACTGATAAATCCACTGTACACAGGTTAACAATCTGAAGAACAGAATGGTATTATTTCAGGGATAATACCATTCTGTTATTCAAGTTGTTAACACAAGTCAGTAAAATACTTCACCAAAAATATTGGAAGAGCACGTGCCTGACTCACCTTTGGACATTCTGAGGAAGGCAGTGTCATTTCCATTCATGTCCACTCCATTGTGAGGTGGACTGTCAGGATCATTGTGGTCAGTGCAGAGGAAAACATCTATAGGCCCCTTGGTGCTGCTCAGGTGGACCTGCAAACTCTACATGAAAACAAAATTTCATACATTTAACATAACCCCAGTGGCCCTCGTTCAGCAATATTATTAGTTTATTCTAAAATTTGTGCTTAGGAAAGTTAAGACACTAAGAGCAGTTCTTACCCAAGAACAAGTTACAAACAAAGAAAACATTGGTGAATGAGTCTTCATGAAAGTTGTGTAAGCATATTTTAAGAATGACGCCAGATTTCTAAACTAACTTGTTTCACTGGCAGAATTGAGGGAGTTTACCTCTTTTGGGTCTGGAACCTCCAGCTTGGTTTCAGATGGAGCTTTTACCGCAATTACAGTCTGATTCTGTAAACTCTTGATTCTGCGAATGTCCTGGTATGTGACATATGCATATGTGAGAGAGGTTAAGGAAATTATGGAGCATATCAAAGCCAAGTTACTGTAGTATGACGATGGCAGATTGAAAGATCAAAAGATGTTCCACAAAACTATCAGAGCAGGAAGTGCCAGCACATTTCTTGCATACCATGTTTATAAAGTGTAAAGAAACAATAGCACTGTGCAACGAGAAATCCATTTGCTTGTTAAGAACCACACCCATTATGGTCCTAATTAGCTGGCTGCGCTAAGATTCCAAAAAACAAGTTTCTTGAACTATCAAAGTGTCAAATTTCCATCTCAAACATTTCTAAAAACCGACAGAAAAGAAAGTCATGAAAGTAGAACCTAGTTATTTCAAACAATTCCCACACGTTGTTCTAAGGATTCTCAGAAAATGTACTCTCTAAACTAAGAAACAAAGGCAATTATTTGCAGGGCTGGTAGGGCAAGTAAGCAGTAATGGATATTTCTGGTTGTGCATCTCCTCAGTCATCTGTTGGACATGGTCTGTGCAGGACTGAATGAGTTCGTCCAGTCGTGCCTCTTCCTCTCTGAGTGCCAGCATCTCTCTGCTCAGACTCTGCCGTGGCAACAGTGAAGAAAGAGTTCCTCCATCCGACGGCAGGCTCGAGCCACTGGAACAACCACAACACACAATCAGGTCACTGAGACAATACCCATCATAGCTCATAATGTGACAAAATGTAGTCTTAGCAGCAGTGTTACCAACAGCAATTAGAAACCAAACAAGAACATTAGACTTCCTACAAGCCTCATCCGCTACACAACACTCACAGCCATTGGATGTTGTTCTTCGACTTCTTTTTGATGAGGTGGATGCCCTCCAGAACGTTGGTGATATCATAGAGGCGTCTCTTCTGCACGTTAAGCACGTCAGCGGCCTGGTTCAGATCAAGTACACCATCTGAGGACTGCGCCAACAGCTGACAAAACTTCTTTGTCAGGAGGCCCAAGGATGTGTCATAGCGAGACTTTTCAGGTGGAGTTTTTGGGGCTGTCATTAAAAAAAAAAAAGAAAGAAAGAAATGATTCTGACATTCAATGATTTTCCATTTGAAATTTGTTCTTAAGTACAAACAATCTATAAACTTTAAAGTTGCTTTAAGTTTACCAATTCTACAGTTGTATATTATACTATTATATCTTAATTTCTCAAGGACCAATAAAAATATGGCTGAATGAAGGCGTGTCGTTTTGCCATACTACAAAAGGAAATTAAAATAGCCTAGATTAAATAAGCCAAAAAGGTTGCAACAGAAACAGATTAGAGAAAAGTGTGTAATTGATTAGGTCTAGTATAACTTCCAGTAGGTAATCTCCATTAAAAAAGGCTTTACTAATATGAGAAAAGTAAAATAACATCTGTAGCTTCACCACCAGGAGCTAGTCATAAACACGTGACCTCACCAATCAGTTTATGTGCTCATTGTTAAACACCTTCCACAATTAAGAGTATAATGACAATGACATTAAGGTGGTTACGCAAAATCAACCGCCTTGAAAATAGTCCTGTTTCCTCTTATAAGATGACTTCCTGTGATTAACTAGAAGCCAGCTCAGTTTGAGAGCCTCTAAATGTAACACCTCCACCATGACTATTACACACTTCAGAAAGTGGAAAAACTTTGTGCACGACTGCACAGCAGTACACTACACAATCAAATCTAGTCACAATACCTTTGGTGCTCTTTACTCTGAGGGCCGCTCTGCAACCCCTCTGTGCTTTAGTAGGTTCACTGTACTGGTGATCCATCACGTCCAATTCCAAACGACGCTTAGCCTGAACAAACAGAAAAACAAATGCTCAGAGTAAGTGACAAAAAAGTGCAAATTCTAGTTCAAAAAAGAGCAAAAAAGAGAATGTATTGTCACCTTACACCAAACATTATTTTATAATTCTCACAAAAGACTTCATTATAGTCAGTTACGCCATTTAAAACAGTAAATATACACATGATGAAATCTTCGGAGTAAATCAATGCACTTAATCCAGCTGTTACAATAATATCAAGAGCACAGTGAGTGGTTTAAGTTAGATTACATTAGAACTGATGACAGATTTTAACCCTACTTGTGGATTTTAATCACATGCAAATGTAAAGTCACAAACATTTATAACAAATTTAGTCTAATAGCTTCACACTGAAAAAAACATGTTCCTTGACATTAGCATATCATCTACCATCTGCACTCATTGTGAAGGACCCTTTACCAGAGGATATAAATACCTTTATGAACTGTAATTGCTTCTTAGAATTCTAGGGACATTTAGGAGAGCAACATGGCTCCCACCTCACCTCAAAGCGCTAAAACCCCTCAGTAAGGGTTTGGCCTCTTGAGGCCTTGTGCAAAAAGCAAATGCACCACAATATCACTACAAAAACTGATCCACAAAAACCATGTATTTATACACACACTGCCAATGTGGACTACATGTAATGGAAATTTACCATCACGTCTATACTCCCTCTTTACCCTCCACTGTCTCCTTCTGATGTGGTCACAAGGAAACACCACAGAACATCTCATCACATATCCTATCATTATCTGTAAAACCAGAGCCTGAACCATTTCTCACATTAAAAAAAACAAAAGGCCTGTAAATTTAAACTCGAAGACAACAAAGTGACCCCATCCCCCTCCTAAACACAAGGCGAGGCCTAGTCCTCATTCACCTAACCGCACTAGTAGTTAGCTATTGTTTTCAACCCTGAGTCGAGCTTTAAAAGGGGACACATTTACCAAATCCACCAATACGTCGGCTCTTAACATCTGTCAACTTCAGCCGAATATTTAGTAAGCCACGAAAGCATCAGAAAGTTGCGTAGCTTTGCAACCCACAAAGACTGAACCCTCAATGAAACGTGCACCCGAACGCTTACTTATAAATAAAAGTGGCTAACATCAACAACCACGCACAACTGACATGACATGGTTGTTTGGAGAATTAGATTCGACAGATTATAAATGCTAATACATTTTAATTTGTTGTGCTGGCCGAATCTACTTAGAAAATGTTACGGTTAACATATCACTTTTGCAAATGAAATTACAAGTTAAAACCGTCACAGGTCCGTTAGCTAAGCTAGTTAGCAAGCTACTTCAAACACTATAAACACGATCAGTAAATGTGAACGAGTCATAAGAGTGTGGGGTTTACCGGAGGCCGTCCTAAAGTCGGTCGTATCCCCACAGGTCCTTGCAGAGGTGTTGTGTACAAACTTGCAGCCGAAGCGTCTGCCACACGAACATTCTGAACGATCTGAGAGCAGGACGGCGGCGTTATAATCTGGATGTAGGTCGCTGTGGAATAAGATGCAGCACGGCGGTCGGACACCGTATTTATCGCGGTGTTTTGTTCAAGGTTAGAGCCTCCAGCCCCCGGTATGAACACTCTGTCTGGGACCGAGGTAACCCCCTTTCTCATCTTCAGAGACTCGTCGTCCCTTTGTGCCGCTTCTTCTTTGAGGGCGTTATTCTCCAAATTCTCCCAATAAAGCCCTGAAATAATCCTCAATAGTAACGAAGGACAATCTCATGAATTCGACGCTACCAAAATGTTAAAACCGCTAAGAGTTTAAAACGGCAGATGGGACAGATTAAAATGCGAAGCGAACTTCTTCCTAGCTGCTTAAAATGGCTCCAGGAAGCGGACAATGAATGAAGGGATGCGGTTTACGCGCGAAAGGCCCTCCCGCGAAACTCGGATTTCCCGGGAAGATTTTGAAATAAATTTGCATACAACATATCATTGGTCGAATCCGGCAGTGTTTTCGCGCGGCCCTATGACGTGACGCCTCGGTGAGCCAATGCAAACGCTGAACGCAGGGAGTCGCGTGAGCTGCACGGTCAGTGAATTGTTTCAGTTTTCGAAGAATTAAAGTATCTATTGAAAATGTTGACGGAAAATAAAAAATATGAAAAACAATCTAACCGATAAGTTGAAGTTAACTATATTTCTGTGGTTGCCTTTTTGCACTCTCTTTGTGTGTGTGTACACACACAAGAGAGATTAAAGATATAAGTACATATATGCGCACTCGGGCTGACCATGTTGTTTTTCAGAAAGGGTTACCACCATTGCAATTGTGTGTGCGCGTGTGCTGTAAATTCTTGCCAAATGGCGTCTTGTTTTACATGTGCTTCATACATCCATGCTAATGAGAGTTAAGAGCTTTGCCCAATGTTGTCAAAGTATCTATTTAATAGACAAATAGATACTTGTGAACTTCTATTGTCAAGGATGTGCAATTTCCGCCCCTGAAACCGTTGTTCTCTTTCCAGCAGATCTTAACACTGCTACATGCCATCATCTTCCTGTGCAGTGTGACTCACCTAGTCCATCACATTTTTTTAAGAACCTTTAAATTTTCATTTGTCTTGTGGTGTCTCAAAATAATAAGCTAAAAAGAAACAGACAAGCCTTATAGTTTGGCTGTCTTTCCAATATCTTTATTCAAACTGTTTTAACCTCACACTGGCTTGATTTTCTCCCTGTAATGAGTCATATACACAAAAACATAGCTAGAATGGACACCAGCAATTTTGTTAATTATGACCAAGCAACAACAAAACGCAACAAGCAAAGATTTGAGCTGCCAATAAAAGAGGACCTGCATGGTTCATAAGTTATGGAAGTATATTCCACACCATAGAATTAAACCTGACAATCTACATCAGGCACTGTTGTATTTCAAATCTACTGTGCTATAGCAGAGATCTAAACTCACTGACCACATTAATATTAACACCAGTGGGTTTATTTATGTCCAGTACAGATATGTATTTATTAACGATACTGTAATGCCAGATGCAGTTTTACCACTGGGACACAGTACCATGCCATGTCAGGATCACAGATGTGTGAAAATGGCCCGCTGCTCCAATAATGTCCAGCCAAAAGTGTTCCAAACAATGTTGATCAGGTTAGAAGATGGCTCAAATACTGCACATGGCAACAGATGGGTAATTATATTATCACACATGGTACCTGTAATTCCTAATAAATTAGTCAGGGAGTGTATATGAATAAGCATTTCACATTACACAAAGACATTTAATAAACTGCAGAAATAATGGACCTTTACAAAGAAACTTTTTAATCACAAAGAGCACTGTCACGTAAATCCCAGCCTTCTGAATTTTAAGAAAGATGTTGAAATCCTTATACTGTATTTGACATTTACAACAGTACAGAGCCCCAATCTAACTCCATGTGGCTTGAAGTTTGAATTGTCAACATGAGTTTTGGGAGCATTATTCCTAATAATATAAAGTGAGGAAATATTTTCAAAGTGAAGATATTTTTTTATTTAAAAAAAAATTCTGCAAACTGTAGGAATACATTTATGTAGATGTCTTCACAAATACTTTTTAATCATCGTCATCAAATTTGATCTTTTTCCCCTGGAAAGCTGTTATTTGAGCCAGCTGCTCTTTCCTCTTCCTGCTGGCTTCCCATGAGGGATGAATGGCCTGCTGGAACTGTTGAGGACGGCTGGAAAATTTTCCAGCTGCTCCTTTATTTGGAGCAGCCCTTTGCCTTGGACCTGGACCTTCAGGCCTTGGGACCTCAGAAGGCTTTCTGTCACTCCCAGGGCCTTGGCTTTTAAACCATGATGGCTTCTCATCACCCTCTCTACGCTTTCTCTGATTCTGGAAGCGTGGCGGCCCTTTGGGACATTTCCCTTTCTGAGAAGCCCCATTAGACTTGGACAGTGTTGAACAGAAGACTGACTGCATATTGAATGCCTTGGATGTTTCACCAGTGTCTTTTTCAGAACGCTCTGGATTACCCTTCTGCTTTTCAGGCTCACTCTTTCTCTCCTGAATGTATTTCGAACTGCTTTTCTTTTTCTTCAGCTTGCTCACCTTCCCGATGAAGAAGTCATCTTCATCGCTTTCCTCAGACAGAGAGGATTGCTTGTGGAAGCGTTCCTCAGTGCTGTCGTCGAAATACTCCTTCTCCTCGTCACTGTGCGACAGATCAGATTCACTCTCGTCTTCGTTTGTTCTCTTCACTGACTTCCTGGACTCATGTTGAATGTCTTGTGGTGCTTTAAGTGGCTTTCCTTTGGACCCAGATGGCATAGCTTTAGATGCACCGAGTGGTTGCACAATTTGGTTTGCAGAATCTTTCACAGCTTGCTGAGATGGTTCTTCTTTTAAATTCTTTGTAGGTGAATTCTTTTTCAGTAAAAAGGCCACATCAACAGATTTGGTGTCTTCTGCTGGCTTTACTGGATTACCACTCTTAGCTACCTTCGAGGCATGATCCTCCTCTTTTCCTTTTTCTTTATCTGTGTTATTATCGTTGCCTTCATCAGCACTATCAGTAGCTGCTCCTTTATCCCCATCTTTTTCTTCTTCCCCTTCATCATCTGTTTCCTCTACCTTACTATCATCCTCATTCAATAGCTCACTTGAGTCCTGTTCTCCCTTATCTTTTTCTGCGGCTTTAGTCTTTTCCTCCTTAATGGGCTCCTGGACAGTCTGGAGTTTCTTAATAAACCGTGGATGTGTGGCGATCCTTGCAATTGCTCTTTCGAGCGGACTGGACATTGGGTCTTCAAGTACCTTTTCGAAATTAATGTCCCCCTGTAGGGCTGTCTTAGTCACACGGTCAGGAAAGAGGCCCCTCAAAGCCTGGACTTCTTTTAGAAGCCCTGCTGCACATTCCTGATTCTCTTTTATTTCAGACTCTTCTGCCTTTGTCTTCTTTAGACTGGAGATCTGCTGTGAGAGCTTGGAGATAATCAACATCCTCAGTTTCTTTACCTCTTTCCTCATCCTCACCACTTCAGTCGGAACGCTGCCTGTCTCAGATGATTTCTGCAAGAAAAAAGAGCAACATTGATCAGATATTCTTAATTAGCAAACTTAGTAAAAATCTGAAAACTATTTTCAAAGTGCAACTAAAAACAACTAAAAACTGGCATTCTGTTTTATTCATTTGTTTATTATTAGAATTTACTCACCTTTTCTGTAGAATCACTATTCTCTTTTATTGCTTCTTTGAATACAGGTGTATCTTCCTTCTTAGTTACTTCAGAAACATCATCTTCCTCTTGATCTTTTTTTCCTTCCCACTCTTCATCTTTTGACAAATCCAACCCCTTTTCACAATCTAGATCTGAATCTCTGTGCTTCTGTATGGAGTCTTTTGCTTCCTTTTTTGCTGCACTTCTCCTTTCTTTTTTAAAGGCTTGAATGGCATTCTTGATATTACGGATCCTCTTGCTGAAATCTGGGTAAGTGGCGATGCGAGCTATGGCCCGCTCTGACAGGCTAGCATCCTTATTCTGGGTCACCTTCTCAAAGCTGATGTCCTCCTGCAGCGCAGTCTTAGTGACAACGTCAGGTGAAAGGGTCTTTATCTCACGGATCTCTTCAAGCAACCTAGTTGCTCGCCTCTGGTTCCTGCTGACATCTGCCTCTGTCCCCTTCTTTTTCTTCAGGGCAGCGATCTGTCGGGTGAGCTTCCGTATGACCATCACCTTGACCCTCTTCACCTCTGCCCTCATCTTAATCACCTCATTGCTGAGGTTTAGTGATGCGGCCATTGTCTCCAGTCTGTCTGCACACTGCTGGAAATGGACAATAAGTATGTTAATGCCGGTTTGTTCACTCTGATCACATTTCCAATTAATTAGTCGCCTACTTTGCAATGACAGCTAAACACCAGTGAGAACTAGTGGATCATGGCAGCCTAGTGGTAGGATACTTAATTACAAACCAAGAGTCTGTGGGTACAAGCCGGTCTCTAAACTAGTTTCCGTATTACCAGAACTTGGCCCCCTGAACCCAAGTCGCTGCCTCCAACTGGGATATGTAAGTCACTCTTGATTAAATACTAAAAGCTTAAATCACTTTTGGACGGCGGTGGGGTGGTGACTGAAATCCTGTTTTGATGATCATAAGGTTGGAGTTTTGAACCCAGTAGAACCTAAAACCACTGATAGGCTTCCAACACCCTGAACTGACCCCTGTTATGTTCATTTCAGACCATTCTTAAATGCAGTACTTCGTCAAGAATCCACATCCATGGTAAATACGTACAGAAACTATTTCTCATGGTCACTATGTTTCATGGCCATAGACTGACAGTGAAATCAAAATATAAATCTATATGTCTCCCACTTTGGCTGCTGATGTGACATAACTATAGCCTGGTGTAAATACCATCTCTGAAGAATAAACACAAACTCTTTATTTCTTTAAAACTGTTTCCATATATTACTACAAATAGCATATAATTAAAAGAAAACTAGACTAATCAATGTTTTAACACCTTGATGAAAGGTATGTAGAATATAAAAGGTAATCAGCAGACAAAAGGCATGGCCACATAAGTAGTCAATATTATTACTAGCTGGATATTAAATGCAATTACACTCTTTATTCTAAAACCACGCTTTACGTTAAAATATTTTACCTGAACCTGGAGGATAAATACGTGAAAATAACGCATACGCATATTTTACCTCTATCTTCGGATAAATATAATTGTTAAAATAGTACAATAATATTTACATCACGTATGAACTGCGCATGGATATAGCTGGGATGACGAGCTTTTCTCTGACATGGAAACTAAATAGTCATTCGCAGACATGTAGACCGAAATTAAACTAGGACAGTCTTAGTGCTGTCTTAGTTAAATTAAAGCAGCCCAACGGGAGCCAGTACAAATCAACAACCCGTTAATCGGAGCCCACTTTCAATTGCAGCGTTCACTGACAAAATTACCTCAGACGTGGTTTATAAATGTTTTACCATTTTGGTAAAAGGTTAACGCTTCATCGGAGTGAACACATCGTCTATAGGGACAGCTCTGTTGATACGCGTGGCAGATAGAAGGCATGGCCGCAAAACTAGTCAATACAGTTTATTCTTAATCGCGAGCTTCATTCGCAATGCAACAAGTTTAAACGCTCGAATTGAAAATGTAAGTTTATCTCCAAAATTTTCGTTTTGACATTTCTCCTACCTTTCACCAACAATCACTATATTTACGGAATAAAAACGCCGTGCTTGGGCGCCGCCATCTTCCTCCAGCGGAACGTAACGTGACGAAAGGCGGTGACGTCATAGCGCCAGCGCACGCTCGCGATAAAACGGGGAGGGCCTCGCGCGCCGAGTGTTTTTATTTATTTCTTTGTTTCTGGCTGAGCTAAAAAAAAAAATCCCCACAATGACATCCTCGCGTTTGAAGAACAATTAGAGTGCACGCGTGGATTTTTCTTTTCGTCGGTAACGGGTGGAGGGGAAAAAAACATCTATATCGGAACCGAAGGTGGGGGGGAGAGAATGAAGCGGCGCAATGCGGACTGCAGCAAACTCCGCCGCCCGTTAAAACGGAGCCGTATCACCGAGGGCATTCAGAGCAGGTAACGTTACGAAAAGCCAAGGCTCTCGTCTCCGAAACGGTATATGCCAGTCTTACGGCGTCTCTAAAGCGTGCCAGCGTGTCCGATGCCACCCTAATGCCCACCTCATGCCCCGTCAGACACAGCTGTCAGGCGCAGATGAAGGTGGCGGCGGTGGGTAAAGGTGGATCGGCTCTGATCGTCTACTTTGGCCTGTCACAGTTAGCTTAGCTCTGTCTGATCGCAGCGATCTGTTTCGTTCTACACGTTCTAAGCGCTTTATGTTGGCACGGAGCGTTCTGGCGCTTACAATAATGGATAATTATGGAGCGCTATTATGTTATTTGTTTGCCTTTGTTGGTCCGCACAGTGAGAACATCACAGCCAGAGCTGGACCTTTACCTTAACCATTTATGGGTAGCCACTTAACACGTTGGCACACTTTTATGACCTACTGCTTTCCCAAATTACTTATTAACAGGATTTCAAATAGGGCTACATGGTATTGGGAAAAATTATTCTCTCTCCTGCGATATAAACGGTGATATTTTTAAACCATGTTCTTTTAAAAATTGGAAGGAAATTAATTTTTGAATAATTGGGGTGATTTTATCTGTGTAGAAAAAAAAACTTAAGAAAAAGTGTTAAATTGAGGCCTGATGTTAATGGCTGATTGGTTAATTGGTTCATCACTAATACTAGGCATTATGTCATGTTAAATGACAAATATCTACATATAACAAATGTAAGATAAGATCATTGTTCTGTGCTTTTTAAAACACAAAAGCACCTTTTAGTCAAAGTTAATGCTTTCACATTTTAGGCATCATTACTGACCATTGGTAGTTTTATGTGTTAGAGCTGATTAGCTGTAAGACTGATATGTTAAGACATGTTGAGAATTTGCCCTGCAAGTGACGCAGCCTTAGAAATTCATTCAGGTTATTAAACTATTCCACATGTTTTGCCTCTAACATCATGAGAAGAACTACAATTTGTTCCTACCTTCCTCAAAGCATACTAATAGCACAACTGGGCACAAGCAACCAAAATGTAAATTCTTCCCATGCGCATGAAAAATGAACATCATTATAAGGCAACACAACAGAGGCTGCCCCCTGATTTTGTGGAGATGATGTATGAACATCCAGTGCATTTTCATTTTAGCTGATGCATTGTTTGCATATGAGACCTGGCTTTCAGAAAGCATTCAAATACTTTACAAAGCAGTCCTTTCCATTAACCATATAGATTATGTTTTTAGTTCTAATTTGTCTGTATGCCTCTTGTTCTTCAGTACCTTCCTCTATCTGAAGTTCCTGCTCGTGTGGGCGCTGGTGCTGCTGGCTGACTTTGTGCTGGAGTTCAGATTTGAGTATTTATGGCCTTTCTGGCTTTTCATCAGGAGTGTGTATGACTCCTTCAGATACCAGGGCCTGGTGAGTGTCGTGCCTCCATCATAACATACAGCAGCTATTGGCCAAAGTACTTTCGCACTACAGAAAACACAGAAAATAATCTCTGAATAAAGTGTGTAGAGAGTGCAGCTTCCCATTTGAAACACATAGAAAATGTATGTGGTGTGGACACACCATGAACTACTGCTGTACTACACCATGTTCACAACTTTGTCTTCATCTGACAGACACGTTTTTCTTTTATAAACCAGTGTTATCATCACTGTTGGTAGTGGAACGATGGTCAGTTAATTAAAAATCCCCAGAACAAGTCTCATTCTCTCTGTGGCCAGAGGTCTCTGACATGACAACCCGCAGCATGTTAACAAACGGGAAATTGCTCTGAAGCTATTTTTATTGCCAGTAAAGGCATCAGGTGCCCCAAAGTGGAGGCATATTGATTGACCTTTTCCTCCCCTGCTTTGTCTTTCTGCATTTCAGGCGTTCTCAGTGTTCTTCGTTTGTGTTGCGTTCACATCAGACATCATATGCCTCCTGTTCATCCCTATGCAATGGCTGTTTTTCGCTGCCAGCACTTATGTATGGGTGCAGTATGTATGGCACACAGGTAGGTACTGTTCTGTTTTTTTTATTCCTTATATTTTTAGTCACTTGGAGACACTGCTTCATATTTACTTCTTGTTTCACATAACTAGCATTATTATTGGAATTATTAGTTTCAGTGCAATGCATTGTGAAACACAGTGTTGGGGAACATGGGCTACATTTAAACAGTAGCTTCCCAAGTTGCAAGCTACTTATGATTAAAAGATGATTACTGTTTTAATATAGTAGTTAGCGACCATGGTAGCCAGATAGCTAGGTATCAGATGCCATGTCTGCGAATTCAACACATCAGAAACACTTGGTAATTCTGACATTTTAAAGACAGAAAAATAATAGTATTCTTTGTTACATTGTTTTGATATTTGTTTTAAAAAGGTAGGTAGATGAAAAGCTCTGGTATTATAAAAGTAGTTTGCTACTGATAAGTTACTGAAAAAGTAGTTAAGTTAATAGTGTTGCTAATTTTGGGTCCCAACATTGCAAGACGTTATAAATCACACAGATTATTTAATTTCAGCCCTACCTCCAAACTCCTTATTAATCAATAATTAATCCAGTTTTAAGGAGCGTAATGAGAATTTCTGTAGTAATATTTTAATAAATGGCTCTATGAGTCCCGATGTCACAAAGTACCACTTTCCCTCTTATTCGTTTTTTTCAGACAGCGGTGTCGGCAAACTGCTGACTTTAAGTCAGTAAGTAGACATGGGGTACTTTGCCCTCGGCTGAAGCAGTGGTAGCTGAGGCTGACATACTGCTGACAGCTTCTAGCAGGTCTGAACAAAACAAAGTGCTAAGAGGATGCCTAAGGATGTGTTAACCTGTGTTAAAAGCACATACCGGCTTTTGTTCTCCTCCAATAAACCCAGTGTCGCCGAGAAACCTTTGTTGAACTTTGTTTACCTGGGCATCAAACAGGCACTGTCAGAATGCTTCAGTTGCTTAAACAATCCCAATATTTAACTTTATGTTGTAGGATAAAATGGCTACTGTGAGGAGGTGTATTACAGAATACTTTCATGACTTACCATCTTGGACAATTATTTATATATAGCTAACTTTTGTCCATTAAATCAGTGATTAAAAGCTAAAACAAGCTTTCTTCGGGTGGAGCGTCCCTTTAAATGTGCGTTAACAGAAGTTAAGATCTTAGGCAATTGTTTTTAGGGTGCGATTTCCGTAAGTGTTGTCAAGGGTTTTCCCAGCAGTGTCAATGGATTGTGAATGGCTATAATTAATGTTAATGTGAGAACACTGTCTAATAGCAAATGGAAGAGTTTGATCTGCTATGCGGGCAAGGAATTGGCTAATGCTCTGCGTGTTTGTGTGCACTCAGAGCGAGGAGTGTGTCTGCCCACGGTCTCTCTGTGGATACTCTTCGTATACATCGAAGCAGCCATTCGATTCAAAGACCTGAAGAATTTTCATGTGGGTTTGTGCCGTCCTTTTGCTGCTCACTGGTAAGTTAGCCTGAAGGAGCAGTTCATTGGGGCATGTCCAGACATTGTACAATTGACACACAATCTGTCTTTATTGATTTTACAACTGATTATAATATTTTTTAAAGTATACAGCGGCAAAACCTGTAAACAGTGGTAGAACTTATCATTGGTTTACTAACCTTATGACCACAGGAACAAAGGATGATTTCCTATAGCAGAAGGAGCTGAGTTATTAAATAAAAAACAAAGCTATTAAAGCTATTAAGGTTCCTGAACACAGAAATAGGTTCCCGACCTTATTAAAGAGAGTACAAATATCCAACATCCAACCTTGCTTTTACTAAAACAATTAATTGCAAATATTACAATGGACGGGTGTTCAGATGCCGTTGGAAGATATTATTAATGGACCCAGTAGCTGGGAAAAAACTTTGTAATGTTTTGCCTGCTCTGTTTTGTTTGCTAGCATCGGCTACCCGGTGGTGACGCTGGGCTTCGGCTTCAAGAGCTATGTGAGTTATAAGATGCGTCTGCGCAAACAGAAGGAAGTGCAGAAGGAGAACGAGTTTTACATGCAGCTCCTGCAGCAGGCCCTGCCCCTAGAACAGCAGATGCTCCAGAGACAAGAGAGGGAGGCAGAGGAAGGTAAGGCGTGTGGCTTACCATAGATGGAGCTTTTGCTCTTTCCATCCATTACTGCAAATTTTACTGCATGTTTGAAACTATGACCTATTTTAATGCACTAGCACATCATGGTTATTGTATGCCACTGTTAACTAGGGATCCAATCCGTTATGTGGATCGGATATCGGTCCGATAACGACTCAAATAGCTGGATCGGGTCTTGGTGGCATTGGGCTGATCTATGGAGCCGATCTGCTCAATTAAATTGTCGTTTTTTTTCTATGTTTACGTATGTGCACCTGCACAGTTATTATGCATCAGAAGTGGCACTGCGGTAAAGCTGGTTTATTGCTGGACATTCATGCTAATTTGTACATATTGATATGACAATGAGCAGAACAAGCAACACAACACACTACAACCCCAAAAGCAAACCATGTGATTATACTGTTTAATTTTTAATTTAACAACACCAGCTCTCGCTTGCAATCTCTGTGTTCCTGATGTTTGTAGAACAGCAGTATTAGGGACTATCACAAAATTGCAGAACTGTGTTTAAACAAATAATTTTTTAGTTATTTTAGTAATAAATAATTTAGCATGTACATGTGGGGGTGTAATTATTACATTGATTTAATTAGGAAAACAGTATTTAAGTCAAGTATTTCCTTAAGCATAACAGAAAATCTCAATCTCCTCCTCACAGGGAAATACACAACTTATGAATTAAAAACTGGTGTTGGATTGGTGCTCTGGATCGGCCGATACCCAAAGCCCAAGTATCGGCATTGGTATCGGTACTGAAGAAGTTAGATCGGCGCATCCCTACTGTTAACAGTAGTAACCTACAATAAACATTATTTATCTTGGGTGTTTTGGGAGTTTTATTACTTTATTATTACTCAACTAATTGTCAGAGAATAATAAATGATTGCTGTCCTGTTACTTGCTTTACATTTACATAGAAATTTAAAAAGAACGCTGTGGTACTGTACCTCCGTGTGTAAAGATTAGTTTGGGGCGGCACGGTGGCAAACCGTTGGCGCTGTTGCCTCACACTAAGAAGGTCCTGGGTTCAGTCTATGGTTGGGTGTAAGGTCTCTCTGTGTGGAGTTTGTCTGCTCTCCCCATGTCTGTGTGGGTTTTCTCCGGGTGCGCCTACAGTCCAAAAGCACAGTTAGGTTGATTGGCTACTCTAAAGTCTCCCAGGTGTGAATGCACGTGTATAGATGGTTATGAGTTTCTCAGTGCGTCTTTGAACCTGAGTTGATGGCTCCAGGGCTTTCAGCTTCTGGGAAAATGTATGCTGTGTACAAAACGGCTGCTGCTGTTCCTCAGGATGTCTTGAGTGTTTGTTGTACCCAATTCTCAAGTGTGAATGTAATATAAATGTAAGGAATAATAATACCAGTCCCAGATTTCATCCTTAGGTCCTGATACTGCAGGAATCTGGAACAGCCTCTCCTAACTTCTGTCTGCTTTTTGCTTGACCTTTGATTGATTACTCAATCAGTATGCCAACCAAAAAGGTCTTTTGCATGTTGAGACTACACAAATTTGTGGTAATTGTTTACTTTATTGGTCTCTCTCTCTTTGTCTCTGTTTCTAGCTGCGTCTAAAAGCACGCTGGAGGCAGATACAACTCTGGTGGCTCAGAATGGTGCTCCTGCCGCTAAGAAGCTGCCCATATCGTTCCCGGAGCTGGAACACCGGGAAAGGGGCAAGGAGTCCAAGAAGCAGCCCCAGCACAGCATAGGAATAAACAACAATATCCTACATACTGTGGACTCTAAGCTGCAGGACATTGAATACATGGAAAACCACTTGAGCAGCAAGAGACTGAACAATGAGCTGGCTGGCAGTGCCGAGACCCTGCTTCTCAAAGAGGACCTGGCCGGCTCCTCCAAACATTACAAAAACTCCTCACCTCGAAGCCACAGCTCCACCAATGGAAGCGTGCCCTCCTCGTCCAGGAACGAGAAGAAGCAGAAAGGCACGGGGAAGAACGCCACTGCCCATCGAGAGCCGATGGAGAACTACATACCCAACAACCAGCTCAGTAAGCCGGACGCTTTAGTGCGGTAAGAGGCATCCACTTAGTTGCCACTATAATCATGAATTGCTTGTCAATTCAAAACCCAAAAACATGATTCTTTTTCAATATTAATTTTCACAACCAAAAGTGAAAAATATGAATGAGTAGTTTATTTCCATTTCCCATTTTGTGTGCAAATAAAAATGGAACAAACAGAAAACATTATGATTTTTTTATCTAATACAAGTGGTATTAATTGGAAGTAATTTTTACGCTCAGAAGATTGTAAATAAGGTGTGAAAATTGAATGAAGAAGCTTTGACACAGACACTCAGAAATGTCGGTCAGAAAGCTCAAAAAATATTGAAAGTGTGTTTTTGGAGTGCAAAGAATTTGTTTCATTCTTTTAGTTTTTGGAGCTGAATATTAAAATTGAGTGCTGCTGCCTCACAGCGAGAAGATCCTGGGTTCGATCACTGGGTCAGCCTTAGGGCCTTTCTGTGTGGTGTCTGCCTGCTCTCCCCGTGTTTGCGTAGGTTTCCTCCGGGTGCTCCGGTTTCCTCCACAGTCCTGTCTCCCCGCGACCCTTATAGGGAACATGCGGTTCGGATAATGAATGAAGGAATATTGAAATTGATTGGGTTTTGGTTTTTGGCTTACACTGATCAGAAATAGCTTTACTACCAATATTGAGTAGGTTTTCGGCCATGCAGTCCCATATGCAATTAACTGCTACACACTATATGTTCTGATACCTTTCTATTGGACCCAGCATTAACATTTTCTGCAACCTAAGCTACATTGGCTCTTCTATTAGATTGTATTACTACACTGACCATCCTTTGCTCCCAACCTGGATCATTGAGCCTTAGCTGCCCATGATCCTATCATTGATTTACCAGTTTTCCTTCTTTGGACTAGCTTCGGTAGTTTCTAACCACTGCTGATACATCCTACACGAGTAGCAGTTTTGGAGATGCTCTGACCCAGTTGTCTAGCCGTCACAGTCTAGCTTTTGTCACAGCTGCTCAAATCCTTAGGCTTGCTGATATTTTTATGGTTCTGACATATCGAATTCAAGGACAAAATATGCCTAATATGTCCCATTCACTGCCATGTAACATTATAACCAGGTAATACATGTTATTCACGTCACGTGTTAGCGGTCATAATGTTAAGGCCATATATCTGTATATGTCTGTATATGTGAGTGCCTATTTAATATTTCCCATGAGGTGTTACATAATATCTGCAACGGCTCTTGAATACTTCATGTACTGTAGTAACAGATTTGGTGAAGTCATGCAAGCTGTTCCGAATCTTCAGATGGCCGACTATTCACTCAGTAAAGATGTTTTTTGATTAATTTTACTCTCTCTATATATTGGAGGATCTCGCATAGAGGTAGAAATGTGCAAATGGCAGTTGGTCATGAGTGACTATGCTTACAGGACACAAAAATAACGTAGCCATGTGAGCATTGTAATAATCTCAACTAGCCACCCTGGACTCACTGTGATAATTAGAAAACTGTTTCTGATTGTAAGCATTTTTAATTGCTCTTTACTTAAATGTCTGTGTGTGTGTGTATGAAGTTTGGAGCAGGACATTAAGAAGCTAAAGGCAGATCTGCAGGCGAGCCGGCAGGTGGAGCAGGACCTGCGTGGTCAGATTGGCTCCTTGGCCAGCACAGAGAGGAGCATGAGGACGGAACTCAGCCAGCTCCGCCAGGAGAACGAGCTCCTGCAGAACAAGTGAGCATGCACTCTGACCCTATGAGGCAGGGGATGGTTATGAGAGTTGTGTCCTAAGTTTAAGTATCAGTAGTGCGACAGGCTTTTAAATCTGTGAATTTAAGAGAGTATAGGAGGGCCATAAATCGGCATCTGAAGTGGTGCTTATTAACTGTAGATGCCTTATTAGGCACAACACGACAGTTAGCGCCCTTGTACAAACATATTTGCGGCTGTTGGTACTGCTAAACTTTGCAAGCCTTCCAATGTCACTCAGTTGTTTATTCTTTGCCTTAAAAGTTCCCATAGCCTATCTGTAAATGCGTGAACACACAATTGGTTATCTACTGCGGTAAAGCTGGTTTATTGTTCGACATGCATGCTAACTTATTGATATGACAACGAGCAGAACAAGCACACTACAACTGCAAAAGTAAATCACATGATTATACTGTTTAATTACCTTAACAACAACAGCTCTCTTGCTATCTCTATGTTCTGTGTTTTAATTGCAGGATTAGAGACCATCACAAAATTACAGAATCTCAGTCATGTATTCAGACATTTTTAAAGCATTATTTTCTGTTTCCTGTTTAAAAAGACTATCTTATTGGTATTGTATCGGCAGATGTCCATATTTACAATATCAGCATCGTATCGGACATAAAAAAGTGTATTGTGCCATGTCTATTTATAATTGATGTCAAAGATTACATTGACTAATAGTTGCAGCTCTAGTTGAGATATTTGAATATCACTGTAATAAAGTTTAAAAATGAGCAAATTTAGCCATCCAGAACATATAACTGTGCGTCATCACTGCTTGCTGGTTGACGATAAATTAACAGTAGCAGGAAACCGAAAAGTGAATTCACAATTTGGAGAATTAGTCCTCATGTGTTTTTGAAAGAGAAGAGAGAAGTAGTGCATGATTGGTTTTATAAAACCCCACCACAAAAGATTTTGTTGTCACTCATATGGGCTGCAGTTCGTCCCTGCATAAAGCCCTGCTGAGTGAGTTTCAGTCTGCATGATCTTTTCTGAGTCACTATCATGCCAGCATACCCTCATGTTAACGGTGACCTGTGCTTGCATCCACGGCAGGCTTCATAACGCAGTGCAGGCAAAGCAGAAGGACAAGCAGACGATCGTTCAGCTGGAGAAGCGCGTGAAGGCAG
The DNA here is from genome assembly GCA_032718565.1 of Distichodus sexfasciatus. NCBI lineage: Eukaryota > Metazoa > Chordata > Actinopteri > Characiformes > Distichodontidae > Distichodus > Distichodus sexfasciatus. The sequence goes on along the minus strand of JAVGVS010000010.1, from coordinate 4,977,210 downwards.
AGCAGGAGTCAAGGGCTTCGGCAGAGAAACAACTAGCCGAGGAGAGGAAAAGGAAAAAGCTTGAGGAGGCCACGGCAGCACGCGCTGTCGCTCTGGCCGCCGCTTCCAGGTAATGTCCATGCAGGGCATGGCGATGGGCCAGGACTTGGCCCCTTTTTATGCATGACTTAAATCCTGCCACTGGTAGCTGCCCTTCATAGCAAGCTTGTACTCGGAACAAGTCGGAAACAAATCTAAAAAGAGCCTGAAGTGTGAAGTCGAGAAGGAATGAGACCAGCCTTAGCAGAATGCTAATTTTTGCTCAAGTGGATGTTGATCATATTAGTTTGGTCTACAAATGTTTTGCCTTTGAACCAGGAAAAATGAGTGCTAATCTTTCTAACAAAGTGCAAGAATTTGAACAGAATAATATATTGTCAATATATGTGACCCGATCTGCCGTAATGAGTCGGAAGTCGACGTTCTATTTATTTAGATACAGGCCGATTATGTTGACAAACATCAAAATATTGATTTTCTTTTTTGGTCTTATATGAAAGAAAAGGTCTTCAAAATTAATCTGGTCTCCAAAAAAGAAAAATCGCTATTTTTGTGATGTTCTTCAACATAATCGGCCCGTATCTAAATAAATAGAATGCCGACTTCCGGCTCATTACGGCAGATCGGGTCACATATGTATTTTACCTACTTTTAAACAGTAGCTTTCAAGCTCCATGGTACTACAAGCAAACTACTGTTTTGATTTTGATTATTTTTGATGAATATGGCTACCAACTCTTCCCCAAGGTGCACTCTATCCTCCTAACTTCATCTTGCAGCTGCCAAGAGTGCGCTGTGATGCAATGACTGTGTGCTGTATGGCCACTCTAGCATATCATATGTAATTTCAAAACCAATAGAAATGCCTGGCAGAGGAACATAACCATATTTGTAAGGAAAACATAACATTTTTTGTCGTAGTAGTGTTTTGCTGTGCTATATCGCTATGTGTAAATGTGCAGAAGAGTAGGGCTGGGAGCGTGCTTAATCACATTGTGTTCCACGGACTCTGCAGGGGGGAGTGCACAGACTCTCTGAGGAATCGCATCAGGGAGCTCGAGTCGGAGTGTAAGAAGCTCTCTCTCGACATGAAGTTTAAAGAGGAGCAGCTAAGAGAGCTGGAGGGCAAAGCGCAGGTGAGCTGCAGGCGTTTCATCGCCGACGCCTCTGCGAGTGTACCTTCCCTCCAGTGGAATAAAGAGTGAAGCACTGAGAGTTGCATAACGTGTGGCGTGTTATATAAGGCTGATTATTTTTTGCTGATCATTTGAATTTCAGAATGCAATTTTATTGCTGCCTGCGAGTATAGCTATATATTGCACAGAGTTAAAATCCTGTATAATAACGCCCCTTTTTAGCTGTACATTAGTGAAGAACCTCATGCTGGGCGTTTTTATTAGCCAAGTTCCCATTAAGAAGGGATTACACAGCAGCAGTCACTCCCACATAAGTAAAATCACTGTATTACTCAAGGCATTGCCCCACTGGAATTTACACTTTTAGATCCACTCTAGCCAGTGAGGTAAACAGATGCAGCAGGACAATTCATGCACTGCATATTTCAAGCTACAAACTGCTTATTTCAATACTAAGCTACCATTTAAATATAGTAGTTGGCTAAACTATAAGCTACAGAGTGAAAAGTAACTCAATCAAAGCTATTTGATCCAGGAATACTTAATACTTATGCTGTATGATACTCATAATTAAAACATGAGACATGATGGTAACAATGATATAAATCCTGCATTTTTAACAATGATGTCTTGCTGGATTTGTTTTGGCCAGTGTAAGAGAATCGATAGGAAATTGCTGAAGTTTCTCCACCTCTCCCCCTTTCCTCCTCTGCATGGCAGGAGCTGCGCAAGTACAAAGAAAGTGAGAAGGAGACGGAGGTGCTCATGTCCGCACTGTCGGCCATGCAAGATAAGACCCAACACCTGGAGAACAGCCTGAGTGCCGAGACCAGGATTAAACTAGACCTCTTCTCAGCACTGGGGGACGCCAAGAGACAGCTGGAGATCGCACAAGGTCACTTACTAAAGATTGCTCATCCACTCACTAAGTGAATCACTTGCTGTGTACTGTATGCACATATCTGGGTGTATGTGTGTGTATATATATATGTGACCCGATCTGCCGTAATGAGTCAGAAGTCGGCGTTCTATTTATTTAGATACGGGCCGATTATGTTGACAAACATCAAAAATATCGATTTTTCTTTTTTGGTCTTATATGAAAGAAAAGGTCTTCAAAACTAATCTGGTCTCCAAAAAAGAAAAATCGCTATTTTTGTGATGTTTTTCAACATAATCGGCCCGTGTCTAAATAAATAGAACGCCGACTTCCGACTCATTACAGCAGATCGGGTCACAGATATATACACATATATAGCTTTTATTCGGCTTGTTTGTCCGGAGTGACATACAGTTTTTAATTACAAGGACAGTATTGTTGGACCAACTTGGGGTTAAGAGTCTTGTTCAGGGGCCCAGCTGTGGATTTTGGCTCTCCTGGGTTTTTAAACCATAACCTTATGTTATGAGAGGCCCCTTGAGACATAATCTTAAACACGCCCTTATATTATAACCTCTTCTTATGTAAACAATCATACTCTCACACACCACTATACTGTTACACGCATACTATACCTTCTTACTTGCACAATCATGTCCTCGTACACACACCACTATACTCTTACATGAACAATCATACTCCTTTAAACACACCACTATACTCACACACATACTACAATGCTTTCTTGCATATATAATCATACAGTGTGTGTAAAAGTATAGTGTTTTGTGTAAGAGAGTAATGTAATTTAAGTATATTTAATTTTAAGAGCTTGTGCAAACACACCTTTTTTCTTGTCTTTGGTATTTCTTATGCATGTTTTTATATGGGTCTACATCTACAGGTCAGATCCTCCAGAAGGAACAGGAGATAAAGGAGTTGAAACAGAAGATAGCCGAGGTCATGGCCGTCATGCCAAGTATCGCCTACTCTGCCGACACCAACAACATGACTCCCGTCACCCCTCACTACTCGTCCAAGTTCATGGACACCAGTCCCTCCAGCCTGGACCCTAATGCCTCCGTATACCAGCCTCTTAAAAAGTGAACGCTCATCTCTCCCTTCTCTCTTTCTGTTCTTTATACCAACCAGGCTCAGTATGTGTACCGCTCCATAGTGTTTTAACACCCCACCCAACCACATCTTTTTTAGTACTTTGTTGTTGGTTAAACAGGAACATGAAGATATAGGAAAAAGGGACGTCCCACCAACCGAGTCCACCCAGTTTGGGATTTCATGATTTCATGATTGTTTTTCGTAAAAAAAAGCTCAGCCAAACTCTTTTCCTCAGTAAAGGTGCCACAACTTTGGTATTCACAGTCTCTCTTTTGTGAAGTCGCACCACTTTTGATTGAACAAGGCTTTTTCCTGCCCACTTTCATGTTGCATATAAGAATCGTTAAGCACCAAAATGAAGGCATGTTTTTTTCTGGTAAAACTAATGAATGTAAAAGAAAAGGAAGTTTCATGTTCTGTTCTTATTATTACCATGAGATGAGTTTTCATAATTGAAGACATTTTGTTTATACAGATGCTGTGATTTTTTATTTTTTTTTTTGGAAAGAGCATGTTTCAGTTCGATTATGACCACAGTATTGTACTTTCTGTTTTAAAAAGACGTGTTTCAGTACAGAAACTGTCGTAATGGATAAATCATAATTGTGTTTCATCCTGAAGATATTCATAATTGTGTAATATTTTGAAACAACACTCTGTTTCTTCCCTATGCTGTTTAGTCCTTTTTTTCACCTGTCTTTTCAGTATGGTGACACTAAAGTTCGATGATGTCCAAGAGAGTCTGATTACAATGTTGTATTCATTGATTATATGCTGCATAAATATTTGGGAATGTCGTATTTGTGGTCAATGCAAATCGTCTTTATTATTGGACCAAATTGAGGTAGACTTTAGATAATATGCAGACATGCTGAACATATGAAGTGTGGGTAGCTGATCTTTTCCAGTTGTCATTTTACGCAGTGCCTTGACTTTCTTTTTGTTTGATGTTTGCTCACTTTCGACCAGGATGGGTTTCACAACTGATGGACCCAACTGGGCGGCTCTGTGTCACATGACCATTCTTTCTCTCTCAGCCACAGCACTTGTTCAGCTCCCTCCCCCCCCACCCCACTTTTACTGTGTTTTATTTGGCCAAGAGATACAGATGTCATTAACTAAGACAAACTAGTGCCATTTACACTGACTTGTTTACGACAGTAACATACTACAATTCTTGGTGAATATTTTTAATTTCAGCAAAAAAAAGTGCCAAGCCCATGCCCCAACCACCACCCTCCAAATCATGTGAGAGATAGAGATAGCCTTAGGGAATGACATCAGGCAAATACATTTGACAAATGCAGTGTCTGTGATCGTAATAAATCTGGCCAGATTGCGCTCATTATCTGACATTTATAAATCAGCTCGTTTAATGCCATTTGTGTGTTTTACATATTTTTTTCTAGTGTTTGTTCTGGACTTTACATCCTGCAGCAAGCTTTGTTTGGCTTACATATAGATTTACAAGAGAGTTGATTTGTCATGTTGAATTTTTACTTTTTTCCCTGACTGTTTTTGAGAAGTATTTCTGTGGATTGCAATGCCATTGTTTTTGGTCTTTTTTTTCTTGGTAAACTTTGTGGAGAGTAAAAAAAAAAGACAGCAGTTGTTTCTTCTTTGTTCTCTATTTTGCCTTTTAAGAACCTAGTAGTGTATATACATTTTTACACTTTCAGTGTGAATGTGGAACATATGTTCTACTGATAAATAATAAGCAATATTAATGCCCTATTTTCAAGTGACCCCAGTGTAAGGTGCTGGTAGCAGTATGTTAATTTCAATTCGTGGACTAAATTCTAAATACAACGTCCACTCTGAATAAGATCAGCTGTCAAGAAAGAAAACTGAAAATTACTACTCTGAAGTATAAGTTAGGGAGTGGAACACTGTGTCTTGCTCAAATCTTACAAATGCACACACACGCGCACGTATTTGCACGAGGTAGTGTGTAGGGTTACCACCTAGATCTGAAAAAACCTGGACATTTGGCCAACCCGACCAACTTATGCGTCTGACCTATGACATCCAGTCTCCCGGGAGAGTAATTTTTCCCCCGGGGCAGACCATTAAAAAGCACAATCTCGGTAAAACTGGGATAAATCCTGCTTTATAGGAACACCTCACAAATGGGGCATCTTAAGATTTTTCTGGCTGCCTTCATGTAATTTCCTCACTAGTCACACGGGGGCGACATCAGTTACAATAGTTTTACGCTGAACGCATGTTCGGTGTTTTAAAACAGATTCAATTGGTTTAACCCCCAAGTTGTACAGAAAGGGAATAGAGCGCGTATTTGTCACAATGATGAATGAATTTCGTGCATTCGTTTTAAAACGGAATTTTAGACGAATAAGGAATGAAGCAAGGACAAGTTTACCAGAGGAGAGCTGTAGCACGTGCACTTCTGTTGATTGACAGGTAGAACTCCGCCCACTGGGAGGCTGGCGGTACTACAATATTAGAGATATGATCAGCAGCAAAACAGCATCGGCCAAGTTGTGGAAAACATTGCAGCCAGTGAGCACTGATATCCAGCGTGAAGACGGGCGCTGCGCAATTGGAGCTTGGTATGGATGTGCTGAAGTGCGCCGGCCGCGTTATGCGCAGCCCGAGTGCCGCCAAACAGCCGCGGAGCACCGCTAAACACACGAGTGAGTGACGGTGATGATACACGTCTGCTGTGTATGATCTCGCTTTACACTTTAACCTGTTTTAGTCATGTTTTAAAGAGAGCTCCTCAGAGAAAGTCGTTGATAAGTAGATTGTGTGGTTATTTTTTAAGATAGACTAGAGCTGACTTGGTAAAACGTTGGTTGTGCCCTGCGCACTATTGTTGAAATTAAAAAAATAATAATTCTAAAACCTAATTTTAATATATAATATAGTGCGGCCGTACTCGGTTTGCTGCCTTTTTGAGTTTGAGTTCTTGTCAGATTTTCGGGAGCCTCCAGACCTTTCATGAACTTTTAAAACTTGTTTTAATGTCCATCCAGTCATTCATTATATATTTCTTTTATGAAACATAGTAGATTAATGGTAGGAGTCTGTGCGAAGCCCGTAATGTTTGACATATCATATGCAGAATCGTTAAACATGTATGCATGAGTCATGAAAACAATTTAGATGAACTATAAGTCAAGCTTTTCAGACACCGTCCTGGTTTTGGGTGCGGCTCTGTAAGGCCTCCACCAGACCTTTAAATAGAGGCTTCATCTTAATTAAAGGATGTCTCCATTGAAAATCAGCCATTCATACTATAATTTGCTCTTGTGTTGGTTAAGGGGTTATTTTGCAGTGCAACAGACTGTTCCAACAAGTGCTTTTATAGTGTTCAGCAACTTTCCAATAGGGAGATTTCTTTCCATTATTCTTGTTTAGTCTGTAGTCCACCTAAAATAATTTTAGAATAAAGATTCTTAATTTGTCATATACATGGTCATACAAGTGCATCATGTAGTGAAATGCAACCATGTTTCTTACTAAGTTTGTGAATGTAGTTGGAAACAAATGTAGCCCAAAGTATTCTGTATATTGTGCAAATGTTATAGTGCATCCATGGACAATGTCAAAAAAGACAGGTGTGTGACAGCTAAATAGATTTTGTATGATAAATTTCCAGTTCGCCTGATTTAAAATACACATCTATACAATTTTACTGGTATTGGTTAATAATATCAGTGCCATTACAGTTTAGCTACAGTCACATCTTACAGTGTGGAAAGCCCAAAACTCCACCTGATTTGTGACTTTCTCTCTATAGAGGAATAGTGGGAACATTAGAGTTCTCTTGACCTCACAAGAGCTATTTAGTGGTTTAGAGACCTACTTAACACCATGACTACAGGCCTGGAACTCCTGCGGAAGGCATTTTAAACTTGTTCACGCTTACAGCCAAATTCAAGTGCCAATAGTTTCCATTGGTGAGACCAAATTCTTTAGAAATTGTTTATTTAAGTCCACATAAGACTGCGTTGTCTATTCCTCAATAGTGTTCTACCTCTATTTTAAATTTATTAGATTAACCATCTATACATACACGCAACTTTTTTTCTTCTGACTGAAATTACACAAACTTTCCTTGACCTTTTAAAACAGCATCTCGTGATTAGTTGTTTAACTAACTATCCTCTCTTTCAGTTCTGCTTGATTTGACCCCACACCTCATTTAAATTTTATGTCGAAGGGAAGGCCAATTAACACCTCACATGGCGTGTGATGCTGATTTTCTGTTGCTGACATTTTAATTACATCCTGCCCATTTCAATTGCCACTTAGTTGACATCTTCTAGGAATCAGTCCTCGTTAGGTGAAGGTAGTATGGGAGGACGGATGCCCTTCTTGCACTTTAAAGTCACACGTCTCAAATGAGAAACTGCAAAGCTTGCAGCAAACATCGCTGCTTTGTAATGAGAGTGACTCAAGTGGACTTTTTTATGGGGGTTTATAGAGGTGCAATTTATGGGCAGAGGCTTCGGATCTCTCATGTGTCTGCGTCTTGCTCATACTAAACAGGTGATGCAGATGAGGAGATGCAAAACATCACCAGCAGAGCAGATGTTCACAGTTTTTCCAACTACCTCATAATGTAAAAGGCCATTCAGTAATTCACTGCTTGTGTTTCAGTCCTGCAGAACGTGGCCGCGTTTCTATGAGCCTGTGATAAAACAGGCTCTTTGCCCAAAGGCACTGATGTGATTTAACGATGTGTGAATAATAATAAGGAATTTTAGCAATCAAATAAATAATATCTATTGATATGAAAGTATTAAAAGTGTAATATTAAAATGGAAGGCTTATTTGACATATTGACCTTGACTTAAATCGTAGTTCAGTTTACAGAACTTGTGTTACTTTATGAACTGCAAAAATGTGTTAGTCCATTGTTTTCCTCTGATTGTGATGATACTCTCAGCATTCCAAAAATTCATGAACTTCTAAGTAGATAATCCTCCTGTTCTTCAGAATGTGATATTTGTGTTGTTTTTTGACTAGAGTCATCTCCAGTTTATGATATTTATAAAACATGACTTAGGAAGATAAAACCAGAAACAAATTCACTGGCCTTTAATATTAAATACATTGCTCTTTCAGAAAATATTTCAAATGCGTTGAGTAGTATAGAGGAAGTTTGGACTCTGCCTACTCACCCCATCTTAGTGTAGTTCTCAGGAAGCATCAATCAGATGTAAACGTGGAGGTTCCCACTGCGATTAAGGACTCCTGGGGGTCTCGCTAATCAGTATTATCAAGATTGCCTATCACTCTGCCTGTGCTATTATGCACCTCTTTGTTTATGTGCTTCTAAGAAAGCCTTCCAGGTGTGGAGGACAATCATCAATTCCACTGATGTATGGTTTAAGGTGCTGTAGGCTGCAATATTATACAAAACAGTCCTTACTTTACAGCTTTAAATCACTTTAAAGTTTTGGTGGTGTTGAAGGACCATAAGTCAGGCCTTGAAGTTTTCCATCACTCTTTCCCTCATTCGTGTTTAGAGACTGATCGGTGTGAGTTCGATATTTATCTTTGAGTTTGATATTGTCTTATGTTCTTAGTTAAGCCAGACTAATGGGAGGGAAGTGTAATACATTGTGTGCGTACTAGAACACGTCCAATGTAAGACATTTAGACATATTACAGACAATTCAGATTTAGATTTTTACAAATTTTACATTTTTCATCTTGTGGTTACATAATAATATTTGTTCTTATAAAAAATGTTTCCTCAAGTTTGTAATGTGTATTTATTTATGAGTTCTTGAACCAGATAACAAAATAAAGTAGGTTTATTTAGTATTAATAGTAATGAATAGGAATAATACTAATTAATAGTGCTTTGAACAGAACTGTGTTGCCAACAGTGTGAGTTGCAGTATACCCTCTGATGAACAAACTATAGACTGTATACTGTATGCATATAATAAACTTTAGGGATCCATTCTCTGTATTTCTTTTTCATTTTAAACAGAAATGATATATAGTTCCATAATATTGTTTGGTTCATACTAAGGGTCGACCTATTATCGGGTGGGGGCGATATTAGGCATTTTGCCGATTATCAGTATCAGTGTTTAATTTTGATCACTGTGGCTCCACTGCCGTCTCTTCTCACTGTGCTGTTTGCTCTCAACTCGCTGCTTCATTTAAGGTCCCACCCACAACAGTCTCTGATTGGCTATATGTCACTCACTCTCCGAGAAGGAGAAGGCGAGAGAGGAGAGTTTCAGCTGAGCTTTGTGTTTATAAAATTCTAAATTTTAACAGAGATCTTTTTTTTCATATTGGTTCCAAATGTTGGTTATCTGCCCCGTTAGCTAGCAATAATCAGTATCGATATCGGCCCTGAAAGACCAATATCGGTAAACCTTCCTTATTGCCTATGTATTTTTTGTGCATATATTTTTTATGAACATAAGGAACTTTAATCTCACATCTTACTAATATATAATGCCTCTTTTCAGTTTGAGAATTGTGCAAAAACTACCAACAAGGCAGAAATTACGTTGGTTTGCGCCAGCCACAAAGGAGAAAACGGGTCAAACTCGGGTCTCTTTCTGATTCTTATCATGGCTTATCAGTATGCTTCGTAGATCAGCTCCCTGTCTCATAAACACAAGCTCTGCAGCCCAGACATGGCCCCAGATAAAGAATGTTCATCCTTGAAGATCTGGAGCGGTTTGTTTGTGCTTGTGTTTGAGCTCCAGTTTGGTGATATGATTTTGGGAAAAGAGGGAGGAGCCTGAAGGAGGCAAGGGCACTGACATTTTTCTCTGAAACAGTTTTCAAACAAAGTGCAGCTTAAGCAAACACTGTTACGTTGCATCACATATATTTTCCCAAAGTTTGCACTACTTTACAGTGTTTTATGGTCAAAGTTGTGTGTGTGGCTGTGTGTGAATGTGTTCCTATATGCATAAATATTACGGATACAGGATATGGGAGTTATTAGCCATTATTCAATGTTTTTCATGCTTATATCTATCCATGCCAATACCCATGCCGATAAATGGCAAAAATAATGCTGTAGTTTGGATATTTCTAACACAGTGGCAAGTCAAGCAAGCATAAAATTTAGTTTGAGCATGCAGGCGCAGTTTCAGCGCAAAAAGACAATATTTTGCTTGCGAACATTCCACTGTGTGCTCAGAATTTTGGAGCAAAAATACATTTTAAGAAGAGGGCGCAGCCGTATAAAATCCCTCCTCACACTTTGGACATGCCTAGCATGTCTGGTGGGCATTTGATGCAACGTCAGTTTTACAATATTATGCTAGTAATTTTGCAACTGCGAAGACGTGCTGCAAGATGGCTGCAAAGGAAAGCTTTTCTCGGAGCTCCACATTAACCCATGGCTCATTTCTAGCATTGGCTATACACGGCTGTGTGCATTTTCTTGTTATCCAAACAGTTATTTCCAATAATGCGTGGTAACGATGGGTAATCCAAAAAGGTACGCTTTTGCATATGGGTCGGATCAAGATCGGGCTGCTTTCACACCTCAAACGAACCGTACCAGAGTTCATTTGGCATCGAACCAAGACCACCTCTTCAGCTGGGTCTCAGTACGCTTGTTTGGTGCGCATCTGAGTTCGGGTGCTTGTATTCATACCAGCCCAAAAGGTCCGAACCAAGGGAGGAAACGAACTTGGGCTCATTTTAAGCGAACTAAACAAGGCAGGTGTGACTATGCCCTAAGCATCGGTCTGATGATGATAATCGTGTTCTGTTGTCCCAGAGCTTGCAGAGAACTGGACAGACATTAGAGAGACCATCTTAGAAGGCATGACCTTTAACCTACGACACTTAGGAATGACCCTTGTGGACCAGCCCAAAGGCGAGGATGTGTCAGCTCCGGCTGTCAAAAGGATTGTTGCCACCGTAAGTCCACAGCTGACATTTGCAATTTCATGTTGATGTGATGTGGAAAGTAGCCAGATTGACATTTGCTTACCATTCATTGCTTGTGTCCCTGTGTGTCAGTTTTGTCCTATTTGGGTCTCTCCCTATCTGTAAATACATTTCTAGGCTAAATACAAAGACAAAAAGCTCCCCAAGATCTCACTGAAGATCTCGCCTCAGGGAATCACTCTTTATGACAGTGTGTCCCATCAGCTGATAGAGTGTGTGTCTATATACAGGTGAGTCTCTTTCTCTTGCTCTCTCTCCACTCCCTCTGCATGTTAAACACATTTCAGCTCAAGGCCATACGTTTCAGACTGCAAGGTCATAACATCACTAACATTAGATATAACTGTTCCATAATGAGAGATGGCATTCAGGCATACAAATGAACAGCAGCACGGGGCAGAACAGGCACCTCATTATGATTTTCTCCCATAATTTTAACGATTTTGAGCTGAAAGAAATGACCATGTCCTGTAAACTTCAACAGATATTGTACAATATTCACATTACACTGCATGCATGATGTGAGATATGTTTCAACCTTCCATGATCTCTGAAGCAACACTGAGATTTATGTATTACATTTATTAAAATGTCCTGCTACTCTACAAATAAATGATAATGTAGGTAAAATCTGTTCTCAATACCAAGAAGAGCAACATTGTAATAAATGTAATACATAAATCTCAGTGTTGCTTCAGAGATCATGGAAGAACAATGGATACTTAATGATCATAAGCACAATAACCAGTCCAGCTTATTTATTTACTGCTGTTTGTGACCGCTCAGATTTGCCCTGTTTGTGGCTCTTTTTTCCAGGATATCCTATTGTACCGCAGACAAACTGCACGACAAGGTATTTGCTTACATCGCTCAGAATCCCCAGAACGAGACCCTGGAGTGCCATGCGTTCCTGTGTGCGAAAAGGAAAGTGGTGAGTGCATTTTGTTTCCACTGACAAGCATTCAGAAACCTATATATCATCCCAGGCCTATGCCAGGATGCGGCATCGAGTGACACTAAGCCAAGAGGAGGAAGACGTTTGGTGTTTTGTGCACAATGCAAAGTGTCTTTATAGAAAGTATAATATACATTTCATTTAACAAATAAACAGTACATGGCCACTGGGGAATAAATTGCCTTGATCGCAGAATTTTATTCTATGACAAAACTCTGGACTTAAGTTTAGTCTGTCTTCTTGGTTTCAGACTAGGGTATTAGTCATTGATGATTAGTTAAAATCTTGTCCTCACATATACGCACCTCTCAGTTTCTCTTCAAGCTAAAATAAATTTCATTATAAGGCCTGTTATTTTTATTACTTGGAAAATATGGTTCTGCATATACACAGGGATGAACAAGTAAGAATTTTATACTTTATACATTATATCAGTGCATTGATGTGGCTACTATAATGTTGTACATTATATCAGTGCATGCATGGAGCTAATATAAAGTATTACTACAGTATATAAGTGCATACATGGGGCTAAGAAATAACTACATTTTGGAGAAATCAAATATTTTGCGCTTCACCAAAATTTTGTTTTTTCTTAGCCCCATGTATGTACTGATATGCTATACATTTGAAATACCAAAAGTATTAGGGCACCTGCCTTTACACCCACATGAACTTTAATGAAATCCCATTCTTAATCCATAGACTTTAATATAGGGTTGGCCCACACTTTGCAGCTATAAAGGCTTCAAATCTTCTGGGAAGGCTGTCCACAAGGTTTAGGAGTGTGTTTATGGGAATTTTTGACCATTCTTCCAGAAGAGTATTTGTGAGGTCAGCCACTGATGTTGGACGAGAAGGCCTGGCTCGAAGTCTTCGTTCTAATTCATCACAAATGTGTTCTATCAGGTTGAGGTCAGGGCTCTGTGCAGGCCAGTCAAGTTTCTCCACACCAAACTCGCTCATCCATGTCTTTATAGAGCTTGCTTTCTGCACTAGTGTGCAGTCATGTTGGAACAGGAAGGGGCCGTCCCCTGAAAAACAACCCCCATTGGAACACCTGAATTCAGTGATTTGGTGGAGTGTCCCAGAACTTTTGGCAGTCTAGTGTATAAGTGCGAAGTACATATACATTAATGTCTAACTATACTCACTGTTTGAAGAGGGTCCACAAAGCTTCCTTAAGTTCTCTGACGACCTGCACCAGAAACCAAGGAAACATCATAAAAATACCCTCCAGTTGCAACTTATAATACAATCTAGAAAAATGTGGTGATATAATTGGTTAGTGGCTCTGCCGCGGTAACTCTGCTCTACTAATGTTGCTGCCACACTTTTCTCTGTGTCTCTACCTCTATCGCTTTCCCAGGCACAGGCTGTAACACTCACCGTAGCTCAAGCCTTCAGTGTGGCCTTTGAGTTCTGGCAGCACGCCAAGGAAGGTATAGTGTGGCATCTCCTCCGCTAAAAGCGGCAATACTGAGCATCTTCCCCAACCTTAAGTTTCAGGCCTGTCCCAGCGGCAGGGAGAGTTTCGGATTTAAGTACGGTTTCATTTTACTGCCGGAGTGGGACAAAGTTGTCACTATTCTTCTAGTGGGGACTTTGAATTTAAGGCCTTTATTCTTTAGATTTTAAGCACAACTGTTAGACTACTGTTGTTTTTGTTATTGTGGAGATTTTGTTGTTGTGTTTTATTGTTAAGTGACGTTTACATAGGTGGTATTTTCAACTACCAGATGTTTCTGATTGGTTTTAATATCACAGAAGTCACATCTGCACATGCTTGCACAGTGCATGCTCATTGCATCACAGTGCAAAAGCTACAAGGTGCGAGAAGCAAGGTGAAGTCCACTTGGCGAAGATGGAAGCAAGAATCAGTGGCCTTATTTATCAAAACGTATGACTCTGAACAGCGAAACAGACAGAACGCACACATTTGAGTGTAACCTAACACAAGCCGAAAAATGTAAACATTCTCAACCTCTAAAATCTTATTTTGATTTGACATTACTTTGCTTTTAGAGTATCCTGCATTCCATATATTGAGTATTACTAAATGAAATATATTTGATGTAGTTAGCTACTTCTCCGTAGCTTGCAATGTTGCCAAATACTGTATTGAACAGTAACTTGGCTGTAGCTTGTAATCAATAAAAGCTTGTTGCTTGAAAAGCTACCGTTTAAAAGTAGCTTCCCCAACACCGTTTCATATTTAGATTTTATTTTGTGAATGTTGTTTGTGTGAAAGATGGAACCATATAACATTTTCATGTTTCAACTACCAAGCCTAATATAAATGTTTTCATATTAAAACTGATTCTGATTCTGATATTGTGTTTTGTATCTCTTTCTATTTCCTTCAGAGAGAGAGCAGCAGGTAAAGTCTGATTCTGCGTCAGAGACAGATAATGGCACACAACCCGGTCTCCCCTGCCTGAAGGAATCTGGTATTTAATGCAACACACTGACTTGTGTAACTTTTTTATACTACTAATTGTTTAATTCTGAGGTGTGTGAAATATTTTCGGAATTACACATGCAGAAAAGGTGACTGCAGGTTTAACACTCATACCTTATTACAATATCAGAAATCATTTTGAAATTAGTCATTTTGCAGTTAGTCTTGTTTTAGCCCCTCACAGTCTACATAGGCAAACCTAAAATTAGCAATGTGCTCTGACTCGTTAGATAACTTGCTAATGACAAAGTGCTGTATCTGGCTCATTAGTCAGGTTAAAACATTCCCAGCAGGAATCTCTTTTGAAAGCAGGAGCCAGAAAAACATTACATATGGACCGGATGTACGTGTCAGAACAAGGTCATATCCAGGTTTTTTAAGATTACAAATGTGTTTGTGAACATTCTTATTACATGCCAAAAAATACTGTAAAGGAATGACAAATTGTCAGTTGATAACTTTCAAGTTAAAGTCAAAGGAACTTTTCATAACTTTTAATTTGATTGATCATGGACATTTTACAAAGAAATGATAGCATAATTAACAAGTACAACTAATTAATACACCAATATGTTGCTGTCACATTGTCACATTTATTCTCAAAAACTCATATTACTCATATCAGCTATGTGGCAAAAATACTCCTTGCATCAAGGTGAACCAATCAAAGTTGCTGAAAGCCAGTTAAATTAGTTTACTGCAACTGAAGGAATTTTAATATTTACAAGCTTTGATTTTCAGTTATTATCTCTGATCTCCATGTATTTGTTGCCACAAGTGCTACTTGAAAGTCTGTAGGTTTTGTATTTCTACTCCGGTGACACCTCTGAGATTGCATAGCTGAGGAAGTTTAAAAAAGTGCATTGTTCCCTAAGTAATTGAACATGGCGTTCTCTCTGCAGATGCAGCAACAGGAATCCTGTTGGACATTGATGACTGCCCCAAGGTGGGACAGGAAAATATGAACAACAAAGAGAACGCTGTGAATAACTGCAGCGAGTCAGAAAACAACTGTACATGCTGGGTAAGACATAGTTCAGATATTGTTCATCTGTTGTGCTTTAGGGAAATAAAGCTCATCAGCCAATTTTGACCATTACTTATTCAAAAAAACATGAGTAAAAACATAACTTATGAGTGAAAGCTAAAGTTATAGTTATATTCCTTCTGACAAGTGGTTTTGATATTGATTTACATAAATGTGTTAACAGGAGACTGACGATGGGCTGGATGAAGCCTTTTCAAGGTAATGTTGCACCTGTAAAATTCTGTCCTACTACAACTTGCTGTTTTTTGTACGCTAAGGTCTTAAAAGCTGTTTTTTTGGGACAAAAGAAGACTTGAAAATATCAGGCTGATAAACATTTATATACCTCAGGGACTTTCGACTGTTTAAAGAGAACTTCTAATAGGATAAGTCTCTTAAATGGAAAGGTCTCATTTGAAATGTCTGCCTTTGGGAAATGGAGTGGACTGTAAAGCAATGTTATTGACAGTGACCACATACTAACAGGCTGGTTTTATTTTGGAATATTTTCTGAACCAAAGTAAACCAAAGCTTAGAGGACAACTGTATTCTTTAGAGCAGATGAATAATAAATGATAGAACTATAATATGAATAAAAAGATCTATAATATGAATAATAGAAGAATAGAGCAATACATTTTATACTTCATAGAAAAGTCTGTGTGTGTCTACACACACGTTGCGCAAGGAAACCTGCTCAGTAACACTAATGTCCAGGCACATGTCCAGGCACTGATCAAAGTCAGTATGTGCTGTAATCATCATAGTGTTTTCCAAACAATTGTTTTCCAGACATTTTTTTGTTTCTTAAAGAGAAATTAATTTATTTAGGTACTGTACCTGCTTGTAATATCAGAATAAGCTTTTTCCCTAAAAACATTGTAATTGCACTGTTGTTTTCTTCACTTGTGGTATTTTATCAAGATTTTTTTACTCCAGGTAAGTAATTAAAGCCATTTTTGTTTGTTTGTTTTACTCTCTCTTTGTCTTTAGCTGCAGTTTGGATAGCTTTGAATACTCTCCAGGTAATACATTCTGGTTGAGTCATAGCCAGTCCAGTTCTCACTCTTTACCCTTTTACCCAATGGCCCCCTGTTTTGTCTGCCATGTTGTCCATCTGTTTTGTCTGCCAACGTGTGCCTTTCCAAAATAACTCATAAAAGATACTTTGTATATGTAGGCCCATGCTCCTGCCTGCGCCCTTGAGACCGATCACTGCCTGTTCATTTACACCATTTATAATTCATGTTGCACTATTTGGTGGTAATCATTTATCTGTTCCTTTGTGTATGATTTTGTGTGTCATATTCACGTATAGTCTTCCTTCATGGTGTGATTTGTTGTCATGGAAGAACACAGTACATTTGTTGTAGTAGTGGTAAATAATGATGTAGCATTTTTTATTTTCACATCCATCACTTGATTTATTTAGATATTTGTCAATAACATAGAAATTAAAATAGCAATGCAATCATTCGTCTTTATGATGATAATAGCTGTCACTCCTTTATTATATTCGTTAACAACTGAACCACCACCAGTAAAAAATGACCTTGTTTTCACAACCATCTGCCCTGCTCTGTCTAGACTTGCAGAGTCCCGTACTAACCCCACGCTCCTGGACTCTGGGCTGACATCTCTGGCACTGCAGCTCACACCAGGAAAATCACAGCAACACAACGGCCAACAGTAACACAACGCCAGCACCAGCGCGCGTTCTCTTTGCCTTTGACACTCAGCAGTAAGAGGAACGGAGCAGAAACTTGTGAATGTGGTGTGAGGCACTGCACTGCACTAACCTACTCCAGCCTTCCAGTCTGAAAGCAGCGGTGTCTCACCAAAGCAGTATAATCTATTTTTTCACAAAAAGTAAAAACTGGGTACTTACACTACACTTGAGGAGCTAAAACGTATTTTGTTTTGCTTGTGTCTTTAATAGTCAGATTCATTACATGTTGCAATATTTTGCTTTCGGAATCAGTGTTCTATCCATATTGACTAAAATAGCAGTATTTCTCTTAAAAGGTTGAGATTGTAGAGTTGATTTTCACCATTTTCTGTCATTATAATGAGCTGAATGAAATGTGAGAATTTGAATGAATCTCTTGCTGTCACCGCTTTCGAATCCTTAAGATCCATAGACTGTTTGCATCATTATGAGTAGGGTGCACATAATGGAAATCAATGTTATTAATCAGATAGTTAATCGATTTGGAAATGGATCGATATTTGTATGAACATTTTAATAAATATGAGATATGGGCCGTGGTGTTTTTTCCGACCAGAAGAGGGCAGCATATGTACACGTAACTATTCCATCTTTCTCTCTCTCCCTCCCTCCCTCCCTCTCACACACACGACACAGTGTGTCCCTGCTCTCTACCTGACTAATGTAAAGCTCTCACCACAGCCAGATCCTGTCTAAGGCAGTAACTAACACTCTCTTTTTACTCTCTCATATCTGTTCTTTCTATTTCGTTTGTTGTTTATAAAGTGCAGTTCAGGAGTGTGTTTTGTGCCATGAGCCCAGGCCTCTTTGTTGTTCCACGTGGCGATCTACTCGTGCATTGTGTTTTTATGTCCTTCGTGTAATTTATTCATTTGTTTTGGAATGGAGTAGATATAATTCCCGAATTCTTTTTGATCTTATTTCCCAGTGTTTCTGACTTGACCACGGAAGCCCTTCCTCTGTTGCGGCCGCCGCGATAAATAATGCAGTTTGTCTAAGTAACTTGTCAGGACGGATCTCACAAGTACGCAAGACGTGCGTGTGTGCAGGCGCATGTGTTTCAAACCGGGTGTGTGGGTTGGACCGCGTGACGCACGGCTCTCCAGAGGACTCTTGACACACACTCACACACTTTTTATCTACAATGAAACGTGTCTGAAAACGTGGGGGAAGCACAAGGACTCAGAAAGGCTGGGACGCTTCTCGTCTCTCCCCTCGGCACGCATGCGCCAGTGTACGCACGTACACACACACACACACACACACACACACACACACGCTAAGGCTGATTTCTTTCTTCTGCTTCAGTCAACCCCTACCCGAGACGTGTGCGCTTTACTGATACTGGTGACTCTTTGAAGGAGAACAATAATAATAACTAAAAGCCTCAGCTCCAGAACTGGATCGAGGCGAAGCAGTAACATATCAGGGTTCGCTCCTTTCCGTGCAGTATGAAATGAGAAATGGGGACGTATGTTAGCAGCATACACGCACACACACTTAAAGTGGATCTTCATCAAGATGTATGAAACCAAGTAGAAGCATTAAGAGACACTTTTTCTAGCTTCAAAATATTAGAATAAAGAGAAAGACAATTGTATTATAGCTATGTCTACCATTCGAGTGACAAATAAAATAGGACACTCACTGATAATAAGAACAATGACATTGAGTGACTATTTTCCCATTATTTTTTAAGACTACAGAAATGATTCAGGTTAAGATTAGGTTATGAAGTAGTAAAACATAGAAATATATATTTTAATAAAACAGTATACATGCGACATTTAATATATACATATTCAATTATATAACACATATAATACCTATGTAACATGTATCATTTTGGACCCTGCCAAGAAATGTTTGTTGAGGTCTTTGTGGTAACATCATCATAGTTATTTGAAAATCAAGGGGTAATAACACACAAATGAACATAAATACTGCATAATAGCAATACAGTGTGTTGTGAGTGTGTGATATTTCGATTGTTTTGTGATATTTAGTAAGAATTTGAGCATGTGAAGGTTGGGAGAACATTTCATATTTCGTTGATTATTAAAGCAGATCTGACCCACCATTCTTTATAAAGGACATTCTGACTCCACATGCTGATTTTGACAGCTATAAACTTTATATTATTTTTAGTATTAATGTTTGATATGCATCCCCTACAAACATACCCACACAGCTAAAGGACAGACAGTAGTAATGCTTAAACAATATTATTCACAGTCATATTTACATTTAAGGCATTTAGCAGATGGTCTTAAGCAGAGCCACTTCCATTTCCAGCTTCACTGAAACAACATGGAGTTAGGGACTTATTGGTGGTAGTTCTGGAGGCAGGGTAGAGCTGGATTTGAACCTGCAACCTCCTGGTCCATAGGGATATCCTAGTGTCCCGTTTCATGTATTGCTTTAGAAAAACGAATAAAGACCTTATTCTGGCAATGTGAAGGAAAGTGTAGATTCATTCAACTTAAGTAACATGGGGAAAGATGACATTCATTTATCCACTCACACACTCGGAAGCATTGCCCTCTGCGACTTTTCCTTCCAACTGTTTTAAGTCAATCCATCTTTGCATAATGTCACAACCATAGAAATTCTTTATTTAAATTGACATTTGTTTTCATATATTAAAATAGATATTTGCTTTTCTTATCTTTGGCATACCTGATCCATTTAGGTATTACTATCTAGCTAATGAGAACATTATTATGAGAGCTTGTATGTATACAAAGTTTTTCTTCTTCTTGTAACATTTCTCCTACATTTTAATGACTGGACATAACAATTTTTGAGTCTGAGTGTGTTATACATTAAAAGGAACAACTCATTTGAAAATATTTGATACTTTATTACTTTGTGGCAGTACATAAGTAGACATGTATCATTATTTTGTCCATATAAATTGTATAACTTTGTATAGAATAGCAGAAACATGCTAGCCCTCATAAAGCATTGTTTGATGAACAACATTTAACAGACTTGTATGATTCACATTAAACATTCCTTCTGTTTTGAAGTCCATGCGTCATAGCAAGTATATGGGAAAAAAAAACCAAATTAATGAACATCTCAATTACACTAAAATGCAACTTAAGGTAAATTCCACCTGTTACATTATTAGCATCTCTCTCTTTTAGGTGCGTTTAAGGCTTGATCTCCTAGCTTACAGTCGGCCTATTGGGCTATTGGAAATGCTATAAAAGTAGCCACAACACCGATCTATGTACAGGAAATGTTTCAAAACAATACTTAAAGCCATAATTAGTTTCTGTAATAGTCATATGCTGTCTTGATAAGCTGAATGTAGCCTATTTCCCACTTAAGAGTGTTCTTTTATGATGCTCCAATTCAATAACCATAAGGAACGCAAAAAAGAAAACATTTGGCACAGCACGGTGCCAGTCATACAAAACAGAAATGGCCAAGTTTGGGTTTTTTTTTCTGCTGCCTTCACTCTAGTATTCAAATTAGTTCGTCCATGCCTACATATGTAACTTAAGTGTTTATATTTTTAATCTTTAAGCAAAACAGTATAAATGAAAGGAGAAAACCAATGTCTTCAGCACATTACAATTAGTACGTAAACTAACTGTTCTATAAGTGGCTGTATATGCAGGCCTAGGGTCACTTTATATTTGTCTAAACAAGATGGGTTACAGATATTGCTTTTGGACATCAGCCTTGAGTTTGAATTTCTGCTTATATTTTAAACAATAACCAGATTTACTCTTTTCCCACTATAAATTAAATGCTTATGGGATCCTTGTTTTATTTCTTAAGCTACAGTAAGTATATGCAGTAATATATGGCATCTCAAACTCCCTAAATTACTGGACAACACTAACAGGAGAATAAGAGAATGTGTTTATTGGGTATGTAAACAAATTCATTCTGATAGATTCTGCTATTGTAAAGTTGTTGAATGCTATATTGGTTTGGCTTTACACCCCACCTTGTGGTATTTGGGGGCTGGAGATCAGTATAAAGTGTAGGAGTATGTATTTAACTTTGTTTTAAATAAATTAGTGTAATCCATTACAACCACAAAAAATGCAATTGCACCAGACTCTATAACTACAGGCTGTCTGGGGTGGAAATGTTTTTATGATTACATTTACATATTTTGGGAAAAAAGAAAGAAAACAGGCTCAGACAAGAGTGTATTTTCATAAAGGTCCCCACACATCTCCTGCAGCTTTGAAATTGCACTGCTTTATTGAATTAACAGCACCGAAAGGAGAATTATGCTCTCTGACTACTAAGCGGCAGACATTTCTTTTCCCTCTTTACTTGGAGATTTGCATGGTGGAAGGGTTTTTAAATCAAAGAGCCGGATAAGTTTGACTGCTAGAAGTGGAGAAGGCAAAGTGAGTGCCTTTGAAAGCCATCAGCGAGTCTGAGACATAACACGGGGTCCGTGATTGCTATGAGGTAATAAAAGTCGTCGCTTTGCTTGTTTGTCGGTTTGGGAGATGGTTTGCCAGACTTTCTGTGGCCAGTGTGGCAGAACATTGCTTAGGAACACAGAGCAATTCGGCCATGGCTTCTCTCTCATTAGACACTCCCTCACTCTATCACTTTGAAGGGCCAGGCTCACAACAATAGAAGTGAAAGAACAATCAGGTGAAGGAGGTTTTCGCCATATAAACCACTTCCGCAAACTGCCTCTCTTCTGTTCTTCCTCTTAAGCTGCTGAGATGGAATAGTGATATCGGCCATTTTTCACTCGTCGTCTCGTTGCTCTCTCTCTCTTCCCCATGGCCAAGGTTAATTAGCAGTCGTTAAAGAGGAAGTGCTGGGTCTCTAGCACAGGATGGGGCATCATGAAAAACGAAGGACAAGAGACGGACGAAGAGCGATAGGGCAGGCGGTGAGGCCGTCGCCATGGTGACAAAGACCAGGGCGGCGACGGGCTGCCGATCTGGACAAGGGAATGTTTAATTGAGCCAAGATTCCTTCAGGTACTCTTCAACGCTCTTTGATTAACACTGTCATCAATCCAAGAGGCAAGAGAGAGAGAGAGAGAGAGCTGAATACAAATGGACCGTCTGACCTAAGAGCTGGACTCTAATACTTCAGTCTACTGCCCATACACACACACTCACACACACACAAAGCTGACTGTTGGATTAAGATTTAATGTAATTATTCACTGTTTTTCGCATGGAGCATAGGGTGATAAATGTCACCAAAAAGATTTATATGACAGAGAATTTGGTCACTATTTTTGAGCCCGGAGCTAAATGTAGTATATGAATTCCATTAAGAAGAGCTCTAGTCCTTCAGCTCTCAGTCCTCAATCCACACACACAGACATGTGAATTTTTGATTAAGTTATAAACTGATTATTCAATGCTTTTCACATGGAGTATGTGGTGATGTCACCAAAAAGACTGAATAATTAATAGTTTGGTCACTATTTCTGAGTCTTGAGTCTGTAATTGACCCTTCATATGCTGCAGTTATATGTGTATGTATGTAAGTTCTAATACTAATATATGAGTTATATTAAACTGAATTCTGATCCTTCAACTCTCACACAAACACAGGTCAGTGTTGGATGCAATTGTTGACTGTTTTCAGAGGTGGGTAGTAACGCGCTACATTTACTCCGTTACATTTACTTGAGTAACTTTTTGGATAAACTGTAAGAGTAGTTTTTATACAACATACTTTTTACTTTTACTTGAGAATATCTGTGAAGAAATAACGCTACTTTTACTCCGTTACATTGAGCGACATTCCGCTCGCTACTTTTATTGTCATTCATCTGTTATCCAATGCACGATCTGTTTGTTTTGTTGGAAAACTTCCTTCTAAATGACCGTTCCACCAATCAAACGGAGCTAGGCAGTCACATGACCACACACGAAACATGCGCGGACACACACAGAGATACGCACATGCATATACAGACAGACAGACACACACACACACACACACAGGACAGTTTATGCACAGACAGACTTGTTCTTGTTCTTGTTCAGTTCTTGTTTTACTGCGTGATCTCTGCCTACTGAGCCTTTTTGTTTAAACTAAAAAAGTTATTAAGTTATTACAGATTATTGTACTGTTTATTGTGGCTGAATTTGCCTTAATTTGTGTTACTTTGTATAGATTAAGTTTTTTATGTAATATTGTTTGGTAATATCCAAACACATTGTTATTTTATATTTTTGCATATTTGATTATATGATAAACCAATTAATCTTTAATTTACTCAGAAGGTACTCAGCACTTGAGTAGTTTTTTCACCGAGTACTTTTTACTCTTACTTGAGTAAATTTTTGGATGGCTACTTTTTACTTTTACTTGAGTAATATTATTCTAAAGTAACAATACTCCTACTTGAGTAAGATTTTTGGCTACTCTACCCACCTCTGACTGTTTTTTACGTGGAATATGTGGTGATTCTTAAGCAAAAAAGACATTATTTATGGTTTGGTCACTATTTTTGCACCATCATTCCAACTTTGACCATTCACATGCTGTCTAAATGTTGTGAATCTCATTAAGGTTCTGTTGAAACAGTGTTAAATATCAATCCAATTTGAAAATGTTAGACATCATA
Source organism: Distichodus sexfasciatus (assembly GCA_032718565.1). Lineage (NCBI taxonomy): Eukaryota > Metazoa > Chordata > Actinopteri > Characiformes > Distichodontidae > Distichodus > Distichodus sexfasciatus. Next base: position 4,953,370 of record JAVGVS010000010.1, on the reverse strand, counting down.
CATATTGTAATGTCACTTTATAATGAGCAGTTTTATTTTTATTAAAAGAGAAGTTTGTTTTTATTGAAAATGTCTGTTTGAGCTCTGGAATAAAAATGTCAAACAATATTTTAAATGCTTTTTGTGATTTGATATGAATGGAAGTGATTGTGTTAAATCAGTGTATGATATTCTCATCTCCACTGGTGACTTCTGAATTGAATCAAAGCAAAAACATGTCTCAGAAGACTCTGTGATATCAGCAGATGCCAAATCATTAGCCATTAATGAGATATAATATGGTATCTTGATGAAACTTGTGATTTACAAGCCTAGTATAAAGGTTGGTAATATTCCAAACACAAACCTATATGCACGATTCCCGATCAATTTTTCCAAGACCTATGCCCTACATTATACACATTTCTCTTCTCCCGCATGACAACTTCTCCCGCATGCTCAATTCGCTTCTAAGGACAGAAACCCCAACACTGTACTTTAACTGACGACTGTCTGACTGATCACCGAGTCCTGATATTCTCCTCTCAGACACTACGAAGCCCCCTTCCCTTAAACTGTCACCAGCTAAAATTTACAACACCAAGAACTTGCAAATGAGGGCAGAGGGACTTTAAGAGTCAAGGTTTTAGAGGAGACATAAAACGGTAAAAGGACACGGCCGGGGGGGAAGGCACCTGAATCTCTATTGCAGCCGCACGTCACAGCGAAAGCGTGTTGCCAGTACTCGTAAAATGTTTGGTTGTTGACCCTCACATGTTAAATGTGGACCAAAAGAACTTGTACTGTACATTTATGTGCTCATCAGAGACAGCAAGCTGTTGGTTTTACTCAAGACACACGAGTGGTTAAATACATTTCCTAGCACTGTTTTATCATACGAATACACCTTCAGTTCGTCACATCACAAGTGGGAGGAGGCGGCTTGTGTCTGTCTGGATAGAGTTTTGGCGCGAGACGCTGCGTTATTAACCCCCTCCGCGGATGTTTGTGTGGATGCCCTGAGAGCAAGAGAGTGCTTATGGAGAGAAATCTCACTGCACCAATAAACGTTATCAAATTTACAGCCGCGACCGCATTTGAAGTGGAGGAAGAGAAAAGTTGAGCAATGGGGAAACGCAATGGAAAGAAAACAAAAGGTATGACGATAAAAGAGCAACGAAATCTTTTCTGGCACAGTCGGAGATAAAGGATGAGGGAGAGTATATGGTGGCAAGGAGAGAGATATCGAAATATCTTTACTTTATCGCCTTCTTCGGTAACTGTACTCTAATGATCCTGTTTCAGCGCTGATAAGGTTGGAAAGCTCGGAAAGAGGGGGAGAAAAAAAAACTTCCCCTGCATTCGGAGCACAAACCAGGTTTATTTAGCATGGGCCTCAAAGGGGGCGACACATTTTCGCCTTATCTGTGTGAGGCTACGCCGGAGGCAGAGGCACGCACCTCAGGTGGTATAGCGTCCCTGGTTCTCCGGCCGTCAGCAGGCCAGGACCACCTGCTGAGGCAGCGACTCTGAAGACTCTTTCCGTTTAGATCCAGGCCCAGGGGAATAAAGTGCGCCACAGTCGGCTACTTTCCTCTCCTCAGGTCCACTTCAACCTTCAGATGTGCTCGAGTGGGAGGTTGTGGTCTCTGTGTACTTTGTAGACAAGCACCGATGGGTCTGTGTTTGCTGACAGAATATTATATTAAAGAGTCTTTTGTATGACGATGGTCAGTCTCTTTCACAATGATGTCATTTGATGGCTTTCCAGTTTGTCTCGGAACTCTGGTGGAGGCAACAGGAAGGATAGGAGAGATTAAAACCAAAGTTGGAATGTATTAGACTACAGCTAGAGTAGGACTGTTCCTTGTGAAATGTGCAACATAGCATACCTTAACACCCATAGTTCCTAAACTTTTTATAGATAAGAATATTTTCAAGCCAGCCCCTTCTCCTTACCCAATTTTTTCAGCCCCCTCCTCTTTTCTTCACCCTACATTGCCTTAGTTGTGCCTTTCAATCACTAAAGTCCTTAGTGCTTTACTTTGGCAGTTTTTAATTCATTAAAAGACAACTGTTGACCTCAAAACCACTTCTGCCAGAAATTTTATACTTCCTATTGCAGACCATTCACAGTCAGTTGGGGCAGCTGGCAGTGTAACGGTTAGGGAGTTGGCCCCATTATCAGAAGGTCGCAGGTTCAAGTCCCTGACCAGTAAAGGTTCCACTGAGCAAGGTACCGTTCATAAGCACTGAACTGCCAAATACCCGCCCACTGCTCCTTCACGGATGGGTCAAATGCAGAGGTCATATTTTGTTGTGGAGCACTGTGTGCTGTGCTGTGCTATGTTCACAATGACAAATAATCACTCACTAAATTCACTTCTACGAGTACAGACGATGTTGTTACACTAAAGACTGTAGGCTATCTGATAAGGTTCATGATAGCTTTGGGCTAAAAGTGACCCAAAGTTTGCTCAGTCAACAATGGTTCAGTAACTATCAACTCCAACTTACTCATTATGAACTGCACTGCTTTAAAGACCCAGTAAAGTGAAAACCGTCCTTGGTTTGGTCTGAATGTGTCTGAAATGTGTCTGAAAAGATGTGGAAAACCTATGAAGTCAGTTTTACGACGTTGTGGAGTTTAACAGTTTAACAGTTTTTCACAGATTTTCACGGTAGGTCTAAGTAGGGTGGGACTAGAGGTTATGTTAGCATAGCCCTGCCTGGATCTACTGCTCTGGCCCTGCCCATCTGCATAGCGTCAGTAGGCTACCTGCTAGTCTGGGCAAGTTCGGTAAGCGAGTCTGTCAGAGAGACAGCGTTCCTCTGTCACTTTAGCTTTCCCCCCGCTGTCTTATGGCTTAAACATTTCCCCCGCCATTATCCTGAGTTATATTCCATATTAGTCCACACTGTGCTTACTATCCTGTCACTGTCTTCATCACTTCCAGTGAAACTTATATTGCAAAGGCACAACAAGGGAAAATTTGACATAGTTTAACTTGCATGACTTCAGAGTGATCTTTTTTTAACAGTGCATGTGCATGTGTTTTACAGTCGATGGGTAGGAGCTCTGTAGTAGAGGGTGGTGCTTCAGCACTTTGAGGCGACACGCCTACTACATCCGAGCATAGAAAGTACCGCCTGTATTTTCACCACTCTGTGACTTAATTTGACATATGTAGCAATGTTTATATTTGCTCAAAATTTGAGGAGGTGATTAGTGACAACTTTTTCTTTGATATAAGGGAACTTAGAGCCAATAGTATTTTGACCTTACTGGATCTTTAACAGAAAACAGTTATTCTAAGTTACAAAATCAGCTGCTTCTTGGTTGGGGTGACTGCAAAAATACAGAAAATCACAATTCTGTTTGAACACACTAGCTGTGATTGTACATCTATTCAGAATTCTAAGTTAGATGTATGTAAGTCAAGATGTCACTAAGCATAAACCAAAACCCTGTTTTTAAAATGGACAATGGAGCATGCCTTAATGACATAGGTCTCAAAATGCTACCTATGCTACCTGGTTGCATATTTTAGTGTTCGATTACAAGAAGTTTTAGATGCAGGCCTACAGTGAATATCTGGTGTATTATTACAGGACATACTAACCTGTCCTGAGGCTAAAGCCCATTATTGCGTGTGGAGGAGGGCGTGGTTAGACCTTGCTGCGCAGTAGGCCCCCTGTTGGATGCTCAGGGGTACTGCACTCTGACGAGTTCTTGGCTTTGTCCTTGTTGTTGTTGGGCTCGTTGTCTTTGATGATGTCATACTGACGGCAAAAGAGGGCAATCACACCTGGCAGAGAAGGAGACAATGAAGTGTGTGTGTGTGTGTGTGTGAGAGAGAAAAGAGGGAGAGGAACAGTTAAAACAAGAGACTCTGAGACAGACGGGAGAGAGGGATAGTGATAGATGAGGCATGTCAAGAGGAGGAAGGAGGTAATAGAAAAGCAGCTGATGGATCACTCTGCGTTCGAGACCAAAACCCTAACAAATCAATTATAAACAAACTCAAAAAAGCACAACGTGCCGTAGTTCTCACTTGTGCCACAGCTGTCATTTCTGATCATTTATTCTCTACTCTTTACTCAAACTTAAAGGGGGCTACACAGAGAAAGGTAAAGCCCCCAGGTCCAATTAGACCAAATGAAACTCCCACTCTACTCTCTCTCTCTCTCTCTTACACTCACAGACAGGGACACTTGCAAACACACACACACACACACACACACATGCTGAGCGAGAGGTTTTTCCCATTAGTCTCCAGCCACTTTGTACACTATTCAGCAGGGAATCACTCGAAACAACTCTTATTTGCAGCAGGAAGATATATCCATCACTGGATCACAGAGGAGGGGGAGGGAAGGCATGTCCAAGCAATCTCACAACACTGATCTGGAATGCACAAAGCCTGATTTGATGTCATCCACGCATAAATTGAACAAAGACAAGGCTCTTGTTGAAGTGAGGTCCTAATCAGAAGTGTGCTAAGCCTTATCTGAAGAATGATGCAAGTGATGATGAATGAAATGAATAAACTGTGATGTCTTTTCAAGTCTATTAACTTGTTATACTCGTCCTCAAAGCAGAATTAAACTTTTAATCGTTTAAAAAGAAATCTTACCAGCCCACATGATTAGGACCACAACTATAATGATAAGCTCTCCAGCCCTCAGCTGGGCAGCCTGGCCAACCTCCTTCATGGTCACTTCATCTGAGGGAGAGACAAACACATATACACATTAAAAAATGAAGAAATGAGCAGAGTTCCAACAAAGTATGAAATTTGATTAGAGTTATTTCTAGGTCTGGATAAGTATGGAAACTGGGAAAATAGGGTGTGAGAAGTATTTGTGTTTCCCGCCTTTGTTGCTACATTGCACTCTAAAATGTACCGTAAAATTCTGCTAATGTTTGAATTTGAAGCATTGCTGAATAAAATGCTGTGCATTGAACTTGGGTTTAGTTTGACTAGATTTGTAAGTGAGAGTAGCTTTGTAAGGCAACTACTTACAGAGGGCTGCAGATACACATTTTGGGCTCTACTAAATATTATGACATACCATAACTTGCTTTATTATGTGGTGACATGCCACAATGTGACATACAGTATGTGTTTACAGTTGAATTTTGAAATCATATGTTTAAATAATGCCCTGTGGTGTGTTGGTATCTGCCCAGGAATGTTCCCCACCTTGCGCCCATAGTTTCCGGGATAGGCTCCGGTCCCCCCGCAACCCCAGTTGGGATTAAGCAGTTCGGATAATGAATGAATGAATGAATGAATGAATAAATGAGTAGTTATTTGTACGGTAAAGTCTATTAGAGTATGGAAAAAGTCTGAAAAGGAAAATGTGTAGGAACCCTGAGTGAGGCTTAATTTCTGCAGTTTCTCACATAAATGTACCACAACAGACCCATCTTGAGGGAAGTCAATAACAAATATAGGTTTCTAGATTTTCCGTTCTGAAGCAAGTAACTGTTCGAATTGCTGAAATCAGCAGTATTATGGCCAAAACAAAAAGACTCAGGACGAGCTTCTATCCTTCTTAAGGGGGATAGCAACACAATGTGACTCCTGTGAATTCCTCCTGTAAGTTACCAACCTACTATTTATGACTTGAATGTTTATATGTCCTTTTTCGCAAACAAAAAGGCACCTGCACTTTACATACATAGTTTTACCACAATATTCACACATACAGTTGCTGTTTACTGTATAAATCCCTATATTAAGGAAACATTTTCTGTGACGCTCTTTCTGGACTTTACCCCAGCCACCCTCCGGAGGGCATCCCTGTCCTGTCTTGCTGGTCTAGTGTGTTATGTCTGTCAATTCCCTCTGTCCTGCTCCTGAGTGTCCTGATTGGTTAGTCAGTGTAATTATTGGTTACACCTGTGTTAGCTTAGTTATTTGTTCATGGTTTCTTGATCTGTCTGCTTCATTGGTTTCCGTTTTAGTCCCTGCCTCCAGCTTAAATTGTTCTGTTAATCTATTGCTTTAGCATCTTGTTTGGTTTAAACACTTAGCTTAGTGTTAGTGTTTGATTTTACTTGTATAGCTAAGTATGTGACAAAGAATCCTGAATCTTGAGGTAGTAGCTACTTCGTGTTGTCATTTGATGATGCAGACAGCTTGCGAAGAGCCCAAGCAGCTCTAGGAACGTGATCAGTGCCTGAGTGTGAGATGTTGCCCTCTGGGCTGGTTTCGCCCTCCTCCCCTTCTTTATAAGTGATGTCTCACATCACCAGGAGAAGGGACCGGGCTGCTCTTCTTGGCAGTAGATCTAAAGGCCCTGCTGGTAATTAAGATAATTTGTGAGTTTCCTATTTGCTGATTAGCCTCAGACAAACCCTTGAGGATGAGCACTCTGCAGCGGCCTGCAAGATTGATGGAGCAGTGCTACCTTGTAATGAAACGGACGAAAGTCCCACTTGTCTCTTTCTGTTCCCCGTCACTTGGTCAAAAACGTCAACAGACTTCAGGTAAAGCCATTTCAGGTTTCTGAGCAGCGCAAGTTCAGGCATTTTACATCATCAGTGTCAATACACGTCATGAAACAGGTAACAAAAACAAACCCTAACCCCCCCCTCACAAGTGGGGACGGTTAACTGTCCACGTTCATTAGTCAGCCCCAGGACATGTGGAACCTAGTGACGTGTAATGGTGGTTGGCTAATTAATGAAGTAGCACTGAGAGTTTAACACTTGATTATGAAACAGTGTTTATTAGTAAACGCTCTCATTATCTGCATGTCACAGCTGACATGCAGCGTCAGCTGAGTTTGCTCAAGACGGTAATGCGTCTCTGCCACCCGTGTTTTTAAGCTTTATTCACAAACTCTACTTCTTTAATCAAACTGAAGTTTCACTCCGTTTTCAAAATAGAAGATGGCAATCAGACATCTAAGAATATAAATAGAAAATTGGTAATTACATTTGGTATACTTGTAAAACTCATCACAGCCTGTAACTGGGGAGGTACAGAGATTATATTTGTGATATATTTATTTTTAAAGGATCAATTAGGGTTGGGTAAGCTACTTTTTAAATGACTTATTTTACAGAAATAGTTAATATTTGTGCTGTAGGATACTCTTAAACCAAGTTAAGTAAAAATGTGAAAATGTATGTTAAAATGAGATGAAAATCGTTAACAACAAATCCTAATTTTCAATCAAATCAAATAAATAAGAAAATCTCTAGCTCAGTTTTGTCAGTTTTGTCACTCAGTTTTGTTTTTCCTATTCATAAATATTGGCAAATAACCTGGTAGTAGTAATGATGTGTTTAGCGCTACCTCACTAAAAAATTACATTGTTTAAAAGTAGCTTCGCCACTGATAAGCTACTGAAAAAAGTAGTTTTGTTAGCAGCATAGGTGATTTTAGTCATTTAGTCATGAAATTATGTCATCATGTACAATCTATAATCATGTATATTATCTGTTAACTATGTCCTAGAAGCTAAAGCTATTTGCCTGAGTTTGTATGACTCATAAAGTGTTCAGGAAAAATAATGCCAGAATAGATCTCTCAAATAGAGGTGGGAGTCAAAGGGAAATGCTAGATGGATGAATGCGGTCCGGCATTTACAGACGCTCAGAGTTAAAAAGGGCCTGCAGGAAAGCTCCCCTCAAGCTTTTCTAACCCGTCATATAACAGCTTTCCAATCGCTCTCCATGACGCCTCAGTCCGGGCGCAACATGAATCACGGCTGACCTCTTTCTCTACGGTTGACGTTTCGCGCTAAATGCGAGCACCAGTTAGCACTGGGAATGCATCCTCATAACAAAATGGCCGTCCTGCCGAAGCGTGTCTCAACAGCAGAAGTTGGTGTGAATAAGTAGGTCGGTAAAAGGATTATAAAACATAAAATTGGACACGTTATAAGACACTTTAGATAAAATAGGTTGTCCTCCGGCGAGGAATTATATGGCTAAATGTGAAAAATGCCTGCAACTTTCATTTGCACTACATGGTGTATTTTTAGAGGAGTTACATAACAGACAGACTCTTAAGTGTTTATCCTTTCAAGCACCCACAATGTGGTGGGAATTACCTGGACATAACCTTTGCTTTTGGTCAATAGTGCATTTCTGGTCAACATTTTTTCCCCTCTGTTAATAAGCGGCATTTTTAGAGGCTGTATTGTGACGAAATGTTGAGCACTAGGATATAACTTGACTTACCAGGGCTTTTGGAGGCCAATTTCTCAGATTCTTTTGGGGTGCGGAAGAGGAGGGCGTCGCTGGGAGGGCTGGTGCCACTCAAGCTGATGGACTGCACATGAACGATGTACTCTGCATCTGCCTGTAAATCCCATAATGCACAGGAGCGAGTGGTGGTGTTCACCTCCTGAATGAACCTCATCATTCCCACATCCTTCTTCTGTAACAACCAGAACAGGTAAAAACATCAGATATGCTTATAAGAACTTGAATAGGTTACACAGTTTTCTTTTCATGCACAAAATAAAACAACAGAGAAAACAGATTGCAGAAGAATATACTGTATTCATTTTATAAGTCTATTTTCCCAACAGCTGTGTTCATATCAGCTGATTTTAAACAAGTGCTGCTACTTAATTCAAATGTAAAATTACAAATTAGATATGTGAAAAAAAAATGCATTCACATTAAAAATAGTGGAGATGTTTGGACCATTTTTATGATTTTACATGGCAGTAATATAAGCACAATTTTCATTTAATCACATAATCGATGCAACGAGATGTAGAGGTGGACGATTCTGCATCGATGCAATGGCAGACCATAATCAATTATAACAGAGGATTTCAACCAGCGGTCCGCAAATATCTAAAAGGTAATGCAAACAATCTTCTCAGACTCAGACGGCTCAGTCTGATCCTTGGGACAGAAGCAGTCTAAAACTCCTGAATTATATCATAATGATATTGCTTGGTGATATTCTGGATACGGCGTAAAGATTCTAGTTAAAAAGACAGAAACATCACGGTAGCAACTATGGCTGCACGATCTGCGATCCATGCCTAATCTGTGTGCAATGTCAAGTAATACAGAAAAGTTGATGAACTGCATTGTGATGCGTCGAGATATCATATCGAAACGAATCGTTGGCGTAATAATTGTAATCAAATCTAATTGTGAGACCACTGAAGGTTCACACCATTAATATACAGTGCAGAAATTCATAATTAATGACGGTTCAATTTGGGGTTTCAGAACATTTAGTTTTACATGTAGTAGTTATTACCAGTTGGCTTGTTGTTTTGTTTGTTTGTCATTTCATCATTACTTTACTCATCATTACAAGCTAACAAAAGTACATTGCATAGATTTAGACATGAGGGACGAAGAAGTGTCAATGTCACTGCAGTCACTGCAGGTCTCTAAGATGATTAAGATAAAATAAAACAAGCACAGATATAACCATATATTAGGTAGATACAAGAATGCACAGTGAGCTTAGCAACAGCACCATCAGGCATAACATTATGAAAGGTAAAGTGAATGGCATTGCTATGGACTGGAAGCATAAAAAATGAGCAAGCAAGGAAGGATATACACAAAAGAGGTTTCCCAGGAGTGGTATATACATATTTATATATAAAATTAAACATTATATGAAATTAGCATTAAATATTTAACACACACAAGCCGAAAGACTGCAGCAGGACATTCAAATTATTAATACTCTGTGTGGTACATTTTCAAGTATATAATGTACATATACAGTGCACAAATTAAATAAAATTACAAGTATGTAAAACCGATACCTGTTGTGTGATGGCAAAGCCAATGACTGGATCGCCCTCTAGGATGTCCCATGTTACCACCGCCGAGTTGCTCTCTAAGGTTTTGATGGTCACATTCAGTGGGGCAGACAAACTGTCTGTAGATAAAAGTCACAAAAGCAGAGAGAGAGAGAGAGAAGGTGTTGAGAGGGCATCACATCACGTCCCTTTTCAAGTTTCGACCAGCAGTACATGGAGGACGGATGAGAGCGTCCCATTGTTCTGTCCAGTGTTAAAAGGTTTGACTCAAAAGATCACAGGGTGCTTTTCACACAGATGTCCACCCTCTCACAATTCGTACCCCAAATATGGCCGTGCGTTTGAAGTTTCACTCTGTGCCAGCCCTTCTTTTACTCTGAGGTTGCTCTCAATCGATACTTCCATTACATTTAACTTTTATTTACTGGAGCGGGAGCTCTCTGATTGTTATCTGAACTCGCCTCTGTGTCTTTAATGGTCAACAAACAAAACAGATGGCTCAGCGTGGCTCACGGCGAGGGCCGCTGTCTGCCTCCGGCCGTTGTGTTTTGTCCGCAGAATGAGAATCGTGCAGGGGGGAAAAAAAGGCCTAGGATGTTGCGGCTGCATTGTCACTCGTCTGAATGAGAAAGCAACATTGCACAAATGGCTGCAGTTAATATCAAGTCATCCTTAATGTTCCCTGACAGCAGAGTAGGATAGTGTGTAGGCTGCATCATCTATCAAAATATCTCAAATATGCACAGGTGTTAAATATGGAAAGCATTTTAAGAGGCAGAACGTTAGAGAGAGATGGAGAAGGTCGGGTCGGAGTTGAAAAATGCAATTGCAATTAATCTTATACTAGAGTTTCATTCATCACCAATAAGGCTATAACACTGTAACACTGTAGCCTGTGATACATTTATACTGTCATATTAGTAGGAGTGTAAATCACAAGCTTCATCCCGATACAATATCATATCAATCGAATGGATCAAGATTCACTGTCTACTGCCTATCCCTGGACTACGGACACAAGGCTAAGATCAACCCAGAACAGGCGCCAACACACTGCAGGGCACACATACTCCCACAATCACACTCACATTCACACCTTACGGGGCCAATTTAGATTCGCCAATCAACTTATAGCACATGCTTTTGGACTGTGGGAGGAAACCCAGAGAAAACCCATGCAAGCGTGGAGACAGCATGCAAACTCCACACAGAAAGACCCTACGGCCCTTCTCGCTGTGAGACACCAGCGCTTATCACTGCGCCATCGTGCCGCCTTCAACCAAACTTATCTTCTCTTTTAGTGAAAATAGATCTCTTGTTCAGTATAAAGTGATATTCGATGCTATGTCCGTGTTGATCATTGTATCGACGTACTGATGCATTGTTACACCCTAACATATTAGGACTAGAGGTGTGACCTCCAGTTTTAAGTGATTTTTAAATGAATGAACGTGAATCTCGGTTTTGTCATCACACACAGTGTCTGAACTGCATGTGATTTTACCATAATACTGATCATGGCTAATAAAGCTTAGCAGTAGCTATTTGATAACCTTTAATAAAATAAGCAATTTTCACTTTTTACTGTGCCAGTTGTGTCACACAATCATTATGCAATATGATGGCAAACCAATGCTGAACACAGTGGGGGTGATATTTTTGTTTATGGAGCTCCTTGTTTCACAGTCAAGGGTAGAACGATATCCCAGTGCATTCAATTAGTCTCATTTTTATCCCGCTGTCTGGTAATAGCTTGTCTCTCTGGACTTGCATGAGTGATCTATATTCCTCATGGCTCACAGATCATAGTTGAGCAAAGTGTATTGGCCTTTCCCTTGAGGTGTTTTGAACGCACTGAGACATATGCTGGTCTAAATAAATCCAGTTAACTTCAGAGGTATATGGAACAATGGTCATCATGTTTAAACTTGTAAATTTGTACCTCAGGTAAGCTAATTGCCATGTTACAGGTAAATTAAACTGCCAAATAACTTTTCCTAATGAATAATAATTACAAATACATTTATGTCATTTCATATGTATTTCCAGTGAGGAAAATATGATTCCAAAAAGATAAGCTTCAGTCAATACTCTTTTCAAGGGCCGTTTCTGGTTTTTGGCCCCAATTTGGAGACTGTGCAATACCACCAGCAGCCCTTTTTACAAGGCTGTTCAGATAACCAAGGTGTTCACTTTCACACTATGGCTCTCACACAAGGCCACATTAGAGCGCTGCGTTTTTAATCACACTTGCAATCTCCTGTGAAGTTCTGTCTCCTTCCGTAGGTCTCTTGGTGTCAGCAGGGGTGTGAGCTGCATAAAGACTTGGGACATGCCAGCTCCTGGCTTCAATCAACTGCCTCCTCGGGCCTTGGCATAGCCTAGCCTCGTAAATACCCAGGCTATCACCATCTATCTCTGTTGTAAGAAGGCTGAAAGGATTATTTTCTGTGCTGAATTTCAAACTGGAAACTGAAGTGTATGACCAAGAGACCTGCACTTTTGCACTTCTTACTAACTTATTTATTACAAATTACTACTTACTGTAAGAAACAAACTGTCTCTCTTCTGTAATATCTTTGAGTAGAATCTTATCTACCAGGTTGTTTTCATTTTGTTGTATTTGGGGTGATGGTGACCTAATGGCAGGGCACTTGGTTGCAGAGCAATAGGTCATGAGTTTGGATCTGGTTGTGTCCTGCCTCCAGCACTGCCGCTACATTCAATTATTAAGTAAGGTCCTTAAACCCACAGAGCTCCAGGGAAAGGCACTGTAACTACAAAAGGAAAGTCCCTCTGGAAAAAAGTGTCTGATAAATGTAATAAATATTGATGTAAATTTAGCACGTTTGTCATATGTGACCCTCCATGGCAAAACCAGTCGCTTGTCGCAAATTTTCAAAATGATACCTATATCGAATGAACCGGACGACATATGACTGAGATATCAACATTCAAAGGAGTCGGGTTTCTTCTGTCACGCCAAGTGAGAAACGGAGAAAACCGCCTTTGAAGTTGACTATCGCCGTAGCACTCACAGATGCTTGGTGCGGTCGCAGCTACGTTTGTATTTACGGTAGCCTACGGTGCATTCACAGCCACATGGATAGCCTACCTGCGTTAGGTTAACTGAACTCGGGAGACGAAGATGGACTCCAGAGAAATATCTTCATGCTAGTCAACGAGTGGATTTACCGTAAACATTGAAGTAGAGCGGGCAAAACCGAAACTTTTAACATTCTGCTGGAATTGAATTCCTCACCTCAAGAAAGTCATGTTTATAGGATAGAAAGGGTAAGTTCTTCAGCGAAATTTATTCACAACAGTACAGTATAGACCTTCCACTGTTTCAAAACACTAAAAGCAAAAAATCCTAAATTTTACCCCACGCAACATAAACGGTCGTTTTTCTCGGAAACCTCCATTGCAACAAACGGCTGGTTTTGCCGTGGAGGGTCACATATGTGTAATCTAAGACGCAGACAGTGTTAGTCACAATCTTGACTTGTTAAGTCTATGATTTCTGCAATATGTTTTCTTAGTTGACTACATGACACTCTTGTATGTCACTCAACATGAGCCAAATGACATAAATGTAAAACACACATTGGATATATTGATGATATACATTACGTCCTTTGGAGTTTGCTTTAGTTGGTTGATTGTCCAGTCTGTTCAGAATCAAAACTGCCGTGGTCTATGCTGTTCTATCTGCAGAGATGGTATAAACAAAGTTTTGCCAAAATCTGATTTACCAAAAAACGCAGATGCAACCACAGATGCAGTGTGATGACACCACTATTCTTAATTGTGCGACTTCCTTCTGCTCCAGTGTCAGCTTCTGATTGCAAAAAGCTCTTCAGAATGCTTTTTAGCAATCAGCACAAATGATTTTGTTAAGAGGGTGAAAGAGGGGGTCCAGGCCCCTCTGATCAGTAGGAGTGTGTCTGTAACAGCTCTGCAAACTTACTTAAGTATGCACAAAATTTAACTGTCTGTGACTGTCTTACATAATACAGCTCTTGAAACTGTGTGGTCTCTCTATGGGACCCTTTTCTGTGACATGCATGTGTGAGATAATGGAGATGGGAGTGAGATTTCTGTGCATTTGAGTACAACCAAGCGCAGGCTCTAGGCACATCATTCTAATCTACATATCATATTCACACAGAACCTCCATGATGTAATGATGTGAAAATCAATGAATCTGCAGAAGTCCACATTAAATCTGGTAATAAATAGGCCAATTTTGTTCTAGACGGGTAACATTCTGTCCAGCAATCACTTTCACCGATTAATAAAGGAGGTCATTAGGCTCAAACTGGGATGGAAATGAAAGTTAATTTAGTTCATAGTTATTAGTTTTGCCTCACAGTTTTGGATTTTAACAGGCTGACATCGGAGGTTCTTACACAGTATTCATAAACTCAAAGTTCAAGCTTTCAAAAGTCTCAAATAGTCATTTCAAACCATTTATACAGTCATAATTAAAATGTTCCTGCACAAATATACTGTGTATCGGCTTACAGTAGTGTGGAGATTGGGGCTTTCCTCATGTCAGAGTAAGCAGCCAGCTGATTATCCACACAAATGTCACACTCACTCAAAGTAAATTCCTAATTTCACTTCACATGACATTAGACATAACATTTTACTTTACGCCTTGATGTTTGAAGTGTCTATCTCAAATTTAATATGTTAATATGCATATTTTAAGAATCTGAGATTTACCAGATATTGGATTTGATCATCTGGAAATATAATTATTTAAATGTGCTTCTGGAAGTCAGTTGTGCCCCAGATACAGTATTTTACCTCCACGTTTTGCTGCAGCACTCTAACTAAACAGGATTCTGGCTGTGAAACCGTGTGGATTAGTCCTCTAAGCTCTAAAGTCCGGCCTTTCTTCCTAGCAGCCGCCCTTTATTTTGTCTGCCTGATGATTCTACCAGTAATATTATTCTGCAACTGAACAATATCTGGGTTCTGATTCTGTGTTTGTGGGATTTTCATTAGCTACAGGTTTGTTCCTCTGGTAAGATATTAAATAAGTTGATGAACAGTAAAAATAAATATACCAAATTTAATTATCGTAAATGGTCCTAGAAAATAGTAAATTTTTATGTATTTTTGTTTCATTCCTTATATTGGTGTCTGAGTCTGGTCTCTAACACCTAGATCCACACTACTCTTCTGAGAACAATATAATGTTCATTAAAGATTCACTACATCTTCCAGTGATTTTATGAATCAACCGACGCTGTCAGCTGAAACAGCCATTTAGCAAGTCACAGTAAAGACATTTACACCTATCTTTCATCATAAACTCTTCACAGCAGGCTTATGAGGAGATAAAGTCTTAGGCGGAACCTCCACCGTCTATCAGCCTTCTAGCACGTTTGCCGCATGTTGGCATCACCTGCCGCCTTCGTCGCTGCTCCATGCTACGCTGTCTGTCTCTAAACTGGGTTATTCCCTCAATTAGGGTTGAACGTGATGCCCGTTTGTTCTCTGTGTGTGCCTCAGCGCTATTCTCTTCTGCACTGGCTGATTAGAGAGACGATATGGCCAGTGGCATTGTTGCCGGAGCTTTCTCCTACTCACATGAAAGGGAAATCTGGTCTGTCCTTGTTCCGTGTAATGGACAACACTGCCTCAGAGGCAGGGTTCACAAGGTTACTCTGAAAACATGCACTGTTGCTGAGGATTCAATACCCAATTAAAACTGCAATCTTGTGCTTGACTTTTCATTTCTTTTTACATAATCTCTCTTTATAAACCAGTGTTCAAGCCTGACAATAAATTCTGTGTGTATTTCAGCTCAAATAAATTCTGTGTGTATTTCAAGTGTCTATGTGCTTAGCAACTGTGTTTTACATTTACCTCCTTTTTCTATATCGTTTGTTTGCTCCTTCTCATATCGATGGGGAACAATTTGCATGAAAATGCAACCTATCTATAGCATTTTACTTGTGATTACTGCTTTGTATTGTATGTAATCCAATTGGGGATCCTTAATGCTGTTGCTCCTCAGATCTGCACACTTGCTTCAAATTTCTTGTTATGCATAAATGTATATGCATGCATTTGAACATAGATTGACCTTCTTTGAATGTGAATGAATAATAAAGGCGTGGGAGGATAAGATGATGAGACCTTCTGAATATTACAGGTCAAAAGACCAAGACATCCATTATGCTGCACTTCTGAACTATCACACAATACATTATTATTTATGCAAAATAATGCATATTAGCCTATGCTTTTGAGAAAAACGAACACAGTCTTTCCTCTTACCTTTTTACGCAATCTGACAGATGGATGGACATATACTTTTGTGATATTCGATGTTGGGAACTTGACAGAATATTAGACAGTTAATCTGGATACAAAGCAGACTAGCCATAATTCAGATGTTGACTGTTAGTCAAATATATGGAAGTGTGTGTGCAATATCACAGTGATTACACAGTCTTAGAATGTGTGGATATTTACATGACATCTCTAGAATCCAATGAACAGAATGTGACTTTACTCTTGGACAAAGAAATATTAACCCTAAATCTTGAAAGCTTTCCTTATTGTTTGCTAAATAGAACTTATTTCAGTCCACAAGACCATGAGATGACCAGATGAATTGACCTGCATTTTTTTAAATGCAACACAATGCAGGGTTTGAGGCCCAATTTGTACCATTCTCTCCCCCATTATAGAGGCAATGCACGGCAGGAGAGGGACTGTTGCTCCGTGAATGTGATGAACAGGTTGCACAGGACCATTATTTCTGTCCGCATCCTGCAAAACCGTCTGATACATCTACTGATCCTTTAGATGTAAAAAGGCACATGCTGTTTGGAATTAAAAAGCATGAAATCGCAGGTGTTTCGGCGTTTCTCTTCATAACGATCTCGCTGCACTGCTCGGTAAGGCATCGACGGTGCGTTTTAGCGGCACATTAAATATACAAACTTACCGGCATTAACCGAGGACGCGGAGATGCAGCCCAGAAACAGCAACGCAGCACAGATGCCTTTTCCTCCCATCCTTCAAGGAATTCTTGACATTCTCTTCGGGTGACGTTGAATCCCATTTACTCGCCAATAAGTGGTTTCTGCCTAAGGGCGGCCGATTTAGTTGGACGTTGGCGACGGTTCGTCGTCTATTGTGCGTGTCTCTCTCATGGCGAAGCGCGCAGACGGAAACTCCACAGTTGCCGCAGAAACGCGGGATCAGGCGCGCTGTTTATTCGTCTACCTGGGACGGAGCCACGGCGCTGCAAACCGAGCCGCGCATGGCATTTAGGGCTATTTTACGCACCGACGCTTTTCGGAGTGACGTGGAGTAGAGACCGACCAAAAAAGTCCACAGCGTGACGACGGCACTTTAACTGTTTGAGTTTCTTCTCCTCGCTAAACGCGCGGAAATCCGCTTGTTATAAAACCGCTGCCCCCATTTTACCTTCAGGAGAGAGACTACTGCAGCATGACTACAGCCCTCACGTTCCCAATCTATATTCTAGCCCAATGTCTCCCTCTCCCTCCCTCTCTCTCTGTCTCTCTGTCTCTCTCTGTCTCTCTCCTTCTCCAGAGAGGAATCACGAAATTGTATGTCTGCAGCTAAAGGGCCTCCCCGGCTCAGGTTAAAGACAGACTGTGCGTCTTTTGTAACAGCACACGTTTTGTGACACCTGTCTTCCCAAATTTACCTTTACAGAGTACACACATTTGAGACTGTTTCTTTGTGGCCACTGTCACCATCAAATCCCACACACACAAAAAAAACTAGAGATGCATTTCTGCAAGCAAATGCAAATGTGATCACATTTGCATTTGGGTGGTGGTGGTCTAGTGGTTATGACCCTAGACTCTGGCAGTACTACCACTGGGTTCCTGAGCAAAACCCTTAACCCCCAGTTGCACCAAGGAGATTCTCCTTGAAATTAGGTAAAATGTAAGTTGCTCAGGATAAGAGCGGCTGATAAATGCAGAACATGTAAAAGATCAAGTTTTGTAACTGTGAAATGAAAACTGGTCAAGTAGAAAGACTTTGACTGAAATGCATTAAAGTGAATGGTGAAAAAACAAGGAATGATAAAAATTAACAAAAGAACAAAATGAGTGAAAAGGATCATGATGGTTACAGATATGCGAAGAGGCCTATGGGCCCTCAAATCATGTCGAAATTGGTGGTTTTGTGAAGGATGGCAAATGAATTGCTGACTGCAATCACATCAAAATTGACAACCAATGCATTTGCTTAACACCTTGTCAATTTTGTGCTTTGTGTACTCTGTACTGAAAATTCAGTTTTAATATTCAGTATATAAGAATTATTAGGGCTGGACAATATTTTGATTTTACGTTTATACAGTATATTGTGATGTGAAATACCTTGCCACTAACTTGGAAACAATAAACCATTTTTGAAAGATTTGACTGATTTAAATGGGAATGTATCTGAATAGGCAAATACTGAAGAATTATTTTAGGCTGAAGACTTGAGTGCAAACCATCCTTGATTGAATTTTATCGAGTAACCCTTAAATTGCTAAATTGTTAAATAAGACAGACTTTTGTTGTAAATTACCCATAGAATACGGAATCCAGTTGGACAGCAAAATGTTGTAGCATAAATTATTTGATTTAATTCAGATGACTTGATATTACAAGTCTTGAAATGTGACTGTGACAGTAGTGAAACTGTCCATAATGATGATGATGCAGCAATATATTGTGCTGCCCTAATAATAAATCAGTAATAATTCTACAAGTTCACATGTGTGAATTTGTCTGTATGTTTTGATCTTACATAGCAAGTTCTAAGCTTA
Source organism: Distichodus sexfasciatus (assembly GCA_032718565.1). Taxonomy (NCBI): domain Eukaryota; kingdom Metazoa; phylum Chordata; class Actinopteri; order Characiformes; family Distichodontidae; genus Distichodus; species Distichodus sexfasciatus. The sequence goes on along the minus strand of JAVGVS010000010.1, from coordinate 4,934,796 downwards.
TATCACGTTTATGCTTCACTAATGTCAAAGAGAAATACTTTAATAATTATTGTATAAGGACATTGACAGTCTCGGAAACGAGACTGTCTAAAAGGCCCCTGAATCTCAATTCAACTAGATCAATAAGAAAAGAAACATTTCACAAAGAGATCTCACAAGAAAAGATCACACAAAGAAAACGGCATTTAAAAACAGTTGTCTTTGTGTGATCTTTCCTCGTGAGATCTCTTTGTCAGATGTTTCACACAATAATTATATCAGTTTTCGGTCATGCTTGAGTAACATAGTCCGTCACAGTCACTTTAGTGTGGCATTTGTGTTTTAACCCTACATGGAAAAAGTTATATAGAAATAGCATAAAGTGATAATATGTCATTTCTTTTGCCTGTATAGTAACACAAAAAGCTAAATGTCTTTGACATAAGAAGAGCATTGACTATGCAAGTGAGAGCTCCATCAGGCCATTGCATGTTTTCGGGAGAACCATCTCTGGAAAGGAGAGTTCTTAGTGCACTTAACCATGTTCAGTAAGCCTTCCGGCATCACCATTACCAGGAAAGAGCAGTCAATGAAGTGCAAGGATAACTTTTAGTGGCATATTACACATATATTCATCAAGAAACATATGCAGCATGCAATTTTACATACTCTCTTCCACTCAGTGAGCGTACATACTGTACTTTGTTATCTTTTACCGAATCTATTGTACAGTCATTAAAAATTAACTACAAATAGTAAATGGGAAACAGATCAGCGTCTGTGGTGTGAATGTGTGTTGGTGTGTGGTTTTGAAATCATGGGAAACTGCATTCCTGCTGTAGATGGAACAAAGAGGATTCCAAATTTAGATCCTGAAATGTACAACCATTAGGGATGTCACATAAAATATTTCATAGCTCACAACACAAAAATGCAATATATAATGCTTGAAAATAAATGTCTCCCAGTATGCAATATAAATGCCTCTCCTGAATTATTGTACATTTATGTTTAATGCAGAAACCCTGCAGTTTTAAGATGATATAACAACACTGTATATGAAAAGGAAGCTGGTGTGATCTGTTATTTGATGATTTAGTATTACCAATATGACTGTTTCCCAATCTGTTATAAAACACATAAAATATCATAAAATTAATATGTTCACAAAAGTCCCAACTGTTTGTATAATATGGTGGAATAACATTTCCTATAAATAATCTGAATGCACACACCAACATTAGGCTAAATCATTATTGCCAATCTATACTTACCTGAATATAAACCAGCCTGAAGAAAGTGCTGATATTAGCCTAAAACATATTTCCCTTTTATCCTATTATCACTGAAAAATCAATAAGAAGCTACATTATATGGCCAAAAGTATATGAACATTCCGTCTTATCATGGTAATTAAGGGTTCAGATTTCCTAGATGTTGTCAGCTGATTTCTTCAGGTTTAATTTCCCTAAAATGTACATATCTTTTGTCCAGGGAGGAACACCAGGAGGCAATACAGCCAGACTTTCTCTGGAAATCCTTGCTTTTGGATTTTTTCAGATTTTTACAGTAATTCTTAGTCAGTAATTCTTGGTGTGTAAAAGAGATCAGCATATTTTTTTGTCTGCCTAGGACTTCTATAATAATGCCTCAAGTGTTTTAACCAAGTGTCTGATTCAGTTATCTGGCCATTCTGTGTTTGAAGGTTCTACCAAGTTGTTAATGGCAGCAGTAAACATCATTCAGGCACATGTGACTGCCCTTTTGGACTGTTAGGCATTTTATCAGACTGCAGGCCCCATTTCATGACAGAGGTCTGAAATGTCATGGCCTATGGCTTCGGGGTCAACTTCCATCATAATCTTATTATCCCCAGTCCAGTGAGTGGTCTGTCATGGTTATCTTACTATTTTTTTGCTTCTGTCGTTCACAAGGTTGCTCAGTCTTTTTATTCATCTGAGCATAATAAATTTAATGTATAATGCGAGTCGGTGCCATAGAGTTAATAATAAAGGGTTTAAAAGTTCAAGTAAAAAGGGATTCCAAAATGTGTTCCACTAAGTGAAAGTGAGTGATTATTTGTCATTGTGAACACACCACAGCACAGCACACAGTGCACCACAACGAAATGTGACCTCTGCATTTAACCCAGGGAGCAGTGCTTGGGGACAGTACCTTGCTCAGGAGTACCTCAGTGATAACTTTACCGGCCCATGGATTCGAACCTTCTGATCACAGGGCGAACACTCTACCATTTTGCCACCAACTGCTGCTTGGAATAAAACAACATTTTTAGGTCTGGAGTTTCAGAGCTACAACTTTATAATGTTAAAAGTCACCTGCATGCAGTAAGCAATGACATATTCAACAGACTGCATTATAACAACTGAAACCAACAGGAATGGATATCAGTTATCAGTTTTTAGATCAATATGGATCTCTAGTGGGTCTCTGCACTTACAGTTATTGACGTGCTGAGAAATTTGCTCTAATCTATTTTTCACCCAAACAATAACATTCTTCCTGCTCTTTCTTTAAGCTCATACATCACTTTCTGATTTAGTAGTGGTGCTTCAGATGATTTATATACTTCAGTGAGTTAATTTTTAAAAATCTTAGAGCTGCCAAGGAGACTGAGTGCAAGTCTAATTACCATTCACTCCATTTTGACTTCATTTTTAAGAACCCTGTTTGTTATAGCGTAAGATATGCTATTTAACTACTGCACTTGCCCAGATATTAATGCGCACATGGTGTCAATAGAACAAAAATGACCATGGCACTGAGAACGTCTACAGTAAGGCATGCAATAACGCATTGCATATAAATATTGAGTATTTGACTATGTCAAAATTCTTTTCACAAAAACTGCAATAAAAAAGTCTGTTCTCCAGTATGAATCCTTTCGTGTTCCTTTAGTTTAGCTGCAGTGGAAAAGCTCTTCTCACAGTTTAGGCATATATGAGCTTCACCTCACAGTGTATTTTCTATTACTTGTTGAAATAGTCACTTGTGGAGAAACTCTTGCCACATTGGCAACAGAAAGGCTTTTCACCTATTTAAATTTTCTCCTGAGATGGCGTGCCACCAGAATCTTACCACACCACTATGACAGAGAAATGGTTTCTTACTCATATGAAAGCTCACACAAAACAGATAAAAGGGTTTTTTTTTTGGTTTTTTTTAAACAATGAGTCAACAGATAGCTTGTAGCGTTGTCATGCTTTGAAGACACCCTCCCAAGCTGAAAACTTCTTTTATCTGGCTTGACTGGTGATGTTGAAGTTTTATTAAAAATCTCTGCAGAGTGACAGAGACTCTGAGGAGCAGCAAGTTTCATTGGATAGGTTTTCATCTCCTCTTCTTATTACACTCTGCCTTTCAAATTTCTCTGTCAGAGCCATGGATGCTCCCAATACACAGGACATTGTGCAATATTGTAAATGTTAAAATAAGTTACAAAAGCAATTTTAACTATATTTCATGCAATCATATCAATCAAATCATTTGTATTTCAACCACACTCAAAATAACCAATTAATTTGTTATACTTTTGATTACCATTTCTCACCCCTCCATATACAGGCAGTGAAACTTGACCTGCCATGGAGGAATACAAGTTGATTTCCCTTGACTGTGTGCATAATGGAGGAGTTTAAATTAAAACTGGGCTGTGCGTCTCAAGAGTGCATAAAGTGCTACATGAGGACGTGAGAAAATTAGGAAATGACTAACTACTATCAACTTCTGAACATTAGTGGTGAATCATTTTTGGATAGGCTTGCTATAAACTTCAATATTTGGATTGGATTAGATTCTCTCTCAGTTTTCTCTCTTTGATATTAAAAGGGAATAATTGGTCCATATGGTACAGTAACTGACCACAACGAGTTAAGAACTTTCCATTCAAAGTATAACAAAATCTCAGCAAGTCATTAAATGCTTACAAAAACATAAGAATATCTGGGTCACCAGACCCAAAACCAGAATCGAAACAGAGATTTTATGCCATATCCCATACACACATAGCTGGGTATTTATAAAAACAGATATGCGTTGACATCAGGTGTGCGATGTTTGTTTATGTAGAAGACTGAAGATTGATACTGTCAGAGAAGTGATTCTCATCTCCCTTATTCAAGCTTTATGTGCTTGTTTGCACCTGCTAACTTTTAAAAGTAACTCAACTTCGCTATCTGTCCATACGAATCGCCCTCTATTCACAAAGCACTCTTTTCACTTTTGTTTACAAAGCTACCGGATGTAAAAGTCATTGTAACTGAATTTAGTTCATTCTTTTTTTCCATTTCCATATTAAATTTACTCTATTACATAAGCACAGTTGGTTTTCTCCTACCATGCCTGATATTCATTAAAACACTAAATGACCTCCAGAATTATTTGGATGAATGAAACTAAAGACGACATTTATCCCAAGGAAGAGGAATAAAGGGGGTGAATGCCTGAACAGTTAGAGAGAGAATAAGACAGAAAGGATGAGATAGCTATAAATTGGCACACAGTAGGAAAGATGGATGAAACCATTGACTGGATTTTTCAAGGCTGAGAGAGCTGACATTCTGAAAGCGGGGGCGGTAGCCTCATGCTTTCCACTCATCTTCAGGTTTCTCTGCCTTTCAGTGTCACTGATAACACAGATTCACTATACTCACCCCACTGAGCTGACATCGCTGCTTACCCCCGTTCATGGACATTGCTCTTCCAGGTTCTCTTTTTTTAATTTGAGAGATGCAGATGGATAATCTCTCTGCCTCTCCCTGTCTTCGTTCATCTTAGGGCTCAGCAGCATTGTGGGTGATTGGTGGTGCTGAGCGAATTTGCTAAAGTGGTCCAGGAATGCAACGCTGGCAACCGCTATGGAAAAAATGCTTGTCATCCTGATAAAAGGGGCGAATGTAGTGGTAAGAAGTTTGTAAATGATCCTGCATCTTACGTCAGCTCCCAAGTCCAAAGAAGGATGCAGAGTGCAGCTTTAAGTGCAATCCCTAAGATTGCAACGACTTCAGCAGAGTTATGTAGCTCTGCCCCATTTAATTTCCTTTTCATGTGGAAAACGCAGTGCCTGCTCCAATTAACCTCTCTTCCTTTTAATCTCAAATATGCATATATATTGTGAGCACTTTAAATGCAAAGAGGCACAGACATCAATAAGACTTGTACATTTACAGTATGCACACAGTTGCAATGGTCCTATAGTTTCCCACAATTTATCTGATCCATTATCGATTAGACTGATTGGGTTGATGTGAAAGGCTAATCCAATATTTAATATTATGTAATTTATGTCATTTTCTCCAGACTCCTCAGGCACAGTTGCAGGATTGGGAGGCAAACACTTAGCTGAATGTGTGCCAGAACTTTTTCACAGATGGACCCCAAGCTCTGTTTGCTCAGTAAATATTGACCCGGCCTGTGAGTAAGCACTGGAGCATTTGGAGGACAGCAGGTCTAGAAACTCACTAGAAAAAGTGTGCAGCCCATAGTTTGGGGACATGTGTGGGAGTGTCATTTTAGCTGCGATTGAAGGCACCGGCTTAATTTTTAGAATTATCAGTAATTTGAACCACAGTAGCGATAGTGGTAAGATATTGATCTGAAAACCAAAAAGTTGTAGGTTTGAGAAATCATTGATCCCCTGTTCAACACCCTTTACCCTAGCTGCTTCAGGGAGACTGTACTTGTAATTTCCTTTTTGAGGCTGTCAAGTAAATGCAATTACTTGTCAAATGTAAAGGAAAAACTAACTGTAACAAGTTCAAGATTGTTATGGTGACATGCTGGTACCATGTCCAGGACAACTCAGAGTAGCGGTGTAACAATCCATCATTCTACATTGAGACATCGATTAAATTATCTACTCGGAGTGTAATGATACATCAATCTACATTAATGCAATGATCAATTCAATGAGCAACGAGCACATATCATCAACCCAAAAATGTAAACATCTATCAAACATCATACATATTGTAATCACTAGTCACTTTAAACCGGAGGTGTATTTTCTTTAAAGAAAAGGTTGTTTTTAATTTAAATGTCTAGTTCATCTCAAGAATAAAAATGTCAAATGATATTTTAGTTACTTTTGGTAATTTGATATGAATGGAAGTGATTGTGTTATTGTGATGTCACTCTCATAAGGAACAAAATGTAGTTCTCTCCCAGAAATGATTCAAAAATGAGACCAAAATAAGTCCAAATTGGCTCAAAAATTCCCTAAACTTCAGTATTTCTTCATTTTCACTTAATCAGAAAATATCTTTTTACCATTCTATAATGTTAGAAAGTAAAAAATAAATAAAATAGAAAATGCATTATTTGTTATCAAATAATATTATACTATATCCAGATGGATTCCGGATGGATAAAGTAGTGTTTCCGCCTGGTGCTAACCTTATTTTTCTTCATAGCACTTAGCCATAGAATGTCTCTACATAATAAAAAATCAGCAAGCCAATTAAAAAGATGCTTTTCTTACTATTTCTAATAGTTAAGTCTACAGTTTCAGCATTTTTATACCACATAAAGCTAAAAAAACAGAAAGAAATTCTACAGGCGCAGGTCAAGTCAATTTCAAGACTGTATTTACACATCAAACAATTTACAAATCAACCTATGATTAGTGCAGGAACTTCTACACAGACACTTCATAAGCCTAAAAACAAAGGCATAGAAAAACGCCACAAATTCTTTCATGGTTAAATGGTCAATGGTTAAATCAGCATGTGATGGCTCAAATCAGTTGCTGACTGAATTGCCTTAAATCTAAATTACATCATTGCAGACTGTGATATTGGCATACATTAAATTGTTGTCCATTTAATCAATATGATATTGTATTGTGGTGAAATTTGCGATTTACAGTCTCACTTCAGAACACTCACAGAGTTCAGGGCTCAGCAGTCAGAGCTGTTTTAGCATAGTTGTCAGCATATTATACTGTCATATGGGCATAACGCTGTGAGTTTATATTTAGATATTTATGACCCCTGGGAGGTAGGTGGGTGCACAGAGAGCTACCTTTTCCCTTCATTTTGCTTGTATATGCATGCCAAACACACTGATTATTTTCTGAGTCATGGTATTAGCAAAAACATTTCTGTAGACTCTTGCAGTAGACACTTCTCGTTCTCATTTTTTGTGTCAGAATATTTATAGCATGAAAACGCTATATATAACGAGAGTTGCAGAGTTTCTATGCATAAATATCTCAGTATTTGGAGATTTTTGTGCCAAGCAGAATGCTTTAAAAGGACCCAGTCAAGTAGGCAACTTCAACTTTGAACTGACTCTTCATGAAGTGTGACTGCCGGTGTGGGTGGCTTTTAAAGGAGATGGAGATAGGTGGAGCTGCTGTTTCTTCACTGCTGCTCCTGGTGCACTTTAATTAGCTTGCACGGCCTGGAGACACTGTGCATACTTCCCAGGAATAGTAAATTGCATTCGTGCGCTGCCAGCGTTTCCCCATGTCCCTTCTCATTTGTATTCATGGGTATTTGGGAGGGAGAAGTATCAGGTAATCATGCCTCTCTCTCTCTCTCTCTCTCTCTCTCTCTGTCTCACGTTCTCTCAAAGAATGTTATTAGTAGCATTAAAGTCTTAGTTTAAGACATGCACCTGGCTTACGAGGCTGCAGGGGGCTCAGACTGATTACACACTTGGTTTCCTGCTGTGATATTGTACTTTCCACTGGGGAACTATGAACCGCATGCAACTGCACTCTTCTGCACCTGTTAATCACACAGAGCTGTGTAAGGTCTGGATGAACCCTTGTTTCAACTGTCCTGTATAATCCATGTTCTATTTTACGGTCATCTGTGAGTTTTAAGTGAGCCTTAGTAATCTGGAAATTTGAGCATTACCGCACATCATTTGTAAAAATCTTATAAACATTCATTTATTCATTCATCATGAGAACTGCTGAATCCCAACTGGGGTCGGCAGGGACCGGAGGACCTTTCCTGGTAACTACGGGTGCAAGGTGGGGACTAACCTTGGGCAGGCGCCAACACACCACAGGGAACACAAACTCACACAATCACACTCTCATTCACACGTTACAGGGCCAATTTAGATTAGTCAATTAACCTATATTGCATGCTTTTTTTGGACTGTGGGAGGAAACCGGAGCAACCTGAGAAAACCAACATGAACAAGGAGAAAGCATGCAAACTCTTCACAGAAAGGCCCTACAGCCGACCCGGGGATCGAACCCAGGACTTTCTGGCTGTGAGGTGGCAGCACTAACCACAATTTCACCACATGTCCTCGAATTCCTTAGCCTTCTGCACTTACTCCATTCAAGTCATTTGAAGTCATTTAAAAAAGTGATTAAACAGATTTCTTTCTTTCCATCTTTCTTTATCTCTTATATTCTAGTTATGTTTTAAAAGGCATTGCGTTTTGTATAATTGTGGATGAATTGAGAGAGAAAAAGCAGAATTAAGAGACAGTGGAAGGATGCATATATTTGTAAATTATCACGTTGTGGAGATTCACTTAATGTGGAGATTAATGTGTCTCCTATAATCCCAGCTCCTGATTGTCTGCATCCGTCTATTTCTGTCCACCACTGCATGTTTTGTAACTGCGTTGCATGAGAAATGAAAAACTGAATATTTTCATAAAAATGCTAAAAGAAGCTCAGCTTGTGCCTTGTTAAGACTAGGACATACTGATATGAGGCTTACTGTTTTATATAGCTGTTAAACATCTGAAATTTTGCCATTTTCTTTTAGCATCATTGAAAATGCTTATTTTAAAAAACATTAAAGGATATGTTCAAGTTACTGAAACCAAATGACCTTTGGCAACTCACAATATGATAATTTATCTTTTATGGCCTTTTAGTACAACATTAAAATAAGCCCTGTCTAGCAAATGATGTTCCAGTTATTTATTTATTTATTTTTTAAATTATATTATGCTTCTTTTCTTCTTTCAGCTTTCATCTGTTCTTCTCTGGATTCCCTAAATGTAATATTCTTCTGTAAGTTTCCTTTTGTCTCTTAGCTGGACAAGTCACAAAGATTTAGGACTGGTTTTCTGTACATGGATTCGGCCTAGTGTTGGACTAAATTGCACATACAATGGTGATTCACCATTGAAATTCATAGATAGTCTAGGCTTAGACTTAATTGTTATTTGGGAGACTGCCCCATAGTGTTTAAAATCATGCATTGTTTAGATTGTATTGTTTATGAACATATTATCGTCACATAATTTAAGTGACGCTCCTTACAGGTATTATTTTAATCAAAATAACAGGTCTTCAAATGTTCTTTATAAATGCTGTTTTTTGTGTGTTTTGATTTTCAGAGTTAAATGTGTATGCATCACTGGATTACATTTAAAATATCTTGAAAGAGGTATTTAGGTGTTACAATGCTGATGGGCTTTAGCAAAGCGATTTTAACAGCGGTGAAATCCCTGTGGATTAGGGTGCTGTACATTCAGATGTACACAAAACACACCTTGGCTGTTCTGGGATGGATTTGGAGAGCTGAAGGCAGAGAGCGGTGAGTGGGAGAAGGAGGAAGAAAGGAGTGTGATGAATAACTGCGGCACTCCCACTGACAGCACAGATCAGCTATGGAGCTTCATCTGCATGCCTATGGATGAGTATGTGTACATCAGTGTGAGCGTGTGTTGATGCTGGAGACATGAAAGACTCACAAGTCACACTGATTGCTCTTGAAGAAAAAGGCAGTCCAGCAGCATGTTCTTTTGACTGTGTTATCACTCACATCTACCTGCTGACTGCCTGTATTTGTATGTGTAACAGTATTTAGGGGGGTATGTGTCAGTAATTTTACTGCACACATACTATCAGTGCAAAATTACAAACTTGACTAAACAATCTGTGATTTTTTGACATTTGCTCATTTGTCACATTGAAAAATCTCCCCGCAAATTCACAAATAGGGACAAATCTTTGAATTTTCAGGCTTTTAAGGTGAGGATCAGGTCCTCACAACCAGTTAAAAATCTGTCCAAACACACACACTGCTTTTTCCCAGTATGTGGTGCAGTCGATCAGGCTTTTAATAATTCAGAGGAATGTGTAGTAGGCCAAGTATGTGGATCTCTGTGATGTGGATAGTGTCGTTATTCTTTTCCATCTTCATTTGTTATTCAGGCTTGTGTTTAGACCAGCAGTAAGCGTGTGGTGCTACATTTACCCACCAACAGGACATAACACTTTGTCTGAGAATGAGAGAATAAAGAAGACAGAGCCTTGTCCTAATTGCTCTTTAACTCCATAGGGGCATTTCAGCTTTGCACAGCTGCGGCAGCGTGGAGGACAGCGGAATCTAAACCTCAGTCGTTTGCCAGCTGTCATCCAGCATCTCATCATCTCCTCTACTCTTCACATTCATCCCGTCTGCTGCTGGAGTCAGAAATGTGCAATGAGGAAAGACGTGTGATCTCTAATACAGACACGTTTCTGCGTTAACATGCACATGCATGTGCTTACACAGACACACAAATAGAGTCTGCTTTCATCATCTGAAAATATACTGATGTCTCTGTGCTGTCATTGAGGAAAAAAAAACGTATTCGATGAGGAAAATGTTTTTTTTTTCAATGTGCATTAAATTTCCCCCATTTAAAAATGGTTGTGTCTGTTCAGGCTTCCAGTATTAATTCGGTGCTCATTCCGACAACCACCCCCACTTTTTCACAGTGTGTGATAAAGCTGTGCAATCACTGAATAAAAGAAAGTTCAGGATAAAAATGATCTTTACCTGTTATATGGTTTAATATATTTCCTTCTTATAAAATTAAAAACTACATAAAATTAGCTGAAGTTCTCCCAATACTAGCTCATATAACGCTTCAACATAGAGCAGTGGTTAACATTCATTTATTCATTATCCAAACCGCTTAATAGCCCAGGAACTACAGGCAAAAGGCGGGGATTAACAGTGTCAACACACTGCAGGGCACACACACTCATACAATCACACTTTAATGGTTGCCAATTAACCTATATTGCTTGCTTTTAAACTGTGGGAGGAAACTGGAGCACACGGTGGAAACCCATGCAAACACAGGAAGAGCATGCAAACTCCACACATACAGGCCCTACAGCCGACTGGGGGATCAAACCCAGGACCTCCTCCCTGTGAGGCGGCAGCGCTAAGCACCATGACCACCCCTGGTTAACATTATTTGGTCAAAAAACAAGCAACAGTTCAGATGAAAAAATGACTCTTTTTAACTGATCCAGATCTGAAATGTTTAAGATGACTAAACCTTTTCACTTAATTTTTTTTGTGGTTGGCTGTAAAGTTTATGACCTTTATTAAGAAATAATTTTCCAAGCTGGTCTACTTGCCCATGCATGATTACATCTTGATTAGCTGCGTTTTAAGATTCACATCCATTTTATGTTATGTTTATTTTCTCGTATATTGTTTCTGGCTGTGACTAGAACAAGTTGTTTGTAATTAGGTACAGCATAATCATTTAGACAGAAGCTACAGCCACACTTACACTGTGTACCTTGCAAGAAAGAAATTATGAGGAGTATATTTGTATTCCAAAGCTTTGCACACTAGTGCAATAAACAGTGTTACTGTTCATTAGTGACCTTGGACCACCACAGCAGAGGCCAACCTGAGGAGGTGATCATGGCAGAGAGCAAATGATGCGCTACTGAAGGAGAAAAGGCACCACACCTGTTTCTCATTACCGTGTGTACACCCTCATCTGAATCCCGTCATTACGGGGGTGATGAGATCCCCCGTTAATTGAGTCATCCATTAGATAGATGCCGATGGCATGAAACTATTTTGCATCGAAAGAAAATCGACACAAGGAGCAGGGTTATCCTCACATATGTTTCAGGCAGAGTTGAGGAAGCTGCTTTTAAATGGTAGCTAAAACTACAGCCAAGCCACTGTTTTAATATAGTAACTATAGTAGTTACACTACAAGCTGGACAGAAAAAGTAGTGAACTACATCAAAGATATTTTATCCGGTAATACTTAATATTTGTGCTGTAGGATAAAAAATAATTTTTATAAGTGTGAAAGATGATGTTAAATGTGACATGAAAATCTATATTTCTTGACAATTTAGAGCCAAATCACAATGTTTCAATGACATTTTGGAGATAGAGAGAGTTTTGATTTTCAGCTTATATAAATTACACCCAAATTTGTATGTTGTGTCCATTTTGCCTTTTATAGTGATACATTTCGACAAATACAGCTTGTAGCTTCCATCTTTGCCAAGGTGAAATTCCAACTTAATCTCGCAGATCCATCTCGCTCACTATTGAAAGTGAGTCATTATTTGTCATTGTGAACACACCACAACATAGCACAGTGCACCACAACAAAATGTGACCTCTGCATTTGACCAAAATGTGAAGGAGCAGTGGGCAGCTCATGAGTACCTCAGTGGTACCTTTGCCAGTTCTGGAATTTGAACCAGCGACCTTTCCAATCACAGGGTGAACACATTAACTGTGCAATGTGCATGAGCTGTTTGGGCAAAGTAGCCTATCTACTGAAAAAATTACAGTTACAGTTACACACTCTCCAGTGCTGTTTTCAGGAAAACTAATGTACAACAACGGAATGACATTTGCACTTTTGGAAATGTTCTGTGTCATGGCTCTGTGATTTGGGGAATGGATCCCACAGGGTGTAACGACCTATGCCGGACCCATCACTTATTCATGAAGGCCGATGCCATGTGCAGGAGAACAACACTCTCAGTGCAACTACAACTAGTGTTCGGTCCTCCATCCTCTGTCGCTGTTTCCCAGAAAGAACAGATGCTTGCATCCCCACCCCCGCCGTTCACTGACGTCCTCCTCCCCATGCCAGAGACGACCGTAGGATGACGTTGACTTTCACCGGCTCGAATGAGACCTCCATCGCTTTATCTCTTCACAATTCACTTTTATGGTTCTGTGGAAGGCCACTTTATAGTAATGCACTGTTGACCTGATACACATTACGCAGGCGTCCTCAGAAAGTTCTTTCATGTTGTACTTGTTGTGTTTTGAGTTACTTTTCCTAGAACACATTCATATGACTCATGGGACAGATGTGCAGTGGGCAGCATGGCTCATTAACTTCTCAGTGGGCTCTTAACTTGCCAGAGGTCTGGGTGGCCTCATAATTAGTGCAGGTGCCTCCTTCAGGTCGTCTTTCTTGCCATGTTCGTATGAGGTTGCTCATCATGCTTTCAGTTGAGTAACTATCATTTGGTTTTCTTTCTATAATTATATTAAAGACCAAGTCTAATGTCGTAATTGTCTGCTGTATGACTGCATGTGGATTGAAAATGGGAATGTGAAGTGGTGCTGTTAAAAAGGCGGGTGAGGACAGATTGTGCAGCTCTAATGAGAGATGGGACTGCGCCCTGTCCTACAGTTTCAAAGAAGTCTCAAAACTCTCCATCTGTGCTGCTGGACGCTCAACCATCTGTCCATGTGTCCCCTCCACAACTCCTTCTTTCTACTCCATAGACCACTTACTTTGTCTCTGTTCTAAAAGAATAAAATATTTCTATGTAATTCCACAACAGAGAAATATTGGCAATATAAGTGCTAACATTTTACTTTATTTTACTGGCTTTTCCAGGTCTGATAAGCAGCAGTAATTGAGGCAAAATATGGTGGCTGAGAATGCAAAGTTTAATAAAAAAACGGCAAAGAGAAAAACACACTGAATATATAAACAATAAATTAGGTAACTTTTTTCAAAAAACATGTGGCAATGCAGCCATTGTAGATTGAAAAGAAAAATGGAGGGGGGAACTCCAAGAAAAAACTCAGAAATTCATAGATTTAAGTTGTAGATTTACAAGAAGAAAAGTCAGATATTCTCTTAAATTAAAGAGGCAAATTTCTTAGAAAAAACTCGCAAATGTGGAAGACAACTCGGAGAATATCTGACTTTTTTCTTGCAAATTTGCGACTTTATGGTCTCAGAAAATAGCTGATGTTTTTTCTCACAAATTTGTGATTTTTCTCTGAACAATTTGCCACTTTACTCTTAGAGAATATCTGACTTTTCTTCTCGTAAATCTGCAACTTTAATCTCTGAATTTATGAGTTTTTCCGCATAATTTTACCCCTCCATTTTTTCTTTTTAATCTATAATGGCCCTAAAATGCCATCATACAAAGCACATTATTCAAGTTCATGACACCAAACAATGCAATTTCGTAGATGTTACACAAAGTCATAAAACAGTTAAATCACAATGACAACACGTGCAACATTTCATGTTCATTAACTTGCTGCAAATGGTGAAACTGCATGCAACTTTGGGGACAATGCAAATGGCCACAGCACAAGTGTTTTCAAATGGTCACATGGTTTTCAATTGTATGGCGGTCATATACAGTACTGTGCAAAAGTTTTAGGCAGGTGTGAAAAAATGCTGTAAACAAAGAATGCTTTCAGAAATATAAATAATGATTTAATAATGATAATTTTTATCAATTTACAAAATGCAAAGTGAGCGAACAAAAGAAAGATCTAAATCAAATTAATATTTGGTGTTGGTGTTTGGTATACAAGAAGTCCTGGAAGTGAAGGTATGGCCCCCACAGAGCCCTGATCTCAACATCATCGAGTGTGGGATTACATGAAGAAACAGAAGGATGTGAGGAAGCCTACATTCACAGAAGATCTGTGGTTAGTTCTCCAAGATGTTTGGAACAACCTACCAGCCGAGTTCCTTCAAAAATTGTGTGCAAGTGTACCTAGAAGAATTGGTGCTGTTTTGAAGGTAAAGGGTGGTCACACCAAATATTGATTTGATTTAGATTTCTCTTTTATTCATTCACTGCATTTTGTTGATTGATGAAAATAAATGATTAACACTTCCATTTTTGAAAGCATTCTTTGTTTACAGCATTTTTTCACACCTTCCTAAAGCTTTTGCACAGTACTGTAGTTAAGTTGTTTAAACAGAAGTGAACTTAATTTTAACCTTTAAAGCATCTCTTTTGCCACCATTTGCCACCAAGTTGCCCGGAAACTTGAACAATATGCTTTGTGGTTTTGCAGTGCATTTTTCTATTAGTCATGCATTTTTTTATTTGAATGTTTTAATGTTTATAACTGGGCATTTTCAGGCCACTGTAAAAATATCATATACTTTTTAAAAAAACTTAAGCCTGCTTGTATTTGGTCAGCAGTTTTATAGAGTGCCATGTGCACTGCAACAGAATAATACATCTAGAATGCTCCACCCATGCCAGCTTGAAAGGATAAGCTAGTGGTACCAATAACTCTTGCATGGCGGTGTGCACACTTGTGGCAGATTGATACTCCGACTGAGAGGAAGGATGGGAGATGTGCTGGTGAATTCTCTCAGAATAGGCATTGATTTCCTGCTGAAACTCGCTTTAGTGGAGCGTGAGAGAGTGTCCAGGGACTTCATTTCTCCTCAGACTACATGCACTCGGGCAGCAGAGTCTCACTCTTTCTCTGATTCTTACTTTTTATTTCAGTGTTTGTGTGCAGTGCAGTTTTTCTGTGGAGTCACAAACAGAAGCAGACGGTATGGTATTTCATTCAAGTATTTCTGTGTGAACTCCAGTACTCTGATGAAAATGAAAATCTAAATAATGCCTGATTGACAAATAATATTTTTTAGTTTTACAGAATAAATTGTTGCAGTTGTCACCCCTCATTAACATACGAAGATGCATGTTAAATATTAGTTACTTGCTAAAAAATAATTAATTAATAATAAATAAGTAATGCTTATGAGTGAAATTATATAGTCAGTTATTATTATATAGTGCAGTGCTTGAAACTATATATTTTTTTCAATCTATCAATTTCTTCTATCTAAATCTAAAGGTTTTTAATACTGTGTATTTCTCTTCAGTTGATTTTCTGCCCCGAGGGTGCTTCATATTCTGATGCCAGTCTAACTGCTGCTCAAGTGAATAGATATTGATTAGCTTCACATATGACTTTCATACATAAGGAAACATTGAAAAATTAATACAAATAGCATTCTAATGCAGCCAGTTCTTTTAAAAGCTATAAATAAGATGCAAAAGCTCAGGGAAACATTTTAATTCCAAGTCCTTCGTCTACATTTATGAAAGTCCCAAAGTACATGACTCATCTGATCTGTCACTTTCTGCTGAACAGTGAGTTAAATGCGATTTTTTCTCATTTCTCCTCCTTTGTGTTTTTGCTTCTTCTTCATTCCTTCATCCTTACTGACCTTCACTACATTAATGTGATCAGTGAAGCGTGTCCCAAGGGTGAGATCATCCTTGTGGGGCTTTAAAACTTAATTATGTGCATAGAGGAGAGACATGTAATATATGGCCTTTCACTGCTTTTAAACTTTAGAAGAGTTCAATGCTTGGGGCAGCTAACAGGACCAGCGTAGAACAGCGAACACTAATTAGAATCCGGGGTGTACAAAATGAACAGCGAATGGCTCCATATGCAGTTTAAGAGCTCCAAATTGCACCTGTTAACTCCTCAAACCCATTGGGTAAGTCTGGCAAACTAATAGGGCTTCATTTAGTCCCTAATTAGTTTTGGCTTAGTTTCCTAGGATATGCATCAATGTGTTTGGAGCTCTACAAAGTCATGCAGAGTCTCATCAAAAGAGCTTAAACTACTTAGTAGATGTGCTCATTGTTCTGTGACATGGTAATTTATCTGCTTGATTTCTATAATCATGACAGGCCAACGCAACAGCTTCAGCTCGCAGAGGAAGTATTTTGAATAAAAGGGTCTAATTTCATATTAAATACAATTTGACCATATAACAAGCTCTTTTTGTGTTTCATAATGAGGACAGATATTTTTCCCATAAACTGAGAGTCTGGAAGCAAGTTACGAATAAGGCTTTTGAGCGTCATATGGATGCGAATATGAGTGGGATCCCACCTGGCAGGAGTCCACCTGACCTGTTCATATCCAAAGCCTGCCTGCTGCCTGATTGTAGTTTCTGTCCATCTCGTGTGCAGGCGTGTGAAACTGCTTTCGTCAGTCCGAGCCCCCCGGTTCGATAGCACCCTGTATCCATGGAGACCAGATGAGCCATCTGGAACACAACATCCATGTGGCGTAATCAGATTCAGACATAATAATCAGTTCTTTTAATAAATTCTGGCAAAAAAATCAGCAGGATGTAGGAGGACTTTTAACTATTTGCATTTATCATTCGGAGAGGGCTTGGATAAGGACGCCAATGTTGTCATTTTCTTCACTAATGTTCAATGTCAGAGAGTTGGGGGGAGAAAAAAGCATTACACAATGAGTGCTATCTGTTCTGACTGAATCAAAGCACCATTTACCTGCCAAGGCTGAGGTTGAATAAAGAATGATATGGATATGATGTCTCTTCTTGGAATCATCAAAATTCACTGCCACAAAATGAAAATCATTTATGCTTTCCCTGGGACAAAAATGTGTTGAACCAGGTATAAATTTGGAACAAGCCCAAGCTAAGACTAAATCCAGAGATACTGCTTCTTTGATTTCTTGTAGCTTTATCATGAGCTGCTCTTCATGCACACCACTCTTCTTTATTCATGTGTACAGCAATTCTGCCCCACTTCCCATACACCTGCTCTGAAGCATGTTGAAAGTGCCCTGGTTAGAGTTGATTCTATTTTAAGAAAATAGATTCTCCTTTAGAAACACCAGCCAGCGTGGACGTACCTTGTGGCATGCTGCCTGAAATCAGAGAAAATATGTACCTTGTATTTAATTGCATATCGCTATTCATGTCTGTGCCACAAATCATATTTATGACTGCACTAATGACGTTCATCTAGACAGTGTGAAATCATTTAAAGTCATAATAAGAAGTGTGTGCCAAAAATGTTAGAGGTTTTAATATACTTTGGTCTCAAAACCTTTCTGGCACAGAATATCATTACAAAATGATGGTTTAGTAAAACCAATAAAATTAATAAATTAGTTTCATTTGGAGAAATAGATTTTTAGTCATGTATGTCTGATCACAGTCACCAACACATTATGCTGTAATATCTCCAAACTTTTATATATCAAACCCAAGTAGCATTTCTCCTAGGCCTACCAGATTTATTACAATGGTCAGTAGCCAGGAATTACATGGATCTTGTGTTTGTAAAATAAGTAGTAATCAAATTCAGCATCTGCAAATTTTTTTCCAAATGAAATCCCAGTCACACAGAACCGCCTCCTGCTTTTAAGCAGTAACAAAACTCCTGAAATGAAAGTGATATATAATCTGCTGGAAAAAAACTCCACCAAATGAGACATTGCTTTTTAATGTGTTTTTACACTGTTTACAACAATATTCTCTTGTTTTATGTGTGGCAGGTAAACCACTCATCCCATTTCTTTCATGACAATGCAAATTGGTTTTTTACCCCTTAATGCCATAAGTGGGCAATTTCTAAGCTATTTTATCTAACAAGCAGCAATGAAAAAACAAGCGAATACTCCATATTAACTGCAGATAAAAATGAACGATGATAGAGAAGGAAAATGTGTTTTTGTCTACATGCACATACACATAGATTGTTTGAACTTTTGTCCCACTATCTAAGATTTTCCCTAGAGACAGAAAACCTTCTTCTCTAACTTTCTGCTCTTTCACTGGTATTATCCACATTAATGCATTTCATCCTCCTTTTGCATCATATCATCCTGTCAGAGAGCTATTTTTTGATCATACTGTGTATACAAGTCATTGATATCTGAAATTGCCCGGAGCACTTCCCGATAGCACTTCCCCAGGGTGAGGCATGGCATGCTCCATAAGCACGAGGTTGCTCTCTGATCACATCCTTTGGGAACGAGGAGACAAAACCCAATGAACAAAAGACTCAGAGCAACAAACAGAAGAGCTGTGCATTCTCATAATTCAGCGGTGCTATCGGCTGTCGCATTCCGGCCAGCTTTCCGAATGAGCTTTTCAGTGGCTCTACAGTGATAAAGCCTATTGTGGAGCAGGGCTATTGGCTGCCACCATCCCACCTTGATAGTAAATCAGCTTCCTCCTTCTCAGCTCCATCCATTAGAAGTCTATTATCTCTTCGCCCAGAGCTCTGGGCATGAGGACTGCCCTCAACACCTCCAGAGCCCAGCTTCAGGAAGAGATGGACGCGGAGAAAGTAATGAATTGCAAACGGACAGAATCAAATGGCCGTTTGGCCAGACACCATTGGCTCTCAAACAGCTTTGCCAGAGCAGTAGACTCTAGCAATGGTCGATGGTATTACTGGCCTTTTAATGATAGCTGCCCAAGTTATAACTTTGCCTCCAGCTCCACTGCCTTGTTCTCAGATCCCGTTTGAGATTTGACCTATGATTCTTAACTGAGTGAAAGGCCTCAGGCCTGAGGCACAAGAAAGGTGAGTGGCAAAGTTGTCCAGGCACTCTGGTCTGTGGACATTCTGTCTTCCCTTGAGATGGGACATTTTTAACTTGTACCAGTATCTGTGAAATACCTATTAAACTGCAGTGAACTTTTACAGGCTCCGGAGAAACTGTTGCACTGTTAGAAGTCAGCAGGATCAACAAATAGCTTCTAATCCTATTAAAGACGCAATTCATTCATAAAGCAAAGGCCCTTTGTTCAGTGAACTGATTTCAGGGAAATTTAGTAAATCTTTTATGCTCAGTCGTCTTAACATTCCAATACACAACATAAGTATCTGTATAATAAAAAAGCAGTTCCCCAAGCACTTCATAAATATGATAAAGATGTGAATCTTTTGGAATAGTGCAAAAGAAAAGGGGGATAAGTGATTATTATAAGGAGGTTATGAGTCACTTTCTATTTTATTTTATTTTTTTTGACTCCATGACTCATTACAATTTAACTTCAATTTAACCACCATGACGTAGGATCTAAAGTTTGATTCTAAATTTTGGGTACTTACCCATGCGATGTAAGTATTCTTACACAAATAGTGTTGAGTGACTGAAAATCCTCTCCTTGTGGCCTTAAACCCAAGATATAACACACAAGAAATAAATATTTTGTCCTTGAAGTTGATTTGGTGGAAGCATAAAAATGGGCATGCATAAGGATTTTAGCCAATTTAACAAAAGCCAAGCTGTGCTAGCTAGATGGCTTGGTCAGAGCGTCTCCAATATCTTGTAGGATATTTCCAGTCTGCAGTGGTCAGGACTGGAGATGGCACGGTCCGATATGTGGATCGGTATTGGTCCGATAACGACTCAAACAGCTGGAGTGGGTATCGGTGGCATTGGTCCGTTCTATGGAGCCGATCTGTAAATGCATGCACGCTCAATTGGTTATGCATAGGAAGTGGCAGTGCGGTAAAGTAGAGCTGAAACGATTATTCCAATAACTCGAATAATTCTATTACAAAAAATGGACAGGTCAATTTTTCTAGAATCGAAGCTTCGTTTAATATATTTTACTCACTAGAGCATGCTCCGCTTGTATTTCAACGTTTTCAGTGACGCAATCAAGACAAGACCTGTTCCCTCTGTATGTGAAAGTATTTGTGAGATGTTCCGTGCACTAAAACAGAAGTAAATGCATAAAAACGCATAAGTGACATTTTCCATGATGTAAACATGCGCGCTGTGTTAATGAGTGCCATTACTCACTAAAACGCTCCAGTTCGGTCAAAATGTCCCCTTTATTACAGACGCAAACCATATTTTAACTGATAAATAACCTCAACAACCAGCGTTCTACTCACAACTCTGCCGTTTATTTAGATTTTCCCATAGATTTTCCATCTTTTATTCTGGAATGCGGCCCAACGCTTCATTGTGACGTGGCTCCGGGGCACGCACGGAGGATTGTGGGAAATGTAGTTCTTTGCAAAAGCAGCTCATTTTATAGGCCAAATTGGTTCAAAATGACAAACTTGAGTATTTCATTTGCAATTGATCCATTTTTTTAATTTAATAATGTTATAGTGTAATCAATAAGAAAGAAACATTTATATGTCTAAATGAACAATTTTTGAGAACAAATAATTTAGCAAATACGTGTGGATAATTGAAAGGTCACAAACTAGCTTTTGCTCTTACTTTAATGATCCTTTCCTGCCGTAGCCGTAATGTCACGGCCCCACTGGACTTTGGCCGGACAGTGCCTCCTCAGACCCGGTTAAGTGGCATCAGATGCCGCTATTTAAGTTCATTTGTTTAAGTCTATGCTCTGGGCTCACTTTCGGTGTTATTCCTGTTGTATCTAGTCCGCCGTGTGTGTCCTTGGTTAACCTTAGCTTTCCCCGTTAGCTTACTCCGCACTTCTGCGTTCTCGCTGTCTTCACTTCGTGCCCTCGCGAGTAGTTCACTCTCTGTTTAAAGCGCACCCCACTTCCATGTATGTTGTCTGCACTGCATGCTCCCTACCTAGTAGGTTAGTGTCTGCTTAGGACACGCCCTCGCTTATTATTACTTTCACCTGTGTCTTGTTTGCCTTCAGTTTGGAATTGGTGCAAGCACACCTTTAGTTGGGTGGCTTTATTTAACCCAGTTCAACCCGTGCCTCCCTAAGTCTGTATCCCTTGTGATATGTGTGGATTTGGATTACGTTGGCTTTGGTCCTGGTTTGAATATTTGTCTTTCACCCATGTTTCTTGTGTTTTTCCCCAGGCTCGTGTCTCTCAGCAAACCCCATCCGGTGAGGCTGCCAAGGTTCTCCAGTGCCTGGATCGTTTCTGCTTTCGCCTCGTGGGACTTTCAGTTTACTCTTTCTGCTTTCCCATGGAGTATTTCCCCCACCAAGTTCAGTAAGCTGGGAGCACGAGTCTGTCTTTATTTTGATACTTTGGTTCCTGTCTCTTTTGTCCGTGTTTTTGCCCTGCCTGTTTTCCCCAATAAACCCCCTTTTGACACCTGCAATAGTGTCTTCACCTCCTTCCTCCAAACCACACCATGACACGTAGTCACATTGGCGTGTAATCAAATTGTGTTTATGGCTCATCGTGGAATAGCAGCTGCATGGCACATTAACTCTGCTTAATTTGTCAATAAATACTTAATTAATGGGACCTTGCCTAAGATATTATGGACTGCTCGGTACCGTCATTTGGAGTTTGTCATACAAAAATCAAACGAAAAAGAATCAAAGACACTATGACACAGTAAGAGTAAGAATATAAACTGGAGATATGTAATAAGTAGAGTCCTTGGGAAATGTGGTCCACTTGTGGCTTATCTGTTGTGATGGGTCACCCCATATTTAATAGGTTCATATGTAGTAGAGGCAAGGAAAGCCTGCCTTGATTATCTAATACATACTAGACACTTACTGTAGCATAATGAGTGTAATGCTGCGATCTTTAGTAAGAATTTGGGGGTTCCTTTTATCTGGCTGTGCTTGCAAGCGAGACTGGAATACAAAATCAGGGAGAATTTAATCTTTTCCTGTCGGCTGCTGCCAGCATCGGTGGGGTGAGTTGTGTTTGTATGCAGCTGTTTCTCCTCATCCTGTGAGGCTATTGATCAGATTGCCCCTTTTACAGAGGGTGTGTGAGTATGTGTGTGTATGCGAGAGCGAGACAGAATTAAAGAGCAAATTAGATAAAGATTTTTGAGAGGCTGTTCACACTCAGGCTCTCCTGTCCCCTTGGAATACACATTCCTATCCTTTGAACTGTTCGTGTGCCTTTAGTCCCACCTCATGATAGCACACGCATACACACCTCTGGTCCTCCCTCCAGGTTTGTTTTGAGCCACACTGACAGTGACATGAAGGCAATTAAAGAGAGATGAGTTAGAGACCATAAAGCACCACAGTGACTTCCCCACCTACGCCTGAATGAATCAAAACACAAACAAATCAACCCCTCTCTGTCTCTCTCTTTCCCATATCTTTTCCCCTCTTCCTCTCCCAAGAGAAAAAGTTTTATGTGCAGCACAATTTCGACCAGTTATCATCACACCCTATAAGAGGTTTGTTAGCTTGACTCTCATATATTATATATACTTTAAATGTACGTATACTTCATATAAACGATAAACTGAAACTCAATGAAATGTTAGATTTTTCTAAAATCATATTTGTAATGTATTTGAATCGCCAGGGGCATGACATTTGTTGTAACAATCGTAAGAAACGCTTTAACAATGGTGAAACCTGCATATTAAGTAAAACACAGACTGCAACAATAAACAGACGTCAATAAACAGTGAATTGAATTTCTTGAAATACTGTGAATCATATTTATTTGTCATTGTGAACACACCACAGCACAGAATACAGTGCAGTGAAAAGTGACCTCTGCATTTGAGTCATCCGTAAAGGAGCAGTGGGCAGCTTTTTGGCAGCACCCAGTGAGCAGTGCTTTGGGACGGTAACTGCTCCAAAGTGTCTGCGTCTGATAAACTAATTTAAGCGTGTAATGGCACAGGTCGCCCCTGTGAGCAGGACCTTGCGTGTGCTACCAGCGAAACTTTAGTTTCCTTTTAAGCCTCCCTGTCTTATTCATTGAGGTCTAATACTGCCATTGGCTTATGATTAGCATTATTATTAGCCAAAATAATCAACGCCTTTCCGCAGGATGTCTCATTTTACACACACATTGTCTGAGGATAATTTGAATCAACACATGGAAATTACCACAAAATGTAATTTAATTTAGTCACCCGAAAAATCACAGTTCATTTGGACCAGATTTTTGCTGTCTTAAAAATGTCTCTTTAAAAATAAGCTCCAAAACGCATCCTAAATGTCCAGCTTCCTTTAAAATGATATGGTAATTTAAATGCAGTGATAATACATGAAAACAGAGCTCAGTGACCCTACTCACATGCTCTAGTGAAAACCCTCTAGGTCACAGTTCTCCATCAGAGAACAGAAGCTCATGGCCTAGTAAATCCTGATATTTATAGGACTCAGCACAACAGCAGCAGTTACGATCCATTTTTTTTATTACACACATGTAGACTGGCAAGCTGTAGCATTTGTCTATTAGTAAACACAGAATAAAAGTACCTTTCAGGTGTGCTAAATGTCCCCATTAGCTTGTAACTGCATTAATTAGAACCTACATTAGCATCCGTTGTGACCAGACTGGCATTTTTTAAGCATTTATATTGTAATTTGTGTTTTAATTTATATTAGTCTATAGTCATTTCAACTATTGTGTTCATTGTGTGCATTTTTTTCATTTTTGACAGTGCTATTGTTATGACTTGTCACGTTCCTCTACATCTGAAGTTCTCATTAATTATGTATACATATTTACCAGAGGAAAATCTCTGGATATTACAAAAATATATTTTCAGTCAGCTTGTGAATATTGATAGCATGTGTAGGAGTGATGACTGTATGAAACAGACCTCACCAGCTTTCTCTCTCCCACTTACACACACTCTCTCTCTTACTCTCTCTCTCTCGCTCTCTCCCCCACTTACACAAGCCCCTTTTCCACTGCTCTGGTTCCCGTGCCGGTTCCGTGCCGGTTCCCAATTTTGGAACCAGTGGCACACTTTTCCACAGAACAAAAATTGGTGCCGGTACCCTAAAACTGGCTCCGAACTGGCCCCTAAAGTTTGCTGGTCTAGCAGCGAGAACCCGTGACGCCACGAGAGGTGGGTGGAGTGATAGGTAGCTTTAGAAGAGAAAATGGCAGAGAGCCAAAGTCTGGTAACGTGGAGCGCGGAAGAAATTAAAGCTCTTTTAGCAATATGGACATCCAGATTCAGCAGAAATTGGAAAGTGCACAAAAAAATTAGAAGGCATATGAAGAAATAAGGGAAAAACTAAAAGTTGCAGGCTTCCTACGAACAACCGTTCGTTTAGTGGGCGTGACCTGTGACGTATTATCATGCGGCTCCTGCTAAGCTCCCTGGTCAGTGTAAATGCGGACCGGTTCTCGGCTGGTTCTCAGTTCAGCACCGGCTGAGCACCAGAACCGGCACCTGGCACCAGCACCAGTGTAGTGGAAAAGAGGTATCAGAGAGCCCCATGTCTGCGCTGCAACTGATCCCATCCAGTCTGGTGTTGGCTGCACTCCGGTGAACCAACTACATCATTGTAATAAGGCCTCATAGGCCCAAAAGCACACAGACAGACACACACACACACAGACAGCGTGGATGGCTGTGATTAATGAGATGTTGGTGACATTGCTCAGACCTCTGCTTCACTCTGGGCCTCAGTGCCATCTCATCTCGCCCGCCTGACCGCCTGCCTGTGCACAGACTGAGCCTATGCCATCAGGGGCTTCCAGACGCCTGAGTCACCTTGGCCCCACCAAAGACCATCACTTGATGAATAATGTAAAGAGATGTAATCAGATGTGGTAGGGCCACGTCAGTGACCAGTATGTGTAAAGAGTTTCTTTGTTTTCATTTCATGTAAAGGAACATTTGATTAATACTTCGTTGATATTGGAGGAATGAACATTGCAATATGCAGTTCTGTGGAAGTCTTGAGTAATCCCTCATTTCTTTATATTGTCCAAGGAATCTGAGACTATAGGTGCAATGTTTATCCCAAAATATATGTAAAACCCTTTACTCAACACTACGATAAAACACAAGAAAGTCTGGCTCTTTGGAAGCAAAATGTCAAATAATGAGAGGGTGGCTCAAGACTTTTGCACAGTACGTGTATATCTTTATTTCTTCCAATATGTTTAATATAAAGATACAAACGTTTTGGAAAGAATTTGTGAAGAATTTGAATGATTTTGCATAAAACATTTCCACACATTAAAAAAATTAGTGTATTCATATTTTTAAGTGTGAACTATCCTTTCTTGAACTTGATGTAGTTGATTAGGCGTGGTAATAAGAACTTTTGCTTTTGTATTAAGCAGTTTTGTAAGATAGCTGTTGTGTTTGGTTTGTCTTTTTTCCTCCCTCCTCGTCTCTCTCTTAGAATGTGAACAGCGGCGTCATGTCGCCATGTTTCATCACGAAGTCATGCAATACGAATCAAACAAAATTTATTTTGGAATGTAATACATTTTGTTTGATTTGTCTTGTTTAACTTGGTGATGAGACATGGTGTGACGATGCTGCAACTCTATAGCCCACATACATTTCAAACGACAAATTTAATTGTGAACAACACATACTGTATATTTTGAGCTTTTTGGTGTAACAACAGCTAACAAGATGGCGTCGGCGTCAACTCCTTAACGTCCTCATAAGTAACTAAGACGTTTAAAACCAACCTCATCGACGTAATTTCGGCGTAACCGTATTCACAGGACCAAAATTACATGATGGAACATGAACGAACCCCATTTAAAAAACCAAACAATCAGTACTGTTACTTCTGATTAGAACCCGACTGAAACGATCATAAAGTCCCCCAAAACTTATTCGTATTATTTTTTTAGGTAGGAAGAAAAATATTAACTGAAAGCTTTAATTTAAGCTCTAAATGTCAATGAGCAATATTGGCTAAACATTTTGTAATGATAATTTTTCAGACTCGTATACAGTCTTTTCTGTGAGATTTGCTTTTTGCTTACACGCAGTAATGTTATCAGTATGTTAGGAGTCTAGACTCGTCTCGCCTAAAGTTGGAGCCCCATGTAGGCGTCGAACTGTGGTTTCGCTGCGCCATCTAGTGGTGTGAAAGGGTAGCTGCATGTCTCCTGATTACGGACTGCATACAAACATTTGCAGTAAAACAGGAACGCAGTTGAACCCAATTTAAGCCCCAATCAGTAGTGGGGTTTAAAAGGAAAGGTCTGAGCAAAACACTAGCAAGGCTTTGTTAACTTGAAGGTTCATCAAGTCACAGAAAAGTCCTGGACATAGTTTTTTCACAGTTAAAAGATTGGGATTAATGTAAAGTTAGTACGTATGATATGACTTGCTGTAGCCAAATGTTCTGTTTCAAATACAATTCTGATACTTTTCTAATTTAAAAAGCCATATCCATAATTTTTCACTTTCATGGTTTATTTAGTTTTCACTACAGTTGGTTGAGTCTCGGATGAACTCAGTAGAACACTGGCAGGAGTGCTTTAATTAGTGCGCTGGTGAACGCAGACCGGCGCAACCGAGCTGAATGCCCGAAAATCTGTCTCTAAAACCTGGTGTAAATCCACAAACATGAGACGAATGATGCCACTTAAAAAAAAATTAGGACGAGGTAATTTTTTTAAAAATCATCACCATAAACAATAGCGCACCGGTAATCCCATAGGCGTTATGTGTTCGATTTAATTTGCCTTAAAACATTGCGAAGTGACCTCAGGATGATGGCGGTGCAACTTCACGTCAGGAAGCCACGGATAAAAATATTACACACATTCCAAGAGACTGCTGGGTTGTTGTGAATACGTAAATATTGAGCTTTTTATGGTAACTCCAAACACAAAGAACAAGAGGGCGTCCGTATCTTCTCTCCAGTGTCTTTAAAAGTAACAAGGATGTTTAAAACTAGTCATACTGAATTTATTTGTGTACAGTGTATCCGGAAAGTATTCACAGCAGTGCACTTTTTCCCCACAATATCCTGTTTATTGCCTAGTCTTATTCCCAAATAGATTAAATTCATCTTTTTCAGGTGATGACTAATTTTCTACAGACATACTGCTTGGCATTCAGGCCAAAGAGTTAAATCTTTATTTCATCAGACCAGAGAATTTTATTTCTCATGGTCAGAGAGCCTTTCAGGTGCCTTTTGGCAAACTCCAGGCGGGCTGTCATGTGCTTTTACTGAGGAGTGGCTTCCGTCTGGCCACTCTACCATACAGGCCTGATTGTTGGAGTGCTGCAGAAATGGTTGTCCTTCTGGAAGGTTCTCTTCTCTCCACAGAGCAATGCTGGAGCTCTGTCAGAGTGACCATCAGGTTCTTGGTCACCTCCCTGACTAAGGCCCTTCTACCCCAATTGCTCAGAGTGGACAGGCGGCCAGCTCTAGGAAGAGCCCTGGTGGTTCCAAACTTCTTTCTTTTATGGATGATGGAGGCCACTGCTCATTGGGATCTTCAGTGCTGCAGCAATTTTTCTGTAGCTTTCGCCAGATCTGTGCCTCAACACAATCCTGTCTCGGGGACAATTCCTTGGACTTCATGACTTGGTTTGTGTTCTGATATGCACTGTCAACTATGGGACCTTTTATAGAAAGATGTGTGCCTTTCTAAATCATGACCAATTAACTCAATTTACCACAGGTGGACTGCAATCAAGTTGTAGAAACTTTTAAAGGAAGATCAGTGGAAACAGGATGCACCTGAGCTCACTTTTGAGGGTCATGGCAAACACTGTGAATACTTATGTAAATGTTTGATTTTTGTTTTTATTTTTAATAAATTTGCAAAAGTTTCAAATAAACTTTTTTCACTTTGTCATTATGGGGTATTGTGTGTAGAATTTATGAGGTAAAAGATGAATTTAATCTATTTGGGAATAAGATTGTAACGTAGCATATTGTGGAAAAAGTGGAGCACTGTGAATACTTTCCGGATGCACTGTATAACTCTATGCGGAGGATCAACATTATTACTTGAATGTACCCCAGATTTTATAAATAAGCCTTTATTCACAAATCTTGCCAGCTTTGTTACAGCAAGCATCACAATTTGCTGTAACCAAAACGTGTGCACGAAATGTTCTAGAGATGTTCCTTAATAGCCTGGCAAATTTTTTTGATTGATTGCTGACCCTCATATATGTCAGAAATACATGCAGAGCTCTTAAAAGTGGAATCATATAGAGATTTTATTTCATTAACATCTATCTATCTATCTATCTATCTATCTATCTATCTATCTATCTATCTATCTATCTATCTATCTATCTATCTATCAGTATATCAGTATATCAGTTTATTGTATACAGTACACTTTATATATATATTGAGGATTTAACAAATATCATAGCATCGATCCAATTTGAAAACATTTATCAGATATCACACATATTGTAGTGTCATTTTTTATTGAACAGGAGGTCTATTTTTATTATATATGAGAGGAATTAAAATGTCAAGTGATATTTTAATTGCTTTTTGTGATTTGATATGAATATAAGTGATTTTATTAAATGCACCAATCAAATTTCATTTGCACATTTTTTAAGAAACCATTAAATCAAATGGATTTTAATTGTAAAACAAACTTGTGGAAGTGAGTTGATAAAGAGGGTGTGATCTCCCTCTGAGCACCAGGTGGCGCTGTTGGATCAGATACGCTGCGTCGCGCCAGCCGCCACCCTTTTTCTGCCACTGAGGATTTGAGCTCCTTTTCGCCATGCATGTCACGCTTTGTCGTGAAATATCAGCCCCAGCACGTCGCCATACGCCTTTCTATCAGCTTACACGTCGACCAACTGTATCCCTGCCGCGTCTGTCTCCATACACTCTATTATACAAACCTGAGCATCCGTACCAAACCGAGCATCAGCATCCAGACGTGGCATTCAGGCCTTGATGGAGACTGAAGCCCCTTCTTATGGAGTACCACTGCTCTCCTCCATGCTTCTATTTTTCTGTCTCCCCCCGTACGTGTGTGTACGTGCAAACACACACACTCTTTAGGATGCAGCACACGTCCACTTCAGTTTGGGCAGAATGGACCCTGGAGGAAGGAGGGAGGGATCCGTCTGCCTCCATTTAAAAAACGGGTTACTGATACTGGTGTACTTTTTATTTTGTGGATGATTTTTCCTGCCTCTTCTTTGCCTCACACATGCATGTGTGGCAGCCTGTTTGCGTGTGTGTGCGGGTGTGTGTGTTGTACATCACAGTAATTGTCATGGGAGACAGCTGCACGTGAGACAGATATGGGTCAGAAAAAGCATGCCGGGAATGAGGATTGGAGGGGGGTTATACCATGTGTGTACATTTATTTATATAGCTGCTGATTTATTCATTGTCCTGCTGCTCTGGCATGTGAGATAGAGGAGGAGGAGGAGGAGAGAAACGTAGGAGGAAATGGCGGCCGCTTCACATGGCTGAAAGCGAAGCGTTCAAACCACAGGCTCTGTGCATGTGGGAGAAGAGGAAAGCATCACCATGGAAACACCCATCATCCAGTCTAGCCTCCCACCTCTGGTTTACCCCCTCCATCCCCCTCTCCACCACTCTCTCCCTCTTTCTCTTGTCACTTCCATCTATTTCTTCTCCCACGTTCATCTCTTCCTCTCGTTCTTTTCCCTACCGTTCCAGTTCCAT
The DNA here is from genome assembly GCA_032718565.1 of Distichodus sexfasciatus. Classification (NCBI taxonomy): domain Eukaryota; kingdom Metazoa; phylum Chordata; class Actinopteri; order Characiformes; family Distichodontidae; genus Distichodus; species Distichodus sexfasciatus. The sequence goes on along the minus strand of JAVGVS010000010.1, from coordinate 4,904,709 downwards.
CGAAAAGCCCAATTTGCCTTTTCTCACCTTGTTTCTTCAATCCATCGCTTTTCCAGTCTTCCATCTGTTACATCTCTATCAGCCATTTTGTTTCTCTCTCTCTCTCTCTCTCTCTCTGTCTCACCATCGACAACTGCTCAGCATTCCATAGGAGTCGTGGTGAAGTATGCGTCGTCTTTTCTTGGGAAAATTCATGTTGCTTTATTTCCTGCTTACACAGTAATAGAGAAACCTCCCCCCCCTTTCCCACTTTTTCCCATCAGCCATTGCAAAGCTCACTGATACATATGGCCACACTCCTGCTTCTCCTTATGTTCACAAGCATCTCGCTTTATAGGAGCTGGAGTCCCCCATTTGTTGATTTTGTATAAGCTTGTCGTCATAATCAGGTTTTAAATGTCATTTCATTGATCTGACTAAATGCTAATTTCACCTAGGATTTTTCATTATAAATTAATAAAACCTATTGGAAATTTTGAGAATTGCTGCAATAAAAATCTCCATATTATAAGCTCATGGACGTCTGTTCACACAGACCTTTTTTCATTCTTATTTTCCTGCAAAAGACTTGTGACTCAGGTTTCTAGACTGGGACACTAAATCCTCTATATGTGGGTGTGGGTGCAGGTGTGTGATATGTGTATGTAAAAATGTAAATCGATATGTCTCAGAACACTGCTGAACCCTGAGGAAGTGGATGTAGTAATTCTGGAATGTTAATGCTTTTTCGTCTAAGTGCACCTCACGTGCACACACACACATACACACAAGTCCGTTGACTTGCATAAGTGCCAGATCTAAATAATAATACACATAACCATAATCTTAAGCTCAGTAACTAAAGCTTATAGCTCTGTGTTATATTTTTTAATAAAAGATGGACATTTTCTATAAACATATTTTTTGCCTTTGAAGAATGACCTTCACATACAACACTGTCCTTACAAATCTCTGAGTATGCAAATCTCACATATTCTTATCTTTTGTGGACAGTTCTACTCATTACTTCACAAACAGTTCAAAATATAAGTCAAATATGAGTCATAAAAATACACACACACTAGTATCTAGTCAGCTGGCAACTTGACATTCACATTTCCCATTATATCTCTTACTAAATTGAAAGGGGTGCACAGACACACTGCTGCGGTGTCTTAGCGTTTATTTCAGTTGGAGGCGTTTCGATGCCACATTGTCTCCAATTCTGAAGCCTTTACTCTTTATGTCCACCAGAGTTTTGGAAGACGTTTGTCAGTCCGTTTGGATGCTGAGGCATTTGAGCAGCATTAAACATTTTCTGTGAGGTGGTTACTTGGGCCCCTTTTTCCACTGTACTGGGGCCGGTCCCCAATTTCTCCAAACCTTTGCTAATCTTCAACAAAAAAAACTGTGATGTCACAAGAGGTAGGAAGAGTATTAACAGTTGAACGCTGGCGCTAATATTAATATTTGAGCTAAAGCTACTCTGGTTCCAGAAAAATATTACCATTAACCAAGATATATTACAATATTTAATTGATGTTGATCTCTGAGCTGTGAAACAGGCAGAATGAGTTGCTTTTGAGATTTATAGTGTGGGTGGTGGTGGTAGTGGTCTAGTGTTAAGGATGCTTGCCTCTGGACCAAGAGGCCGGGGTTCAAATCCTATCTCCAGCACTACCATCATTGGGCCCCTGAGCTAGACCCTTAACCCCATATTGTTCCAGAGAGACTGTTCCTGTAATTAGGAAACGAAAGTCGCTCTGGATAAGAGTGCCTGCTAAATGCAGTAAATGGACATCCAAATACATCCTCAAAGCTTGAAGCAACATCTAATCGCATATTACTGTATATATTGATTGAGATTGATAACTAATTGTTGTCATTAGCTGTTTGCTGCTAGTGTATTTCTAGGAACTGCAATGTGACAGTAATAGAAATTCCTAGCAGAAAGTGGCAATAATTAAGTGGAAATTAATACAACGATGTTTGCATTTGTTCTAGAAGCACCCAAGACTGCAGTTTAATAGGAGTATGGCATTCTTAACTCGATTCAAGTTTCAGTTCTCATGGGCACAATTTGAGGTTTGATTCATTGTCACTTTGGTCATATCGTTTGGTGAATTATATCAAGGTTTTAAATTAGGATAATGTGGCTTAATATTAAAAGCTGATCTGACCTATGTGATGTGATAATCCAGAAAAACATGTACATTGTTAATCTCTTGGCATGTATGTAGGCATTTCACTTATCTCAGACGTTTAATAATGGTCCATTGAATTAATTGATTGTTGTGAAACAATGTAGGTACAGGGTGAGACTTTGAGCCAGAAGGAGTCAGTGCCTTCATTGATGTTTGCTGTGTGCTGTGTGTAGGGCTTTAAAAAATGTTTTAAAAGTGCTCTCTTGGAATGGTAGTGGCTTAATGGTAGGATGCCAGCCTGTGGACCAAGAGGCTGTAGATTCAGCTCTATCCTACATCCAGAACTACCACCAGTGGGCCCCTGAGCAACACCCTTATCCCCAAAGTGCTCCAGGGGGACTGTCCCTGTAATAAGGAAATGGTAATCCTTCACAGGTTCCTGGGTTCGATCCACAGGTCAGCCATAGGTCCTTTCTGTGTGGAGTTTAGCATGCAGTATAGGTTAATTGGTGACTCTGAATTGGCCTGTAAGGTGTGAATAGGAATGTGATTTTGTGTGTGTGTGCTCTGTGGTGTTTTGGCGCCTCCCCAGGGTTGGTCCCCACCCATAGTTTGAGGGATAGGCTCTGGTCCCCCCGTGAGCCCTTTTGGGATTAAGTGGTTGGGATGCTGAATGAATGAATGCTCAATGATGTGACTGCTCAGTGATGAATGATGTGAGTTCATGCAGAGGTCACATTTAGTTGTTGTGCACTATGTGCTGTGTTCACAATTAGTAATAATCACTCACCTAAATCCACAAATAAATAAAAATAATGTAGAACGGATAAATCTTCATAATCGATCAGTTATATTTCAACATTTTGTGATGTGACATCACACTTTAAAAATTCAGATTTCTTAAAGTTGGGCCCCTAAACAAAGTTGATTGATTTGGGGGCAATGAATAAATGTCCGTGTTGTGACCCTAACTTTGTTTTAATGACTATCAGTCTGTCTGCCTGTCTGTGTGTGCGTGTTGATGTTGACATTATCAATAATGCGTCTTTTCTATGGGTTAATGAAAAAAATGGAAGCATGACCCGTTCATGATAATGTTACACAACGTTAAAATAGCTTGACATGTCCCAGTTTATTTTTCGAAAACAAGCCAAGTTTGAGTGGGGGGGGCTTTCTTTCCTAGAACAGAGCCATGCGAATGAGTAGAGGGGTTGTTCTTTGGCTTGCCATCAGGGCTCGAGGCAGTCAAAGCAATGTCCCAATTACCCAAATGGAGAGTCAGGGCCTGGCCAAGTAGGCTTGCAGCTGCCCTTTAATTCTTACTAAGAACTCTGTTCGGTTGGCACCCGCTCCCTTGTTTTTCGGGCCGGACTGATGCAGAAAATCTTTTCGCTTATTCACCACACCTCCGCTGCATGATTCAGTGGGTCAATTATTGCTTTCGACCAGGAGCGATGGTAATAATCAAGCCATTCATATCTGTGTACTCGAGTAGGGTGTCAGCATCGGGGTTATAATTCTGTCACTTAAGACGCCTGGTGAGGCAGGTAATGCAGAGCAGGGTGGCTGATGGGATGCGGGTTGAGAGATTGCCTGGGCACAGCGCTGGCAGGCCAGTTCTTTCAGATGCGAGCGGAGATTTCGTTCTTGTGTCCTGTAATGCTCTGACAGGACGGAGTCTCTCTCTCTCTCTCTCGCTCTCTTTCACTCTCACTCTCTCTCTCTCTTTCATTCTCTCTCTCTCTCTCTCTCTCTCTCTCTCTCTCTCTCTCTCTCTGGTTGGGCTCCTGTCTGCTTTGGTGCTCACCTCTCAGCTGTAATTATGAAGCAGAGGCTCTCTGGGCTCTGGGCCGCCCTGATCAATTACAGGTCAGGCTGTGAGGCTCCACTTCCCTCTGTCTATACTCTTTTATCTACACCTCTCTATCCCTCATTCTCTTTCCCTCTCTATCTATCTATCTATCTATCTATCTATCTATCTATCTATCTATCTATCTATCTATCTATCTGTCTATCTATCTATCTGTCTATCTTTTCTCTCACTCACTCACGCATTCACTCACCTCTTGCTTGGTCGTCTGTCCAACTCTAGCCTGTCTCTGTCACTCTCTTTCTACTTTTGCTCATATGAATGGACGGGGTTGTGTTAAATGCAGCATATGAAATTGCCTCATGTCCATCGCTGGCTGCTGAACTGAGTCAAAATGGTATCATATCATATCATTGAATTGCTGTTCATTGAATCAGTCTAATATTGTATCGTAATGAAACTTGTGAGTTACACCCCTATTATTCAGGAGCTGAACTGACCATTTCCATTGCTGCCTTACTGACACAGACACAGATAGGGATCGTAAAGACAAAATGAGAGCAGCTGAACTTTGCTCTGTGTGCTAGTGTGAAGGTTGGAGTAAGGGGCGGGGTGGGGGGGGTGGATCAGGCGTGGGTTGTTGATTCCGTTCGCCAATGCCAGGTCTGTGTGCCCAGTTGGTGTGGAGAGTGACAGCGCATGGCACTGATGGCACTAAATCATGGTAATTAGGCGATAGACGCACCCCTGTGATTAGGGCATTCTGCATGGCCCCAGTGTCTTTTAAACACGGGACACACACACTCACACACTTATACAAACACACACACACATAGGCACATATACACACACAGTCCCATCCAAAAGCAGAGAGGGAGGGGAGAGAGAGAGAGAGGAAGGATACAGCTGAGGTACATAAGAGAGGAAAAATGTACTGTAGAACGGAGGAAGGTTGTATATTTGGTTCAGCAAGGATGAAAGTGAGGTATGGGAGGTGAGGTTAAGTAGAGAGAGTGTGAGAGAGTGTATGTGGTATGTTGCTGTTAGAGAGTCAGTGACACTAATACTTCATTATGTAACAAAGGATCTTAAAAATTTAATTAATTATTAGTGGACAAAAGGAGAGGAGAGGAATGGAGAGGGAAAAAGGGAATTATGTGAAGATGGAATTCAGCTAAAGGGAAAGGGCCAGAGAGAGTTTGTGGGTAAATGCACAGAGCCAAACTAGATGGAAAATACACTCCAGAATGACCCTTAAAAGGATGACCCTTAAAAGGATGACCGTGCTGCAGTGGTTCGTGTGTGAGTATGTGAATGGCTCTAGGCATATACTGTATGATATAAGGCAAAAGTGTTTTCATTCACATTTTAAGCAGACGTTGCTTCGTAAGAGCATATTAACCTGATTACACTCATACAATGCTGGAAGAACACATACACACGTGTTACTTGTCTATCACACTGGCACACTGACCTTTTCACTTCACCCGAGGCTATATGAATACCAATAACATCCATTTACTTTTGTGCTTTTTGGTTAATGCAGTATAGCAAACATACAGCAGGAACTGTGTTAATGGTTAACTGCTTTGCCAGTTTCAGCAGGATACTGTGATGTACAGTGGGTGTCGAACCCCAGTGGTGGAAACAGTGTCCTGGCAAACGAGCTCAGGGAAATGGATTAACATATTAAGAGCACATGGCAGAGTGATCGGAAGATCGATTGCTCCTGTCTGGGGTGAGAGTTTATTACCCCTGCCATCCATTATCGGCACTCTTCAACAACCAATCTTCTCTCTTCCACACATATACACAAAGTTTTGTATTACTATCTTTATCAGCCATTTTTATCAACTGATAAACAAAAGAAATACAATTACATGAACACTAAATTTAGTATTCCAATCGATTATTGACACTCTAATTGACCCATCATGTTCTTGCACCATCATGTGGATGTTTGGTCCACACTAAGAGCTAAACATGTGCATATGCCCAGGTCAGGGCTTTCCTAAAGGATCGCATTGTCTTTCAGGATAACTCAGCAGTTCAAACAAAAGCGGTTCTCAGCCCAGGTCCTTGTGGCAGATCTGTATAGATTTGATATTTGTTGACACACTAGCACAATCCTTATTTGCCAGTTAACTCATTAATCAGCTGGATCATGTGGTTTTAGGAATACCTGAATCTTTGCAGAGCGAGACATGGGAAAGGGCATTTCAAACTTAGCCATAACCCATATATTTAGCCTGACTCTAAACCTAAACTTAGTCTAATCCATATCCTAACTCAGACTTTACTTCAGTAGTTTTCAACCCTGCTCTGCACAGCACAGCTGATCCACTTGGCTAACTAATTGAAAGTATAGAATGGCATGTACTGGTAGAACATATCTGTGCAAAGCAGGAGGCCCAAACAACAGGACTGTGGTGCATCATGATGAAATGTGACCTCTGCATTTGACCCAGTGGGGCAGGAGCAGTGGGCCGCTTTGGCAGCGCCCAGGGAGCAGTGCCTTGCTCATGAGTACCTCAGTGGCACCTTTACTGGTCCGGGACTTCACAGGCCAACTCTCTAACCATTACGCTACCAACTGCCCCAATGAACTCACCCAGGATGAGTTACCTCTGTTCCTCTGCACTGACGTACAGGCACTGATGCATTGAGAACTGGCCTGTGGGAGCAGAGTGACAAAATTGCAACCTTGTGACACACCACACCACATGCTACAAAGGCAATGAAGTGGTCATGTGTTCAACTACAGCTCTGTCCTACTGCCAGAAGTACCACCTTTGGATCCCTCAACTGCAAGTTGTTCCAGGGAGGCTGAAAGTGGCTTAGCGCAAAATGTAAAGTGAGATTTGATCACAAACGGTAATTTGAGATGCTTGAGGAGTTGGATTTCAAGCACTGACGTGCTTAGTGCTGCCCATTTATGGCTCGATCACTCAAGATGCCTTTTAGTGTGCAGGTGTGAACAGGCCCTAAAATGTCAGATTATGTCCGATATTCACACCTAACTGAATGATTTCTTCCAAATTTAGACATTTCAGGCCAAATGCTAATGAAATGAGCGCTGATCTCACAATTTAGAATGCCTCTTTGGGGTGATTCGGAAAGGCAATTATACTTATAATGTATTGGTCCACATCTCAGACTGGGTACGCTTGGCATTTCTAAAATAATGGTTGCGCCACTGTTGCTAAGAGCAAAACCACAGGGAGGGGGTGTGTGAAAGAGAGGGAGAGAGAGTGTATTAGTAAGACAGGGTGCGCATGTGAGAAAGAGAGTGGGAAAGAGCGGGAGAGATGGAAACCTACCTTTCACTATGCAGCTGACTGCCCACTCTCAGGCTAAATATAGCTTTAATCAGAACTCAGAGTTTAATGTTTAATATCATAGCTGAGACTGAAAAGTCTCTGCGGCCTCCGGCGACTCCGCCATTGTTTGTTTACATTAGTCTTTTGCTCGGTGCCTCCCATCATGGGGGCAGAATGTGTGTTCACTGAGCAGAGTGGCGTTTTGTGGACAGCACCGGCCTGCATAAACTTACTTCCCTGCAGAGACACCAACCTGTAGAGGGTTTTCCATTCTGTCTTGTTCTCTCTCTCTGATCCAGAGTCAGTATTCCTCTGCCAATCTGGGTCACACAGGCACCATCTGTCTTGACAAGATTACTGTGGAGTAAGACAAGAAATCCTTTCACTTTGGCCAGATTAAATATGAAATATAGGCCAGGAAAGAGGGAGGGAGACAGGGAGGGAGAAGGGGCCACGACGCAGGACACCGGTACCCTGTCTGAGCTGAGACTGTGTGTGAAGAAAGGGTCAGTTGAGGCTTTCTTTCATACATCAGTGGTCCCGTGTTAAACAAATCACAAACATGCACATAGAGAGAGTTGGAGAGTGTAACTAAACTGCAAATCGACTGTTGTATCAGTCATATCACGATTTGAGACTCTTTAAATTATGTATAAGAAAACAAGAAACTAAATCTAAAGAACAAAATATATAAAATATATTGATATATATTTACTATTTTTTTTCCTGTAAAACCCTGACTCCTCTTGTCCATGCCACCTGGACTAATCTGTAATCTGTAAGTGTGAGAATAACTTTTGCTGCATCATTGTCTTTGTGTTTCATAGGACTGGATGTGAGGATTATGTATGTGTTTATTTGTAACCATTTGTGTGTATGTGTGTGTTTGTGCGTGTAGCAGGTGAGAGGGAACTCTGGCGACTTAAAATGAAATCATGTAATAAAAGTCGATGCCATCACCATGGCAACGCCTGCTCCCCCTTTTGGCTTCTTGTGCTGGGAGCTGTGCTGGGCTTTGAGTGGCAGGTCTTATGATGAGGCACTCACACAAAATGGCAGCGCCTGTTAGACACCCTGTTTCTCTCTCTCTCTCTCTCTCTCTCTTGCTCCTACTATTGTTTTCATATTCTCTCCATGTCCTCATGCATCCTCTTCTTCCATTCTGCATGTCTGAAATACTGCTTTTCTACCCTAACATGAGAGCACACATGCACACACACGGTCATGACGAGTTGTTTATCCTTAGCCTTTTGTAGAGTATCCTGCCACTAATAGGCCAATTACAAGAGTGGTAGTGTGTTCCACTTGAATAGGCAATATATGACATGGCCACACTGACCTCATATGGTGATGGAGAGAGGGATGAAGATAGAGAGAGCAGAGAAAGAGAAATTAACACACATAGGACACTGATTGTCATTTGTGGTGACATCAGCCGCTGTGTGTTTGAGCATAGCTTTGTTAGTTGCTCCTCTTTCTGGCCACGTCTGTCTGAGAGTAAGAGAAAATGAGAGAGAAAGAGTGAAAGAGAGGAAGGTGGGGGGCGGTGGGGGAGGGGGTAGTGGTGGACGGTAATGTGTAAGGGGAAAAACATGACAAATGAAGTGAAAAATGAAAATCGAATGAGAGAAAGGGAAAACGAGAGCAACTGAAATGGTGAGTGGGGCCCGGAAATGTCACACACGGCAAACTCAGTCAAAACAAGTTGGATTTAAGGGGGCAATTTAATGCTGTTCGCTTCTGAACAAGGCTGGCAATGTATTACTGTGTTGTGTGTGTGTGTGTGTGTGTTTATGTGTCCATAGTAGCACGTATTATGGTCTAACTCGAAGGATACTTCATGCATTATGCAATATGCACTTGCATGTATTGTATTAATTGACATTCATTGTCTAAAACATGCAACTATGTGGCCATTTAATGCTTGTACCACTTATGAACCAGCTGCCGATGTTGATGAGTGTTGGTGTATTTGTATGTGTGTGTGTGTGTGTGTGTGTGTGTGTGTGTGTGTGTGCAAAATGTGTGCTTATTTTATCTACCCATTTGCTCTTTTTACAGTTTCAAGAGTCCATATTCTAATCTCTAGCTCTTGCTATTATTTCTTTGCCATTTCTCTCTCTCTCTCCCTCACTCACTTTCTCTCTCTCTCTCTGATTTTTTTTCTCTTTTTCTTGATGCTGTCAAAATCTGCCAGGTGACGGTGGATGCAATGTGACTCCTGATTAGTTGCTCTGGCAACCTCTAGAACGTTCACTGGTGGCCATGGCAACGGCTGATGCATGGCATTGGAGGCTGGTAGATTATGCCGATGTAGACAGGGGCTTGTGCTATGAGAATATGGAAGTGGATCGCCATACCACACCATCACCCTGAGAGCCTGATCGTTAGCGACTGTGTGAGTGTGTGTGTACATGTGATCTGAACATAGCTTTGGAACAGACTGCATTCCTCCCAGGCTACTGGATCAGAATCTTTTTTCCAGTCTCAGGGACATGCAGTGAGGATGAGTGCAGTAAGGGGCAATACCTCCCAGCACTTTTCCATTAATGCCATTACACCAAGCCCAAGAGATGGAGCGAAACAGGGGCGATGCTGAGAGCAGTGTGGGGGGCATTAGTGCATATATGCATGACTATGTGCACTCAAAATAAATGGAAAGCGTCTTGATTTTGAAGGTTCTTATTTTGTGATTTTGCAGAAGAAAATATTTCTTGCAGCAAGCAGAATAAAAAATGAAATTATTTACCAAATAGAGACTAACCAAATGATCTAGAAAATACAACCCAGAAATCAGAAATTCATTTCAGGTGTTCTCAGTTACTCTGATATAATTTCTAAGCTATATTTGAGAGCATAAATGCATGCCCTATTTTAACAGGCACATGCATATGTGTGTGTGAGTGTGTGTGTGTGAGTGTATATGGGTGGGTTGGTATTTGTTCCCGCTTGCTTACTCTTCAACAATGCTGCTGAAATTCCCTTTGAAGTCCAGAATGGGTTTGAAGGTGACTGGTGTCAGACCATTTAGTCCATCAGGTCAGTGGCAGTCTGATGGCAGAGCCGCACCCGCTCATACATTACACTCGTCCATTAAGTCCACACAGTGTGTGAGGGGGTCAGAACTGCTTTTGTGAGGTATTGATGGTAACATTGGCTAACTCCAGCCTGGATGTACGCTCACTCCCCTGCTCTCAACATCAGACAACACACAGCAAAAAGCCTGAGGCAACACGGCCAGACTAATGGTGCATTTATATAGACTGTCTGCTCAGAGAATCTTGATATATCTGCTGTGTTTGAATGTGTGTGTGTCTGAGTGTGTGTGGTGTATGTGAGAATGGTGGACATGAGCTTTGTGTAAATCCGTTTATTTTTCATCACCAGAATAAATTTTTCTCATTTTTACAATTCACAGACATTTTCAATACTTGGATTATACAGTGGTTTGAATGTGCATGTGTGAACCTTGTGAGACTATTACATTCACTTACAATCAAATCTCAAATTAAAATTGTGATGGTCTTCATGTATTGTATGAACATTGCCAGTCCAAATGCAACCAGCAAAATCATTAAATATCTCCTCGTATAACTTAAATCATAGCCTGCATGCACTAAAACTGTAGTGAAGGGTAATGATTCCAATTAGCCACTATAAAACGCAACTCAATCCAAAAATTGGGGCAGTTGGTAGCGTAACGGTTAGGGAATTGGCCCTGTGATCAGGGTCGTTGATTTGAGTTCCGAACCAGTAAAGGTACCACCTAAAGTACTCATGAGCAAGGTACCAAGCACTGCTCCCTGGGCTATGCCAATAATCTGCCAACTGCCGTACTGTGTTCACAATGGCAAATAATCTCCCACTCACTTAAATTAAAACCACAATTTCATCTGATACTTATTTTGGCATCTGTCTCCTAATGCATGATGTAGGTTTGTATTTTGTACTGTTATGTTGTCCAGGGAGAGCATCTTATATCATAACATGGATGAGGACTAGACTATTTGTGTAGTATTGCTGTCTCAGATTAGCTCAGAAGGCTGATTGTAGCTGATCCGCCGTGTTGGTGAGCTTTTCACTAGCTTTTCTAGAAACCTTACCTCTAAATCAGTGTAAAAAACAGCAAATAATCATAAACTAGTTCAATATTTACACTGTTTAAAGCTGTTATTTTTTCCATCAGGGTCAGTACGTCCCCAGACCCCTTTCTGCTGAGCGATCTTCACAATAACATTTCATGAGAAAATGGAACTTTACATCAACAACATTTTTCTTTTAGTTAGAAGTCCCAGGGAGTGGCAACTCAGGGCAGAGATGTGTAACAGAGAAAGGCGAGAGGAAAGAGGGAGAGAAGATATACGTGACTCTCCCTTTATTAATTCAACCCATGTGGCCGAGGGGTCAGCACAGTTCCTGAAACAGACCCACGGGTGTTTGCATTCGTGTGAGCTGAGTGCATGTGGAGATTTATGCATTAACTCTTCTCTTAATTGTGTTTTGCATTTCACATTAAAGCCACTCCACATTAATTACCAGGCTAAAAGTAGGCACATATAGTGCAATGAAGTCAAACTCCCTTTGGAGCTTTTTACACACACATGCAGCCACACACTCCTCCAGTGTAAAGGGGTCCAGAAGCCATGCATTTTAACATATCCATAATGTATGTACAAATACTTATATTTATTGTGTATAATATATAACTTTAAAAAAAAAACATTTGGCCTAATTTGCCAATATTTTTTGCTCTTTAGAAAGATTATTTAAATAGTATAATATTATGCCTGTAGAACTGAAGAAAACTGTATAAGCTTATGTTTTGAACAAACATTCATGCAATAAAATTTGTGTCAGGATAGGGCTTTTATTTAAAAATCTGTCCTTACCTAAGAACAACTCTTAAATAAGAAAACATTGGTGAAAGTCAGAGTCAAAGTGTGTTCTAAAAACACCTTTCCATCTTAATGTCCCCATTTCCTCTTCACATTTTCCACATTCAAGGTGTATTTATTGCCCTCAGGTACCACTGAGGTACTCGTGACCAAGGTACCACTAACCCAGGTGTTGCCCATGTCACCTGCCCACTGCTCTTTCATGGATGGGTCAAATGTAGAGCTCACATTTCGTTGTATTGCACTGTTTACTGTACTGTGCTGTGTTCACAATGACAAATAATAACTCAATCCCTCAAATGTTATAAACTTACTTATGATTTTTCTCTCCTCTCAGTGGAGTCCAGGTCAATCCATTTTAAAATTGTGTATTTGTAGTTCAGTGTATCTGTCTCCCCTCCTTCCTCTCATGCTGTATCTAGGTTGTTTGAACCACAGCTGTGCATTCAGGTTGTAAACTATATCTCTTCATGTCTGGAGGATGAAGCCATCCATCTAAATATGGTTGATGCACCAGGAATGCAAGCAATGCATGTGATGTGAGTGTGTATGTTTGTGTATGTGTGTGTGATAGGAGTAGGGAGTTCTCTGGATGAGACCTGTGTAGGGAGGTAGGGAAGAAACTGGCTCCAACAAGTTCTGCTTCCTTTATCTCTCCGACATCACCTACATCACACACATACACACACTCCCCGCCCACTCCCCTGAAAAAGGTTAAGATAGCCAGAGAGCGTTACACCTCACAAGGGTCACAAACGCAGACGCCCATCCCCTCCTCCTCCTCGTCCTGTGGGCCGCCTGACAAAAACTCTCTCCGACAGGCACATCAATAATCCAAAGCTCCAACGCCCCGCTTTCACTCCAGATCTGCTCAAACGGGACTCCGACATTGGGCCAGCAGACAGTGAGGGGGAAGAGGGGACAGGGAGAGGAGAGGTTTTTATAAAAAAAATAGACCACCAATCCCAAAGTACAGCCCTGCAATAAATGTCATACCACATCAGGGGAAGCAGGTTCACGGAGCGAGCATCGGCATCACAGCACCGGAATGCAGGGACCAATGGCTCTCTGCTTCCCATCCTACCTCTCCCGATCCTCAAATTGGAGTAACCTCTATGAAGGAGGACAGCATGGATTCAGGAGAAAAAGGTTCACAGTTTGGGCCATGACCCTGTCCCTCTACCACACACCAATCCACGTCAGATCGGCAGGTTGTACAGATGGCTGGTCTCCTCCTCATAGCACATGCACTCTGGCATTTCCTGCCTTATAGGGTCAGGCATGGTTCTGATAGGACCTGACAGGAAGAGGATGTCACTCAAATTTAGGGATCAGTAAGGGTATGGGAGGGGAGAGTGTGCTGTCCCTAATTTGCCATAATTGATGGATTGATAGCCAGCTGGGTTTTTAGAAAATAAATTAACCATTGCTACAGATAGCTATTAGGATTCAAAGAGCTATAAACATAACTGAAATTGGTTGACAGCATCAGCCCCAAATTGAAACAAGATCTCTGTTGGCTTATGGCACTGATCAATATCTGTTTTCCTCCGAGAGCTGTTTCAATTATCCTGATGCCAGCTCAATTTTTATGTTGTTATGGCAGCCTGGCAATCTGCAAAATCTGGCGTGGGGAGTGAGAGAAAGAGAAGGAGATAGGCAGAGAAACAGAGAGATGGATGGTCTTGTGGGTTTCACGTCGCATCTGACGGAGGAATAGATGAGCAGGCCCGTATTGTGCGTGGAGGAGAACGATGTCCGTTGTCATGGTAGCGACATCTCACTGGTTACCGTGGGAACAGCGATACAAGTCCTTACCGTCTGAATCCTGTTGCAGCTTGACTTTACCCCCTGGGGGGCAATGAAGAAGAAGAAGATGAAGACGAAGCGGAAGAGATACAGGGGCTGCTGGTGCAGAGTAGGAAAGGAGGTGAGACAGAGAAAATGAGACAGAGGGAGTGAGAGAAATAAATGGAGAGAGAAGAACTAGAGTAAAAAACATAGCAGAAAGGCAAGTCGGCCCTCCAGCACAGCGTGTGCCCTGGCAAAGGCCGGGCATGTGTTTTCACCGCACATCTTATTGATGCATCTCTGAAGTGCTCTCTTCACACAAGGAGCAGCCCGAGCTCAAAGCACCAGGCTTGGGTAATTAGGCTCGCCTGCAGTGCTCAATAGGAGCGCAGAACACATCTCCGTTCACTCATATCCATATTTGCTGGGAGGTCTTAGGGTTCAAGATCTCTCAACCAAGCCATCTCTCATCCGCAGCCATTTCAGTTCAAGCCACAACGAGTCATTATTTTATAAGGTTGCACCTTAATTAATTCATAAATGAAGACTATTTTATCTTACTTATCAGCTCGTCACACATTAATTTAATTAGTAGCCTTGGAAAGAAGGCACATAGCATGGCCACTGCTTCGCATAACAAGGGAATTGCAGTGGAGGAATGAACTGGGACACTAATTAATTAGCAAGGTAATTTAGCTGAGATGAGATTAAGAAAGGAGTTATGGAAATTCTTGTATCAAGCATCCCTGGCTTTGGATACAATCAAATTTGAAATGAAGCGCATTGACCATCTCATATAATAAAACAGAAAGGAGCAGCAACTAAAAAGTCATTAGCATCGGCTCTAGAAACCATCCATTTGACCTTATGTGGAAGTAGGCGGAGGTGGAATTTAAGATCGAGGCAAATATTACAGGATGTGGGAGGCAGGGAGATACCTACAGACTTTGTGGACAGTATAGCATGAGAATTTTGGCTCACAGTCAGATCCTCTTCTGCCTTTGAGAAGGCTTCAGTCATGTTATCGCCCAGGCAGTTGCCTGCCTCTCTTCCTATTAGGGTCAGGCCAGCAGCTGAACCAGGGGCAGCAGCAGAAACAGAGCAGGAGAAAGTTTAAGGTCAATGACCAGACAGCTGCAGGAGATGGAGAAGGAGATGGGGCAGGGGCACTGGGGAAGCAGAGGGAGAGGTATTCATAAGAAAAGAGGTAGGAAGGGAGACAGGCAGGGAGATACCTTTAGGCTTTGAGGAAAGTATTCCACATATACTCTACAGCTCCTGCGATGTAATTCTCTACTCCCCTACCTACCTGCCAATGCCCTTTAACCTTCTCTTACCTGTCCCAGCATGGTACCTGACCATAGTCCTGCTTCTGCTAAGGTATTGTCCACCATCTCCTCCTGGTTCTACTTCTCCCTCAACTTCTATCTTTGGTCCTTCTTTTTCCGCCCTGTTTCTACTCCTTCTTCTGTGCTTCATCATTCTTGCCTGCTGTCTTTGTTTCTGCCTTTCCTCTTTCATCTGTTCTTGTCAATGCCCATGCTTCTTCCCTTCTTTTATCTTTTCTTCTGCTCCTGGCTCAGTCCCGCCCCTGCCAATGCCTCTACCCTTGCCTCTTCTATCTCTCTATCAACATTGTTCCAGCTTCTGCCAATGCTCCTGAGCATATTCCTACCCCTGCCTATGATCCTGTCTCTGTATCTGCCACTGCTCCACCCCAGCACCTGCTAATGCTCCTGCTGCTTATCCACTTCCACTCTTGCTACCCCAGTCTTTCATACTTATCACTAACAGGACGGCTGACATATGGGCTTATGGGCACTACTCCTTTGTAGATTCCCACACTGCTGGAGAGAGCTGGACACAGACCAAGTTGATGTGCTGAGGTCTTAAGACCTGTTACTGTTGTGGATAAAATCAACCTAGTATCTGTGTATAATAAGAAAATTAACATTGTTTGGGAGTAGCTAACTAAAATTAATGACGGTACTAACTACTTTTTCTGGAGATTTCTGTAGCTTTCCTAGGAACGTATTACAAATAGTGATATATAGCTTGGCGAAACACTACATCATTACAAAAACAGTTGCAAAAATACTATTATTTTCTGTCCGTTTACAAAGATGGCTATTTTCAACTACCAGATGTTTGTGATTGAAGCTAAATTTGTAGAAGCAGCATCTGATACTGTGCCTGTGCAATGCATGTTCTTTGCATCACAGTGACACAGGTGACGTGAGTAACATTAATTACCTTGTTACAAGGACACATGGAACATAATAGGCAGCATGTGAAATTTGTCTTTGACATGAATGAGTTGCAAGCACAAAAATTTGACAAGCGTAAGAATTTGAGAAACTTTGATTTGATGGCTATACAGCTGGGTCAGAGCATCTCCAAAACTGCATCTCTTGTAGGATGTTAAGTGAGTTAAGTGAGTAATTATTTGTCATTCGGAATACAGCACAGCACACAGTGCACCACAACGATATGTGCCCTCTGCAAATGACCCATTCATGAAGGAGCAGTGGGCAGCTTTTTGGCAGTAGGGAGTAGTGCTTGGAGATGGTCACTTGCTCATGAGTAAATCAGTGGCACATTTTACCGGTTCGGGACTTGAACCAGCAACCGACTCTCTGTTAACCCTCTGTTGATAACTGTTAATCTACCAATTCCCCCCAAAGTTGCCATGTCTGCAGTGACCTAGTAAAAGTGGTACAAAGAAAGAAAGCATACACAGCCAAGGCTCACTGAAGCACACAGGTGGAAATAGGCCTACTGCCCTGTGTTGTCCTGACTAACGGAAGATTCTTGATGTGGGTTATATTAGAAAGTTGTCAGAACATACAGTGCATTGGATATTTATGGGACTGTGTGACTGCAGTCCTACTCAATTTTATATTTTTTGGCTAATCAGTGTGCATAGTGCCTTTCTCAAAACCCAAGCTGTTACTTTATCATGATGAGGAGAGGAGCAGAAGTGTTGCAAGAACAGAAAAGTTTAATCCAAGCTTTAAACAAAGAAGTAGACAAACAATCACGAACAGTCTGAGCAGACGTGTCTCAGAGACATTGTAAGGCATGGGGCTCAGTGACCTATAGACCCCAATAAGAAATTGCAGCCCTGACAATAACTAGCCAGGAGATTCTAAATTTGTGACCTGCTCAGGGGAACCAATATGCATGTACTGGGCTGTAAGGATAGAAAAGTTTAAATATAGGAAAACAAAACCCTTTATGAAAAATACATCATACATTTTATAGAGTGGAATGAATGTCTGTGTAACAGAGATTATATTATCACCTATTAATTATTAAACAAGTGCACAAATCAGGGCACTCTGCTGTATTTGTTTACTGAAGGGGATAGAGAGAGAGAGAGAGAGAGAGAGAGGGAGAGAGAGAGAGAATCAAGGGACATAAGGAAGAAGATTTTTCATCACACTCCCTCAGGAGAAGAAAAGAAAGGTGCCAGACGGGTTTTACTATCAACAGATAGGCTTGTCCCCTCTCCTCCCTCACTGTGTGTGTTTGCCTGTTGATTAGTTGGTTTTGCTGCAGACTGACAGAAAATTTCCTTAAGCATGAAGCAGCCTGGTTGAGATGGTGTTAGTAAGAGACAGGACTGTTATCCTCTCTGCATTTTGTTGTTCTCTCCTGGTTCTTGTCTTGCACCCTGTCTCCCCCTGTTCTCTCATCCCTCTCTCCGTCAGACTTAATTTCCCTGTTCTGCTTTCTCTCATAACACCGGTCATTGGAAATGTTCCTGGATGCATGTGTGTGTCTGCGCATATTTGCGTTTGCATAATAATCAGATATTCTTTGTCGTTGTGCGATTGCGTAGCTGGATTAAAATATGTATGAAATTCTCCTCAAATGTGTGTCCATGATTAGGCTTGCATCTAGCCAAGGAAATGTGTGATTTAAGATCCAATAGTCTGGCACTTGGAATGGCGGGGACTTAAGATATGTGAATCTTATTAGCACAGACTGACAACATTATGTCAGCTTTATGTGGCTTTCATAGTTGTAGAATATTTGCCTCATGTTTTAATGAGTGTGTAAGCTTAGTGTGTAAACAACTCTGCTCAGAATCCAGCTTTCCCCAGCATAGGAGGAAGTAGAAAGATAGAAGGGACTACGTGCAGAATGACAGGTAGAGCGAGTGTGAATATGAAGAAAAGATACACACATTCACATCTTACCCTAGATCTAATCTAGACCCAACATAAATAAACAAGATGTGTTTTATTATTATTATTATATACTATTTAATTTGGTTTAATATTTTTATATTAAGTCAAAGTCAAAGTAAACTTTGTCATTTCGACTATATACATGTACATAGAGAGATGAGATGAAATGGCTCCAGCTTCTACAGTAAATTACAAATTTTAATAATCATTTTTATGCTTTTCATGCAAAGCATCCATTTGAAAGGATGGATATCCATGCACTCTTAAAAATATTAGAACCAAAGGTGGTTCTTCACAGTGGTGCCATAGGGGAACTTTCTTTCATTCTACAAAGACCCTTTTACCTCATATTTAAAGAGAGACATATTTTCCACAACATATTTTCGTTAATTGGCGAATCTAAATTGGCCTGTAAGGTGTGATTGTGTGAGCCCTGTGATGTGTTGGCGCCTGCCTGTTGTTGGTCTCTGCCATGTGCCTGTCGTTCCGGGAATGGGCTTCGGTCCCCCTGCAATCCCAGTTGGGATTGAGCGGTTCGGATAATGAATGAATGAATGACTGAATGAATATTTTTCACATTAAGCTCAGGGGCTGCAATACTGATCTCCTGTCAGCTAGACTGATAAAAGGTTATTACTCCTGTGGCTTTGACGTCTAATCCAGCAGTGGAATTTCTCTGTATAATATGGTGAACAACTAAAAGACATAGCATTATCCATTATTTCTAGCTGTGAAACATACACACCTTAATATGTCAATACCAAAATTATATATGAATGGCTGACTTTTATTCTGTTGCTCAGTACAAGAGAGAGGAGTGAAAAAGATGTTTTAATCAATTTGGCAGCTTCTAGCATCCAGATGCTGGTCATCCACCCAGAATATGTTTCCACGGATAAGTGTTGATATATGCACCTATACAGCTATACAAAGATACAGTCATAACTTCATATTAACTTGAGTCTACATTTTTATCAAAGTGAAGGCAGTTTACTGTGTAATAAAACATTGTCATTTTATGACCAGTGAATCACGAGTTATATGCTTTTATTGATTCTTTCATGTGTACCCATTTAAGGATCTTAGATTACCTATGAGGCAAGCAATGACTGAAAGGGATTTACTATGACAGTATAAAACATTATACAACAGATTGTTGGTCTTTTTGAGAAATGTACAGTTCCAATCAATACTGCAGTAACACCGACATTTAACAATTGGAGGTGTATTGTGACCTGTTGGAAGAAAATAAAGTTTAGAGATAATGTAGGGCCAGGTAAAAACATCTTTTACATGGGACCAGCTCTAATTGTTTTTAACTCTGTGCTTTAACAAGCACTGTACTAGTCTAGACTGGTCTTTTTAAGCATGGTGGGGGCCACTCTTTCTAAGAAAGCGTCATGCAGGGCTTCTTTTTGTTTCCTCGGTCAGTGTCACTACTCAGTTAAGAATTCTCCATCACCCAAAG
Source organism: Distichodus sexfasciatus (assembly GCA_032718565.1). Lineage (NCBI taxonomy): Eukaryota > Metazoa > Chordata > Actinopteri > Characiformes > Distichodontidae > Distichodus > Distichodus sexfasciatus. Next base: position 4,885,106 of record JAVGVS010000010.1, on the reverse strand, counting down.
ATTTCCAGTCATGTGTTGTTCTTTGGTCAGAAATCACTAGTCAAGAGCGACCACTGACTGTGTTCAACAACGGATGTGCTGTAGTCTCTAAAGGTGCACCGCAGTGTAGATGTTTCTACAAAAGTGACTGGTGAGCATATATCAGGGTGAATGGGTGAAATTGTGCATGTCATGCAGAGTTGCATTGTGTCTTTGTGTGTGTGTGTATGTTTGTGTGCATAGTATGTTGCTATGATTTGTCTGAGTGTGTGAATGACAGTGGGGCCCTAGGGGCCCTCTCTGCTGAGCTCTGTTGTATGTGTGCATTTAGCTGTGTATGTGCACACCAATACATGTGTGCAAACATGAATACAGTGAGAACAAGGGGGAAAGTGTGTGTGTTGAGTAGATCAGTCATGCAGGCTGTGTGTCAGACATGGTCATTCATGCAAGATTACTCACTCCAGTCTCTCTGCACTGAATCTCCTGATCTGAATGTTATATTATTTCTTACTTAAAACTGGAACAATCAACACTGGCATGTGGTTGAAACCTATTAAGCATAAAACGATTTCATACTCCACTGTAAAACAAAATTATAGACCAATGCTGTAGTTGCATTTTTCATTGATAAGTTATTCAAACAGTTAATCTCTTCTCGGGTTTAAGTAAGGAAGTAAGTGAGTTAGCTTTATTTACACACAGTAGCACTTCTAAACAGCTGTTGCTGACCAAAGTGCTTTACAAATGCTAAAAGAAAAGTAAATGAAAATAAATGAATTAAAATAAAACATTCTGTGGTCTGGGTGGCACGGTGGTCAGCGCTAGAAGGAGGTCCCTGGGTTCGATCCTTGGGTCGGCCGTGTGTTCACATGGGTTTTCTCAGGGTTTCCCAGTTTCCTCCCACAGTTCAAAAGCATGCACTGTAGGTGGATTGGTGTCTCTAAATTGACCCCACAGGTGTGAGTGTGATTGTGTGAGTGTGTGTGGCACCTGCCCAGCTACACATCTATATAATCAACAGCATCTAACATTCATGTTTTGGGGATGTAAATATGGAAACATTGGGGCATCATCTAATGTAAGGTGGTAAAGTGTCCTAGAGTAAAACATGCAAAAGTAGCTAGCAATTTTTTGAGCTGACGCTGGGAGACTGTTGGTGCCGGATTTAAAATCACAGTTAAGAAAATAACTTCTTAGGTTAAAAACTCCTCTCAGAAACTCTTCAGTTTGGTGTGTGTGTTTACCTGAGCAATCTCCTCTAAACCCCAGCTTCTGTGACATTGACTACAGACGGAGCCGGCAAACAACACAGCAAGCGGCCGCCTCATCACTCCCCCCGGCAGGAAGCGGCCAGTCTGCGTTGCCGTCTGCATACATAACCCAACAACTGCACAACCTCACCTACTGGAATACAACCAAGTCTAACGACAAATCCTTCAGTCCTGCCACCAACACTCCATCCGGCTCTTAAACGAGACCACAGAATGCTTTTTTTTTTTTACATTCCTGCCTTTTTAATAAAAGATAAATCCAATCCCCCCAGGTTCCACCTCTCCATGAATATGCATTATGAATTTTGAATGGCTTGTTGTTGCTCTCAGTTCCGATTGCAGAAACAGTGGCATAAAAGCTGAGATTAGAGCTGTTAATGTGAGGCCATTATGCTAAAGGTTTTACACCCAGGGACTGCACTGGTCTGGTCTGAGCAATCTCTGAATTAGCACTTTGTTAATCTGCCATGAATCATTCACTCTCTTAGAGAAGGACCAGTAATTGTTTCATCCTGGGGTGTAATGATACATTGATCTACACTGATATATTGTTTCAGTAATCAGTGAGGCCATAGCATTGATCCAGAAAAAATATTTCACACAAATATATTCTAATGTCATTTTATATTGAACAGGAGGTCTATTTTTATTAAAAGAGAGTATTGTTTTGCATTCAAATATTTAAGTGAGTGATTATTTATCATTGTGAACACATCACAGCACAGTACAGCACAAAATATGACCTCAGTTTGACCCATCTGTGAAGGAGCAGTAGGCAGCTTTTTTGGCAGCGCACGGAGAGCAGTGCTTGGAGACAGTACTTTGCTCATGAGCACCTCAGTGGTACCTTTACTGGTCCGGGACTTGGCAACCTTCTGACCACGCGGCCAATTCCCTAACTGTTACGCCGTCAGCTGCCCAAAGTGTTACATCAGCATAATGATAATGACCAATCACTGGCTCATTACTCGAATCAAGTCAAAATTATAGCAGACTAGGCATCAAATCATGGTCCATTGAATCAAGATAATATCATATTGTAATGAATCCTTTGATTTACATCAATTGCATGAAGCAGGTCTGGGCAAATTGTAGATTGTAGTGGGTTTGTGGAGATTGAGAAACATCCTAAACACAGTCCTCATTGTGACTACAGTGTGCCTTCTTCTTTTCGAAAGTCAGGAGCAGTTGATAGACTGATAGTTGTATTTCCTGTGCATAATTTGTGAAATCATTGGTATGTTTTTTTCTTGCCATGGTTTATCTGTTCATACAACATAGTTTAAAAAGAGCATTTTAAAATATTTTTGTTTGCAAGATTTTTAAAGGCAAATCTATTAAAGTAGCTAATGCACCTCCTTCTACACTGGCTAAGGAGAGTCAGATAATTTGCTTACATGCATTTATGATTGTTTGTGTTTCTTGTGTTAACTTGTATGTTTTGTTTAGTTGTATATGCAATTGTTTCTGAGCAATTAGTCTAAATAAATATATAGGAACATTAATGAGTCACTTCTTTTGGAGTAAGATTTGATAGGAAAAAACACATATTGTATATCGACATCTGGTTCAAAAATAGCATCATTTGATTTTTTAATCATATTGCGTCAGACATCTGTTTCTATTTTCAACACCTCAGAATGGAGGGAATGAGGAATGCACTCACGAATTCCAAATGGATGGGTGAAATATTAGGTGAGTTATTATTATGGTACATGGTGAGTTGTTATTATGATATTATAGTACATAGGCCGATACATATTTTTGTAGTATGTAGTGGAACTACATATAGTCTGATCTGGGGCATTGTACAAGAATTAGACACTACACGACACCTTGTAGAATTCAGCCTTCATCAGGTCAGAGCTGTTTTGGTGACACATGAGAGAGCAACAGTAAAATTACACAGGTTGTAATATTTTGTGTGCATTCATTTGCAAAATTACACAAATGTTTTGAGTGAAATATTCTAAAATATTCCAGAGATTAACCCAAACTGTGTGTCTCTTTCTGTATTTATTTATCTTCATGTTGTGGCAGTCATGTAAAAACAATGAGCTCATCCTAGCCATTTTCTCTCCCTCTGTCTTACAGTAAAAGTTAGTGGCAACACACACTCTGTTATTTTGTATGATGTCAGTAAATGGGAACTTGTGTAGTATAAAACAGCTGATTATGATCCTCAATGAAAGCAGCAGACCAAACCAACATCACAGGTTTTAAACAAATAAGCTTTGGCTCATGCATAAACAAATCACATCTCTATCTGAATGCCATTTATCACTGTAATGTCAGTTTTGAATGCAGCGTCAGAGTGACATTAGGGTGCAGACGTCGGATCTATCGGCAAAATGACACCCTTTGTGGACAGGTCAAACCTCAGCGAGTGGAGAATGGAGGGTCATTTGTTTGGTGATGATTTGTTGACTGCAGACAGTGTTGTCACTTAACGCATTTCACTATTTGCGCTGGTGGTTTAGAAACACAGTCGGCAGGAGTTATTTTCCACCTGTGGGTGATCACCTCACACTGTAATTGAAGCAGCATCGTTAATGTTAAATACATCACACGAGAAACTGCCTGCATAGGTCTGCGTTCCTTCCTTACATGTGCAAACACACACACAGGCACACACCAATGCACAAACACAAATACTGTACCAGGATGTTCCAGGATGTTCAGTGACCTTCCCCTCCCCTTTTCCTTTTCCACCTTCCCTCCAACTGAGTGCTTATCAGAGAGCTCTTTGTCCCTGTCACACACTCACACACACAAAACACAAACACACACACACACACACACACACTCACACACAAACACACTGAGAGGCGACAGTCAGGAGACAGAGGGATGTATCTCTCTCTCTCTCTCTCTCTCAGTCCAGTAAAGGTCAGTGAAAACCAGAGTCCCTTTTTTCAGCAGTAGTAGATTATTTAATGCTGGTTTAGGTAAATTATAAATCTGGAATATCTGGATTACGTTATGCACAACACTAATCCAAAGTTAACTGAGAGAAGTTTGGAGTGTGTTAGGTTTCTGGACAGCCTCTTGCTCCCTCAGCATGCCTCTTTCTTCATCAGTCTGTGGAGTCCACAAACACACAGACACACACACATACACACATACACACACACACACACACACTTTGAGCAGAGAAACATGCTTGCTCACTGATTAGAAACTAAGATTAATCCAGATCTCAGAAAGATCATCTCTCTCTCTCTCTCTCTCTTTCTCTCTCTCTCTCTGTCCAATCCTTGCCGGTGATGCTCAGCAGGGTTAGAGGAGGACGAAAGGCATCTTGTAGTTAGATAGTAATTAGAGTCAACATTCTCACAGCAGTGATGGGGGAAGTAGGGGTTGAACTGCAGGTCACTACAGTTTCTGTCTCACCCTCCTACTGCCCACACTGCATGTTTACCTATTGCCCACTCGCTGTGAAGCTTTTCTAAACTAATCATACGTCATCCAGCACCAGCTATGCAGATTTCACCCATTTGAAATGAGAGTACTTGGTAGGCTTGCTAAGAAATGCAGAAATGACCATTAAATAAGCTTTGCACTATATTTCCCAGCATGTATCAGGGAGTCAGCTCATTAGGCCTCGCTCACAAACCGTTCGTAACGCACTGTTTTCTTAAAGATTCTGACATTCACCAATGTTTTCTAATCTGAGATTTGCTCATAGATAAGAACAGAATCTACAAATGTTGAAGAGCACTCATGTAAGTATTATTGCTGCTCTGTCTGTTAAATTGGGGGGAAAAAACTAAGAAAATATTGGTGAATGAGACCCATTGTTTTCTGGACTTTCATTAGCATTACATATCCTTTGATATATCCCTAATCCATTTTATCCAGCAGGTCTTGCCTCTGTTTGTGTGTGTGTGTGTGTGTACATAGACTAATGTTATCCTGGGACTTTCAATCAGAGTCCAGTCAATGCTTTTCTGTTTGTCAGTGGGACAGAATTCTGCTATTGACCTGTATAGGGCTGGGCAGTGGCCAGTGTGTGTATGTGTTTCTGGGTGAAAGCAGGATTAGAAGGGGTTTTTTGCCCTGTCTATCCCCTGAGGGGTGTGTGACATAGATAGAGAGAGTGGAGATCACATGGGCAGCTGGCCTGTAGAATTGGGAGATAGATGTTAGATCAAAGAGCAGCCGGGTTAGTTTTTGCTACACACTGATTTAATGGAGAGGTCACAAAATCTCTGAAGAAGCAGCATTAGGCGATTTCCGAGTATCAGCAGGTGATTTGGACATATAAGTATATACTTCTGGCTTTTACTACGTGTCACTTTTTGTGCTTAAAGCTGACCTTTTTACATCAGCATTAAGGGGATTTTAGCAAGAGCAAGGTCATGAGCACTCTTTTATTAATATTATGTTTATTTTAAAAATTGATTGATTCAGTATTTTATTTAGTCAGTCAAATTCTGAATTGGCTATTGAACGTTAATTATTTAAACAATCACTGATTCAAAACTAGGTTTCTTTTACCAAATTATTAAATAAAATATGGAATCAGTATTTTTTTGTCACTTTAAGGAACAAGATGTCGATTAAAAATGACTTTTATAAAATCACAGTGTACATATCAAAAAGAGTTGAATATTGAATGCATTGTATACTGCTTTCATTGTCAATGTATAGTGGTCAAGAATGGGATTTCTTTATGACTTGATTTCTGAGACTTCACAAAGATCACTGTGGGACATCTGTGATGTCGTAGACTCAGATGCTAAATTTCATTTTAATGCCAAGTCTGCATAATGTAGTACACATATGAAAATGTATGATTGCTTTCAGATTGAACACAGAAGGATTTGAGAATGCTGGAGAGTGCCCTTGACCTCATGGTTAAAACCTGAATGTATTTACTACATTATAAAAATGAATACTTCAGAGTAAGAGCAGCTATTACAGAATGCTCTAATGTCTGTGGATAGTCAGTCTAGATGATTGAGTGTGTGTGGTGAGAACTGTGCTTGTGTGTATGTGTGTGTGTTTGTATGTGTATGTGTGTGTGTATGTCGCAATAGCCAGTTGGGTGGCCTTTCACTGGCAGGACGTCTTTCTTGGCACGTTATGGTGAATGGCATTGTGGGCTGTGGCATGGGATTAGACGGACGTTTAATGCTCTCATCCCCCCGGGACATGCTCATCAGGAGGACAGACTTCTGAAAAAAGCAATCACCACGCCACACTGCTGCTGTCTTTCTCTCTCTCTGAGTGCTGCTTCCACCGGCTCTTTCATCCTTGCAGACAGACTCGAACAGCAGACATCTATTTGTATGAATAAACCTTGCTGAATCACACCTGCAATCGATAATAGATGTTCATAGACTGCTACCTTATAGACAGCTGCCTTATTTAGAAAAAATAAAAAATTAAACTTGAAAAATACAGATGAATAGCCCTGAGCTCCATAAAACATTTTAATAGAGAACATTTCACATTGCATGCATTTCATATAGTGGATTCTAATGAATCTGGGAGCTTATTGTCGTCCTGAGGATACATAAAAAACGACTTGTTTTGTGAATATGTGCGTTTATGGCAACCCTGCGTGAAATGACTGGCAGCAACATTCAATATTTTGGTTGCTATGGTTTGCTTCCTGTCATGTGTGTGATATAGTCGCCACGAGAGAATAGAGAACAAGAGCTGCTGACATGAGATCTCTTTCTCTCTGCCATTGCCTAGCATATTTATGAAAAGGCTTAATTAATGTATGTTGGCAACGTTCTGGCAAGCAACACGCTGCAGCAGAGTTTTCTGATCCTTGTCCTGCAGTACCTCCGGCCTATGCATATATTGATGTCTTTTCTAATACACCAATTTAAACACTGAGCTACCTACAAACAGGTACTAACTCTGTAATACTGCTGCAACGGCACACTTGTTAAAGTTGTTCAGGCACAAACTCTTTCTTAAACCCTTAATAATTAGATGGTTAATCAAAAATGGATTTATATATTTATATAGAAGATACAGATTATTCTGCTTACTAACACTAACTGTATCATTTGGATAGCAATGAAGAAGAGCAGCTTTTTTATGGCACATTTTACCCTTCTGTGATCTGATATGTGTTGTCAACGTTAAAGTGGTTAATTAAGCTACAGACTAAGTAATTAGATTATACACTTTATATTATATCATAATATTTAAGTGTGTAAGGATCATAGATGCTAGGATATTAGGTCACTTCATGATTTATGGCTTCTCTGGAGACTATACATGTGATGGAAGTTTGTATTATGAATTTTTACAGTATACAGTATACTGGGCATAATGGGGCTTTGGGGCAGTTGGCAATGTAATGTTAGGGAGTTGGTTTCGTGATCGAAGGGTTGCTGGATCAAGTCTAGACCAGAAAAGGTACCACTGAGGTGCTTATGAGCAAGGTACTGTCCCTGAGCACTGCTCCCTGGGTGCTGCCAATAATGCTTGTCACTGTTCTTTCTCGAATGGTTCAAATGCAAAGGTCATATTTTGTTGTGGTTCACAGTGTGATGTGCTATGCTGTGTTCACAGTGACAATCATTCACTTAAAATAAGGCTATTTCAAAATGTTACATTGGTTGGAGATCTAGAATTCTAGAATTTGTTAGTCTACTTTTGTGCCTTTATTCTATAACATAGAAAACAAACACTATATCAAACTTTTACTAAAATCTACTAAAGATATTATAGAACTCAGTATCCTATCTATATAACTTTAATACCATAGGGAATTCTAGGTTAAATAGAAAAGTTTAAATGATAAGTTTAAAAACTTCATTATAGAAGTATAACATGTTATTATCAAAGACCAAACTACTCTGGTATTCAAATATTCTACTAATGCAGATACTCAAAACTAGATTGTAAATTAAGCCCAAATACATCTAACAAATACTGCTTCACTGAAAGTGGCCCAAACCTTCATAAGTAATAACCTGGATGTGTTTTGGGAACTGTCCCTATCTCTCGTTCACACATACACACACGCACACACACACACACTCACACAACATGTCCTTTATGAAGGTTGGATCACTGTGAAAAAGTAATGAAGAATAATGACCACAAGTTTAGTTTTGGCTTCAAGGTCTCTAATTGTCCTTCAGCACCAACAACTCATTACTCCGTCCCACGCCAGGGTCAGACACATTTCAAAACTGTAATGCAGCAGAGGATTAACAACATACAGTATGGCTCATACCATATGTACTGTATTTGTGTAATGCAGAGTAATGTCCGGTGAATAGGGAGATTCAGATCAGCTGAGAATTCCTAGGTAATGTAATCACGCTACATTAGGATCCCCTGCTGTGTTCATCAAGATGATTTGAAATATAAATATGCTTTTGTGTGTGTGGGTGTGGAAGTGGGTTAGAAAGAATAGGATGTATATGAATGGAGGACTTGTTCAGTCAATCAGTTCTTTAAATCAATCAGAATGTTTTATTTATAACCCCCGCCCCCCTTGGCCTTCCTTAATCTGGATAATCAATTTGATCAAAATTAAGCAAATATGCACAAACTACTAATACAATTAAACTCTTGGTTTCATTTTTCTTACATTTTTAATACGGGTTATTTATTATTTGTATGTTGGCACAATATGAAGACAATACTAAACTAGATATAATAAGGCATATAATAAGACGTGATAGTAGCACTAAATTGTTTTCCACTGTGTGAATGTGAGTGTTTGTTCTGATTTAGTAAAATTCTAATATATCTGACCGTGAGGAAAAACAAACTTTTTCTGGCCTTCTGGGGTTGTTTCCCCAGCAAATTCCTGAGTCTGACAATTTCATAAACAGCAGCAGACAGTAGTGGTGTCTTACACTTGCACTACCAATTTTGACCAGGCAGTGTTTCATAATGAGCACCTTCCAAACACAAGAGGAGAGAAAGGAAAAGAGAGAGACAGAGTTACCGCTCTCACACACTATATGATGCCTGACAAAATGACAAATCATAGCAACTAAATTGTTGAGTTGTCGAAGTTACAGAGATATACTTAGTGGAACTGAGTTGGATAGTAGAGTGAGTGACCGTTTATATGTCTGAAGCCTGGTTTTTATGTGCAATGTTTTCCTCTCTGTTCTTCCCCTCTCACTATTCAGATCATCCCAGTGAAGTGGGCCATTAGGATGCAACGTGACTTGTGTCTCCTGTGTTCTCGGTCAAAGCAGCCCTTTCCTGGGAAGTTGGATCATTTGCTCGGGGTTAATTGCCACAGCATTATAGTAGAAGTGAATTCCCAAAACAAAGCCCAATTCGGCTAGTTTTTGTTTGTTTAGTGAAGGGGCGGAAGCTGTGTCCATTCGGAGTTATTCTTGGTTTATATTAACACTCAGGCATGTGGAAGCTGTTGTGTCTCATTATGTAATAATCGCTACTAAGTGTATAAGACATTATTTTGCAAATGACTCAGATGTGTTTGGGCATTTCTGATTTTAAATTTTTAGTCAGTCATACATTTTTTATACCAGCAGCAAAACAATGCTGTGACAACATTGTTTGTATATTTGTAAAAAATGTACTGCATACTTGCATGATACTCTATATACCATATACAGACCATCTCAAAAAATTAGAATATCATGAAAAAGTTCAATATTTTTTGTCACTCATTTCAGAAAGTGAAACTCATATATTATATAGATTCATCACACATAAAGTGAAATATTTCAAGCCTTTATTTCTTGTAATGTTGATGATTATGGCTTACAGAAAATGAAAACCCAAAATTTAGTGTCTCAGAAAACGAGAATATTACATAAGATCAATTAGAAAAATGATATTTTAAACAGAAATGTCAGGCTTCTGAAAAGTATGTTCATTTCTATGCGCTCAATACTTGGTTGAGCCTCCTTTTGCATGAATTACTGCATCAATGCAGCGTGGCATGGAGGCGATCAGCCTGTGGCACTGCTGAGTTGTAATGGAAGTCCAGGTTGCTTTGATAGTGGCCTTCAGGTCATCTGCATTGTTAGGTCTGGTGTCTCTCATCTTCTTCTTGACAATACCCCATAGATTCTTTATGGGGTTCAGGTCAGGCGAGTTTGCTTGCCAATCAAGCACAGTAACACCATGGTCATAGAACCAGCTTTTGGTACCTTTGGCAGTGTGGGCAGGTGCCAAGTCCTGCTGGAAAATGAAATCAGCATCTCCATAAAGCTTGTCAGCGGAAGCAAGCATGAAGTGCTCTGAAATTGCCTGGTAGATGGCTGCGTTGACTGTGGACTTCAGAAAACACAGTGGACCAACACCAGCAGAAGACATGGCACCCCAAATCATCACCGACTGTGGAAACCTCACACTGGACCTTTTACTTTCATCTGAAAAGAGGACTTTTGATCACTGAGCAACAGTCCAGTTCTTTTTCTCCTCAGCCCATGTAAGATGCTTCTGATGTTGTCTCTGGTTCAGGAGTGGTTTACAATTGTAGCCCATGTCTAGGATTCAGCTGTGCGTAGTGGCTCTTGATGCACTGACTCCACCCTCAGTCCACTCCTTGTGAAGCTCCCCCAAATTCTTGAATGGATTTTGCTTGACAATCCTGCGGTTATCCCTGCTGCTGATGCACCTTTTGTTACCACACTTTTTCCTTCCACTCAACTTTCTATGAATATGCTTGGATACAGCACTCTGTGAACAACCAGCTTCTTTAGCAATGACCTTTTGTGGCTTACCCTCCTTGTGGAGGGTGTCAATGACTGTCTTCTGGACATCTGTCAAGTCAGCAGTCTTCCCCATGATTGTGTAGCCTACTGACACAGACTGAGAGACCAATTAAATGCTCAGGACCTTTTGCAGGTGTTTTGAGTTAATTAGCTAATTAGGGTGTGACACCATGACTTTCCAATATTGAACTTTTTCACAATATCCTAATTTTCTAAGACACTGAATTTTGGGTTTTCATTATCTGTAAGCCATAATCATCAACATTACAAGAAATAAAGGCTTGGAATATTTCACTCTATGTGTATCTATATAATATATGAGTTTCACACTCTGAAATGAGTGACAAAAAATATTGAACTTTTTCACGATATTCTAATTTTTTGAGTTGTTCTGTATATAAAAAAACTTGTAAGGTTGTTGTGGCTTTGTGAATGACATAAAGGGAAACAAGCTTTTATTTGAAAACCTAAAGGAGTCAAAAGATTTGCTTTTAACATCTGTGTAAAATCTGTAAACGCTCTCTGCAGAACTCCCACCTTCTTTCTGTGATTGTCACATGCCTGTCACTGGGATTTCTGTGGCGCTCTGCATTTCATGGTATGTATTGTTCAGTCACGCCATCATCCATGGCCCTCGGTCATGAGTGGTCTCGCTCTCTGCTCCTCCTCACTGTCCTGTGCCGGGCCTGTTTGTCTCTCGCTTTTCTAAATGTAAACACCATAGAGGGTTATCGTGGTGTGGTGTGGAGTGGATTCCTGACATTTTTCCCAGCCCAAAAGAACAAGTACTGGTGCTGTGGTCATGCAGTAGGACAAGTAGTGGATGGGGATGAGAAAGAGAGAGTGAGAGACTACTGCTGTATGTAGGGCTATTTAAAAATATTCTGATGAAAATGTAAATGAAAAATATAGTATGAGTCATCTCAAATCCCTGAAAATGCTCCTTCAGTTGTTTTTAACAGAAACTGACTGATTAAAAACCATTGCGCTCAGATTGTCCCATCAGTTCCTTAAACTCTGCACTCAGCTGTGGCCAGATAAATTTGGTGACCAAAGCACTTTTGTGATTCAGGAACATTTCTTTATCGATGTGTTAGCCTACTGCGCCAGTTGACACTTTTCCTTTAACAAATCACACCACAGAGAAATGAATCTTGCATTGTGCCCTGCCTGAAGATGATTCTTTCCAAATGCTTTGTGATGACGGTTGTGGCAGTAGTGCAAAATTCAACTGCATCTCCTGTATGGCGTAGATACATTTAGATCATTTCCAGATCACTTCGTATTTGCGCCTACTGTGCACCTTTTTTTTATCACCTTTTCCGCTCCAGTTCTGCTCCCATACTGGACTGTTCTATTCTCCCAATCAGGCCATAACAAACCAAAAACATTTCAAAATCTTCTATAAACAAGACCTTAAAGGCAAATCCGGTATAGGACACACGAGGAGGCGAGGCGTCATGTGTGACCACTGGCACTCGTGGAATGGCTGCTTTAGTAAGGCTGTGTGTTTGTGGGCACATGTGGTCAGTGTTGGGAGTCCCACAGGACACTCAGAGGTCAGTGCTCACTGTGGTCTTGTCCCGGTCCAACCTATTCTCTCAGAACGGGAGTGTTTGTTCTTTCAGGGGCCTTAGATTTAAACAGGCAAGGATTTCATGCTTACAAAATGATAATAAAGATAATAAACAGAAAAATATCAATTGGATTCTGGCATTAAATAGGTCAACCGCTTACATTTGATGGCTCACTTCTCTTGCCTTTGAAGAAGTTTCCCAGCTTGGGAGTTTAAATATTTGTTAGAAATTTCACACTGATCTTTCTTACGAAACTAGAGTCAGTGAGGCATTGATCCAGATAAACATTCAAAAAGGTTTGGAATGATGGTTCACATGGAGTTCACCGCTGTTACAATATCAGTAAGTTTATTGTTTTGTTATCAGAAGTGCTACACATTCCTGGATCACATGTTTTCTGCACATTCCTGGGCCATACCGTTCCCTACATTCCCGTGCTCATGGAGGATGCTTTCTTAGGCCTGACATAGATCGTTCAATCAAGGCTATGGTTAGGGCTCCAACTTTGAGTGGATTGTTCCTCATGCAAAAACATGTGACCTCAGTTGAGAATAACATTCACTTCAAAGTTGTTTAAGTTCCATCAAAATGGGCTTTTTAACCTAATGTTCGCAATTGTGATAGTGGGATATATATTATATGTATTTATAAATATGTATTATTTACTATATAATTAAATATTGATAAAATTTTATTTATATATATTTTTATATTTATTTATATATCTTATGTTTGAAATGGATCAATTATTCCAAAATCATTGGGTGATTCTAGAAGGAAGTGCATCTGCAAAGACTAATAATATAATTTAAGAAAACATTTTGACAAGAAACATTAGAATACAAAGTAAAGTAGTGTTATCAATTTATTACGAACTAAGTGCCAAACAGAGCCTAGGTTCCGACTCTGTAAAGCTCCAAATCCATAGAGATGGTTCTGAAGGCCCAGTAGTCATAGGTTCCAATCCCGCTCTCTCCTACGTCCATCCACATCACTGGACATAATTAGACTTTCCTTGTAATTAGAACATGAGAGTCCTTCCACATAAGAGTGTCTGATCAATTACGTAAATATTAATATAGAGAGCTCCATTAATGCATCCTTTCTATTTTAGCCATTGCAGATTCAATTCAGAAATTGCAATTGGTTTTATGTAATGAGAAAGATTGGCTTACAAATTTTCGAGTTGATATATAGGCCTTAAGGTTGGTGTTCTTATAAAATGTTGATTGAGCACCTTAAGAAACCCTGAATTATTCAGTCTGAGTAGACTGGAATGAAATGGTTTTAGGGCTTGTAGGGTGCAAATGAGATCAACCAATTAGGTTCCTACCAGCTTGAACACACACACACACACACACACCAAGACACATTTGCTTGATAGTGACGGGTGTGAAGGAGTATAGTTTTATCCGCAGTGCTAAATGCTCAAGCTGAGACTCCCAGATGATCCGTGACTACATTATCACTCCAGTGCAGCTAGACTTTAATTGTTACCAAAGTGTTATCTGATCTGCTAGACGCAATGATGCTATGTTACAATGTCTGTGTGTGTGTGCGTGTGTGTGTGTGTGTGTGTGCGTGCATATGTGTGTATGTGTGTGGTATGTGCGTGCAAGCATGACTGACACTCTTTACATGCATTGGAGTACTCCCATAAACACAGCCACTATGTTTTTTTCCTCCAGCTCACAACAACTGCAGCAAAACAACTGCAGTTTCCTCTCTGGTTATTTGGCTCTGCTGAGAGATGTATTTGAATAAGAGACAGAAAACAGTGTTCTGGCATGAGCTTGGGCTGTCGCACCCATCACAGGCTTGTCTCTAGCCTAAATAAATAGTTGGACAGCAAAAAGTGTGTGTCAGGACAAAAAAGAGTGTGTCCATCATGCTGATGAAACAGAGTCTCTATTCTGTCCACACCCTGCAGGAATGCACAGAGGCTAGTGTATTCAAAATGGTGTATGGACAAGAGTTAGAAGTGGACAGTGATACAATTGTTTTATTTGGCTCTCTGCACCAGCACAATGGGTCTGATATTGAAATAACGAATATGAGACTAAAGAGTAGAATGTCAACATTCATTTAAGGGAGTTCACAGAAACACTGGTTGAATCATAAAATATTCAAAACATTGTGAGGAATCATAGCATTTATACAGATCTCTCTCAGTGACCAAAAGGAATGTTTCTTCTACAAGATAAATGTGTTCATATATGACAGAAATCACAGATTTTACATATTGTATTTGTATGTTGCTCCTTTTTATGGATGTGAAGTCATCACAAAGCAAAATTTAAAATAATTAATAGATCTGACCCAAACTAGATGTTTCAAAATGTCTTGTGTTTTGTTAATAAAAAGTTAGCAACCAAAGAAGACCACAGCAAAACCACCACAGTTCATAACTTAAGGATAGTCACAGTCATAAGAAAAGCCTTGACGGCATAAAACAGCATTAAAAATGTCTTCCAGAAAGTGAAGAATTTGTTTCCTCAGGGGGCTAAAGCAAGATACAATTCGCTGAAAATTCCAATTAAATAGTTTGAAAAGAAGAGTTGTGAGGCAAGGGCTGATGACTTTTAACTTGTTTCAGAGTGAGAGAATGAGAGAAAAAAAAGAGACCAATTGTGATTCAAAGCATGACATTTCATCTGTGAGACATCCAGGTAAAACTGTGAGTGGCTGGCAGTGTGAGTGAATCACTTGGATTCATTGGGGACGTGACGTACAGTAGCCGTCACCTGAACTCTTTAGTAGTGTTTAGTAGCACATGGTCCACCCAAAATAATGAGTGAGCGATTATTTGTCATTGTAAACATACCACAGCACAGCACACACCACAACAAAACGTGACCTCTGCATTTGACCCATCCGTGAAAGAGCAGCAGACAGCTGACATGGGCAGCGCCTGGGGAGCAGTGCTTGGGGTTGGTACCATGCTCAGAAATACCTCAGTGGTACCTTTACCAGTCCAGGATTCGAACCGAAGATCTTCCGATCACGGGGCCAACTTCCTAACCATTATGCTACTTACTGCCCCAATATATGATTAACAGAAGTAATTAACAATGAATAAAAGCCAAACTTCATTCATTCATTCATTCATTCTTCTTCTTCTTCTTTCAGCTCCTTCCATTGGTGGTCACCACAGCGGTTCATTGATTTGGCAAAAGCTTAACACCTAATGTAGCCCTCCCCATTTATTCAGGTTTGGCACTAAGAAAAAATGTAAAAATGTTTAAATGATGTTTTTGACAGACTAACAGAGATTGAGAGAGTTGACCAGATGCATAGTGTTAAAAATGGCTTAACAGATTCATGTGTAACGTCACGTAACGATGGTGAAAGTTTTACTTTAATGCCTTGATCTGAAATTCAAAGTCTATTGCCTAATCAGAATATCCCTTTGTTCAACCAGGAAATTACTTGAGCCTTTTAACCAAATTACATCATCAGTTTGTACAGATTTCTGAAGGGAGAAATAAAGAGCTTGGAATGAAACCAGCAGAAAGGCCCGCTAAAATCTCATGCAGCATCAAAGGATTTGGGCATTTTGGCTAAACATTTATTGTACTTATTTTATTGAACTTACTTCTCTATATGCATTGTATGGAAAAACATTTGTTCAGGTTTACTTAACTTGCTTATAATTGGGTTATTATATTTTCTGAGCTCTCTCTATTTCTTATTTTCTCTGTTAGATAATGATAGAGAGAAGTCTACTCTACGCAGACACACCCTCATCCCACTGCAGGCGTGAAGCTCTGCACCTGTTTGACATCACCAGCTGTCATCATGCTGCTGCCAGATGTAAGTGATATGCAAGATCTCTTCCTCTATTCCTCCCTTTCTCAGCCTTAGGGCTTATTCCTGCACCATATCAGACAAAGACGAAGGCAACATTGTCTGTGTGTATGTATGCGTGTTTGTGTGTTCATACACCATGTTCACATACCTTTAAAGAGACCAAATGTATATCTCAACTATACTGGTAAATCTTAACAATCAGGACAAAATTAATGCCATTAACTACTAACAAATGTGGCATTAGAGACATTACTTTTAGTTCACTTCTAACTTGAACAAGCACTAAATGACTCAAGTTCTTCAAACCTTATAAAATAGACAATAATCTTTCATTCATTTATGAACTGATTAAACGACAAAACACTTCTAATCTTCAAGATCCTTGAAATAAACAATTAACTCCCTATAACAACCCAGTAGCATTCTTATTCCACCAAACACTCCGTGTTGTATGCTAATGTTTTATATGTTTGAAAATGGAATTTTGAATATATTTTTTAATTCAAATACTCTGTCCTAGAAATTATGTTCAAAATGACTGGGGTGGTAGTAATATTCCCTCATACTTTCGGGAGTTTTGACATCATTCATATTTCAATCTTCTTCTGCCTTAGTACAGAATGGGATCATAGCAGATAATACTACTACTACTACTACTACTACTGAGGGTCTTGATGTGCAATGCAGCTACATATACAATGTGTCTACAATGTGTCGACGCTTCAATTTCATGTTGACATATTCCGTCAATATGAGGACTAATTGTTGCAGCCTTATTTATATTGTATATGACCAATTTCACCCATCTATGAAGGAGGAGTGGGAAGCTTTTTTTGGCAGGATCTGTGGAGCAGTGCTTGGGGACTGTACCTTGCTAATTAGTACCTCAGTACTACCTTTACTGATCTGGTACTGATATTTATATATATATATCAATCATAATTCTTCATTTGTATAACTTTAATAAACTGATTGTATATAACTGTTGTATGGGGGGTGTTTTTCATATAAACGTAGATCAACGTTTAATTTTATTTAATATATGTGCTTACCTAATGAAATATTACTTGAACAATACTGAATTAGAACAAGTTTACCTTTCACTACTATGTTATTCTTGTATAACTATGTAACAAATAACTTTTAAATCTTGAATATGTTTTCATATTCTAACCAGTATTGATTCACTTTAACCATGTTAAATTTGTGACTAATTGAAAACTACACTGCACTGGAACATGAAAAATATCGTTCTACATGATTTTATAGTCATGCAGAGAGACATCACACTGTACTGTATCTTCATTTGAATATTTATGGTAAAATGGGAATTTAGTTTGTAATGTTACTTGGTGAACTGCTGGATCCTTGACTGGAGTCGATTCTTAGTTCTTAGCCACCTTGAATCGAGGAATCGGTTCTTTATGAAAGCGACTCCCGGCCCTAGAGGACGCACAGGTTGCGTCCGAATCTGCGACCTGCCAGTGGTTTGGGACGCGGCCGCCATTTAAGTTATTTGATTTAAATTGTCAAAAAAGGTGTGGAAGTGTGAAGATAGACGCTTTGTCCCTGTAATTCACATTTAGAAATCCCGGACAATTCTAAAACCCCGGCCGGACGCCATATCCAGGTTTCAAAAAGAGAACATGTCCGGGGAAAAGAGGACGTCTGGTCACCCTACCTGGACCCCACAATAAAAACTGCATGTGTGTGAGCGTGTGTGTGTGTTTGTGGCACATTTGTCAGCCATCCTCCGCAGGAGCCAAGTGCTTAAGGCCCTCAGCTTCAGGTTACCCACACAGAGCTTTGATAAGAGCCCATCCTCTCATTCTGAAAGAGTGATCTCCCCACCCTCTCTCTGTCTATCTCTCTCGCTCTCTCTCTCACTCTCTTGCATTTTCTCTCTCTGTAATAACATGGGAGGTAAATGGACTGTGTAGCTGGACTCTAATGACTCTCATTATCAAGAGTGAGCCAGTCGGCTCTCGCTGACCCTATTAAATGGCTGCTATAAAGAGTCACTTCTGTAATATAAGCACGTCACACAACATAAAGCCGTGTTTCCCTTATCTCTCCTGCCAAACTACAACAGGCCAGCCCTCGTTCTCTTCTCCACGCATTTGAATCCATCCCCTCAGAACCACTACCCGGGACTGAACTGGCCTGAATTTCTCTAATTTTCTCCTCCATGTTCTGCAGCAGATTGATTTGTTAATGAAAATGTGCCAGACAGATATGATTAGCGTACCTGGGAGCAGTTGGGGCCAAGAGGGGTAATTAAGTCTGCTGTTGTGTGGCCTGAGGGCTCATTTTTCCTGTTAGCCCAACAGCTATCGAAGCTAGGTCACAGAATTTGTCATTAGCAGGATAAAAAAGCAAAACTTGGCAAAACTAAGTGATTGTTGCGGAGTAACTAACTAAAATTAGCAACACCACTAACTTTTTTAGTAGCATAGTTAAGTTTCAAAATGCTGTAGCTTTTTTTTTAAAACAAATATTGATG
Source organism: Distichodus sexfasciatus (assembly GCA_032718565.1). Classification (NCBI taxonomy): domain Eukaryota; kingdom Metazoa; phylum Chordata; class Actinopteri; order Characiformes; family Distichodontidae; genus Distichodus; species Distichodus sexfasciatus. The sequence continues at coordinate 4,866,277 of JAVGVS010000010.1, read as the reverse complement.
TAGATAGGCAAAATGTTACATAATTTCAAAGCCTATTATTATTATTACTATTACTATTTACTATTAATATTTACTATTACTATTATTAGTCTTTCTTCACACAGAGGGATTTCTGATTGGTGTTGAATTCACTGAAGTGGCATCTGATCGGCTACAGTGCCCACGCGGCACATGCTCATTGCGCTGATCACACGCTCTGGGCAGATGCCAGATGTCGGAGGATTACCTCAGTGAAGATGGAAGTATGAATCCATGGCTGTGAAATAGCGGCAATGTAATTAACTGCTTTTTGTAGCTTGTACTGTAGCTAACTACTGTATGAAAACAGTAGCTTGACTGTAGCTTAGCTGCTTTTAAGTAACTTGAAAAGTTACCATTTAAAAGTAGCTTTTCCAACACAGCTTTTAGGCTCTTTAGCTTTTTCTTGTTGTTGGCAGCATAAGTGTCTCAGAGGGGAGTGAGAACACCAGATGTTACATGAGGGATAACCTTCTGTTTCATGAAGAAAAGTGGCAGGAAAAGCTAACAAGCAGCGTAAGTGCTAGCAAACAACAAAAAAGCTGGGGAAAGCGAGACATAGTGTTAAGGGAGTGGGTGAGCTCTTTTGTGAGGAGTTTGTGATCTGTTTAATGGTCTCGTGAGACTGGGCCATAGTGAGGCTGTTCGGTAACAGATGTTGGAGTGTAACAGGTATCCAACTCTGAACAGAGGGGACAGGTGACGTTCGCCGGGGCTCAGATCATGTTTTTTGGGATCAGGGAGGGTGCATGTAAGTGTGTGTGTGTGTGGGTGTGCATGTGGGTGGGTGGGTGTTTGTGTGCGTGTGTGTGGGTGCGCGTGGGGGGGGGTTGGGTGGTGGAGGAAGGTGGGCAGATGGTATCTGGAGATGTGAATTAAAATACTCTAGCGTGGCTGTGGCCTAGCAGATGGGGCTTTGGTTGGCAAAAATAAAGGAGCAAAAGGTGGTAAACAAATAAACAATGACAACAGACAAACAACAGGGAAAAGCCAGACTGGCGAGGGTGTGTGGGTGTGTGTCAGGAGTGTGTGCCTGCTAATCCACCACCATGCTAATTAGATGCATGAAGCCGTGTTCCAAAGAGGGTCAGGACCCCTGTTAAGGAGAGCAGTGCATTATAGTATAGTGAAAGTGGAACGCCCTTCAGCCATTCACTTTGCCACACTTTCTGTCGCTTGAGACCCATCATTCACTGGGCTGGGATGCTTTACCACTGTCTTTCGACAGATTTGGTCGGTGTTTCAATCCACAGCTAAAAAGTGTTAGTTGTGTTAAAAAGGTGTCTGTTTTGGTTCTCAGTTATCCAATCTCGTGGTAATCGTGAGGGCTTGAATTGAAGGCAACTGAACGTTTTTTACATTTTGATGACGTTTCAAATCTCTTTCGAAAGCCTTCTTCACTTCTAAAAGTCTGATGCAGAGTTTCAGTTCTTTTTTGTAGGTAGACTGCATGGCTGTCATAGTCTTTTTCCAATTGGGTTTCAAATGTGTTTGTGCATGCTGTGTTTGTGTGTGTGTGTGTGAGTGTGTGTAACAAGATCACCCAATGAAAGCATTAGCCACTTAGCTGTGTTGCCCTGGTACGGCTCAGTCAATGGGGATTATCCCAGTGTGTTTTAATGGCTGCCTTCATGCCCCATTGTTAGAGTTCTGAAAGCTCATTTGTGTTCGGAGCAAACACGCTCTCGCACAATTCCCCCCCCAACACTGACCAGCTGCCCAGATTTGCTGCTGTCTGTTGTTGTTGTTGGTTTTTTTTTAAATTCTTCCTCTCTATTTCTCTCTATTACTCCTTCTTTCTTTCAGACTGTGTCTCTCTGTCTGTTCAGCGTGTGCAGCTAGCACCCATATGGTCAGATAGATTAGCTACTGCCTTTTATCCAGTGCCTTGCCCCATCTGATACAATGGAGAACAATAGCATTATGTGTGTCACTCGCTCTTGGTTGCTCTCTCTCTCTCTCTCTCTCTCTCTCTCTCTCTCACTATAGTTCCATGCCAGGCTTGACAGCTGTGGTTGAGGGTTTGGTTGGCAGATCGGCTCTATTGGGTTAATGCCCTCCCACCTAACACCCACAGATGCCCAGCCGTGCTGACCCGCCTCCTATCTCTTACCATCTCACTTTCTCTCCTCCTCCTCTGGTTTCCATATTTTTCATTTCACTTTATTTACTCTTCGTTTCCAACCACAGCACCACCATCCTCTTACTCAGTGGTTTGACAGCTCTTTGAGCTCCTTATTCTCTCTCTTCCCAAGTTGACAACATGTAACCTTCATCTGTATCTTTCTCTCTCTATCTCTCGCTCTCCTCTACTTCTCTTTTCCCCCATCCTTCATGTTCAATCATCGCCCCTCATCAATATTCATCTCTCAGTTAATGCAGATTTTTTTCCCTGCACTATTTCTTTTTCTACCTGTCCATCACTTCCATTTCAGTGCCATTAGAAGAGTTACATACTCTCTCTCTCTCTCTCTCTCTCTCTCTCTCTATGTGGAGTTCTGCATGCTTAATGCTTTTGTCTGGGGAATGATGGATGGTTTTCTACTCTGTGGTTTCACCACTGTAAACTAATCACTCTCTGTGCCAAAAGCAAACACATACACACACACACACACAGACCAGCTGGAATACTGTGGAAAAAAAACTTTTAACTTTTCTTGGAATAGCAAAATAACCAGAGGTAGTTTTTTTGAGAAGAGGAATGACTTGCTAATGATGAGGTGGTATATTGAAGAAGTGTGGAAAACACACACACACACACACTCACACACATAAATAGTAGGTTTCGTCTGCTGTAATCAGATGGGTAACGACATTGACATTTTTCAGATGTTTCATTCTAAAGAGATTAGATGGTGAATGTCTGTCCACATTTTTTACCTACAGTTCTCCTTTTATTTCACTGTGGTTTGCACTGACCAGCATGGACAGCTGCACTGGGCCCATCTGTTCTCAACACACAGAGCCCTTTCTTAAACACACACACACACACACACACACGCCGAGACACACACCATGTCAGAGAGCGAGAGAAAGTCTGATGACTCAAATGCTGCTGAGTTGGAAAACACTTTAGTATCACATTAGAAATAATGAAAAAAGTAAGACATGAACATTAATAAAATGTGTAGATGAAAGGAGGTGTAATATTCTGTATCTTTCATATCCTCCTTTATTTAAGTTAATATCTGCCACCCAGCACCCAGTGGACCACATCGAAATGTGACCTCTGTATTTGACCCATCCGTGAAGGAGTAGTAGGCAGCTGACATGGGCAGCGCACAGGGAGCAGTGCTTGGGGATGGTACCTTGCTCATGAACATCTTAGTGGTACCTTTACCAGCCAGAACCTGAACCGAGAACCATCAAATCACAAGGCCAACTCCCTCTTATGAATGTTGCATTCCTGGCACGAGTCAAACCGTCTAAACACCCTTCTTCATTGCAGTGATATTTTCACCCAGAATGATATATCCTCTCAAATCTATTAAACATTTTTGCAGTAAGTAACATCAATGTTCAGCAAAACTCTCGCCGTCCTAAATATACTTACAACCATCTGCAGAGCGTTCAGCCAATCACGGCAGAGGAGAACGAGGCTTGCCGGTAATAGATCAAAGTTTACCGAATTAAGGTGCTGTAATTTGGTTAATGCTGTTGAACATTATGGTTAAGTCATATTGAATGGACGCTTTATTTGAGGCTATTAAGCAGCTTGCCACACGTCCCTGGGTGCCTGTAACCAGCAGAAATGCCCCCTGAAAAGACCCAAACATGACACAAACACCATTTTGGGGGGAATATTCATACCTCTCTGTTGGCTGTACACTTTGACTATTAATAGCTCAACAAAAATGATGCAAGAATGAGCCACACACACACCCCAACACACACCCACACGCTCACACACACACACACAAACACACACAGGGAAGAGGTCATTATTATGGATGAGTGCACAGTGAACTCTGCACAGAGATCAGTAAATATTAACACCTGTGCCTGCATGCCACAAACACACACATACATAAATGCGCACACATGCATACACATTCATACATCCACGCTTACACACTCATAGTGATGAGATTTAGGTTCTGAGACAGAAACTGCGAGTCCTCCAGTTTGATAAATGAGCAACATACTCCTCTTTTCCTGTAGGGTAAACAGGATAGAGCACCTCACTCGTCTCAGCAGCCTTGTCAGGGTCAGCTATACCCTGACCTAACACACACACACACACACTTCCACCATCCCGTGTATGCCTGTGCATACATACTTGGATATTAATTTTGTGATTTCTTTCTTCTGTCTGTTTAATCTAAGACATGGTGAGCTAATGTTATTCTCAGGGGACTAAATGCCATTATTAATCATTTTTATTGCTACATGCAGGAGGTCACGTAGGCAGTTGCAGTCTATGTTGGTTGTAATCTAGTTTAACTTGTAAAAGCGTGTGACATGCTTTGCATCATTATTATTTACAATATTTTAAAATAATTAATAGCTAATAGTAATTATATGCTTTACTTAATAATTAGACATTTCTTAAAACCCACTGACATTTTTGCAAAGATTCAGATATTCAGAGTTGTATAATATTAATATTCTAATATAATATTAAGCTTTTTAAACACTTTGAATATTCTAACATTTACTGTAAATTTATGAAAATACTTTTTTATTATTTACATATTTAAAATGTTGTGAACAAGGCCCAAGTTGTCCTCTAAATGTTATGCTGTTACATCATCATTGTCATCTTTTGTATTTAAAATTTTCCTTAACAGAGAATGACATACTAAATAATTAGACACAGTTGAGGCCAAAACCTAAAGTCACCCAGCAGACCTAGAGCAGTTAAACAACAGACCTAGAGCAGGTGAGGTAGTAGTAATGCTTGGCACCCGACTGGTTGCATTCCCTCTCACAGCCACCAATTGTGGTATTCAATCTCTATTCAGCAGCACAGGTCCTCATACTGCTGAGCCATCACTGCTATAAGTCATTCCACAGACACATGGACCAACTAGGACCAATCCTCCTGTCTCCTGATCTATGGTCAGACCTGCATCCAGCTGAACTGTCATGAGGTTTTAATAGTGTCACATGCTGCCATATTTGAACATTTTTAAGGTTAAAGTTTCCCCCTCAAGATCATGTTTAAGCGCATCACATTCCAAGATTAATGCACTATGCTAAATGGATGTCTGTGTGCATAGTAATGGTGTGACTGTTACAGTGAGTTTTATCCACTAAAGCTAGGAACAGCACAGGTTTCCTTCATACATACAGGAGGGAAATATTGTTGGGAAGTTGCTCACAATGCTCAAAATGCACTAAAATCAGCCAAATTACTTCTAATAATCTCAAATTACATCACTACTAATAAATGGGATTTTCTCTGCCACCCTTTCTCAGAAACAAACTTCTAGGTAATGGTTCTGTATTCTTTCCTTGAACACTTTGTTATATTCTGCTATCTGAACTTTAAGTTCTTCATTTGTGTTGATTTCATTGTGTTTACATTTTTTAAATTTCTTTCTTTTCATTTGTTCAATCTTTATAATTTTATACTTACTTATTCTCAGGCTGCTAGTTGCTGGTCTTTTTTATCTTTTTCATTGTTTTATTGTTGATGTAAAACACACTGGGCTGAATTTTGAAATTATAGCCTGTGTCCTTCAGTTCATGTCAAGTATATAATTATTTAGACACTATTAAGACACTGTTAATACATGGTTATTTCCAACAGTAATAATACAGTAATACCTCACCTTATGTCTTTAACTGGATCCAGAACACATTAACAGAAGGTGTGGACTACCTCACTTACTGTTACTGTTAGAAATATTTGTTTCTTTGCATATTTCATACATGGGATCAACATGTTTCTGCTTTACATAAGCTAATTTGCCTACTGGGTCAGCACATTACATTCACTCCATAAGTAACGTGAATAACTAAAACATATCTTCAAAATAGGTTAATGATATCTCAAAATGCTAATAAATAGATGTATTTGCATACACTAAATTCCTATTGCCTAATCATTTAAATATTGATGGCAACAAATCCTCAGCTATGTAGATTCAAATCGGCCCAATGTTCAGTACAGATTCCACGCAGTTACCCAGTGCAAGGCTGAAAGAAATAAAAAGAAGAGAAATGTCTGTTTAAATAGACACATGGATATCCCAAATGTTACTGTTATACGGTCAATATCAGGAATGACAAATGATGTGTGATTACAAGATTATAAATGACTGTGGAAACAGGCTGGGAGTGTTACTCTAACCTATCGATTGGCCTACTGGTTGAAAATCTTGCTTAGGGCATTCCAGTCAAAGTTGCACTTGATTTCTCAGTTGAAGAAACAACTAACTTTCACTCAGTATAAAGTGGAGCCTGTGAATAACTGGACAGGAAAATATTTTCTGTAGTCCAGCCCATGGAATGAAACAACGATGAAACAAATCAAACATTTCATTTTAAAGTGAATTACATGGGTAATTATTTGTCATTATAAATACAGCACAGCACACAGTACACAGCAACTGTCCCTATATAGGGAGGCTGGAAACAAGGCTTGAACCCCCAGGAATTTGTCCACCTTCTAATTATCTGGCTGTCGGTCTTTCCTATTAACTACTGTTAATCCACATCGTTATAGTGCACTATGCCTGCCAACAATAGCTATGTTGCTCTCTGTATAAATCTGTTTTCCCTGCTGACCCAGAATACACTTATTCCCAGTTGTTTATGGCAAGCAGCTTTGTCCTCTCTAAGGTGTGTGTATGTGTGTGTGAGAGAGAAAGGACTTAATGTGTTCAAAGGATTATGGGTATGCTCCAGAGAGATAGAGGCTGCAGGTGATAGTGGGAATATTCTTTGGAATGAAACGCAGTGCATGAATGAGGCGAGGATGAGAGAGAGGCAGAGACAGCAGACTGGTGTTCAATCTGGTCAGGTTAGTGGTGGTCACGATCCGAGATGTTTGTATGTCTAAGCGAGACTGGTAACCTTGGAAACCTGTCCAGCACTCAGATTCTGTAGAGAGCCAGTGGTGTGGTGTGTGTGTGTGTGAGAGAGTTAGAGAGATGGAGAAAGAGATTCTCTATTTCTGACTCCCAATGGAATAAAGCTGAGTGAGGCTTCTCTGAATAAATCTTCCTTCTACACACTAGGAATTAAAGAAAGTATCCTGAAAATGCCCACAGTGTGTGTGTGTATGTTCATATGTGTGTGCATATATGTGTAGGGTAATCATTACCTGCTTAACCCTTGTTTCTCCCTCACAGTTGAAGGATTCTTCCCTGCTGACAGAGGAAGTGCATCCCAATGGAGCCAAGATAGCTGCCTCCCCTTTTCCCAGCCTCCCGTGCTGCCACATTCCTGACCCCGCAGGCTGGCCTTCCTCTCCTCTCTCCACATCCGTTCCACAGCCCGCTTCCTCTGCCCCAACACACTCACACACATACACGCACACGCTCATACACACGGGCTCTGAGTGACTCCCGCTTTCATTCGCTAAGAATGACGGATGCCTGAAACCTTGATCAACTGTTACTTTAACGGTCAGATAAGATTTGACCCTGGAAAAAAATAGTTCCCACAGCAAAGGAGAAACAAGCGGGCTAAAGAATGAACCCAGTAACCTGAAAATGAATTGATCTTACAAATAATGAATGAGACAATGGTATTGTTAAGATCTTTATTTAATTATTCCAACCCATTCCACCCCAAACATATTCCAGAGAAGATTGAGAATCTTACTGGAATTGTTTGAAGCTATTTGCAGACTTTGTGTCCAAGCCACCCTATACCCTACTAGAATCCTCTTTAGTATAATGTGAAATTCAGTGCTGTTAATAACAGCTCTTGTGTTGCACAGTGCGTCGCCATGACCACCCCATTCTGTCTCTGCAGTGACTGATTTCAGACTCTACCTGGATGTGGCAGATTTATGAATGAATGCATTAGAAGCAATAGAGATGTTTGGAAGGCACAGTCACTTCCCTTCAGGACATGCGTCACTTCTTGCTGGGGTCAACTATGTGTAAGGTCAGGTGCTAAAAGGTTTGTGACTCTGCCAGACACGTTTGGATGACAGTCATTGGGAACACAGTAGAGTTTGACCAATTGAAAGTCCAAAATGTATTTTCATCAGAAGAGATTGTATTGAAAAGAATATGTACATGAATGTGTGTGTCCCTTAGCCTGAGGCACATCAGGAATTCTGAGGGGTAGTTTACACATTCCTTTGACAGATGTCAAGGAGCTACAGACAGAACGATTCTTCTTTCTGTAAGTTTTGTAGAGGCTGGTGGAAGAGGGCCAAGCGGCAAGCGGGGACTGCGAGCAAATGAGTGAATGGCACGGCTGAGACGCCAGACAGACACATGAATGGACTTCTTTACTCTTCATTCTTTTCATTGTTGGTATGCAGCTGAATAGGCAAAGACGCCACTGTACCATTTCTGTCCAAACAGGGAACGTCCCCACATGAAGCACACAAGAAATCTCCAGTGCTGTACACAGTAATGTGTGTGTGTTGGCTGGTTGAAGGACAGAAGGAATGGAATCAGGCCCTGATTGTCCTTTAAAAGATAGGAAAACCTTGGATTCTTGTGGTTTTGTGGATTTTTTTAATATGTGATGACCGGCCCTCATAAGAGAAATATTGAATATAGTGAATGTCAGAACATATCAGTGAATGTCAGAATCTTTCTGAAAACTCTGCGTTTTAAGAGTGTATTTCTTGTTAACAGCAATTGGTCAATGAAGGGCAGTGTACACAGTGCTTGTCTGTAGTCGACACTGTGTTGCGATGTTGTTGGTTTGACATTACTCTGGGAGTCAAAGAATTATTGAAAAGCTGTTGTCAAACAGAAAAGAAAACCAAGTGGGAAGTTTACTGAATCAGTCATCTCCCTGCCCATCCTTCAGGCTTCGTGGTGTCAGCGGAAATGACAGTCATCAAAGTCACGAGTCTTCAACAACAGATTCCTTTGGGGCGAGTTTACTGTCAACAAGTCGACCTGCCAATCACTAATGACAAACTGGAAGAGGCCGGCGGAGAGGAGAGAGAATATAATGACTGGTGTGGACACTGTAATCACATGCACACTTACCTGTGTTTGTGCTGTGTGAGTGGCTACCCTAGTTTAGGCACAAAAGGAATTACACATGTGCACATTTTTTCCTCAAACAGCCAATGCATGTTGTTCAGACCCAGCAGGCGTATATTAGAAAGCACAGAACAGCTGAAAATATTGCTGAGAAAACTAATCCTATACAAACAATTCTTCTGAAAGGCCAAGGCCTGATGGATTTACAGGTTTGCAGTAAATGCTGTGATTTAAGGTAGTCTGATCACATCATTTATTGTGTCATTTATTTGTGTCATGAACTCAGCTCAGTGTTATTTCAACCTAAAAATCCAGTCTCTTGATACAGATTACATAGCCAACTTCCATAACCTTTCAATCTTTTAACTACCCTGGGAATATTACAATTCAAAGGTGTGAATGCTGTCCAGGAGGAGCAGCTTTCGGGGTCATGTTCTGTTTGGAGCGTAGCCGCTGTTTAAGTTCAGGAGCTGTGCAGGACATCCCACAGCGCTGGGAGTGGAGGGAAGGGTTTCGAGAGAAGCGGCATCGTGTGTTTGATCTGGCAGAGGCTGCTGTAGATGAAAAGGCATCATAATGAGTCTTGGCTGCAAAGCTGAGCAGAGACTCTGCAGGACTGGAATTCCCCCCGATGCCATGCATAGGTCTGACTGAACTGCACTGAATCACAACTCGGTACAGTGAGGTGATAGAGAAGTCACACACTCACCACCAAACTCACGCCTGAGAGGAAAATGGAGGAGTGAAGGGGAGAGGATGAAAGAGGAGAGGGAAGACCCCTATATCAGTATACAGAGAGGTCAGTAAGGTCATGGCACGAGGAACAGCATCTCTCCTAATGGCTCCTGTTTTGACCTTTGCTGCAGCAGCAGATGTTTAGTGCATAGATAACATCATTAATCATTTTTGTTTATTAAGCACACACACACACTTTCTCTTTCATACACACTCAGTCACTAAAAGCATAATGTTAGAAAACTGACATTCCCTGAAACTTTTTTCTCCCATTCTGTTTCATCCTTCAGTCCATCCTCTATTCTGTTACATCTGTCATTCATCCATCTCCAACTTGTCTATCCACTTCCCGTCATCCTCCATCTATACTATTACTCATTGCTCCACTCGCTGTACTCATAGACATTGCTGTGTGTGTATGTGTGTGTGTGTGTGTCTCCATGTGTGTGCGCTTTGCTGAGGAACAGATAGTGATGTCGTGGATAAATCTGAGAAGATGAGACATGCTGACAAGGTGGTGAATCTCTCTCTTTCTTTCTGTGTGTGTGTGTGTGTGTGTGTTTGTGTAAAAGAGGGCCGGAGTGAGAGTTTTATGAGTGCTCTGCTGAGAGCTGAGTGCCAGCTCTAGATCTGATTACTCCGAGAGAAAGTGCTGAGGCCCTGGAGTGATGGATGCAATGGGATCATTATCATCATTATCTACATCTGCATCCTCTGACAAGCACATTTATTTAACAGTCTCTAAAGTTCCCCCCAGTGAGGCCTCTGTATCAATTAACGTTAACCACTGCGTGTCCACTGAGGCAAACCCAATCCAGTGTTGTAGCTACAGAATAGCTGACAGCACTGTTAGTTACTGGGGTTTGCTGATTTTGCTGATCGCCATCACCACAAATGGACCTACTGAGTATCAGCACATTTGTTTAAGGAATAGTTCAAAAATACATCAGATATGTTCGGCATGTTTAAAATAATTCAATGATGTACACTGGTCAGTCATATTACTATGATCATCCAGCTACTTAAAAAAAAAAAATCAGAATCAGCATTAACATTTTTACTAATTTAAGCTATGGCAGCTGTTCTATTGGATCAGACAACACGGGCCAGCCTTTACCCCCCACAATAATGAGCTGTGACCACCCATGAGCCTGTTGCCGGTTCACCAGTTTTCCTTTCTTGAACCACTTTTTTGTAGTTCCTGACCAGTGCAGACTAAAAACATGTCACAAGAGCTGCAGTCACTCAAATTGGGACAGTGTAATGGTTAGAGAGTCTGCCCCATGATCGGAAGGTCGCCGGTTCAAGGTACTCATGAGCGAGGTGCCGTCCCCAAGCAGTGCTCCCCGGCCACTGCTTGTCAGCTGCCCGCTGCTCCTTCATGGATTGGTCAAATACAGAGGTCACATTTTGTTTTGGTGCACTGTGTGCTGTGCTGTGGTGTGTTCACAATGACAAATAATCACTCATTTTCACAAATCCACATGCTGGCCCATTTTTATTGCTTCTAACACAAAAACTTCAAGGACAAAATGCTAATTTTTGTGTCAGGTGTCATTGTAAAGATGTGATCGTTATTTCCATTTGAGTTCACATGGTGAGTGGTTATAATTTGTGGTTGGTCAGTGTAGGCTAATTCATATTTGTGTACATCCAAGAGGTTGTATGTTCAAATCCAGCTCTTTCCTACCACTAGCACTACCACTGTTGAGCCCTGTAGCAACTCTTAAACCCAAGTTGATCCCGAGAAGTTGTCTCTGTAATTAGGAAATAAATTGGAAGTAGCTCTGGATATGGGCTTCTGCTAAATGTCATAAATGCATAGACAGTGTTATGATTTTCGTTTGCCGGGTAGTTAGGTTTGACAAACTGGTGAAATGTTCTTATGTTGGATTTCTATCTGCTATAGATGGGTCCTACCTCCGTTTGAGGAAGATAACTGGGATGTGATCTGTAGTATTGAGTAACACTCACATGCCATATGGGAAAGTACCAACAGCTGCCCGAGGCTTGGAATTAGCCGGTATGGAATTAAAACAAATGACAGGTCTTGCTCCATTTAAGAGGCACTCAACCCAATGAGGATAATGTGGCTAACAATAAATGGAGACTTTTAGCATAAATCACGCCGGGCTTGTAGATTTCGCATTGTTAAACCCATTTCATTTATACTCCCAAGTACCGTTTTCCTAATTGTGAAAATTACATTCTCCATTTAATTTGTTATAACTATAAGTCTTATTAGCCCTATTCATTGGCAGAGATATTAAACCAGACCCTCCAGAATTTGCGATCGCTATTAACACAAATACAGCCAATCCCCACGAATTCATTACTACCGTGCAATTTTTGACCAATTACCGTAACTTTTCCACAATTTTTGACCAATCAAGATCCTGAAGACGCAGGAAACGTGTGATAAAAATGCTTCACATTTACCTTCAAAAATAACTAAATGATTAATGGTTAATCCAAATAATAGTGGTTTTGTTCCTTTGATTTTAAGTAATTGTTAAAGAATCATTATAAAGGGGGAGACAATCACATTTTTTTCTGCAACTTCTTGCTCCCACAACTTTATTGCAACAAAATGCCTAAAAACACTGTAACTTTCATAGCAATTTTTTAGTAAGTTGACGCAAAATCAAGCATTTTAGGCCGCAACAATCTTGAAAAAGGTCCGTGAAATCCTGGAGGAACTGATTAAGACAGTTAAGACTGTAGCATAGCATAGCATTACTGCAACCGTAGTTACTGTAATATCAGTCCTTCATATACAGTATTTGATGGGATAAAGATTAAATTATAGCTGCAAACCTAAGCCTCAGAATGTGGCAAATATTTACTTGTCGAGATTAATCTCCAAGGACGTTACATTTAAGAGTAAACATTGATGTTTGAATCTGATTTGTAACATTTGTACTTATACATACTGTCACTGCTATGTAAAATGAGAGCAGTAGCATTAATGTTGACACTTTAGCTGATGGTAGCTGTATCTCTGTCATCTTTCTCTCATCAGCTCATGAGATGGAGTCGTGTTGAGCAAGCTAGGCTAACTGAATGCATCTGCGTGAGTAAGATTCTTTAGGAAGTGAAAGTCCGCATAGGCTAAACAGCGCTCATGACCCCTGTCAATTCTCCGGGGAGAGGGCTGAAGTGGAAAAAGTGGGGGAGAGAAATGTGAGAGAAAGGAGGAGATAAAGGACAGATAGAGCTTGGAGAATGGGAGAGAAAGTGGGAGGGATGAAAGCAAGCGGGGGGTCACAGAGAGAGTAGGAGAGAAAGGGGAGAGGGCAAGAGGAGGAGGTCAGAGAGATAGAGAGAGCAAGAGAAAGAAAGAGTGAGGGAGAGACTTAACATTCATACCCCAGCAAAGCTTCCCATGGCGGCCAGTGGCCTCACTGCGAGTCACCGCCATTCCCACAGGAAGTGGCTCTGTGTGAATGTAAGCCCTCGTTTTCCTGTTGTCCTTTCCGTTTCGTCTCTCTCCTCTCTCCTCTCTCCGTACTTGCTCCTGCAGTCTTCTAACCCGGCATCAGCGAAGTCCAGAAAGCAGATCCGTCTTATGAAAGCATGAGCTGGCCAACATTTCATGTCACCAATGAGATTTCATATTGGTGCCTTCATATAAGCCAATATTTCATATGGGTCACTGCGCCTCCTGTTTTCTCTTTGCAATAACGGTTATATAATTGTGATCAGAGAGGCGCGGATTTATGATTTATATTTAGAGACCGGGCCTGGTCATATCTCTCCTCTTTGCAACCTCATACAGTCAGCAGGGAGCTGGACACTGGGGTATTTATCTCCAGCAAGGGTTGGTCCGAAAGGGCCCCTGTTCTCCTGGGGTTATTTGGGTAATCCCAAACAGACCTACTTGTTGGGCATGGGACTGGGGGTGGCATTACTCAAAGCGCTCAGTTTGGCAGGTTCAACTGTAGACGGATTACATCGAGCTCTGCTGTACCAACTTGGCCATGCAGAACATCTCCAGGCTTGTGTGTGTGTGTTTTTTATTGGAGTCCTGAAAGAACCTTAAGGTCATGTTGTGCCATAAGAGATTTGGATATGGATGTGATCAACTTTAACCTTATGTAAGTGTCTGTTTGGGTTTGTCTGACTGTGGCATCGCTTGCTGAAATGCAGCGTACTAGTCTGGCCATAACCGTTCCATGATTGCACAAATTCCCTCAATCCTTGCTGATAAGGATTATGTTTGGTGAGTCCATGTGGAAAAAATGGCGCACTGATATAATCAGGAGATCATTGATAATCAGGGGATAAACTGATCAGTGTTTATCATTGTGAAGTGATTCCATTTATCTGAAGGCTGGTTATTATGAACTTTCTAATAACTTCACAAGTACAGCATAGACACAAAGGTCTTACCTCATGTTTCCTTACTACAAGTTGCAACCTGAAATAATGCAAGTTCGAACGTCGTGCACAAGGTCACAGTGATGCTGATGTTGGGGGCAGGACACAGACAGTTTTGAGGAAGCAACTTTTAAATGGTGGGCAGAGAGAGAGAGAGAAGGAAGGAGGGAGAGAAAAACTAAGAGAAATGGCTGCTCCATCCTGAGGCCAAAATTTATAGGCTATTTAAGAGAAGAGGAAGAACAATGTCTGCTCAGTTCTTGCAAGTGTCTTGAAACATCTTTTTCATGGTCATTAGTATGTCGTGAGACAGATACTAATACTAATGACAGATACCGTGTATCTGGAATGGGAGAAAAAAAACTAATACATCTGAAGAGGCTAGACCTAAATTTGGATGTTAATTATAATGAATAATAAATGAAACAAAGGTAATTACAAGTGTGTGTGTGTGTGTGTGTATATACATGTGTGTTGTGTGTGTGTGCTGCTGGTGTGTGTGGCAGTTTGACTGATTCTTCTCAGACTCCTTATCTCTAGCAGTCTATCGGTCATGACGTCTCTTGGAAGGAAGGAGGAGATGGATGAGTGGAATCCAGACCTTTCTTCCTATGAAAACATCCAGGACTATAGCTATAGGAATGCTATAGATTACGGCAGACCTCATGCATTCTCGCCATCACATCCACAATCTTGCTCCACTTTTCCATCTCGCTTCTCATGTGTCATGTTCTGCCTCATTCACACAAATGCTTGTTGGTTTGTTTGTCCATATTTCTATCTGAACTATCAATCTACACTGTTTGTCTCTCTTGTGGTCTGTTCCTTGTCTCTTTTGTGTGGGACTGTCTTTCTTTCCCATTGCTGCGATTGGCTAAGCAGTGATTAGCTTCATGCTTCCGTTCCTCCAGTCTGGCAGGGGGCCTTTTCACCTCAGTGGGCCCTTTTTGGGGCCCGTTCCTGTTGCCATTCCACATGCTCTATAAGCACACTTCATTGAAATCCAAACACACATACACACACTGTGAAACATACAAACACAGAGCTCATGCAAAATTGAGAAAATGCAGGATGTTATTAAAGGATTTCCTCCTAAATGGGTCAGGGCACAAAGCCACGTTCAACACCCTTTTTTTAAATAAAATAAAAACATTTTTAGATGCATATAACCGTGTTGAGGTGTAGTTACCTAAAATTAGCGACATTACTAACTTATTTCCTTTTGTACAGCTTATCATTAGTTAAGCTACTTTTAAAATGCTGTACTTTGGATCTTTACAAAGACAGGTACATTTAACTATTAGGTATTTCTTATTAGTGTTGAACTGGCAGAAGTGGCATCTGATAGGCACACATTTTTTTTGCATCGCAGCTTCATTCTCTTGGCAGCTGCAGGATGGAGTCCACCTTGGCCAAGATGAAAGCAAGAATATAGCATTAAATTGCTTCAGCATAGTTAGGTCTTTTTTCTCCTTTGTGGCTTGTACTTTAGCTTACTACTATATTAAAACACTAACGTGACTGTAGCTTAATTACTTTTAACTATAAGTAGCAAGTAGCTTGAAAAGCTACTCCTTAAAAAGTAGCTTTCTCAACACTGACTCTTGTAACATTCTCATATTAGTACTGAAAAAATCAAAAACAGCATTCATTTCTGAACTAGATTTTTGAAGCAAGCCAAGGACCAGGTTGTCCAAGGCTTAGATCTAGCATGGCACCTGAGAGAAAAATCAAGTTTCAACATTTTTTTATTGATAAAGTTGCAAAGCCTCTCTGAGCCTCCATCTTAAGTGACACTGACATGATAATTGTCCAACACTGATAGACATACTGCTGTTTTGACTTGTGACAGTCCATGATCAAAGTAAAATTGGATGTGGTTGTCCATGATGATAATGATGTGTTGCCAAGATTTTAAACCTGCCACTGGCAAAAATAAGTCATGATCTTGAGAAAATGCCTACCTTTATTCCAAGATCATGACTTATTTTTCTTTTGATCTCAAAATAATAAAACTTATTTTTAACTTATTGTCACCAGCAAACTTGTGACAGGTTTAATGGTAAATTACTTATTTGAATGAGTAATTCATGGTAAATGAATTATTTCATCAATTTTATTTTTCTTTTTGTTTTCTTGCGATTACAACTTATTTTTTGTCGTCATCATGAGATAACGAGAAGCAAAATAATGTTTCCGCTGTCCGCTATCAAAGCCCAAAACATGTTGCTAAATAGATTTAGTGACAGGTAGTAACACATGCAACCAGTTAATTGAGTATTTCGGTGTGTTTGCCAGGCTGTTACATGTCTTACATGTCAGGCTGTTACATGCGTCTTCTTGGAACTTAAACCAGCTACTGTTACACACCAAGCACTTGGGGAGAGTGACACCCGTCATCTTTCCATCTACTCATCCCATTGGCATGGAGGGGGAGGAAACGAAGTGGGGTGAAAGGGAAAGTGTGCTGAACATGTAATTCTCCCAACAATTCAGTCCATTACACCAATTTAATGTGTGAGCACCATATGCAGTCCAGGGTGGTTGTCATGGCATCTGCATAGCAACCAAGCAAGGCGCCGTTAGCCTGTAGTTACCTTTTGTGCAACGGACACGGGGGTGTTTTCGCCCGTGGCTCTGCAGGGTTCAGAGCTCCAGATTAGGGAACGATGCGGGTGAAAAATGGGTCGTGCTGACAATAGAAGTGTACAAATGACTGACAGCTGTTTGAAAGCTTGTCTGCATGTCATGCAAATAATGTGGTGTGTGTGTGTGTGTGTGTGAAGGGAGGGTTCTGTCTCCATATTCTGAAGGCAGGAAGCCGGATGAGGGGTTAAACCTCAATGGGAGCGGTCGCTTGCAAAGAATAAGGCGGTGGGTTTGGGGGAAGACATGCATGGTTGCTTGACTCGTCACTCTCATTAGCCATCCATGCCGGCCGTTTTTTAAACATTATGGCTTAAAACCGCACCACGTCTTAGCCAACTCTAAATAAGCAGTCCTCCTGCGTATCCGCTGGGGCCAATCAGAGAAAGAGCAGCACGCAGGTCTGGTGATTTATTCATGAGCCAAGTTCTTATTTTAGGATGTACGTAAAACGACAGCTTTTTTCCCTGAGCTGGCAAAAATGCTAAACCGTGGATATGTGCACATGTGAATGCATGTGCAAACGTGAGCGCACACACACACACACACACCAAGTTGCATGTTGCAATCATTAAGAGGAACGTCTTTTGATGTCCGTAAGTAGTAGGTCTATAGTGCACCCAACCAATCTCTACCCTTAATCTTAGTATCTAAAAAATAATCTTTTGACTCTAAGTTTCTCCAGCGAACGCTGTAGCTTTTCTATAAAAAGCTTTTCCCTTACGAGGACCTAACAGAAAAATTTTCTCAATAAAAACAACATAAATTGCACAAATCTCCAGTCATTTACGGGACATTCAGGACATTTTATTTGCTGTAAATGCATACACGCCCTTTTTTTCTCTGCTTCCCTCAGAAATACACTCCCCTCACTACGTCTGCATCTGTCGCGCTGAGGGGTCGGCATACATACATGAATATTTTAGAATCTTTCAGATGTGTGTATCCTGCTTAGTGTTCCCTCACTATCCTCCCTACTGCAGCAGCACCAGCACGGAAGGGACCTCAGTGTCTCTCTCACTCTCTCTCTCTGTGTCTCTATTTCATCTTCCAAGTACTTAAAATAGAATCACAAAAACATACATACGTATATAGTGTCAAGATAGACCTTACATTCATATATGCAATTAAATAAACTAGAGATGCGTTTCTATGGTTAATAAATCGCTAATTAAGAGAGATTCAGTGTAGGTATGTAGGTATGAGTGTGTGTATGTGTGTGGGTGTGGGAGTGTGTGTGATGCAAGCTGATGAAAAAGTGAAAGCAGTCAGGAAAAGCGAAATGACATGAAGCTTTTTGCAACCTCACAGAGAGGGACTGAGACCCCCAACCAATCAGCATCTGTTCTCTCGGTGATGTCACCATGCTTGTGTCATCAGCGAGCTGCATCTTCACATTCCACAGCATCTGAGCTCTGCTATCTCCCGCCTTACACACACAAACACACACACACACACACACACCTCTTTTATTCATTGGCATGAATCAGTGCAGTCACTTACAAAGGAATTTTCCATAAAAGTGATATTGTTGATGAACGGGCAATGCTCACTCATCCACTCTCAAACACCGTTGAATTGGCGAGAGAGGCAGCAGGTGAGAGAGAGGAGTGTGTGTGAATGTAGAGATGCACTTTTGAGTGCTCTATTATTGGCTCCACTTCACCCATTCTTCTTCATTGTGTGTTTTTCAGTTAAAACACCTTATATGCAGGGATACTATTAGATCTCCTAATGCACAAAATCACCAAATATCCAGATATCTTTTTGATACTTTGAAGAATAGAGACAGGAATAAGCCAGGAATAATAAGAGAGATCAGTAACATATCTCAAGATTGTTTTGTATTGGGAGTATTTACACTGTACCAAATCAGTATTCATCAACCAAAGGTGTATAGTGTTTGATGTATTTGAGATATTTGAGATACAACAACCTGATATCTGTGAATTTGGTTTGGATACATTAAACTGTGTAACAGCTACTGCCCCAACTCCCTAACAGTAACTGCCCCAACTGATGCAATTTGCTATTCTTAATAGCCTATTTCAGATGAAATTCTATCCACAGACAAACAGAGATACTGCACTTCAAGTTGAAACGGATAAAATGTGCGTCACACTGCATGAGGCTTAAGTTAACACAGTAACTCCATCAACGTTTCTCTCATTCTCTTGTCTCTTTCTGTTCCTCTCCCTTTCCCATATACATAAATGCCACCTCAATTTAGGGGCCCTCACGGGTCACTTCCTTTTCCCGAGCCAGGGAGGTCAAAGGTCAGGGTGAATCCTCCCCATTTCAGTATCACAAAAAAAACCCCAAGCGGCCCACAGGGGCTCTCCTCGAAAGATACACACCCTTTGTGTGTGTGTGTGTGCGTGTGGTGTTCTTTCCTTATGAGGACCAGAACGCAGACATTAACACACCCTAACAAACCTTTTGTGTGTGTGTGTGTGTATGTGAGAGACAGAGAGAGCCCAGAGGCGGTCCTCTTATGAAAAAGGTCAAAAAAATGCTTTTGGTTACTAAGGTTACGGTTAGGGTTAGGTGTAGCTGGAGTATTATTTAGATCTAGTAATTATGGGAATCAGTAGAATTACCTTAAGAAAAATGTATGCATGTGAATATATGTGAAAGAGAGGAGCATAGAAATACTTCTTGCATAGAAAATGTGCCCATAGTGTGTAAGTTTTTTAAAGTAATGGTGCTGGTGGCCTAGTGGTAGGACACTCGCCATTGGACCAAGAGGTTGCGGGTTCGAAACTGACCTCTGGTGTTACCAACACTGGGTTCCTGAGCAAGACCCTTAACCCTAAGTTGCTCTCAGGGGAACTGTCCCTGAAATTAGAAAAAGATGTAAGTTGCTCTGGATAAGGGCATCTGCTAAATGCTGTAAATGTAATGGTGAATGGTATTGGTAGGGTTTGCTTTTCACACCTCCCACCTTCAGAGTAAAAGCTGTACAGAAGAGCAGCATGACTTCCTATAAGAAAAATCACTTTAAGGCTAGAGATGACCTCATCTTTACAATCACATGCTCTTTCTCTCAGGCATGGTTATGCATTCCTTCATGGAAGCCTACACTGTGAACTCTGTGAGAGGGATTAATTGATTGAAAAATAACAATTTGTCCAGCAACTGCATGTCTTGTTAGCCTGTGCTGATGGAACTCATTGTTTGTGCAAATCAGTGCAAGCTTTAAAATTGAGAGTTCTGTGAGATCCGAAAATAATACCAAGTGAGAGATTATTTTTCACTGTGAAAACACCACAGCACAGCACACAGCGCACCACAACAAAATGTTACCCATCTATGAAGGAGCAGTGGCATGGCCCAGGGAGCAGTGTTAGGGGACGGGTGCTTGCTCACTCATGTGGTCATGTTTGCTTTGTCACTTTCCAAAGGATTGGCTGATGTTGGGAGATGTAGTCCCTCCCTTCATGCCCCCACCCCTCCTCCCTACAATCTGCCCAAATCCTAATCACCCCGTTTTCCAATCCGCTACGAGATTTAGACCAGCCCCCCTCCCCATGACCTCATGCGACAAGCCTGCTGTGGAGATACAGAAACGGTTATGCTAATGCTAATGCTAAACAGGCTCAAGTGACCCCTGCAAGCCACCTAATCCAGATGAATACTGTCTAGACGATTCATTACGCTCTAATCATGGGCCGTTGGGAAAGGCCAGGCTGCCCTGTGCACCGCTGCCTGCAGGGGGAGATGAGTCTTTATTGGCGGGGAGGAGGGTACGAGTAGAAATTTGTCATCAACTCCACTTTGCTGTAGACGCTTAGACATCAGCATACTTGCCTTTAATGAAAGTGTGTAGCTCAGAATGAATGACACAAATTGGCAGCATGTTGGAAACACCTGGCAAATACCCAGGCGTGGTGCTAGAATGAGCATTTTGAATATTTTCTATATTCATAGTATCTCCGTAAGTAATGCTCTTGTTGGAAGCTCTGTCACTTTCCCCGATGCTCTAGACTGATTTTCAATATTTGGCTGTTTGTAAATATAAAGTCATGTCAGTTCTGTATCTGAGCCAACAATTTTAGAGATGTGATTTTGCCATAGTCCCTTCTTCAGCATTCAAAATTAATTAGCAGTAGCAAGGGATATTGAATGTGTGTTTGTGCCAAAAAATGTCTTGTACAAAGTTTGTAATTCTTCTTTCAAAATTTATTTATAAGTACTGTCGTAGTTAAAACGCCTGTTTGCATATCCATCCACCAGGAAGGGGGCATTAGTATTGCTGAACAGTTCACACCCTCTGTTATATGCCATTATCTGTAAAAGTAGCTCATGAATAATGTTACTGCAAGGTCCATGAAAACCACTCATTTACAAATGGTTCAAATGGGGGATATTATGGGAACTGACCTTGATCTGAGTTGGTCAAGACCCAGACCCCCCCAAAGAGACCAAAAAACCCCACTTTTGGTGGGGTTGAAACATTCAGTATATTCAGATAAACCGGTCTACGCATGCAAGCGAACATCTATAAGTGAATTATTAACCATTGTCTTTCAGAGGTTTCAGTCAATGTTAGTCAGCTAAGATAGATCTAAGATAGTTAAATCAGGCACTCATTTTGGTGAGGTAAAATACATCATTGTAATTTTTCAAGGAGACAAATTTTTGTCTCAGTGTTTATGCATTGTGTCAAGCTGTTATGCAATGTGACAATCATACTGTATGTGTAAGTGCAGCTGGTCATGACTTGGTCTTGGAAAGTCGGATCCCTGCCACAATTGAGAAGGAATAATACTCTGCATTTACACATACATAATCCATGTCTGTCCATTTTATGTACTTCTTTGCAGGAGTGCCATTAGACAAGCGTTAGGACAATTCTAGAGGTCCAGCACTGTCCGGGCCCTTTGCAGATTTATTTCATGTGTATGTTTATTAATTTTCAAATGCCTAACATAATCCTTCATAGGGCAAACACTTTCTAGCAGCATCCCCAAAAAACACCTTCACACCTCGCCCTAAGGTCTTCACATTATCTCAGAGCTTGTACACACATACACAAACACAACTCAAAACCTGTAAACACACACACCAAGAAAATATAGATCATATTGATTTGGCTACCCCGAGGTTCCTTACAAGAGAAACAGCAGTTGTGCCATAGAGGAGTAAAAAAAACAGCTTCTGCAACATGTGTGAGTATGTGTGGGAGGGTGGGAGGATGTGTGTGTGTGTCTGAAATATTTATGCGGTGCAGGAAGATGGGGAATGGTTCTGTAGCACACTCCCTCTCCCACCCGTTTTTCTTTTACCCCTCCCCTCTCTCTTTTAGCTACACTGGCCAAATCTCTTATTTTATTGCCACTGTCATTGTCAGCTGCCACATCAAATCATGTCCACAGGAGATGCATGTGTCTGTGATGTGCCAAAGGCTTTCCAGGCAAAAGTCGAGGTACAGACGTGAGAACAGGAAGAAACCATAGCTAAATCCTCCCTTCCTCATTCCCTCTCTCCCTCACTTCTATCTATTCCTTCTCCCTGTAGTCATATAATTAAAACAAGTGCAAGAACAGCCATAACATTTGTTACTGTAAGGAGAAACACTTTTAATTGCCTTTCCACAAGCAAATGTAACACAGTTTTTGCACACACATACACACAGTCACAAACACACATTCACGTCTTACTCCCTACTCCCATATTACTAGATCCTAATCTTAATCACAGTATCCAAACCAAATCTTTTGATTCCTTTTGGTATCTCTCTTCTATTTTTTCATTAGGAAATCTTCCCAAAATCTGACAAATCTCAGGTTTTCATATATTTTTGGGGGGTGGAAACTAGATCCTTGCTGCTTCCTAAAAACCTGCCTAGACACAGTGTTGGGAGGGTTACTATTCAAATGAATTCCACTACAAATTACCTTCTACATACCATGCAATTTATAATTTGTAATATATTCTGTTCCTTAGTGTGAGTAACGTGTTGTCAATACCTGTCGTGTTGTCAAAACATTTTACAGTAGTATGAATCCGGGAAACACACCCTGCTTACTTATGACGATAATAATTTTGTGTTTTTTAACTGTAGCCACCAGCAAAATGTATTGATGTTTCCCTGAATGTATATTAGCATTTGCTGTTGAGAATAAGTGTATATAAACACAAAACTTTCATTCTTCGGTGGAAGCTGTTATAAAGTGTTATTCTGAAAGCATCTTGCTAGCCAAGGGGCATCGCTACGCTTTTCAACAGGAGCATGCTAGCATACGGCCAAAACAATACAGAAATCATGTAATCAGTTTTTGGAGACACACATGAACAACTGTAGGTGAAGAATCTTCAAGTCAATAAGCTGATATTAGCTAAAGTAGCTAACTAGCATACTTTTTCAGTAGCGTATCAGTGATTTTTAAAAACACGGTATCCTTTCCAGTAACTTACTTTTTTTATAAGTAGCAATTGTAAGCAAGGTACTACATTCTTACGAGCAAGCATTTCTTGTTCTCTCTCTATTTGTTCTCTCTTTATAGACAGATATTTTCAAACTATCAGGTATTTCAATTTGATGCTTCATTTGCAGAAGTGGTATGTGATTGGCTGCGGTTCCCACACAGCTCACACTCATTGCATCACAGTGCACTCTTGGCAGCTGTGAGATGGAGTCAGAGGATGGATTACACCTTGGCAAAATGGAAGCAAGAATCCATTGCCATGAAATAACTCTGATGTAGTTAGCTCCTTCTTCTCTGTAACTTCTTGTGTAGGTAACTACTATATTACAACAATAGTTTGGCAATTATAATAACAACAATAACTTTTAATCATAATTAGCTTGTAGATTAAAAGGCCACTGATTAAAAGTATTGTCCGCAACAGTGGCTTCCTATAATAAGAAAGAGATAGGACAACCAAACAAACCTTTGGTTACTGAAACCAAGTTGGTGATTGGCAAACAGAAGTTATACTGCACAATAACGTTAAACTCCACACGTGACATTCATGTCCTGGCCGTGTTGTGGCAGAGTGGATAAACATTATAAATAGATGCGATCCATTCATGTAATCTGCTAATTACAGCACTGTTACTGTATTCGGATTATATATTTCAATTGTGGCTGTATCAGAATAGTAACTTGTATTTTAAATGTGGTGTCATTACATGGATTTCGACACCACAGACACCACTATCAACTACTGATCACTGACTTCATTTGTGCTACTAATTCTTCATCGTCCATCTGAAGCAGGAGGCTGTGGGAGTGTGGTCTGCTCCCTGACCCCCTCCTGGCTTTGACTGAGGTTGTTGATTGGCCTGAAAGACATACCCAGCAGCCCTTCTGCTCTCTTTTAATTTAAACCATGCTGTCCGCCTGTCACTCATCACCCCGCTGATGGGATCTGGCCACCCAGCTCTGCCAGGCCTCGCGCCCACCTGCCACGTTCTCCCCAAGGTCCTGCTCACATCCTCCAGAGTTTATTTCCCATAGACCTGGTTTGTTGTTGGTGATAATCCCTGTTTGTTTCAACACAAGGCAAGTGTCTGTGTTTTTCTAGCTGAACCTCATTTTGGGCGTCTTAGCAGTTTGTTTGGAGACAGAGATGTCCAGCTTGATGGACAGAACTGTCATGCTGGGACAGCGACAGTTGTTTAGACAGGAAATCATTGATCAATTAATCAATATTGGTCCCATCTGATTTGCAACAAAAGAATCCATATGAGAGCACTAATTGGTGTGTGATGGCACATAATCCCCATAAAAGCATGTTTGTTTCTCCCGTTGACTAGTCCCAAAAATAAACACCCTTAGTGTGGTTGAAAATCAGCCGGCAAATGAAAATGAAAGACCTGCTGCAAAACTGTTTAGTACAGCTTTGAGTAAACAGCCATTTGCTATAAAACAGTTGTTAACATGAAGTCGTATGAAATTTACAATTAATGCCTCAGTGTCCAATATAATCTAATTTATTTTCTGGTTTAAGAAAGATAAGACGTCTTTGCAAATAAGGCTCAAGGTTTGCTTCTGTTTCCAAGTGTCATATGGAGTCAGTGATCCTAAACGGAGAAGTAGAATTATTATAAACACATATTTTTTATATGTTTGGGCCTTTCCTTTACACATAATCGGGTTTTAGCCACCTCAAACGCGAATTTTTTAAAACGCCCTCCAAAGTGAAGATTTTTCAAAACGCTGAATTCTGTAAATACATGTAAATGGGTAAAACACAGTTTTATTAAAACAATGATGTGTTTAGTTCTATTGTGCACATTTTTTAAACCATATGTAGTGTAAACACAAAAAAACCAAACATAAAATTATGCGTTTATAAAAATGTGTAAACAGGCCCTAAATATGTTGCTCTGAATCCTTGGATCTTTGGATTTCTTGTTATTATCTCTGTAACATTGTACCAATCCCAGAAGTCATGACCTCTAGTCTAGTCTAACAAGTTTTCCTTTGTTTATGATTTGTACAGATTTGGGCTAAAACCAAAAGAAATAAACAAAGTTAAACTAATTTATCGAGTTAGACATGATTCTATGAGACCCTGGCCTCTTGCATGCTCCAGGATCTATGATGTGGCCCTTCCCAGTTGGGGTCTGGTGTCTCTTTTTTACTGTTGTTTTTTGACAGGGCCTTCTGATATAAGAGCCATTCCATAGACACAATCCAAAGGACCAGCTCCCTTCCTGAGTTACACTCTTTAACTGCTCTGAGGCGTTGGACAGTGTATGTTGGAACTGAATAATGGTTTCTGGTTTCTCAGTGTAATGTCAAGGTTAACCACAGGACCAGAGTCCTCCTCTGCGTTGAGAGTCTTTTCTTAAAAGGGACAAGTTATGTTTTCATATTGGCCTTGATTGTCTGTCAATGATGTGTGGCAGAAAAAAAAAACAATGTCTCATGGACAGTTATGTGTTTACCAAGACTGAGAAATCTTAAATTCCAGTTTTCAAAATTCCTTTGTCTGGCGAGATTTAAAATGGGATTGTATTGGTGTTTGCACTTCAAAAGTAGGGAATGTGCTCTGTCTTGGGAAGTGACAGATTTTTGGATGAAACGCCTCTGTAAATGGTGGAATGGAGAATATGAGGTGAAAAGTGTTGGTCTTGTTTGATTTGGCTAAAAGGCGCCTGTGGGAGTTGGATGTTTCTCCTAAGCTGTGTTTAGAAATGCATTGTGATCTGGAGGAGGAAGAGGAATTGTTTTTGCAGTTCCTTGGCGGACTCTCGATGTCATGGCTACATTACCGTTCCTCAGCTCTCCTCGATATAAGTTACACATGCTCATACACACACAAAAACAAACACGGTATTTCTGTAATGTTTCTGCATGGCAGTGAACATTTTACACCCTTTGTCAAACAGAATTCTGTAACTGTTGTCCATTTGAAAAACTGGAAGCCATGGTGAAGAAATGTTTAAATCTTCTTTCCTTCCTCTATGAATTTTTTGAGTTTACAGTGTGTTGTGTTTTTTTTTTTTTGGATAGTACATAAGAATATCTTCCCTTCTCAATTCTGTGGCCTAGTTTACTCTACACAACATGCTTGAGAGCGAGAGAGAGAGAGAGTGACAGAGATCCTTGATGCAGCATGTAAGAAAGCAACAGTGACAGTGAAGCTTACAGCCTGCCAGCAACACAGTGAGGGAAAGACCCAGGAGGAAGGCCAGGCAGAGGCTCCAAGCCTTGTGAAGTGTACTTTCAGGCATTAAATTTACAAGAGAGAGAGAACGAGAGAGAGAGAGAAAGCTGCCTACCACAGCAGAGCCGCCGCCATTTGCACAGAATTAGGTCACACTTTCTCCTCCAAGTCTTCCCCTTCCCCTCCCTTACCCGCTCTTCCTCGCTGTTCCTCTCTTGCTCTTCGTGCCGCGTCTTCTCGAGCATTCGATTATGAATTCTCTTTCACTTCATGCAAGCTGCTGCCAGCAGAGCAGGAGAGAGGGGAAACAGAGAGACAGAAAATCAGAGAGAGAGAGAGACAGTGCAAAGAGGAAGGTGGGGAGCAGAACAAAAAAGCTCCTTACTCCCTCCTTACATACGCACCACCATCACTTTTGAAGCGTGAGGATGAGGGCAGCTCTTTGAGTCGAGACCCGGATTCCAGACACTTTTCATCACTATACAGGAGGGGCAGGGCTTGTCTAGGGAAAACTGGGGAAATGGAAAAAGAAATTGACAAAAAAGCACAAAGAAATTGGGTTCAACGCAATAATGTGCAATGTTGGCAATCAGCATCCTGTTGTCTTATTAACACTAATACAGCATGAGAGGTTTTCCTTCTCTTGCTTTCTTTGCCCCATGGTCGGTTTTGCGAAACTTCTGCATCCTGAATCATATGTGGCACGACAGGAGAGCTGATGCAGAACCAGTAAATACACCGTGGTATGAGAAGTAGTAGAAAGGTGCTGTTCATGTCATCCTCCTTGGCAATGGCCCTTTGTGTACAGCAAACCCACCTTTCCTTTTTGTAGATGTCATCTCTCATCTGCATTTGAGGCTCGTTTCCATAAAGCTGACATGTGCACCTCGTAGGGCACTAAGCTCATAAAAATATATATTAAAATAAGGATAATGTAGCGTCTTGTTTTTAGCCAAATGTTTGAGCCCTAAGTGTGTGTGGGGAGGACGGGCTCTGTAGATAGAGAGAACTGGAATGATCATTAGAGTTTAAGATGGCGGCGTGTCTGAGCTGCATGTATGATTTATGATCGCTGGCACAGCTGAGTGCAGTCCTGAGTGATCTGTCATCTCCAGCCTGCCTCTCATCCCCCAATACTCACCTCCTTCGCTCTCCCCATGCTGTCATATAGGAGGCTGGAAGCTGCCCTGGAACACAGTGGGGTCAAATCTCTGCTTAGAGCTCTTTTTTTCATCACACAGGTGAGACGTCCACAGAGGATTTAGGAAATGTGGGCATTATCTCCGTTCCATACCAGAGCTTAATTCATGATGGTATGTACATACATACTGTTGCTTTTTTGTTCAAACTTTATGTATAAGATTTGTTTTATTTTCTGTGAACTCCATTATTACGTCACTGCTGAAATACTTTATTATGGCAGTGTCATTGTGTGAAAAGCAAAGAAGATGTATTCTAAGAAAGTGGAACAGTTTTCATTGCTTGGTTGTGAACTTTACATTTAAACAACTGCTATGTAGTTGAAGTGAATGGAAATTTCAATTCAAGAGAAATTGAAACAGTAGGTGAATTGTCATGGTCTCTTATGGCAGTCAAAGGAAGGTATTTTTAGGGCGATTTGACACAGCAACAGAGCAACAGATTTACATGTCATTTTAAAGCATCTTAGCCAATCATATCCAGTAAAATGCATCGACCCCTCAGTGACCCAACAATTTAACATGAATCAGGCTAATGACCCCCCCCCCCCACACACACACAAAGACTAGATTTAAGCTGTTTCAGGATTTTCATTTGATACTATTGTTGACTTAATGCTGGTCAGACTAGCTAATGACTCGGAACACAAATTTGCTTTGGTTTGGGTTAGGTTTCAGCTGGAAGGGTTCCAAAACACAAATTGTTTTTTTATTTGTTAAAATTGTTTATTATATTCATTTACAATGTATTACATGTTTTTTGATTACTTGTCTTGTTTAACAAATCCAGATGAAATAAGCAACAGTGTTTTACAATATTTTATTATATTTCATTACATCACAGTTGGCAGACACTTTTATCCAAAGCAACTTACTATAGGGAAAAACACACAAGCTTGGCACTGTGGCTCCATCAGTGCTGTTTCATTCGTGTCTGATTGCTTCCCACAACTAGTCAGTGCACCTAAATTTTCTGCCATAAAGTGTGGCCTTGATGTGTACCAATGTGAAACTTAATTGGAATTAAATAGAGGTTAATGTGCCCACAACTATACACTGTCTGGTCTCATCATCCATTCCTTACTAAAACACTCTTACACTTGTTCAAATAGAAATGTAAGTATGGTAACTGTGATTAACTCTGTTTGTCTCATTTTTTACCCAGCAGTTTATTCATGTGAGAATCATTTTACCTTAACTGTCTTAGCACCAACCATAGAAAAAGACAACGACATACATGACAACATGCATGGCCATAAACATAATTTTGATTCTTAGTCTGGTTCTGATTAAATTGCATGTACATTAGTACTCAGACAGAGGAAAGAGCTGACAGAGGTTATGTCCATTCATGGATAAGACGAATGGTAGAATGTTCTTGATTGTACATACATCACCAGGCCTAATTTCAGCTAATGAAACTGGCATTGCCAGCTATTTGCATTAAAGGGTGACTTACTGCTTTAAAATCAAACAAGCTAAAACAGCAAATACTGTCCATGATTCAATACCTTTCAACTGTCATTTAATATCTTGTACCATCAAATCCAATGTACCCCTATTTACCTTTTAGCAGCATATTGATTTTTACTTTTGTCCTTGTGGTGCTTGACCTGTCTCCTCATAAGTTGGTTTATCACTGGGGATCCCCTGGTGGCTGTGTTTGGACTGAAGCTGTGTTTTAAGTGGAGAGGGAGGATGTGGGGTGTGAGAACGCTTCCAGTTAAAAATCAATGACTCTGCCCATTGCACACAGAGATGAGTGGAATGTGGGTCAGGGCTGCCCAGATTCCAATTATCCTGCCAACTCGCTGTGCATCAGCATGGCCCTAATAGCAGCAAGGGGTGTGTTTATAATGTGGATGATTGGGTAATTAGATAACTTACATGTCTGGTTAAGCTGACCAGGAACACAAAGCCATTTTCACTGCAGCAACTCCGGACAGAGTATCAGACATTTACATTTACATCATTTGACAGATGCTCTTATTCAGATTGACTTTCATTTTCCTGATTTCGGGGACCATCTCTCTGGAGCAATTTGGGGTTAAGGTTTTGCTCAGGGATCCAATGACGGTTGTGCCTTCTTGGTCCAGAGGCGAGCGTCCTAACCAATAGACCGCAACTACCTCTCTACCTAACTATTCTGATCATCAGAATCTGTATACTGTGTATAACACAAAAACAACACTGATTGTTAAGTCATGCTTCATAGTCATTTTCGGTTAGTACAGATTCTCCTGAAGAAAGAGCTTTCCTGGAAGACAAATTATAGAACTCTTTTTTATTATTTTAGACTAATTTGTTTCCTTAATTGCAAAGCATTTCATTATCTTTGTGTCATACCACTGTTGGTTGTTCCCAGGCTATTTTACTCCCACATAAACATTGTTTCCCCCCCTCTAACCACAGCAGTGATATTAAACTCATATTCACTGGCTCATGAGGTCTGGTAATATTGTCTGGTGGGTGGGAATATGAAACAGCCTGGACCCAACCTGCCTTCCCTAACTTTGCTCAGCATTTATAAGCACGGCCACCTCTTATTGGTTGATATATAAATGGTTGATAAGCAGTGACAATGTCTGATTGGCCGGGAGCAGCCCAGTATGGATTTCTCCATTGTGATGCAGACTGTAGGGGAATTTGGTGTGGTTAGAGATGCTGGGCTGTTGCCTTTTGTCAGACAAACCCCCCCTCTATCACCACCACTGGGCAAAGAACCAGATCGGGTCTCCAGATCAACCCAGCTGCCTGAACATGTTCATGTCGGAGTTCAGTAAGACACGGATTCCGTTTTTTCATTATTTATGTTCTGAGTTCTGCATTCATACTGTGGTTCTCTGGCCAAGTCACACTCACTTCCATGAATCACATATGAAGCAGTCTAATCTCTCTTTCTGTCTCTCTCTCTCTCTCTCTCTCTCTCTCTATGTGTGTGTGTGTGTGTGCATGTGTGCAATGGCCCCAGCTGTCGGGTGGTTACTCGTCCCCTCCCCCCTGCTCCCCTCCATCCAAACACCCCCTATTGTTCCCATTGAACACTGGAACTAGTGTTATTGACTCAGCATTGCACATATTGACCACTGCCTGGATCCGGCTCAACACAACACCATCAGCAGCGTCGCACAACACAGTCCTCAATCACTAAACAATATCCCTGTGCCTTCTCCAACACCCGCTGCACACGTTAGTATGCGTTTTACACTCTCTGAAGCACTCATTCACTCACACAGACAGAGGGACACAATCACACACCAACTTTGGGCACACCCTCAAAGCCAACTGGCATGGGGGGAGGACAACTTGCCCTGAAAGGGGGAGGTGTGTGTGTGTGTGAGAGAGAGAGAGAAACAAATATGCAATATTTACTGACTGAAATAAAAGTGAAAAATGAAGGGGGAACTAAAGTGTTTATAAATAGGTCAGAAGATCATGAGTAATAAGATGGGGGTGAGTTTTTGTTAGGATCCCATAATTGTTTTTGCAAATATTTAACCTATTTTGATTATTTCTCCATTTTTACTTCCTTAGGTTAGCTTTTGGTGCTGTGCTGACATAAATTTAAGCTTTTTTAAACATCATCTGTAAGTTCAGCAAGTTAATTTTGCTACGTAAAATTGGAGTACGACTCAAGAGTACTTGAAATATACTTGAGTTTCCAATGCTAAAATTAATGATGCATTGGCTAAAATAGCAGAAAATTCTGTTGCTTTTAAAGAAGAACAGAAATATAATGACAGGATTTGTATTTCTCCAGGCATTCCTGTTCTGGGCAGCGTCCACACTGGGACTCTCTTTCTGCTAATGCTTTTCATTCCTGAGAAATTCCAGAGAATCCCAATCCTCAACAATGTGTATTACACTGTTTTGTACACATAACTTACCTCATAGTAACCCTGCTGCCTGGCTCTCCTACATCTGAAATAACAAGAATTTGAATATGTTGAAAACATGTTCAAGTTGACCTTTATATAATATCATGTGATGGTAAATAAAGAGACTAGCAGAAGCCTTAGCTATGACGTATAATCTAAATATAGTATACCATACTACCTGAACATTTGCAATTATGGCATTTTAGATTTGCAATACTTCCCCAGTATTCATTTATTTCCATGTTGTCCTCTATCTACCTCTTCAAAAACGGTGCTCTATTACCATTAAGTGGAATCATTTTAGCTGTAAGCATCTGTCCTCAGCAAGCAGATTTTGACAGCAAGTATTTTTTAACAATGAAAAACAAGTCCACAATTTCATTATAACGTCATAATGAAATTATTACACAGTATGCGGTGGGAAAAGGTATATATAAAAACATCGTAACACATTGTTACAAAACGTACAGTTGCTGCTATTGTGTAGTGATGTATGCAGTCTTTTTGGCCACATTGTTGGATCAACATATCTATTGATCAACACTCACACATGTACATGAAAGTGTAGGTTATTGTGCATTAGTTGTCTAGTGTTGTAGTACTCGAGTTTGGTCAGTCTCGACACCAGTTTTTAAAAGTCTCGGTCTTGTCTTGGACTTGGTCATCTTTTTAGTACTCAGTCTTGTCATGGACTCGAACAAAGAGGACTTTGGATTTTATTTCAAGACTAGCCAACACCATAACTCTGAGAATATTACCATTAACTCTTTGAGACCAACGCAGACATTTTGCATTGTTTATTAATTACTCGGAAACCCTTTAACTCACAGAATTCATATCACAGACTTTGAACTTACTGGACATTATATTCATTCATTTGTATGTGAAATAATTGCTGAGTAATTCCGTGCACAAAAACTGAAGTAATTGCGTAAAAACGCGACTCTAATATGGGGCGCCATCATGTGCGTCTTTCAAAAATGCCAAAAGCTGCTCATTTATAGGCCAAAATGATTCCAAATCATGTCAAAACTTTAGCAATTCTTCATCTTCATAATGTTAGAGTAATCAATAAGGGAAAATAAATATAGAAAAATTTATTATTTGTTATCAAATTGTTTTATTCTGTATCCAGATGGATACCAAATAGATTCTGCCCGCCACTAACCTTAGTTTTCTTCACAGTACTAAGCCAAATAATGTCTCTGCATAATAAAATGCTGCAAGCCATTAAAACAGTGAATTTGGTCTTGAGGAGTGTTCTGCCACTGTGGTTTGTTGAGCTCAACATATGATGTGATCACTTTGGATAAATGCTTCCACTGAAGTGTTTTCCTCGTTATAGATATATAAGAGAGAAATATTGAATAAAGATGTTTAATGTTGCTTAGGCTTTGAATGTACCACTTATTTGTCATATGGTGTAAACCTTCCATTGGTCTGGTCTCGGTCTTGACTCGGTCTCGCCCTGCCCTGGCCTCAGTCTCATCTCAGTCTTTGCCCTTCAGTGTCTTGGGCTTGTCTTGGTCTCAACGCACTCTGGTCTTGGTCTTGTCTCGGTCTTGGTTTTGGTGGTGTTGACCCCAACTCTAGTTTTGTAGTTACACCATTGTCTCTGTTTTGAAATGGAACTATTAAAACAAGTTCCAAGCAAGTTTAAAACAAGAATCAAATATTAATGTTTGGAAAAGTGTTTAAACCAAATAAATGCCAAAACAAGCGCATTAACTAGGAGGTATGATTTCAATATTAAAAAAG
Source organism: Distichodus sexfasciatus (assembly GCA_032718565.1). Lineage (NCBI taxonomy): Eukaryota > Metazoa > Chordata > Actinopteri > Characiformes > Distichodontidae > Distichodus > Distichodus sexfasciatus. The sequence goes on along the minus strand of JAVGVS010000010.1, from coordinate 4,832,908 downwards.
GTTTAAAAAAGGTTCTCACAAATGAAGGTATTCTTCTGCTTTTATGTTAAGATGAACAACCCAATGACAAATCAACCTTTAGAGACTGACTGGCTGGGATTTACACCTTCAGGCTCCATGCTGTCTTCCTGAGCTACGGTCTTGCTCTGTCTCACTCTTTTGGCTCTGGGACTGTATGCAAATTAGGCTGGGTTATCATTAGACAAAGAAGACGAGTTCCCAGAACCCTTTGGAACGGCAGGCTGCTGCTACACTTCACTCACTTCAAAGCCGGCAGCTTTACAAAGCCCGGTTTGTTTAAGGCTAGCTAAAAAAATCCCCAGTAAGCTGAATCATTGCCCTCTGCCCTCCTCCATTAAACAGAGTTTTAATGACTGTAACACAAAGTGTGCCATTGTAACAGCCCCACACCATCACTGTCATTGAACAGCTGGATCTATATGCCCCAGTAAACAGTCATTAAGACAAAGCTTTGAGCTTGGACATGCCAGAAAGGGCCAAGTTGACATGAAAACACACAGCAATTGGCGCATAATTAAATCTGGCAATGTCACCGACGATCTGCTGACACGCCACTAACCACCTCTAACAGAGTAATCGGCCGGCGGTATTTAATCTCGCACCCCTATGTTGAGCGGATTTATCGAGGCCGTGCTGCAGAGGCTGCCGGCGTGCAGTTACTTTGAAGAGGCCGCTTTGCATCCAAAAATACGGCACTGGTGTGACTGCGATGAAAATAGAGGAGTGTTGTGTCAGTCCCCTGCTGCTGCACTGTTTCCTCCTGTTACTTCCTCTTTACTGGCTACTATTTTAGATATGGCACTGCAGCCAAGAGGAAACCGATTGATGGCAGCTGGTTTTATCAGAGCGTAAACGTGGTGGACATGCTGGCAAAGAAAATGAAACGTGGCAGAGGCGCTTGATGAGGAGTGAGTTGCCAATACTTCAAAAAAATAGAGAAGCCAGTCAGCGAGTAGAGGAGCAGAGAAGAGGAGAAGGTTCTTCACATCCTCGCTGCGTCTGAACTGCCCTGCCACGGGGGATTCTCTCCCTCCATCAAATTTTTGGTCGGTGACCTACTTTGGCTGTGGTTGACGCTGAGGGGAGAGAGCCTTTGACAGAGTTTTCACCTCTACAAAAGAGCTGATAATGGCTGGCTCCCGCTCCTCAGCCATTCAGCTGCAGCCCTTTGAGTGGCGAGAAAGAAGGATTTAATGAGAGTGATCAGCAGAGCCGCTCACCTCCAAGCTGAATAACGCTGCTGTGGAATTCTGCACATCAGAAGGTGGGGGTGGGGGGTAGGGTGGGGGGGGGAGCCTTCATTGCAGAGTATCTGTGTGCTAGAATGACACAGAGAGAGAGAGAGGGGGAGATGCTGTTCGATTAAAAGAGGTGTGGAGTGGCCAAAAGGAGGTAAAGAAGAAAGACCAGGGTGGAAGTAATTATGGGTAGAGAGTTGAGGAAGAAAATGAAAGCAAGAGGTGGAGAGCAGCGTGAGAAAGGAGGACGGGATAAGATCAGTCAGATGGATTGATGGAGGGGGGATAAGAAAGAGATACAGTCGAGAGAAGGTGGGTCTCATTACTGGCTTGCATCCCGCATCAACTCTCCATAACCCTGTCTCTGCTTCTCTGCTTAGTCTTCACTAACATACACACACATACAGGAGCAGGTTAGTGCTCTGTCCGTTTGCCATTAATTAGATCTAGCCTCTGGCAAACCAAGAGGTGAGTTTATCTTTCTCCTCAGGAAGCCCCTGTGCCTATTAGAGTCGCCTCTCTCAGATGACGCAGCCTAAAGACCCCCGGCTCCGTCGTTCAGACGGCCGTCTTGTCTGGTGGAATTATGCTCCTCCATTTTGTCTCATTGCACTGGCAGGGGAAAGGCACCGTGTTCTGAATGCAGACCGGGGCGCTTTCAGAGCTGAGCTCTGTTGAGCGGAGAATGTTGACGTTGTTCGTCTTTGTGCTGTGTGCCTCATTGATGGAGCTGTGCAGCATTATTATATAGAGATTATATAGAGATGTATTTAATGCCAGCTAGTTGTAAATGCTGTGGGTGTGTAAGTGTGTGTGCTAACTGCTTTACAGGCAGAGTGAGATGAACAGTTCACTGGGGCAAAGCAGACCCACTGGCAGTACAGATGCAGAATTAGTGGGTCAGTGTGTCATCATCCCATTCATCAGCATCACTATTCACTCTCCCTTTCTTTCTTTCCTTCTTTCTTTCTCCTTCTCACCCTGTCACTCTCTCTTCTCCTCCTCTCTCCTTCTTATTTTCACATAAGACCCAACGGCAGCCTAAAATCTGCCTGTATTTCTCTGGCCCGGCCATTACACATTCATAAGTCTCTTTTTAAAGCACCTGTAATGAAGAATAAAATTGTTCATTGCGTATTACATAACTGCAGACATGGTGCAAGAGAAAGCCGTTAGCATTGGTCATGAGCTTGACCTTTGACCAGCATGCTTTGCTGCCTCTCCAGCTTATTCAAAGGCTTACTCACTGCCCACAGCTTTCCACTTACACCTCAGATGTACACACATGTAAACATGCACACACACATATACACACACAGAATAATGTCCTCAGCTAAACGGTCAAGGGTAGGTGCAGATCCCTTTTGACACATGACCACACTAGTGACCTTATTACTATGACAACAGATGTAAATGGGAGTGGGGGGTTGTACGAATGCAAGTACACACCATGTAGCATGGGGATTTTTCACTGTATGTTTGCGGCAGACATATTAATGTGTCAGACGTATTAAGCTGGGCCTCGACTCTCTCTAATGCCAAAGCAAGTTATTCATTACACACTAACACCAGCAACAATAACAAGAAAATCTGCATTGATTCAAATCAGGAGAGGTGGTTGGAGCTGAAATGATTTGCTTTTGGGTCTTTTCCGGTTCTTTGTGACGCTGCAACACGTACACACACAAACAAACACACGGCACACATGGGATCTGACGTGTTTTTGGAACGAGGACATGCTTCCTAAGATGGTTCTCACTTCCTTGAGCAGCTATGACTGTCTGTGTGTGCATGTGTTTGTGTGTGTGTGGCTGCTCTGCCCACGCTGAAGGTAAAAATAATCGCTTCTTCTTTCATCCTTTCATACATGTGAGCATGTTTAGCGCCCCTCCTCTCCCCCCATCTCTCTCCCAAATCCCAAACTAGGTAGGTGGGTGAGAGGGAGAAGAAGAGGAGGAAAGCAGAAGCAGAGAAGGCCAAAAGCAAGAAAGAAAATGGCTGAAGAAGAGAGTGCTGATGCTGGGATGGTGACTACTTAGAACACATAATATGCTTCTAAGATTCTATTCTCAAAACCCAGTTACACTTTTTTTAGGAAGATCCTGACATTTTCTTACTTGAGATTTGTTCTTAGAACGGAATCTATGAATGCTGAGGAGCACAATTTTAGTGTACTGCGTTTTATATTATATATAATACTGTTCAATGTAAGAACGGACATCATGAATCTGATATAGACATTATTTAAGAACAAATTTAAGAAAAAGTTAAGAAGAGTGTGGAATGAGACCCATTAACCTTAAGTGAGTGAGTGATTATTCGTCACCACAGCACAGCACCCAGTGCCGCACAATGAAATGTGACCTCTGCATTTGACCCATTTGTGAAGGAGCAGTGGGCAGCTTTTTTTGGCTGCGCCGGGGAGCAGTGCTTGGGGATGGTACCTTGCTCAAGAGTACTTCAATGGTACTTTAGCAGTCCAGGACTTGAACTGGTGACCCTCCGATCATGGGGCCAGTAGGTATTTACCTTCAGTCATGGGACTGAAATGAGCCGCTTCCTTTCCACATCCATGGCACAGAGGATATAGGTAGTGTGTGGGTGTGTACAAGAGAGGTGTGAGGGGTGGGGGTGGGTGGGTGGGGTGGAAGGCATCTGATCTCAGTAGCCAGACAAGTCGAGCAGTTACCCTAATTGAATTCACAGTATCTCTCCTCCTAACAGTAAACAAACCATTTTTCTCATTTGGACTTTGCTGTGAAACAGAGACTCCACAGTCTTTTGCCATGCAAAGGCATAAGGGCTACTGTGTGGTTCATTAGTAACTTGGAGGACGTTTGTCAGGTGGCAGATAATAGAAGGCACAGAGTAAAAAATAAATTGACCGTGTGTTGTGACACAAACAGCTGACTTGCTTAGATGTGGCTGTCTCGTACCAATGACAAAATATGGAGAAGGTTATATTGTAGGTCGTCAAATAGTTAAATATTTACAGTAATGAAAAAGCACCTGCTAAATGACTACCTGGCATTTTGGCCGGAATCTCTCTAGCTTTTCTCCTGGGATTTCCCCTGATACTCATGGCAGAGTTGGCTGTGAACGAGCACTAAAAAGGAAAGCAAAAGCAGAAGAGAGAAGTGACAAAGTGAAAGCAAAAACCACAGTGGCAGTGAGTAACACGATTTGCGCAAATGACATGATAATGAACTCTGCTTTGGGATTCCCAGTAGAGTCCTTGCTGAGGAAAGCACCTTTTCGCTGTCACCACCTCTCAAGTTAGTTGGCAAACAGAACTGGACATGTTCCGGTATTTGCAGGTGATGTTACGCTGGGAATCACAGGTGAATTCCAGAGGTCATTAGCACACATGTGGCCTGAAGTGAACCGGCGGATTGGACACAGTTCAGTGGATTAATGCCCACTGTTTGTGCCGATTGTGGGTTTGCAAATTCAGCTTTCACGGTACAGCTGTGCTTAAGAGTGTGCTTAAAAGCATGGAAGATGGGAGAAAGGGTGGGAGGTGGAGTTTATAAAACACTGCCACCTCAACCACCACCAATATAATTGTTACACATCAGTTGGGCTGCACTTTGATGCGTGTGAGGGGGATCACAGGGGTACCTGACCTTTGCCCTCTTGACCCTGACAGCGCACACTAAAGCTCAAAGCTAATGTCAAGAATTTTTTTCTTTTTGGGCCCCATCCAACTTGGACATCTGTCTAATAGTTAGCCATGCCATATGCTCTTATTGTCTAAGACACATGCTAAGATTGTTACCCTTCCATGCTGTTCTGTGATTACAGATGGAGTTTCAAATAATGAAAATCCACATCTACAAATATAAGACAAGTTTACTACAAAGGAGAGATTCCAGAGTGATTCCAACTTAACAATTAGGTAATATGTAAATGCCCAAATGACATCCTTTAGAATGTTTCAGTTGTTGCCTCATGTTTTCCTATATGTCGAAAGGACTGATGTCATAAGAAAGTCTCCATTTCTGTGAAAAAAGGGAAGGTTAAAATACAATAGTAGTGACTGTATATTCAAGATAGTAAGCAAAGTAACACCAACTTCCCAATCTTTCTCACTCTCTCCAGCTCCCCTCTCTTAGTGCCCTCTCACCCCTAGCTTGTGATGCTCATCAGTTAGCGTTCTGAAAAGAGAACAATAGGGCCTTTTCAGGATATAAATCTCACTCTGTGTTCAGGCATGAAATCTGGGCAGTCAAACAAAAAAGCCATTGACTCTTGTGGCTCAGGAGAGAGAGAAAGAGAGAGTTAGAGAGAGGGAGAGAAGATGCCCCACGTTGAACACCGCTAAAAGCAGTTTGCTGCCCCTGGGCCATAGTCAGCGTGGGGGCAAGATTGACAGATTCTGTTAAGACAAACCTCACAGAGAAGCAAGAGGAGTGGACCACTGGCCTCTTCCTGATATCTAGGGCACTTTTAATCAACACTGGTCTCTGGAGCAACAAAAAAACTCACACTTCAATATTCTGTTGAAAATAAAAAGCTTCAAAGTTGAAAAGTTACCGGTATAGTTTGACTGCAATACACACAGGATCACAGGCAGACAAGGTGTCTTCAGCCAGAGTGGACTTAAAATGTAAATTTGCACTTTCTCATGAGACTGTGGGAGAGTTTGTCTTTCAGTTATCTTTCATTTGAGCCCAAACGGCTCATTGGACATTAAATTCTTTCCATTTAAATTCACTTCATATCAACAAAGTAATGCATACACAAAGAAAACAATGACCTCAAAGAGAGGCAGCTATGAGAAAAGTAGTGGGTTACAAGAATAATTCAGACACGGTCCACAGTCTCCACTACTCTACTTCTATATTGCCTCATCAACACAAAATTCCTTAAAAACAATAACTGTAATCATTCATGTTGTAAGCACTTCAACATGCCATAGCAAGTCTGCTGTCTCACTCCCTGCTGTGATCCAAACAGTCGTGATAGGGAGGAGAAGCGTGATAACAGTTCTCAGCTTCTCTGCCCATTTCACTGTCCCATCACAGGCCCATCAGCACTCCCATTCGCATTCACGGTTTGGGGCAGCCCGCTTGCTTATCTCCCCTATGATAAGGCAGCTTCACGGGGACATTAAACGCCAAACACAATGAAGACTCTTCTGTGTAGCAGAAAAACGTGTGAAATGCAGGCTCCTCTGCGGAGGATCACAGCTCTTTGCTTTCACCCCTGACTCTCCACTGATCTGAGCGACAATGTGGGCCTTTCAACTGACTGTTTTTTTTGGGGGGTGGAGGGGGGTGGTCTAGTGTCTGATGCATACAAAATGAGATGATGTGTCCTGACCCGTCATCAGGAAAATACACCACATCACAAAAGCTTGGGGCGCTAAGAGACTCCAACCCTCCCCCTTTCGCTCTCGACCCCCAACTCTCTCCTCAAGGAAAATGAAAGGACTGTTTCAGTATATGAGCTTATTCATGACATACCCTCATCTGACACACACACACAAAGCATTCTAACAGACCATCCCCCAACCCTGAGGTTGCAACAATTCTGAGAAAGCCCAAGACGCAAATGAGGTATAAAAAAGTCTTCATGAGCACTGCATGCCTTGCATTCTTCATTCCTCCAGACAGTAGGGACTTTATGTCATCTGGCAAGGCCAACGAGACAGGACATTGAGAGAGAGGGAGAGAGAGAGAGAGAGAGAGAGACCAGGCAATACTTTTTGCACACTTTAAGACAACCTTAAAACTTTACTAATTGAGACATATTTCTACCAAACTTAATAATTAGTCTCAAATTCAAATATATTCATGGATATCATCTAAAATATATCTATAATGGAATAAAGATCATTTATGAATATTTCAGGACACTGGGTCTAATGAAAACAGATTACAATTAGGAAAAACAGCACATAAGCCAAGTTAAAACCCACAGTGCAAACTGATAATCATAGAGGACATGTAAAATAGATTAATGAAATATTTCTTGTGCAGCTTTAATATTTTCTTAATAACAATCTCAACACTTTCACTTTCAAAGTCGGCCTAGTTCAACAGGTCCATCCTTTTTCCGAAAAGAACGATTCATTGCCATTTTCTTTCCCAGATTATGGTAAGGGAAGAGGTGAGACGCATAGGGGGTCTAAGCAGAGGGCGGGACCTTGTTTCCCATTGGTTGAAGTCGGGGGGCCACGCCCATGGGTGGTGCCTTGGGTTATCTTGAAGCGCCGTTCAACTAGTATTGGTAGTAGTAGGTTGCATTCGACGCGATCGGGTGAAGGACAAGGAGGGCTGGAGAAATCTCTTCTTTTTTCCTTCACCAAAAAGGAAAAAAAAAAAGAAGCTCGCACCTTTGGATGCACATTACGCCTGTTGGTCTGGAATAATTTTTCAACTACCTGATAAGTTTGCATTCGCTTAAAAAACTAATCTTCGAAAAACAGTCGAACACAATGGGATCCCAGGCGTCAAAGGCAGATGTGGCTGTGGAGGGGAAAGCCGCCGCCGGTGAGCAGGCTGCCGTTAAGACTAACGGACAGGTAGGAACGGCTCCGTCTCATCCGCGCCGCGCGTGACACACCCACATCTAACAAGTGCCTTCACCTCGAGCTCCGTCGCCGCGTTCGCCTTTGCACGACGGTTTTTGGAAGAAAGTAGTAAATCTACGGCGTCACTGTTACTTCTTGTAATGTTTTGTGAAATGCGAGCTTATTTTGTAATCATTTTGTAATTCGGTCTCGTTTTTAACGGCTGAATGAAAACGTGGCCAAAGCAGATCTTTTATGTTTCATTTGTAGCTTTATCGTGCGAAATTAATAAACGTTGTTTTTTCTCGAATAACAGTATTGTAACATTCGAATAGTACTCTATTTCAATTGTACTGAGAGCGCGCGGAGATGCGCGAGCAGGTTCCCATGTGAGGTGCGCTCGGATGTAAGAGGATGCTCTTATTAATAGTTAAATGGATATAGTTTTTTCTTTATTTCTTTTTGAGTACCAGATTTAGCCATGTTATAACGGAGACTAACCTCTTCCCAGTTGAGGCATCGAATAACTTAACACCGTTGATTCAATTATTTGGAGCGCATGCCAGCGAATGGCTTGAACTGCAGACGCGCGAGTGTCTAGACACGGCGCTCGCGACGCGACGGATTTGGATAAACGAAATATTTTTTGGATAAAAAGGGGGGAAAAAGTATATTTTTTATCGCCGATTGTTTGTTCTTTTGAAATGGTATTCGTGGGTAGTCACTCGTCGACGACAAAAAAACATGAATCGAATAGTGTGAAAGCACCGCGCATCGATTTATTTCAGTCTTTTGTCTCCGAGCTGCCGTCGCTACTCGCCTCGCCTGCGTTTGGCGTTGTGCGAGCGCCGCCTGTCGGTGTTTAGCGGTTCTGCAAGGCGTCACCTCCGAGACGGACTTTAATGTACGTGACTGGTCGACGACTAAAGGGATGGAGATTAAATTATGATTCATTGAGTGAAAATGTTTACTCACTTGAACACTGAAGTCAAGTGGAGGCATCTCGTAAAGCTGTAGTCATAAATCAATTAAGAAAAAACGTGAGAGGTTTAATTTAATCAAAATGTATTTTCTTCCTTCAGGAGAACGGTCATGTGAAATCCAACGGAGATGTGAAGGCAGAGGGAGACTCTGCTGCCACCACCAACGGCTCTGCTGAGGCGGCCAAGGAATCCGCGGAGGCTGGAGCGGGCGATGCCATCGAGCCGGCGCCCGCCGCTGAGGGAGAGGCAGCCAAACCAGAGGGCGAGGCCACCAAAGAGACCCCTAAGAAGAAGAAGAAGAAGTTCTCCCTGAAGAACTCCTTCAAATTCAAGGGGATCTCACTGAAGAAGAACAAGAAGAGCACAGAGGTGAAGGAGGAGGCCGCTGCCGCTGCCCCTGCCACCGAGGAGAAGCCGGAGGAGAATGGGGCAGCTGCAGCTGCACCCGAAGAAGAGAAGAAGGAGGAGACCAAGGCGGAGGAGACTCCCGCTCCTGCCGAGACCCCCAAGGCTGAGGAAGCTCCGGCCAAAGCCGAGGAGGCCGCCACCCCTAAGGAGGAGGCCGCGGCCGCCCCACCTGCTGAGCCAACAAAACCGACAGAGGAGACCAACTCCACAGCTGCACCATCTGAACAGAAGGAGTGATTGTACTTCACAAGGACTTTGTGAACTGTTTTTCAAGAAAAAAATTAAATATATATTTATATATATGTGTATATGTATACATATGTATATATACATGGATATATGTATATGTATATATACACATGTATGTGAAAAAAAGAGACTCCTCGTGCCACTTTCTTCAAGATTAATAAGAAATGACAGACTAGATTCACTAGTTCACTTCCCTAATAAATGGCTCAAAGATTTGGGACTATGAATTTAGGTTGAGATCACTTGGAATCAGGATGTCGACACAGGAGTGAGAGTTGAGAGATTGAGAATGGAGTGAAGAGGAGGCATCTTTCAAACCCATCACCACAAAGATGCTATAATACAAAAGATAAACATCACCACATATAATGACTGTTAAAAAAACAACGGAAAAGAAAAAAAAGACTTGCCAACTTTCTACATTCCTATATTTTAACCCAAATTTAAGTATTTTGTGGTGTATAGAGAACCGTTTTAAATATCCAGAAGGCTTTGTCTTGTTTGTTTGAAATCGCATTTTAATTTTCATCTTGGCTAAAAGAAAAAAAAACACATTTGAGCTTGCTATGTTCACATTTGAAGTTTTAAAAAGAAGCAGAGTTGTTATGTGTTAAATGTGAGCCTTGATCTGCTTTTTGTCTCTGTAAATACATTTGACCGATTTTGTTCTTTATTTTGCTAATGTTAAAAGATGTTACTGGTTTTATTGTAAAGTTGATAATGGTAAATAAATGTTGGTTACCTAATTAAGGGTGAAACGTGTTTGTCTTTCTCTTCAATGAAAGATTGAAAAATTAATTCAAGAATGAATTCTAGAATGAAACTCTAACTCTGGAATTAATTATTAAAATACGTTTTTATTTCCTACCATTTAGTCATGAGGAAAATATGAAAGAAATTCCAGAAAATCTCCTAAAAATACATCTAAAACAATCATTTATTGATTAAGTGTTGGTGGCCTAGTGATAGGACACTCGCCTTTGGACCCTAAGTTGCTCTCAGGGGAACTGTCCCTGAAATTAGGAAATGTAAGTCGCTCTGGATAAGAGCGTCTGCTAAATGCTGTTAATGTTAATTTTTAAATTGTTATGCTTTAATTTGAATCAACATTTTAAGAAGGCACTGATATGTACATTACAAGTAGATAAGCCAGTTAATGCCTGGTTAGAGGCTAAAATATGTCTCATCTAACATGCACACATATTCCAGTTCAATGTGACTGCTTTAATTGAGTACCAACGTTCTGTTGGCCGTACAAGCTTATTTATAGGTTTAAAAGCAGTTTAGTGTCACAAAGTAATGAGACAGACAACAGATTGTTCATAAAACTGGATTGTAAAACAAAATGGAATTAGGAGACATTATTACCATATAATATGGAATCAGGCAACAGATTTACGATTGTGATTCAATGAGTAACATTTACTTAGCTATTTTTGCTGTGTAATGTTAATCATTTTTTACAATAATAATTGTCCATAAATACTTAATCTAAAAAGGAATTTTTGACTGATGCCACATCATTGTATGTAAAATCCCAGTTCTGTTTGTAGAATAGAAATCGTTTAGAGCATTCAAACTGTCTGTTCATATTTTAAAAAAACAGCTGGTTATTATTACCATTTTCCTCCAATGTGCCACCTTTTCCACAAATAGATCTTTTCCCAGTGCTTAGTTTGAATTTGGACGTACAGCGCCACCCTGTGTGATTTTGGAGTATTGCTACCATTCGTAATAAATATTTTGGACTTTGAGTCATCTTATGCTTGTGGCCTAAGAAAGTCATTATGCACTCTTTTTAATAAATGTTTTTATAGTATATAAAACAGCTTGTAGTGTGCATACATTTGTATAGGATATGTATGTGTGGCTCTTACCTTTAAGAATTATTCAAACAGCACAGTGGCAACAAAATGATTACTTAAAGCCACTGCAAATGCTGTACCAATATAGTGTATTACATAGTGGTTACATAAAGTATTTATTTATTTATTTATTTATTACTACTATTAGTCATATCACTTATATGATTGTACAAGGGAGTAAAAAGCTTATGTGCCGGGTCCACAATAGCATAAAGGCATAAAATAATAAAAACAGAGTGCAAGATCATATACGCATACACTACATATAATCCACAACTACGAGAATAACAGCAGTTGTTTGTGCAGGGATGAACAAACAATGTGTGTGCACCTTGTGTTATCATTCAGTACAAGTTCAACATCCCAACAACTCGATGGAAGAAGGTTTCCCGAAGTCTGCTGATACAGGACCTGAAACTGCACTATTGTTTACCAAATTAATGTACTACAAAGTTTGAAAGAGGGATCTTTTTCGATTTTCTCTGCTTTACTCAAACTCTGCCTAGTGTCAGTGTCATGGAGGGAGGGGAGCTCAGATCCCCTGAGTTATGCACCTCCAGGATCCTAAGGCAACTGACTCTTTCCACTTTGGTCCTATTAATTCAAATAGGACTGTGCACTCTATTCCGCTTCCTGGAGTCCACTGTTAGCTCTTTAGCCTTTGCGACATTGAGAAAGAGGTGATTTTCCTGGCACCAGAGTACAAGGGCATTCGAGTGTTCACTTCCTCTCTGTACGCAGACTCATCGTCTTTGGAAATGAGGCCAACATCTATTGTGTCATCCACAAATTTCATGAATGATGTTGGATTTACAGTATGTGATTCTACTCAGTAATAGATGAAGAACAGTTGACTAAGAACACATTCCTGTAGGACTCCTATGTTGAGAGTGCAAGTAGAGGAAGTGATGTTGATCTTCAGTTGATCACTCTGGCGATGGGAAAACTGAAACAAGTCCAGAACAGCAGGCAACATTGAGCATATAAGTTCCATTACCAGTTTCTCAAAGCATTTGCTAGAAGAGATGTTAAAGCCATTGGCCTCAAGTAGTTCAGGCATGAAACTTTTGCAGATTCTAAAGCAGGAACAATTGTGGCAAATTTGAAGCAATTTGAGACAATTATTTAATTCAGTGTACTGTTCAACTCTGAACACTGTTGTGTTCCAATAATTTTAAACTTTTAACTATCTGATATGATAATAAATGACCGCTCAGGTATAAACCAAATCATACTTAACCCAGTATTGAGGCACAGGATACCAGAATGTCTGCATAAAACATATAATAAATAGGCTTGAAGTGAAATTTTACTCATTGTTGGTGCTTGTGCATAGTGAAAATGAATTTGAGGAGATTCTCATCAAACAACACTTGAGGGAAATATTTTTAAGTGGTGTTACAAATCTCAACCTAGCTGTGATACTGTGTGAAATACTCAGCAGCATGTGCCAAATGAACTGATGACAGTACAATTCACACTGCTGCACCAGCACCACAACATCAGAAACAGAAACGAAAATGAAAGAGTCAAACAAGGAAAAGCCAATGCAATATTTGATTTTTTCATTACAATTGCACTTGTTATGGGGGAAGGTGGGTTTTATTAAGCAGCAAACAAACTTTTTAACTGTTATCTGAAGCTTGGGTCTGAACAACTTTGACAAGTGCTAACTGTAATGGCTGCTCATGGATACCTCAGTGGCACCTTTACTGGTTTAAGACTTGAACCAGTGACCCTCAGATCATTGGGCCAACTCTCTAAACGTTATACAACCACTGCCACAGTGTTAGTAATTCCTAAACGAATCACTTCACAAGACACATTAGGCCCCAAGACACATTGATAAGGCACTCTATCCTAAATTGTGGAAAACTTTAAGTTGGTGTTAGAACACAAAGGGACTGGATATCCACTGTACAGAAAAAGTGTCCTTTCTGATCCCAGTTCACTGCTGAAAAACCTTACATTGTGCATGGAATGTCAGGCAGCAGTCATTTTGCCTCATGATAACAATTTAGGCATGGGTGGTGGTGTAATAGTTTAGGAAGGTATTAGATCCTACCTAGGTATTGCTGCTGAAATGTCTGTCACTATATGACAAGAGTGTAACTTTTAACGTCTGCTTCAAGCAGGATAACCAGCTTTGTCACAAGGCTCATATTTCACACTGGTATTTTGAATATGACTGACTTAAATTCACTAGAACTTTCACGAGAACTCACATTCACAAGAAATCAATCCATCCCAAACATCTTAGGGATGTATTTGCACACCTTAGGTGTGAAGATGCATGGGCCATATTTGTGATGATCTTATGACAATATGGGTTAATATCTTAAGAAAACATTCAATCACCTTATTGAATCTAAGCCGTGTGACACAACACAATCATAACATTTGAGTAGCAAATACTCAGTGTCTTTGTTTAGGTGTTAACTATTGAAAAAAAAAACGTCACAGCATGCGAGACAGAAATGTACATTTTGGTGCATTTTTGATAAGCGATTTCTCATTAAGACATATGACGTCCCGTGTTCTGGCGCTTCCTTCGTTTTTCTAGCCTCGCCTACCCCCCTCGTCATCACTTCACAGGAAGTTCAAAGCATCTTTGCAACTTGCGGTGAGAGTTTACTGTAAAAGGGTTCCACGCCTCTTTAGACATTAATAAGGTACGTACAAAATAGTTAAGTTACAAACGGTGACAGATTTTAGAATAATAAGGAATGTAACGAGTATGTGTGGTTATCCAGAAAAAGAAAAAAATATATACATATATATATATATTATATATATATATATATATATATATATATATATATATATATATATATATATATATGCATGTATATGTAAGTACACAACGGTAACATAATAATATACTGTACAGACAAATAGACAAAAATCCAATGCAATCTGGAATGAAATGAGTCTGTTTTATACAGAACTAGACGGTTTGAAACTTAAAAGCAGAAACGCCTTGGGAAACAGAAGGCAGAGTGGAGGAAGGTGATTGGTTCCGTCGCGTAACAGAAACGCCTCAAGAACGCAAACCCGAAACCTGATTGGTCCAGACGCCGTACAGACAAGTTGCCATTGAAGTGAACTGCGCAGAAAGCCCGGCAGCCTCAGCCTCACACTGTAATTGGAGGTAAAATGGCGCTGACTTCCCAAGGAACAAAGAAGAAAGTTTGCTATTATTATGACGGTAAGAATGGGGACTATGGGTCTCAAATTTGTAATTTTCATGCTTGTGCTGGTACGATAAGCAGCGCCTGCTGCGGATAGACGCCGCAATCCACTAAATCCTGTTGTGTGCTCGCGAGACTGGTAGCAAGATTTAGCCGGTTGAAGCTAGCACAATGCAATTAGCATTGGCAAGCTAGGCTAGGCAACGTAAAAACGAAAGATTGTCGCTTTGCTAGTTATTTAATAGCGGCAATTCTGAGCAGTATAATTACGGTTTATGTGGTTTTCGACTATGGACTTGTAAAAAGTCATGGAGTATGCTTTTATGCTAAGTCAACGTTAGCATGATGGAAAGGCATGCTAACACAAGAAAATAGCCAACCAAAGTTGCCTAGCTTGCTAGTTTAGTTGGCATCCAAGTTCTCTTTGAGCGGTGTTTGCTTTCTAGCTACATGAAGATATTTTTTAAATGGTAATTCCTTTGGTAAATGACTTGCTAATGAGTTTAGGTTGTGTGAGAACAGTAAAAAGCCGCTGCTTCAGTCTTGCGCTGTAACTTTGTGCCGCGCTATCCGGTGGGGAAGAGTGCTATTAGCCTGCGGCTAACGCTAACGTGGGTTCTGCACGTAAAAGCGCCTCTAACCCGGTAACGGTACCGACCGGTGCGTGCTGCGCGTTCTCGTTGTTGCTATTTTCGCACTGTAAATATAATTGTCTTAATTTCAACTTTGTGTCTTTTCTAAAAGTGAATATTTACATTATTTCGTGACTTTTTGCTCGACTCAAAATGTTCAAAACGTAACGCATTCGTTTTGTTCTGTGTGTGTGGGGTTATTATTTTATTCTTACTTCTGTATTTTTTTTTTCTTACTATAATTTGTGTCTATAGGCGATGTTGGCAATTATTACTATGGCCAGGGCCATCCCATGAAGCCTCACAGAATCCGCATGACTCACAATCTGCTCCTCAACTATGGGCTGTACAGGAAGATGGAGATCTATGTAAGGGACATGGGAGCTTTTTTGCATTAACAAATACACTATTAGGAAAAACGACTAGTGATCTGTTGCTTTTGTTTTGCATGCGTGTCTTGACAGAGGCCACACAAAGCCAACGCTGAAGAAATGACCAAGTATCACAGCGATGACTACATCAAGTTCTTGCGTTCCATTCGCCCGGATAACATGTCGGAGTATAGCAAGCAGATGCAGAGATGTGAGTATCCACTCCCACAACTGTGATCTTATTGTGACAACAATGTGAAACTAATGAAATCTGAGGTTCCGACATTTGCATTCTGGCCTTGAAAACACAGTTATCTTAGTAATCTATTGATTAACTTTGAAAACTTAAGTAATCTTATAGCCTGCAATGTAAAATAAGCTTTTCCCTGAGCTATGGCCTGTAACTTAGATTCAGAAAGAGCTGTTTGGAAGGAAATAAGAGAAAATTTTGTTAATTACTGGTGTCTTCTTGTGTTCGGAATCAAGTGAACGTGTTCGTTTGTCGTATAAGATTTTACGTGACAGTCCTAAGTCTTTCTTCATAATAAGTGACACTGACTAGGATCTGAATGTCAGTGTTACGCAAAGATCAGAGTCTTGGTGTTGTGATGCAGGAATGTTGAATAAACAAATATAGATTAGCAAAGTAATGATTGGTTTATAGCAATTCCAAATTTCTGGGTCTGTATTGGAAAACAGAACAGAGGTTATCTAGTCTGGTGGATCAAGAAAGCTCAAATCTGGAAGAGATATGTTTAATCGTTTTCACATTCCAAAGACTCTACATGCCGAAGTTTGGGACAGTATTGTAATTCTTTGTTTGGTCTCCCCTCCAAATTAAAACACTGCCCCCTATTGATTGCGTGTATGTTTAATTAATATATGCATGTTGGTTCCTTTGTGAATATCTGCAGACAGTGGCAGCACATCTTTGCAAAAATGCAGTTTCAGATGTAAACTTCCGCCTTTAGAAGACCTTTGTGCACTAGACACTGATTCGTATCAGACAATGTCTGATATGAAAGGCAGAATTCATTGGCTTGAAAGGGGCTTGAATATATTTTTATAGGGAGGGCCATTGCTCACATTGTCTAACAAGTCACAGAATGTGAATGTAAAGTGCACATGGTAATAACATATTGTAATAAAATGATTTTTTTAAACATGGCATATATGTGCCTGTTAGTTTTCTGCCTAATCCCAGTTTAGATTTTAAGCAGTTTAAAAGTTTTGAAGGGACATTCGCCCAATTATCCATGTCTTGACACTCAACACATAGTGTTGCAGTTACCTCAAAATGCTGAAGCTCTTTTTTGACTCCTGAATTTTATCTCTTCTCCTTCCACAGTTAATGTTGGTGAGGACTGTCCTGTTTTTGATGGATTATTTGAGTTCTGCCAGCTTTCAACAGGCGGTTCTGTTGGTAAGTGTTAAGATTGCAACTCTTCGAAATTGGACTTTATTCGTCCTGGTAGACAAACATGTTCAGCATGATCAGTTGTTACTGCTTGTGTTTAATAGAGGTTTTCTCTCTTGTCCAGCTGGTGCTGTGAAGTTAAACAAACAGCAGACAGACATCGCCATCAACTGGGCTGGTGGCCTTCATCACGCCAAGAAATCTGAGGCTTCGGGTTTCTGCTACGTGAATGACATTGTACTTGCCATTCTGGAGCTACTCAAGTGGGTCACTTTTAAATCTCATTATTTAAAATATTTACTATCTTTTTTGTGACCGTATTGCTGAATGCTTGACCACTCTTGTAAGACTTCTTTTTAACACTTTGGCAGATACCATCAAAGAGTGCTGTATATTGATATTGACATCCATCATGGTGATGGAGTAGAGGAGGCTTTCTACACCACAGACCGTGTCATGACTGTCTCTTTTCACAAGTATGGAGAGTACTTCCCAGGCACAGGGGACCTCAGAGTGAGTACACATTTTTCCTCTCTTCTCCTGTGACTGTACATGTATTTATTATGGAAAAATTTACATTAGTAACTTGTGTTTTTCTGTAGGATATTGGTGCTGGAAAGGGCAAATACTATGCTGTGAACTACCCCCTCAGGGATGGGATTGACGATGAATCTTATGAAGCCATATTCAAACCTGTAAGTCACTAGGCTCAGCAAATGCCTCAAGTCAATGGTTGTTCACCCTATATATTGGGGCCCCTTTTCATTGCCTAATGGCATTTCACAAAATCCCCAGCATCTATTTTTTTCTCTTTGATAAATAAGGCTTCAGTAAGACAAACATCTGTGGTAGAATTATCGGTAGAAATTTGAACCATTCCTGATCATGTAATTAATTGGTGTTAAGAGTCCTATGTGTTAATGTTCCCAACCCTTCTTTTAACATTTTCTTCAAAGTTGCCTTTCTGCACAAAATCGATTTTAATACGTATCCAGCTCCCCAAGCCGCTCCTGGCTTATTTTCAGTGTCATTCAGTTGCCTTGCCTTACCCCTCTTGGAAAATCCCCCCAGCCCCCACTTGGGGATCCCCTGACGTAAGTGTTGGTTGTGAAAAATTCTTATCACATGCTGCTGTGTGTTTCAGATCATGGCCAAAGTGATGGAGATGTACCAACCGAGTGCTGTAGTTCTTCAGTGTGGTGCTGACTCGCTGTCAGGGGACAGGCTGGGCTGTTTCAACCTCACTATCAAAGGTCACACAACTCTTGCCATCAGCTGTGACAGCAGTACTCTTGCACACATGCATCATGCTCCTTGTTCTGTAATGTATAGTAACAGTGTGTTGTTCTCGTCTCCAGGCCATGCCAAATGTGTGGAATACATGAAGAGCTTTAATCTGCCCTTGTTGATGCTGGGAGGAGGCGGCTACACCATCAGGAATGTGGCTCGCTGCTGGACGTACGAGACAGCTGTAGCTCTAGACAGCACTATTCCCAATGGTAAGAAACATTTAGAGCAGATGGGATTCTCTAAAGTCAAGAAGCTACTCTTAAATTTGTAACTCAAGCAAAGTATAAGGAATTGTCAGATACTACATATCGTTTTCTCTTATCTCAGAGCTTCCATACAATGACTACTTTGAGTATTTCGGACCTGACTTCAAGCTTCACATCAGCCCTTCCAACATGACCAACCAGAACACAAATGACTACTTGGAGAAGATCAAGTAAGTGTATTTTATTGTAAAGCCACGTAGAGTCATTTGGTTAATTGATTGCGTTGGAAAAGGACTTGTGAATGTAATGTCTCTCTCTTTTCCACTCTGTCTGCATCCAGGCAGCGTCTGTTTGAGAACCTGCGCATGTTGCCTCATGCTCCGGGCGTGCAGATGCAAGCGATCCCCGAGGATGCTGTTCAGGAGGACAGCGGTGATGAGGAAGATGATCCAGACAAGCGCATCCCCAGTGAGTATCAACCACCGGATTCTGTTTGCTTTTCTAAATGCCATGCCAGTGCAGGTGTTAAACATTGAATGGACGTTTGGTTCTAAATCTCAGTAGCAGTGTGTTGATAGCTTA
This sequence comes from Distichodus sexfasciatus, assembly GCA_032718565.1. NCBI lineage: Eukaryota > Metazoa > Chordata > Actinopteri > Characiformes > Distichodontidae > Distichodus > Distichodus sexfasciatus. Next base: position 4,813,938 of record JAVGVS010000010.1, on the reverse strand, counting down.
AGCATTTGGACTTTTGTCCTGATGTCGTGATGAAAAGATTAAACCTACTGTAGTAGTATTACTGGAATTGCATTTTCCCAAAGTTTAGACAGTGTACTCTGAGATTGTGGCTTATGTTTGTGCGTTAGTAATTTTAGTGATTAGCAAAACACTCATGAATGTTCTCCTTCACCAGTCCGTGCCCACGATAAACGGATAGCCTGCGATGAGGAGTTCTCAGACTCTGAAGACGAAGGGCAGGGTGGGCGCAGAAACGCAGCCAACTATAAGAAGACCAAGAGAGTGAAGACGGAGGAGGAGAAAGACGGGGAAGAGAAGAAAGGTGAGCAGACAGGTACAGCTATGAGGAACTATTACTTTCTCACTATGGCCATTTGGCTAATATGGGACGCTTTTCTACATGTTGATTCACAAAAAAAGTAGTCTAACAATGCATTTTCCTTGATATTCCTTGATGGTGTGATTCTGTCCTTAGGAATAAAGAGTTTTAGGGACGAGTATTTCTAATTATTTTCTTTTTAATCCAGACATGATCAAATAGGACATTCAAGACTCACACATGGCTTTTTATTGACTGGTGTTGAACCCCCACTGTCATTTTTTGTAATGAGCCTCTGTCAATAAAGCATGTATTATTTTCTTACTCTGCCCCGAGCACCAAAAGACAGTGTTTCTATAGGCAAAGAACTGCACTTGATGTTTTTAATTAAGGTCCCACCTTTGAAAGCTAGTATGAAAGTGAGTGATTTGTCATTGTGAACACATCAAAGTGCACCACCCCGAAATGTGAGTCTGCACCTGACCCATCAGTGAAGGAGCAGTGGGCAGCTAACAAGGGCAGTGCTTGGGGGCGGTACCTTGCTCATGAATACCTCAGTGGTCACTTTATTGGTTTTGGATTTGAACCCAACCATTATGCCACCAACTGCCCCAGTATAGATGTTAAACTTGTTTAGATTGTTTGGTGGTTTATTTTATTTGTATAATTCCTATTCCTAATTTTGTTTTATCAGACCTGCCTTGGCCATAAAATAGCCATAGTTGCTAATATTGCATTAAATTTAAACAAACGAACATGTCTCAAATGAGGTGTGCTACTGTATGTTTGTGAAAGATTAATGATCTTGTGTGTTTCATTCCTTGTAGATGTGAAGGAGGAGGAGAAAACTCCAGAGGAAAAAATGGACACAAAGGGGTGAGTGCTGAATTGTTCTGTTTGTTTTCAATCAGAGCGACAACTTTTGTGAAATGTTTGTTTTTAGCTTTAAATATCCTACTTAATTGTCTCATGGATTTTGAAGCAGCGTAGTATTAACTGCAGAGGTTTCAAACTATAGTGAAAAAGAGGAAATATTACAGTGTTTTTCTTTATTGCAGGCCAAAAGAAGAGTTGAAAACGACTTGAGAAAACAAACCCACCTGGGTGCATGAACTTAAATTGTTGTATACCCCCACATTACACCCCTTAAATACACACACACGTTCATGTGTGCTTGCTCATGCAGGCACACGCTTAGCTACCAAGCTAAAGACTGTAAATTATTTTCTAAGACTCATTTTACTATTTGTATTCTTAATGAGCGGTATAAAGGTTTTTTGCATTACAAATGTGAATGGAAATGTAAGATGTATGTTTTCCTTTTCTCCCCTTCTTTTTGTGCTTTGAAGCTTTTTTCTATTTTTTAAAAGTTAGAAACTTGTCACTGTCTACCAAAAGTGTCACCTCAAGCAGGACCAGAAGCAGTAGTTAAAGAGTTGGCAGCCTTTAGTTTTCCTTACCCAGGAGGCCTATCTCTTAAGTTATTTTAAATCATGGACGTGAACTCGTACATATTTCACTTCCCCTTTAGCTGTTGTTTTTTGGTGGATGCTGTTACCTGCCACAGTGTCCTTTACCTCATTTTTAAGAGATACGTGTTTTAATGAGATGGTGTCTGTGTTGATGGCTTTGCTCTGAACCTCTTCCCTGCTCCTTTGGGACGTGGAGATAAAGACTTGCGTTATCGTTGTTAGACTCCAGCTTATTACCTATTGTGGTTTATTCTAGCAGGTCAGCGGCACTTCTGGCCAGAAATAGCAGTTTAGGAGTTCGAGTTCAGTTGTTTTGAAATGTCTGTATTAACAATGCCTTTGGTAAAGTAAATAAAGAGAATGTTATCTCATCTAGCATCTCCTGTCATTTTTCCACAGCTTTCATGCTGGATGTGTGATATCAGCTGAATGATTTATCTTTAGCCAAGGCCTTAGCTCCTCCACAGGACATTTCCATCTGTTTCAACTTAGTTTAACTGACCTTAAAAGTTTCAATTAAATCTAACTGCATTCACCTTTATTCATTATTGGACAGAGCCATTGAAATATTGCAACACTGCAAATTCAAAACATACATTATTTTAAGTTTAAGTAAATAAAAGTACGTTAACGTGACAAGTGAGTTTTTGCTGTAGTATTAACATTAAAAATCAGACAATACTAATTTGCTTACATTCCTCTAAGGACATCCAAGATTCTTGCGGACAGTTACACAGGCCTGTCTTTCTTTCAGCTATACTTTTTCTGACATACAAACAGCAATAAACGCTAAATGAACTTTTGTAGATTAATGCTGATGCCAGACTACCAGTGTCTGGGCTGTCTTAAAATCTACCACCAGCCAGCAACTGTAATACATTTACAATGTAGAAATGTTTCAATTTTACGAACACAATAGTAATGCGACAATTGTTAAAAAAAAAAACTTCGCGCATCCGGCAAATGTTGCAGTGCGAAACGTACACCGCTCCCTCCTTGTGGACTGCCTCATTCTCACCAGCAAACAGGGTTCAGTTGTCTGTTAGAGAGCCTATTGTTTCTGTTTTTGCTGTTCCAACCATCTAAGTATGTCTCCTGCTGGTAGTCATAGTGACCGCAGGTAGTATGTCATCTTGCAATATTTTCAAGTTGCAATGGGGGTCATTGGAACATCGCCATCAAGTCAGGGACTACCTGTATTTTAAAATGAATATTAAAGTGCATGGGACACTACACACACAACCACAATGAGATGTCTGCTGAATATACATCGGATACAATAACCACACTTATTTAAAACAACACAGGACCTGTAACAGACTGTTCAACACCTGAACCAGTTTGTATTTGCTGTTATGAGAACAGATATTTGCCAAAGACCACCGTTGATACTGACTACACAAGATAAACATACCAAAAAGACAAATAATTCAAACTCAGTTTTATTTAAGTTTGCTTTATTAAATACAGAATGGAATGAGTTTTTTTAAACTGAGTATAAAACAGGCTGCAGCCTTGATGATGTTCAGATGTAATTTAGGTGTTGATCTGACCAGAACTCGAGGAATGCTACAGGTGTTTTACACCTCAAGCTCAAAGTCAAAGTATTGAGGATCGAAGTAATGAATTCTGACGTAACCATCCTCTCCACCGCTGCTGTAACTATAAAACAAAACAAAGTGTCTTAGCACTGATATTTTCATGTTAGTATTGTAATGTTAGATATCAATACTTAAAGTAAGAAAAATGGCTTGTGTATTAGACAATATGACTACACTTAAGTTAAACTGAAAATTTTATATTTAGATTTCATATATTTAAAATTGCAAACCAAACAGTAAATAACTAACACTCCCCTAAAGTATGATGGGCCCCAATAAGAAAATACCGGTGAATGAGACCCAATGTTCTAATTACAGAGCAGAACAACAAAATATTTAGTATCAGTTACAGTAATGTTTCATCTTTGCCAACTGAATCCACAAGTTAGAGACATAATTCCAGCATTACTTAGGTTGGGGAGGCAGTAGCAATACCTTTTTCCATCTGGATGGAACGCCACACAGTTGATGGGTCCGAAATGGCCTTTCACTCTCCCGAACTCTTCTTCGTAGGCGGCATGAAAGAACCTGCACAGTATCAAAACCAGAATATCACTGAAGCAGAGCATATCACCAGCAGCGCATAAAAGCAGCCCCTTTTAAGTCTGAATTAGTCATCTTTTGTTGATTTTCTAATGAAAACTAACTCAATACACACAACCCAATTATCCACCACTTCCACACATTAACACTGCTGATTAGATATTTAGATGATGCACCACTTCATGTTAGGGGCAATATGATTTAAAATCTCACATTTTTAGAGCAATGTGGGCCATTATATTTAGTCAAAAACAAGTCAAGCATTTATGTTGTGCTTATACAGTATTTACTTATTTTGACTGAATTAAAGCAAGAAACACAAACACATGGGCCTACCTAGTGTAGGAGTAAATGCTTCTTTAGGTTTGACAAAGCTGAAAAACATCTAAATAAAATTTAACACCCTCTTTTTAATCTATGTTAGTGAGCAAAGCATTCAGAGGACTTCATAAATTTTGGTCTACTGCCTGCAGGATGCAGGATTTTAGGGATTGAAGGGAAGTTCACAGACCAAAAGTAATCCCAAAATAGAAAACTGAAGCAGTTAAAACAACCCCGTTTTTGAGATCAACAAAACGGACCATGTCAAAGGCTGCCCTGAACACTGACCTGGCTTCGAATTTGCCAATCCTAGTAGAAGTGGTTGTGACCTCCATAGCCTCCTGACCTCCTCCCATGACCACCTGTGTGCCAGTACAAGCAAGAGTTTAGTAGGAATAACCAGTACAACAGGACAGCAATACAGGCTAGGGGTTATGTTTGCATCAGTTATAAGAATGTGTGTCAAATGATGATCTTATTAGCCACACATATAATAAGACTGCACACAAGTACTAGGTTATCCACGATTATCCATGTTCAGTTCATTCTTCAGCTCACCAAGTCCACAGTTATTAATATATAATCATTACATATTACAATATATTCATTCAAGCCACAATTTTGTGTTTAAATATTGCAGACGTCCCAAAAGTTGAGAAACTATGATAAGCAAGAAAGGCCAATTTGTCTAGGGGGAAAAAAAAAAAAAAAAAACACGATACCGCGCGTGACTTTTTGCGGGGGATGACGTTCCACATTACAGTCGCGAGTGCTCACAAAAAATATTGTTCACGCAGCTTCGGTTTACATAGCGAAGAACGTTATTTATGTGTTTTTACGCATTTACTTCTGTTTGTGCGCAACCAAGTCATTCGCTTCAGTCTTCAATGAATATCTCCAATGAATGTGCTTTGAGACGGCTTTGTGTAACTTTAACGTGAGGTGATCAGAGCTGCGACTGGCCGCGTGAACAGTGGGGGACAGGGCTGGGCGTGTGTGTGAGTGAGAGTGACACTCTACTCTTGAGATCTAAATGCGAGTGCAGTATAAACGGTATTACAAAATCCTATGCTGCGTGTAAAAATACATCGGTATAAATAAATATTCCTCCAAATAAAAAAATCCATTGTTTATCTTTTCAACAATCAGCTTTTCGAGATCTTTTCTCATGACTTTTTCGACTTACAATGCGGGGCAGGGGAAAGTTGTGCGACTGACAAGCGGGGAGAAAGCGATGGCGAACTAGAGTCTCATTTTAAAACAACATAGACTATATCGACATGAATGATATTGTCTCATCCTATATCATATGAAAATATATAAAATATTTCTTAAAATATCGAGATATCGTCCAGCCCTAGAACCTCCAAATGATTTATGTTCTGCTCTAAATAATATAACAGAACAGCATGCACAAAAAATGGACTGAAATGGGCTTACATGGTCCATAATGGGCGAGATGGCTGCAGAGTTCACTGGTCGCTCAGTTTTGAAGGTTTTGATGTGATCTAGTGATGTTGAATCAAACAACTACAGGGAGTAGAGCACATCAGTTTCAAAATATTAAAGTTAAATTTGGTGCAACACGTGCTCTCATATATCATTTGCATTCTAATAACTGCTGTAATATAAAGATCTATAATTCATATAAAATCTATAAGAATTCAAAAGAACACTTCTTCATATACATAAGTATGCCAGACCTTAGCAGCACAGTCCTTGGAGGCTGTAATGAACATTGTCAGATCTAAAGATGGCTGGATGTCATTGATCTGCTTCGTATGTTCCTTCACCTTCTTCAGCACCTCACCAGACTAACAAACACAAATGAGGCAAATTAGCTTATGTTTAGACAGTAGCATCATTCTTCTGTTACATACATCTTAGATATAGACATGTTTTTGCAGAAAGAATACTTTCATTAGCTCTGCAAAAGAAAAAAAATTTGAGAGAAGTTTGCAAACCTTGCCACTAAACTGGTTGATTTCCCCATTTTCATGACCAGCGACCACAAACTCCCCCAGTGGCCCCCACACTGCACTTGTGATCTTTGATTCACTGCAGGGCACAGAAAGATATGGCTGGTTGTCCTCTGAGGGAAAGAAAAAAAATAATCATTAAACACAGAACAAACTGGGAGTTACATTTGGCATTTAGCAGGCGCTCTCCAGAGCAACTTCCTTTCTCTAATTTCAGGGACAATTTGCCTGAGAGCAATGTTAAGGGTCTTGCTCAGGGACTCAACGGTGGTAGTGCTGGAGGTAGGACTCGAACCCACAATCTCTTGTTCCAGATAAGAGCATGCGAACCACAAGACACCATCACCCCACAATGGTCTTACTCTAATGGTCATTTTAAGAGGACATCCTGATCCTGTATTGAGTCCATCTACGGCTGCTTTACGTAGGCAAACATGTTGGATGTAACACATAAGGACACAATCCCCATGCCTGAGGCAGGACACATGCTAAGCTACTGTCTGCAGAAGGGAAGGCTGCTCACCAATCTGCTGTGGGTCTCGCACATCAAAAAAGTTTAAATAACACTGGTAGCCCATCTGCTTGTCGGTGGAGAACATGATGATGTTCCCGCTGAAGTCGAAGCCACATGTCCTCACGGCTGAGTTGGTGTCGAGCACAGCCAGCTGTTTACCTGAAATGAACGTCATACAAATCAGGCAGGGATCTCTGTTTTCTGGCTCACAAACATTACAGAACAAATATTACAGAAGAGCAGTTCCACACCAACAGATTCATGAGATACAATAGGTAACTTCCTGTTAATTATTTGAAAATGTAAACGACTGAGAACACTAAAACTGCAGTTTTAATATTAATATTTTAATATATTAACATTATGCACAACAGTCAACTAAAACCTGAATTAAAAGGATTTATCAGATTTAAATGTACCTTGCTTGACATAATACAGAAATTAGAGAACATGACTATCATTTCAACATTTCAAAGCAACAAAGAATTTGCTTTGTCAATATTTTCATAATAAAACAAGGTAAATAATAAGACACTAAGACTGGGGTTAACCTACCTGTCTCACAGTCCCAGAGCCTACAGCTGTTATCAGCGGATCCGGTCAGCACATTCTTTGTATCCCCTTAAAAATGTGTTAAGGTGACTAAAAACATATTCAGTCTGCAGTATACTCAGAATACACAGCTCCTTACAAAATCTGTCCCATTTGAGAAACATGGAATAAATATTTCCTTAAGGATACAGTCCACATCCACACACCATACGGCCCCAGTGTGTCCATTGTAGGTGCCGAGCCTCTCTCCATTGACAGAGTACCAAACGTTGACAAACTGAATCGAAGTATAAAAGATTAGGTGTGTAAAAAAAGATACAACCACAAAAGACTTAGAGTCTCAAAACAAAGCAAGTTATCTCCACCCACCTGATCCTTTGCCACAGAGAACAGCAAGTCCCCTTCTCTGTTGTATTTAATCTGAGTGATGGAGCGCTCATGGCCTTGTAAGAGGATGGGTTTCTGCAGAATGCACATGTAATCCAGGTTAACAAATGCAACTGAGGAACCTGTACCATTTGATACTGATGCGGTTTACAATCACTGCATAAAAAAAGAGGCCAAATCGCCCAAGACGGTAAATATGGATTCAAGTCAGATGTAGCCTCTTTCCTGTTAGACTATTTTTTTTAATAAGACAAAGCAGTAAATAGCTTTTTAAAACTCTTCTCTTCACAGTGGCTTTATATATTTTGCAATTAGAATTATTTAGAATTATGGTGTCTTTCCCCAATTCTAAAATCACTTGTCAGTTTAAAATGTTTTATTTGCTTATATACATTTCTATTTCATACATACATATATATATATATATATATATATATATATATATATATATATATATATATATATATATATATCACACACACACACACACATATATATATATATATATATATGTGTGTGTGTGTGTGTGTATGTATATATACATATAACACACACATATATATATATATATATATATATATATATATATATATATATATATATATGTGTGTGTGTGTGTGTGTGTGTGTGTGTGTATGTATATATATGTATGTGTGTGTGTAACAAATTTATGTAGATGACTTTCAATATATAGTAATTTTAATTTATTGTATCCCTACGTCACCCCGTTAAATATCATTTAAGCTATTTTTAAGTTCAGGTCATTTTAATTGTGTTTTATGTCTTATTTGTTATCCTCATAAATCTCTAATAGCTAGCTATTTACATATTTCACTGATTCACACTCATTGCAAAAGCACTTTGTCCTGCTTTTCCATTTATGAAAGGTGCTACATGAATAAAGATTATTATTATTATTATTATCCGTTAAACGGCGTGCATTAGAAGTTGCATTAAGCACCGCAAACACTATGCAAGCAGCAATGTACATTATGTAGCTACATAACGTTACACTGAAGCATAGAAAACATAATTATCTTAGCACATTTGACACCAGAGATGCATCTAATGTCTGCAGTAAAACTGTGGCACTGCCAAAAAACCCAAAAGCGAATGAAGTTTCTAAAGACTACGATACGTAGCAGCTTGTGAACGCTTCAATTTCACTACGAGAGAACCGCGTTAGCCAGTTAGCAGAGAAGCTACTCGCGATAAGTTGATCAACATATTTATCCGTCAGCGATCGACGCCCTCTGTTTTGACACACCAAATTCGAATAATTGCGCTTACCATTTTCACGGAACTCGCAAACTTTGCGTCTTCTCAATTGTCCTCCTTTTGTTGTTCCCTAGAAAAACTCACTTCGCCATACGCGTGCTCAGCAGCGCCGGATACAAAGCGGAAAAGAATGTTTCAACTTCCTGTGGTGCAAAATAAAATCGCTCCTAAGCCTAACACGTTCCAGCGCTTGACGGTTCCGGCGGTTAAAAACTGCAACCTAAAGAAATCGGATTATTTAAGAAAACGAGTAAATAAAAGTTCACGACGAAATACGACAAAGCAGCTTGCTATTTAGATCATAGAATGCGGGGAAGAGTTCGTAAGATTTCAGCAAAATAAAAAACAAAAACTAAAGAGAAGTCATAAAACTTATAAGAAAGAAAAATGCCCAAACTAGGGTAGCAATATAATTTGTAACACTTAAATCCTTTAAGTATATAAAATATATAAAACTGTGTTTAAACTGTATTTATATAAGATATTTAATTTTACATTATTTTAGCAGCCAGTTATAGGTCTGCAGTCTATAGATCGCAGCCATAACAGCAATGGTACATAAAAAGGCATAATAATTTCTTTCGGTGTTTCGGTTTTCGGCCAAGTGTTTCATTTCGGTGCGTCCCTAATTCATATCCCTGTCTTTTAAACGTTATTACTATTTTGCTTAACCCGGGCCTTTTTTCTGCTGAACTGCACAAATAGTATGTGAGATGTAAAAGCACATTTTTACAGTTTTCAAAATGCAACGTGATATACATTTAGAAATAAAATAATATAAAATACAAAATGAAAGTGTAAAATTAACATTTAAAAATCCAAACATGCTGTAAACAAGGTCTCAAGCTTAGCTTTAAGGTCTGTGGGAGACCATGTATAGGGAGCAAAAGTCCAAGTATAATATTATAAAAGCATGGATGACTTTCTCTAGATTATGGTAAGAAAAAGTATTTAATTCTATAAATAGCTCTTCACAGCTAGAGGTTAAAAAAAACACCTAATAAATTACTGGCAACACAATTTTGGATTTAGAAGGGTTGAGCATCATAAGAGATTCCACATTTTAATTAATAGTGTATACAGTTAATAAATGTGCATAATCTTTTATTTTACCCAGAAATAAAATACCTATGAAAAACACATCTAATTTGGTCTTTAGCTGGCTCTAAAAATCATAAAACCAGGAGCAAGAGCTCAGATGCTGCGAGCCCCGAATTAAAATGCAACTGATTGTGTTAATGTAGTCACACACTCACAAATCACTCACTTTGTTATTTCTTTAATTTACAAATAATGTATACATGGTGTGGAGTGAAGAAAAAAATAGCAAAAAAATCTTTGGTACCTTATAACAGTGGGTGGGTCCAGCATTATTGAACAGCAACTGGAGGCTGAAGAAAGCTAGCATGCTCTTACTGTGTAAGTGATGGAGTTTAAATATACAACACATTTTGGATCCATGTCATGTCCGTCTCTTAAGTCTATGGAAGACTTCACATTGATTAAGTGGTCTAAAATGTTCAGGTAAATAAATGTGATGTTTTAGTATAAAACGCATTGGAAAGATGTTCCCTCAAAATAAAAAAGGAGAAAAAAAACAACTGCAACAACCAGCAAGACTGTAGAGATGAGACAGTAATGTACATTCATTTCCTAACATGTGAGAGCTTTAATAAAGATTTAAGACTTAAATAAAGATCACATTAATGGCACTAAGATTGCATAGAGTGTAATGTTTTGAAATCTCTTTATTCAACCTGCTCACACAGAAAACTGGATCTGGCGTAAAATATATTCAAAAAAATTCTTTAATTGGTTTTAACCTGTATACACTTGTGTTTATAGAGATTATATATTTTTGCAATAACAACGTATCAAAAATAATGGTCCACTTAGAGTAAATGTTGAGTGAAATAATTCTGTTGTGGTTACTGTACTATTCAGTGGTCATACCCTCTTCTTGGAGTGCATGCAATCCTCTAGCTCTCATGGAATGATCTGGAGACATACCAACAAAACTGGCAGAATGATTTCATGATTAAGGGACAAACACACTCAACTTTTGTGGTGTTAGAAGACCATATACAGATTACAGCTAAACAAAAAAAAAAAATTCTAGGTTTACATTAAAAAAGGAATTAACAAAAGTTTTTGGAATGGGAGATTTGAATATGCTTGATAGTACTGAGTGCAGAAATGGATTTAATTCCTTTTTCAAAGGAAAAGTTCTTGCATTTGGATTTACTCATTTCAATCTATTTGGTGAAGAATGAGGGCTTTTACACATTACACTTGGAGTCACAAAATAGAACAGCAACTCATTCAGAACGACAAGCATAATACAATGTAAATAGAAACAGAAGTGACATGACTGATACAAATCTCCGAAAACCTTGATTATGTAATTATATTAAATACAGAAACACAAAACTCCTACAATGTTTCGTTTCAGACAAGAGGCACCAACCGGACATTAAAATGCAAAGCCAAATTATTGTGTCAGCAATGCCAGATTAGTGTATCAAAGCCCCTGCACTAAACAACAGAAGTGCGGGGGGAGATGGAAACGACCACCCCGATGCTAAATGCGACTTCTTGTGCCACTCTACAACCGCTGTTCTGTCTGAAAGAAATAAGGCGACGTTTTTATGCGGCTCATCTGGCCATCTATCAATTCCTAAATGTTTCCCAGCCAAAGTAAACAGACTCAAGGCCAGTGCTCAAACAGAAGTGAGCATCAGCACTCCTTCAGGCAGCAGCAACGTTCCATGCCCTTTTTAGCGTGTTAACGTGAGGGATTTTCAAAAACAGAAATTCTCGGCGTGATGAAACAAAGTAATAAAGAACACCAAAAGAAAGGGGGTGGATTAAAAGTAAAAACGCAGCATAAAAGCCATCTTGAAGGCACAATCTTCCCTGACAGAATAGAAAGCCCCAAGAGGAGACCCCAAAAAATCCATCACCACTCTTAGTAATGTGGCGATATTAACAAAAGACCATGTTCAACGAGTGAAAGCTGGAGGAGGCGAGCAGAGGTGTGGGGGGGAGTGCGTGTGAGGAGAGTTAGCACAAAGACAGAACATCAATCCTGGGCTAAACACACCTCCCTCTGCGGCTCGGCCTCCAGCTCGGGGCCATGATGACACTCCTGAGTGCAGGTGCTAGGCGTAGTCTCCGGTTGGGGGCTGTTCCGGTGAGCCGGGCTGCCCTCTTCAGAGTCTGTAGCTGCCTGCTGGGACTCGGATTCAGCCGCTTCCCTAGGGTCCTGGCCTTGTCCGTCCCCTGGGCTGCTTAGGCCCTGCACTTTCTTACTCAGCTCGTTACGTTCGTTCTGAAGAGCACGACAAAGCTTCTCCAGCCTCTGCACCTTCACCTGCAAACTCTCTAACTCCTTGTCTCGAACTGTTTTCTACAGAAAATGGAAAACAGTAAGAACAATTAATAAGAAAATTATAATTCTGATTAAAAATGAAGTTGTCCACTGAAGAATTTTGGACTAATATAAGAGCATATAACATAATAAATATATAACTTAAATAAACTGAATGAGCGCTCACCTCCTCGGCCATCTCTAGCAAGGCTTTATTACTGCTCTCCCACCGCGACCTGTACATCGTTGTCTCTTTCTCAAGCTTCTTAATCTTCTTGGTCATCTGAAACATAACACAGATAAAGATGGAGAAACACATTTGAGCACACTCTATGCCACAAATGTAACACTAAAAACAAGAGTAAAGTTGATTTGAAGCATTGATATTATGGTACAATGTAGCATTTCAAACGGAGCATTTTCAATGGATTTTTCACCACAACTTCACATGACAATTGTGTATTTTAGAAGTTCAACAGAATCAAATATTTGTAAGGATCAGATTATCGGATATAGTTTAGTTTAAAATGAAGTTAAAATTATGTCTAATCACAGCAGAAAAGGCTACAAAGTTCATTAACATTTATTACCTTTTCCATCTCTTGCTTGAATGTTGTGAACACCTCATTGCTTTTGGAGAGCGTGTTTTGAAACTCCTCAAATTTCTCTGTGTATAACGACAACTAAAAGATGGGGAAAACCAGAAGGGGCACATAATGAACTTTATAAGCATATTTCCGGAAGTGTTTTACAATTTAAAAAAATTATGCTGCACTGCTCTTGACATCTTCAGTGCTTCCTCTGCCAAATACCAAAACCATTCCTCACCTGTTGCTTGAGATGAACCTCTTGTTGTTTCATGAGTTCATACATCCTCTGTGACTCCACGGCCTCTTTTAGCAGCTGTGCAGAAGGGAAACTCATGAAATATTATGTTCATAATTGAAAGGAGTGTGACAATTTTTCTCATCCATATCTGCAATGAGAAGATATGCATAATGCTTATTTTTCTGTAAACTCACAAACTCTTTCTCTTTCTGGTGGCGATCTTCAGAGTCCTTAAGCATCACCTGGGCCTGGTGGAGTTTAGCATCAACCAACTGCTGTTGCAGATCTTTGTGCTTGAAAACTTTGTCTATGTGCTGCAACAGAAAACAAATATACACACACTACAACAAGAGCTAATCAGAAGTCTACAGTTCCCAAGTATCGACCTCCACATATCTCCTCTGATATTTCCTTCCTTTTTCTTCCCTCACCTGCTCCCGCAGCTCATACTGCTCTATGAGCTTCTTCAGTTTCTCAGCCAGTTCCATGTTCTCCTGTCGCAGGCTGGCGTTGCGCTCATTGTGCTGCTCCATCTGTGCTTGGATGTCATTCAAAGTCACCTGGAAGTGAGATGTTACCTCTTTCCTCTTCTCCTCCTCCTGTCGTGCGCGCTGCACACCCTCTTCCTGCCAGGGAGAGAAAAATCTAAATTGTGAATAATCTACATTACATTTTAGAGCAAAACCTGAATAAAACAATCTGTAAAACTATTCATAACTTGGTCAGGCCTTGAACCTATTAAAATATTTGGACCACTATTACAATCTATACCAATCATAACAGTAATAACGACTTGATATTTGGACTAATACAAATATTTTAAATTGTATTAGGACATCAACAGAAAGAAGAGTTCTTTACATTCACCCTTTTGTCCTCAATCAAAACCTTTCAGAACACACTGTTCCTTTTTCTTCCTAGCAACCGTGCATATTTCAGCAGGTGAAAAAACAAAATGTACTAACATCAGGACTGGACAGCTCTATCTAAGAGAGATGTGAGAAAAGACATGGAACTGAGAGTAGGGTAATAAGCAAGACACATTTTGCAAGTAGGAGCGCGTACCTTTAGTGTTCGGTTGTGTCTTTGCAGCTCGCGGCAGAGGCTCTCCAGCTTGCTGCGTGCCAGGATGGCCTTACTGTGCTCATTTCTCAGCTGGTCCTTCTCCTGGATTAGCTGAGCTTGCTTCTTCTGCAGAGCTCGCATCTGCTTCTGAGAGTTGCGGTGCTCTTCCAGCTAAACAACACAAATAAGTATTGGTAAAGGCTCCTCAAACCCCTGCTCGCTTAATGACAACAAACTGTTCTGACAAATATCTGAGCATTTTACAAACCAAACCACCAGGACTGCGTGATGTAAGGTCCTCATACAAACTAAAACAAACAAGTAGGTAAATCACACCCAAATGATCAGAAAGGTATACCAATAATTAGATGGCATAAATAAAAACTTTGAGAGAACAGGCATCATTAGTTTTGCCAACACTGCAGAAGCTGGGAAAAGTAGGCAGTGTTTCCCACTATTGTTTTTGGGTGGCTGATTTGCTGTTCAATGCATCAGCTGAAATGGCAGAGCAGGAGCTGCCAAGAATGTGGGCTGTTAGCTGACAGTGCACTGATGCACTCCACACTGCATCTTCCTCGAACACACCCAGAAACAAGGTTTAGGAAAACGTCACCAATTCATGACAAACAGGGTATTGTTTTCCTCAAAATCTGCAAGGGTCTCAGCTGCAAAGCTAATATTACCTAGTTTAGAAAGTTCAAGCCCAGCCCGAGTTGTAATAAAATCACGTCTCACAATGGTGAATCATATTTCATCAGGATATAATGATAAATGACATCTCTTAAACTGCTCTGGTTCAAGCTCATGTATCATAATGGGTTAATGTAATAGCTGCAGACTGTGCACTCATGCAGGGGATTGATCCTTGTTAGTGTATGTAAACAACATCCACAAATACCAGCCCTTCATGGATTAAACTGGGTGGTTCAAAAGTTGTGGGTTCAAATCTACTATTCTACTACAAGTACAAGCATCAAAGGGCCCCTAAGAAAGTCTCTTAATCCCAAGTTGTCCAGTGACTCTTACCCTGAAACTTGAAAGTGAACTTCACCCTGGATAAGAGTCTGACAAATCCCATAAATTTAAGTGTCCTATGCTGAACCACCACTACAGCTCATAGCAATGAGTAGCTGGTACACTCCCGAATGCTAGTTCTTAAAAGAAGCAAAACAATAAAACACACTGCATATTTACATTATTTCCATGTTGTGTGCCTTTAGCCTCTTCAGCTTGTCTCTCCTTGATTCATGACCTTTGTTTACTTC
This sequence comes from Distichodus sexfasciatus, assembly GCA_032718565.1. Lineage (NCBI taxonomy): Eukaryota > Metazoa > Chordata > Actinopteri > Characiformes > Distichodontidae > Distichodus > Distichodus sexfasciatus. The sequence continues at coordinate 4,798,444 of JAVGVS010000010.1, read as the reverse complement.
AAAATGATCAGAAACAAAACTACCATAAACAGAGGGAAAGGCAGAGCTACTAAGCAGACTGTTGTTGTGGTCCAAGTCGCCATGATACTGTCTCTTTAATTAGTAAAGAGCTATACTACCCTCACTTTAGATACACTGGTGGTATGAAAGAAGTACATTTCCTCCGTGTCTGATCAGAAAGAATAATTAAGCATATCTAAGGTGCCACAGCGGTCCTCTCTGTTCTGAGGTCATGAATACACTGCTACATACAAGTGAAACACTGCTTCTGATGAGTTTTACACAAAAACTTCAACAGACAGAAGCTTATTGTTTCGCCTCAGCAACCGTCATCATTTCAGGCGCCACAAAATGTGTGTGGATGGACACACACTGTCCTACTGATGCCATGTCTAAAGCCAAGAATCTGACCAGCCACAAAGTTTGATCTAAACTCGAACTGAGACTGTGAAAGGAACAACTGAAATGGAAATATAACCCTAAACAACTGAGAACAGTTCTAATCTACTTCCTTACCAGTTCGGCATACTTCTTGCACAGTCCTGCGAGTTTTTCTTCTGGGGTGCTGAGAGTGTTCAGGGTCTGCATAAGGAGTGTTATCTCCTTGCCTGTGTTTGTAGCAGAGAATTTGTTTCAGTCATCCTTAATGCATTAATTTAGGACCAACATGCTAGATGTAGTAACACATATTTAAGACATCATCTCCCTGCATCTTGCCAGATATCCTTCACAGAGAAGCAGTCACCCACCCAGTCCTTTAACCTTCTTCTTGTCCTGCAGTTTTTTTGGGTCCTTCTCTGCACCACTGTTACCATTCAGTTTGCCATCTTCTGCCTTCCCATCCTCTCTGTCAGCCAGTCCATTGACCTCAGCCCCGTCAGACTGGCCGTTGGACACGGCCACATCCTCGCTGCCGTCCTCCTGACAGTATGTGCTGAGGATGTCCTCAAGCTGTCTGCTCAGCTCCTCCGCCATGTCACAGGAGCTAGGGAGAGCCCTGGCTACCGCCACTGAGAAAGACAAAAGAAAACTCAATGGTGGACCGTGACAAATACTATAAACTCTCTAGTCCTGAACTGGTGTATCACTTACAGCCTTCATCTGTTTGGGAATTAGGGGTCGGAGAGCTGTCGTTCTGTGTGTTTACTTCTTTGGGACTGTCTGTCACTTCAGGTGTAACCGCATTTTCCACTGTACTCTCTGCACTGGGAGGAGACTCTCCACTGTTTTCCACAGCTTGATCTTCAGTGTCTTGTCTCTTCATTGTTGAGCTGTAAACATGCATCTCTTAGGTTTTTCTCCAAATGTATAAAGAAAACACGTATGCTCATAAAGCCGTGATCTCCACACATCTGTCAAAATGAGGTAACAGCAATACCTATGTCCCATGTACATAAGTATGTAGTTTCATAAACACATAAGTCTAAGGCACAAAACGGCTAAGAACTGTAGCAGAAATGCCATTTTTTAAATAAAGTGTGGGAGCAGAGTTGTGACACGCCTGCAGATCATGGGCTTGTAGTTTCAAATCAAGCTCAAACCTACTGCCAGAACTACCACCATTTGGTCCATGTGAAAGACCCTTAACCCCAAACTACACCTGACAAAGCGGAATTAAGATATTGAAACCTTCCTAGATAGGAGTGTCTGCTAAATGCCGTAATTGTAAACAAATTACACAGACTTTCACTCTAATCAATGAAATGTCCAACTTTGAATTGAGAACTTTACTTCCAAACTATAAAACTGTAATTCATAGCTTGCACTGATCATAGAGCGATCCTTCAAGTCAAACTCCTTGTAAGTGTGATCTTCTAATAACAGACAGTCACAGGCTTAAGAAACACATATTTGAGAAGCCGAGATATCCACATAACAACATATTTTGCACTCAACATACAGCAATTAATCACAAACTCGATGGTGAAAGTTTAATGTGAAATGTGAAGTGACACGCGCTCACTTACGTCATTAGCACCGCGAGACAGTTAGCGTTAGCTCAGGGTTAGCTGGGTTAGTAAAAATCCCTCAAGTGTCTTTAAGCTAGTTTTAACGGCACTGTGTTTTATCTGAAAAGCTTAGCAACAATAGGGACAATCACTTCATAAAGTTATCGAGCTACATCAAAACGTAAACGAGGCGCTTTCCCGTAAGTAAACACTCAGCTAACTCACTAGCACGTTAGCCAAGTAGCCATCCATATAAGGGTTAAATGCCAGCTAAGCGTTGTCTCTAAACTATTTGCTCAATTTTGGCATTAACGTGAAGACAATATAGAGCTTAAAGTACAGGAAAGATACACTAGCTAAACAGCACGGCGTTGGCGAGCGCTGTCTGGTTTCCTACCGAGGCGAAAGTTACGAAGCTAACGTTCACTAGAAGCTAAACTGCTCTCGAGACGCTGAAGTCGTTAAGTTACATGGTAAAGTTGCGCAGTGTGGCAATGTTGACTAGCTACAGTACACGGATAACAATTAAAAACAGCTACCAGATGTTCGACTGAGTCCCAGAAATACTACAAACGCTCGCAGTCCTCCGTCCGTTTCTGTTTCTGTTTGTTCTGCCAGCGGACGTAAGAAGCCCGTTTCCCGTAACGCGCTACATCACCGCTCGCGTACTACGTAGTATGCAGCCCAGCGCTAGAACCCAGTCCGTAATGAGACTGCCTGTTTTGAATTTGTATTTAACGTTAAGTATTTGCTCAATTAATTTACTTATTTTTTAAATATAACACTATATTACATGTTATTTATTTGTTTACTCATTTATAGGTGGGAATTAAAACTACATTACCATGCTTTAGTTAACATCGGGCAGGCTTTTTGTTTGCTTGCGAAAAATATGAAGAAAGTAATATTACACAAAACGGACTAACCCAAGTAACGATTATTATAAAACTAGCAGTAGATACACGAGTGATTTTGTCATTTTTCATGCCTTTGATTCTAATTTGCTGTAGTAAGCAATTATATATTCGATCTCACGATATTGTATCAGATCACAATTTATACATTAATATTTTAAAAAGTAAGGAAAACTTTTGGCCCGCAGTGTGTAATTAGCAGTTTATTATTGGTTATTTGATGCATATAGAAGTGATTTAGATTTTTCTTTTCTCAGGAAGTAGCCTATGTGGAATACAAGTGTTTCTGGCAAACAACATTAAATTTAAACCAAATTATTTAATAGTAGCACAAGTCCTGAATGCTAAGCCTGTATGTCTTACGCTGAAATAATAGGGGTATGTTCTGTTTATTTATAGAGGAAATTATACTTACTTTTTCAATTTCAAATGTGCATGTAGCACCGAAGGCTTTCTACTAAAACGGAAAAGCTTTGCAAGAGTATAAAATACATATTTAAAAGCATAATGTTCTATCTACCATTCTAATGTATAATCTTATTTGTTTAGAATGGCATTAACCTTGATTTAACATTGACAAGCACAGTGACTGACAGCAGCTCTTAACGGGGTGTTAGACATTAGCTAGTGTGTACTTTCTAGGTGTATAGCACGCTAGTGTGCGGATTAGGACACAGCCTCAGCCGACACTTTCGTGGTGGAAACCGCCGCCAAAACAAAAGACACTTTTCTCCAAACTAAATTAGAATTGTCATCGAATTAAACATTTTCAACTAGAAGCTAAAAGCATAAGGGAGATGTATACACACTTGATTTGTTACACTAATTATTTTAGTCTTTTCATAATTGATAATCATATGGATAACTGTAAGGTAAAAATAACCAAGGACAAAAAGGGTTGTGCATCAATAAATGTGAATAAAAACAGATGAAAACTTCAAGATGTTTTCGATTTATTCATTTATTCATTTGTTTTTGCATTCTGGACAAACCTTTTAAATATCTTTAAAACATTTGTTCAGTAATGTTAATGTACGGGTTCATGTTTTTGTGTGAAATTCTTTTTGTGTAATGTCTCTAGTCATTCATTCATACCGTCGGTAAAGTCAAGTCAGTCACAGTATAAGATGGGTAATAGTTGGCAAAAGGAGCAAAACAAATAGTTATATATAAATACATTTAGAAATTACAAAGCCAGGACACAATATTCACCAGGGCAAGACTAAATATTACATATGAAACAATTTAATAAACATATAGCAGTGTAAACACAGATGAGATTCTTTTTTTCCTTTTCTTTTTTTACTTTATTTTTTGATGGAGCCAAGCATTATGCACTGGCTTCAGATCTGAAAGAGACAAAGTCTCAAGATATAAACATCTACAAGATCTAGGACGGAAGACCAGAAAGACTCAAAATCCAACTGTACATTTGTGGCCTTTTATCGATTTTTGCACTTCTTGGAAGTAATTGTTAATTAGAGACAGCGTAAGAACTATTCCTTCAGTAAGTTGTGCCAATATACCAACTTGCTCACAAAGGTCTGCTTAACTTCTGCTTTTAATGTAATTTACATAATATATTTATGAAGCCCTGATGTGATAATCTCTCTAAAGAATGTCCTTCAGCGAGAACCTGAAACAAATCTGTATATATCCCTGGATATGGCAGAGCTGCAGATAACTGGGCTTACCGTTTTTCATCCCTGAGGCTTAACTGCCCCTTTCTGATCGTTCAATGATTTGGAGAAAGCAGCTTTAGCAGACCCAATTGCTTGCAAACAGCTATAACTGGTTGTAATACAAGTAGAGATTTGGAAGAGAAATGGAATAGTGGATTGGGTTTGTATACTCAGTCATGCTTTCTGCTTACACAAATTTAGGTACTGTCCAACAAGTTAATGAATATAAGAAAATAATGACACTTATCCAAGAATAACTGACACCCCCTTGGAACTTTTATACAAATATGAAAGATGGGTATTTCATTTTCAAAAAGGGAAATACAATCTAAGCAAAAAAAGAGAATCTCTCTCTCTCGTAACCTTGATTCAAATATGTAAATTAGTCCAGCATAATAAATTAGCCTTACTATTTAAATCTATTCTGATTCAATTTACCAATTTGGTGTACAAATAGCAGACCTCCATATGTCTACAGAAACTGTGCAGAAAACAAAGTCTGTGATTATAAGATATGAAAATAGAGCAGCAACATTTGCAACATGTGCACATTCAAGTAAGAAAGAAACAAAAACAGAAAAACATCAACCTCCAGTTTTTGTTGGTCTGATTGGCACTTTAGTGAAAAGGAGTGCATTTTCATTTCTGATTTCTTGTCTTGGATTGAAGATATCAACGTTTGCTTCCCCCCCCCCAGGAGATTACCACCCACTCATGAGCTTAACAGCGTCGCATGGAACATAATGTATGTATGTACCTCTTTTCTTTATATTTTCTCTCGTTTCTTTTCATTTTTAAAGCCCCAACTGACCTCAATCCAAAGTTTCCCCACTTAATGCAAATACGAGAGCCATGTAAAGACAGCTACAGCATGTATGAACTGTGATTATACCATCTGAGTGCAACATTGTAATCCAGTCAACCACAGCATGTCCTTAAATGAAAAGGTCAAAAGCCTCCATCACGCACATTATGGTCCAAGATCAAAAAGCTTCAAAAGGACCTGTACCCTCTGGTATCAGCAGTTCACAATGCCATGACAAGTGCATCTTGACTTGGGTCTAAAGTACTTTTCGTAACAGTAAAACTGGAAAAGTTTGCCTGGATTGAGGCCAGTGCATTTACTTTTTATACACCGACATACCAATTATTAATATGACAAAGTTTCTTGCAATAAAGATGTGAAAAGGCTGAAACAACAGCTAATTTAAAAAACTAACCAGAATACCTGGCTCTTACCTAAGCTGCCAAAGTCTTAATGGGACACTCGGCAAAATAGATGATAACATGGCTAACAATAAATGCAAATTAACAGGGACTTTTAGCATGTCACATGCTTTCTTATCCTGGCTTATTTGAGGCTTATCAACTGTACCCAAAACAGTGCCAGTTTTCAAAGATAAGTGAAACTAAAACAGTTTCCGGTTCAGCAAAAAAAGGAGCAACAAGGCTCTAGGAACACTGGCAAAGATGGTTTTGAGGCAATGGTTTAATCTATGCTACAGTAAATAATTGATATTTCCATGCTCTAGGTACCAGAAAACATCAAAGACTGCAACAACAGAGCTAAACCACTACAGGTGGTTTTAACTGTACCTCACATTTTTGGACTTAATAAGGTAGCAATATTTTGCCTGAAATGGATAGATTATTTTACTGCATTTATTTCTGGATTGTGAACTGCCACTGCTCACTTGAAACATTCATTTCGTCCCTAATTTTGTATAGCCAGTCACTGCAATTGAGACACTCTGCCCAAAGACCCTAAAAGTTAATGGGAGCTTTAAACATATGTAGTGCATGATTTTATTTTATTTTTTTGCTGAAAGCTCCCATTAACTTTTCATTTTTAGCAACTTTGCACAGAGCGTCACTTTATTGTAAACTGCAGAAAACCAGGAAAAAGCTACACTTCTAAATATTCCAGTCTAATATATCGGGGTAAAACATCTCGGTTGCTTTTATATACTGAGCAACCTGAGCTTCAGAAACAAAATGCCAAAAAGAATCTTGAAACTCTGACAGGGAGAGGCAATAGCTAAATCGGGTCAAACGTCTAGATTTCAAAACGTTACTGTGACCAAAATACTCAAGAAGGTCAATATATACAGGGTGTCCTCACTGCTCATCATGCATTACACTGAAATATGCATTAAAAATTGCACTTCATATTCATCAACCAAAATATACCATATCACGGTTTACTGCTAACATCAGAAGCAACAGGAGCCACCAGACCATGATGTGAACACAGAGCTTCAAAAATTCACTCGCGTCAGACCGTCAGTCAACGTCTTATTACTGAGCAAGGCCATATGTCTTGCAACCAAACCTCAAAACCTCGCTTTCAACTCAAAACACCCCATGTGTCAATGTGGTAGAGAGGTAGGAGGAAAATAATTACTTCCATAACAACACGAAACATTACAAAAAAAAAGTTGTCACAGTTGTCTGCTTCCTTAATCAAGAGGCAAGCCAGCTTGAATAGTTCCTCTACAAAATAAGGAGAAGAGATGAAGGGGGCATGGGGGAAATGTATAAATAAAAAAAAAGGTCAATCACTTAAATTAGAAGTGCTCAAATATGGAAGCATTACCTGTAGAGGAGTGAAACAGGAGGAAATAAACTGACAAAGTGGGGGAGAAAAAAAACCTGTTTTACAACAACAAATGCAACAAGTGATGCAGAAACATCCAAAAACAATTATGGAAGCCATTTCCCCTCTGATTTGTTTATGATGTATTCACTGTGTTGTTTGTATGCAAGAAGTGTGTGCAAATATATAGCATTATAGTGATATTTTTTTCTGCCTATACAGGTTAGTTTGTTAGGTTAGCCATGATTTACATATGTATCCCCTGCCATATCTTTGTCTTTAAATTATTGCTCGTCATTAACTGTAAACAAAGTATAAATAAAAATGCTTAAGTATGCTTTTGTAAACTAATCACCGACAAACAAGTCTGTTGGCATAAGGGTGATTTGTTGTTCTTGATATTTTACGGCCTGTGTAAAAAAATTGTCATTAGCAACAGATGAAATACTATCATCTATTACTAATGTACAGCGGATATTCTAGATCTGGCAAGGGATACGCAGTGTTGGTAGAGGGGTATAAAACCATGCAAAAGCCTAACATGCACAAACGGAGGGCTGTCCAAAGGTCATCATTTGCACCAGTTTCCTACTAGATGCTGCAATTCTCAAACAAAGAAACCCAAAACTCCAAGTTATGCAGTGAAATCAGAATTAAGACTGAACTTGTGTGCGCACATAACTCTAAAACACACAACCCGAGTGTCACTTGTATAAGTTACAAGTGCTACAGAAACCTACACAGCCCTCTTGTGCTATTCTTAAATCTTCCACTTAATAATCATATCACAGCGTTTTTCAAAACTATCATTATTCAGAACACCACACACCATGAATGTTAGACGACTAATTATTCTGCCTTTGACTCACAAGTCTGAATATAATCTCTCCTATTTTTGCCTGATATGTTTCAGCACAACCAAGCATCTCTTAACTTCAACTGCGGTGTGAAACCAAAGACTAAATACAAAAAAAACGAAAGGGTATTCTGTTAAGCCTCTGAAAAGTGTGAAATGTCATTAACAACCACAGCCTCACTAGAACAAAGCCATTATTCTGAAACATGGCTCACAGAAACACAGCCAGTGTTTTCCTTCTATAATGCGCAAAGGACGCCAATCTTAAGTTCCTCTGTTTACAAAGGTCATGTTAATGGATTGTGTGATTTTTGTACTATGATTAACAAACTCAGGACAAAAAGTAAAGATACCAGGAGAAAACACCAAGCTTATTGAGAGTATGTGAAAAAAACTGAACACCCTTCAAAATAATGTGGCACTGCCACCAACTTTTACTCTGGGCCAGATTTCAAGCCACACCATTTTAGGGGGAACACAAGACAGGGTAAAATTAAATAGAAAATCCAGCTCCTGACATCTTGTATGTGCAACTGTTGGATAATGTCCCTCTGTGAGCAGCACATTTGCTCTCCGATGTGTCTAAAGAAATCTGCTTGGGTCACAGGAGGGCTCTTCGGGCTGGACTGACAGCAGATTGGATGCAGCCTGCAGGACGGGGACGGGAAGGGTAAAGACGCTCTAGGGGAGGCTAAGGAAGTGTCAAATGCTTAATTAGAGCTGGAAACCCTCCATGGGGGCCTCTTGCTGAGGAAAAAGGTACTGCTGTTGGTTTTCGTCCACCTGTGGTGCCAGACTGGTGTCCTCTTCCTCCACACCAAAGTAGTGCTCGATGAGGTCGAAGGCTTTCTGGTAGATTTCTTGATTCTCGTGACTCTGAAGAAATTCAATCTTGTCCAAACCTAATGAGAAACCAAAGGAAATGTTATATTTTTTATATTGTTTCAAACCAAGTAACTAGAAAGTAAATATGGTGACACTGTATATTCTAATTTAGGCTAATGTAATGTATATTATTTTTAAATAAATAATGTTCAAATTTCACCATAACAGCAAGGACTAAGGGATCCATCAAAACAGGCAAAAATCTATTATAAAAATTACCATACGCCTCCTCTATGAGGCTGCAGTAAGGGTTGATGCCACTGCCGTTCTGTTTGGACTCCTGGTCTCCCAGTCTCAAAATGTTCTCCAGTCCATTCAGGGCTACCTGCACAATCTTCGAGTCCATCACCGTCAACAGATCACACAGAGGCTTAATGCAGCCCAGATTCACCAGATATCTAGACAAAACAAGGAAGTAAGGATTAGACTTAAGCAGAAACAGTGCCAAGCAGAAACAGCAAATAGATCTTTCTGTCTACAGACTAAGACATTTAATTTTTTAATGCCCTTCTAGAACAAAGCCTCTTCCAATTGAAACCCTGAGCTCACCGGATCTGCTCGGGTGTGCCACCTGACGTGGCATTAGTGATGGCCCATGCGGCCTCTTTTCTGGTGCGAAACTCTGCTTTCTGGAGGATTTCTATGAGCACTGGGAAGATGTTTGCATCTATAACTGCCTAGGGATGAAAAACACAAAAATTGAGAAAGACAGATATAGGCCCTCCTTTAAACTAGACGCTTCATGTGGAACACTGCACGCAAAAAGATTCCCCTTTGCATGGAATGAGGCGTGGAGCCTTTAGTGGGCACCTGTATCTGAGCTCGGTTTCCTGCTGTGATGTTGGAGATTGTCCAACAGGCCTCCTTTCGGATGGATTCCTTGGCACTGCTGAGTAGATGGAGGAGACACGGGAGAGCTGAGCAGTTCAGGACCACCTGCAGAGGGAGAGGGGCATAACACAAAAGTACAGATACTCAGTTTTCAACAGAGCAAAAGTGATGAAGCACATTAAATAATATAGTTGTACACTGAATAAACAGCAGCAGACAGACCTGTGTCTGAATGTCATCCCCAGTGACAATGTTCCCCACAGCCCTTAGAGCTGGAGAAGCCACCTTATAATCTGTGTGCCTGTAAGGTAGGAGGAAATGATGACATGAACTAATGCATAATCCTCAATCCAAATAATATAAACAAATAAACATTGCAAACTGAAATTCCAAGTGGACTCACATGAGCAGTTCGACTAGTCTCCTGCAGACGCCGGAGTCAATCACAGCTTGAATCTTCTCATTGGGTCCATCGGAGAGGTAGGACAGAGCCCAGCAAGCATCGGCAAGCAGGTCGGCGTCGCTTGTAAACAAAAGGCGTGACAACGTAGGCAGACATGGAGACACCTGTACAAATAAATCCACAAATAGTTGGTGATGAAGGACAAATGAACTAAACAAAAAGCTTGCAAGCTCTTTCTGACTGACTGCTTTCCAAATTCAGTGTCTGAGTTCAGACACTCTTGCCATATTGGCACTGGCAGCTGGAGATGAGAAAAATTCACTAGAATCATTTGAAGCCTCCGAATTCTGTTCTCAAACTATTAAAACTAGGGATGGGCAATAGGACCTGAAACCAATATCACCATGATTTCAAACTTCTCATTTGCACATTAATGAACAATTATTTTATGTCTTTTTTTTTTTGTTGGAGTACAGGCACCGGACTGAATATGATACTATATGTGTAAGGGGACAATTAGTCATGAGTCAGACTAAGGCAGTTATACGTCTGCTTCTGTAAATCTTTGGTTAATTGCAGAGAACGACCAAAACTGCTGACAAAGTCAAAGGTCACAAAGGAGAAGATATGCAAGCAGGTATTTACAGGAGTGAAAAATTAAATCCACTCATTATGTAAACCACATTGTACCCAGTGAATGAAGGGAATGCTGCAAAGTATGTGGATGAAGCCCATAGCACCTGGCAGGCAGAGATAACTGATGGCTGGCTCAGTACTGAAACCTTCGTCAATAAATTTCATTGTGACACTGCCAGACTGAGAAAAGTGTAGGGGAAATGATCAGCAAAAATTTCCGAAATCAGAAAGAAATGCTAGGTAAAGATATTTCACAAGGAATGATGCATTACTGCATAAAGTACAACAGAGGGTAAAAAATAAATGACAGCCTATAGGCCATTTCAGCATGTTTTACTGTCTATGGCTTTCATTTGCTGTTAATACAAAAGGCCGCTTTAATAATTGAGACTGATTAGCGCAGACAGGCTGGTGATGAACAAGAAAGCAGCAAGACCTTTTCAAAGTCTGGTGGTGGACTTTTCCCTCTGCATAAATTGGACAGAGCCCACACAGCATTCCTGGTCATTGTGAGACGAGTTGATCTGTTCAGCAGCCTGAAGAGGGGGATTAAAATAAAATTGAGTTGTTTAGAAAAAGCATGCAAACTGCATGATGCATCTTCACTAATAATAATGCACAGGAATTGCAAATTCTCTCTGCCTTGAAACAAGAGCGGCCGGACAAACAAGGGCAGCACAAATACTCACGTTAATAGTGGTGGAAGGATATTGCAGTTCAGTACAAAGTCTCTGCATACAGCACTGTCTCCTGCTATGTTACCCAATGCCCACACAGCCTGCAATAAAGAAGACACATGGAGATTAATTAGCAATTATACTGCCTTAATTCTGTGCTACGTTTGGACATTTGGGAGGCTAAAGAAGCTTTTATTAGGTTTTCTATGGCCATATCTTTCAGTAAATCTTGATGCTCAGGAAAACTACTACAAAACCATAAGTAATGTCAAATAAAACCATAGGCAATTGCATGCCTTTAAGAACATTTGAAATTCATCCCAAACACTGATGATTAGTCTAATGTGTCAATTAGTCTATTTCTTAATTTTTATTCTAAAATGTAGCTTTGCTTTTACATTTCTGTTCTTCTGATACTGCATTTTCCCAAGACCTATAAGTACCTGTTCTTGGACGTCTTCAAATTCTGAGTTTAGGAGCTGGATAAACACAGGCACGGCCCCCGCCTCAATCACAAACTTAGTCTGCTGGGACGTCCCAGATGCAATGTTGGTCAAGGCCCATGCAGCCTCAAACTGAGGAGGATTAAAGCAGATATAAGCCATAAAACTGGTTCAAAGCAGAAGAAACCTATTATACATGGGAAAGGCATAGGTATTTGTTTACCTGTAAAGTGCAATCGGCTCCTTTTTTAAGAAATTCTACAAATCTGTTCACAACCCCTGGAGTGCTGATAACCTCGTCAATGGGCGGGTTTGGTTCTGAATGACATAAGTCAAAAGGTTTACATTTTATTAAAGAAAATTTTCTAATTTTAGCTTCACCAAATGTGGTGACTGAAATCTGATCTCCAAGTCATGTTTATTGACTTAGTACCTTTGGAAAGTAGTTTTCTGAATTTCTGTGTAGTAACAAGCTGCAGCTCAGGATCATCAGAGAATAGCATTTCTACCATGTCTCTCGTGATGACTCCTTCCTGAAAACAGTAGGAAAGAGGAGAAACTGAATTTATAAATGCTTATCAAAGATGACAAACATCAGTTCAGGAAGGCCAGAAATTTCAGAAGGTATTCCATATATCTTACTGTCTAAAAAGCAACACAATTGGTCAGAAAGACAGTTAATCTGAAGGCCTCACTTTATTCAAATGGAACCCAGGAACAGCACTAGAACATACAGTATGGCTATTTACTGTTTATAGTTCAGTTATTATTTCAAGACCAATCCAGTTCCTTTCCAAAACTACTGTAGTACATCAAAATGAACAAGTTACAGCAAAATCAACTCATGGCACCTCATGAATGTATGGTAAGTAGGTGTTGATCTGTGGATGCTTTGACTTACTGGAACTGTGGTAGAACTGACATAAGAGTCCATGAGAGGGCTGTCAAACATGCCTGCCTCCTCATTCAGCAAATCCACATTTCTCCTCTTAAACAACTGGCACACAGGTAGAACAAAAACATTAATGTACAGCAGGGCAGTACAGAGGAAAAAGAGAGGTCAAGTGAAAGAGACTCACCTGCTGTTCTCTTTTCTGTTTTCTCAGCTGAATGCCCTCCTCCTCTCTTCTCCGCCGCATCTCCTCCAGATTAAGTGCTTTGTTCTTGTAGCGATTCATTCTGTAGTTATCCTTTGCAGGACTCGCTGATGGCTCTGCAGAAAAAGGCAAAAGTTCAATTCTTCCCGTAATCGATACAACCACCTTCAGTGACTTGCATCAAAAAAACTGTTGTGACTACACAAAAATCTGAACTGTCTAGGTTTCCCTGGGTCACATTTCAATAATATGCAATTCTTTGTGTAGTTCACCAGATGAGTCATTATGCAGATAAAGTTTTTAGGACAATGAATATATTCATACATGTTTAGTGAAAGGCCAGTGAGAAACTTAGGCCTGTGGGCTGTGGGTATGCATGTGTTTGCATATGAGCATTTCCTTCTTCCAAAGGCACACGAAAATTGCAAAAATGCCTCATCAAACTAAATAAATAATGCAACAACACATACAAAAACATTACAGCAGCCTCAGCAGCTTTCAGTTCCGGCTCTACACATTCATTACTCACTTCAGCCTGTCTGCCCTCAGTCTGCTGAGCGCATAACACTCACACCAAGCCATTCAGAGTCGCTTAGTAGAAGCACATTGCGGCACAGGGCTAATCGCCGTTTGCATGAGCAAGCACCCAAACTTTCCCTCTCTCAGCATTCGTGCACCGCCGCGTTATGTCACCCAATATAAGCTACAGCTACAGGACTAAAGCACAGCAGGGCTCTTTGGGAAAACAGATAGCAGTGGTTTAAGGTGAAGTACAGCTGTAAAAGAATCTCATTCTGCTTAGTGACAACTAATCACTCATAACTATATATACGTTATCATATATAAAAGCAGCGCAGAGGATTTCATCTTTAAGTTACTTAGAAGGTTCTAATGATACTTCTTTAAACACCAAATTTCAATATATCACACATTAACGCAAGACAAGCATTTATACATTAATGCCTGAAAGCACTTTGTCTGTACTTAGCTTGGGTAAAACAAAGTGCTCTGCCTAAAAATCTTAAAAATAAAAGTGTTTCAAGCTATATGCAAACAAATGAACTATTCCAGCAATTCAAGCAACACATTTTGCACAATAAATACCGGGTCTATTAACTGCTTCTTGCTTCAAAAACAATATTAGAACCAACTCACTAAGGAATGCACATGTACCACATTCTACAGAAATTACACAATTTAATTAATGCCAGATTTAAGGATTTTATCCAAATAGTTTGAATGCACCACCAAACTAAATTTTCAGATACAACGCTGGACAGTGTATCCAAGACAAGAGGAGATTTTGCCCTGCGTTTCAGTACTTCTGTTCAATTTCCCCTTAGTCATCCCACTAAGAGAGACAAGCAAACTTATTTGCCATGTGTTACAGATTTAGTTTGTCAGTAAAGCAAGCCGTGGGGCTGCATCACCAGTACCATTATAGTCTTCCATCACATGGGATTCCAAAATAGAAGTATGGCTTAGGCCCCAGACACAGGAGCTATTTCAAATGACCATGCACATGTCGCCCACACATCATCTGAACATAATATATTATTATTTATATATTTAGTCATTTAGTAATGTTGTAGACGTGTAACTACTGACCAATATTCACTAATGGTTGACTGGAGTGTAAATGATGCCTAATCACTGCATTCCCAAACTGTGCATGCAAGAGGGAAAGACTTAAGCTTATAAAAGCTTGAAGTAAATATGGTGAGATGAAAATAAAACCAAAGGGCATTTAGTCACATATACAGGTTACAGTTCATTCTGATGTTCTCAGATAATAAAGAACATGGATCTCAGGAGAATAACACTGTTCAACACACAGAGTCATACCATGTCACTTTTAAGTTTAGAAATATTCTGGGATCTGTACCTAACTTTAAATACTATTAAACAGTTTAAGACACACTTGCCACAGAAATAAAAACAATTTTAATAAACATTTCAAGTATGTCAAATTAGTCATATACACATAAAACAGCAAGCTGCTAAGTAAAATCTAACATTAGTCAAAAATGTACTTCATCGGGCCGGAGAACACTTGAAAAACTATTTTTTCAGCGTTATGAAATAATAAAGGATATATTTAACCACGTGTCGTGAATGCCTCAATTTAGAAAAACAACCATTTTAGAACGGTCGAAGCTATTTTGTAGGTACAGATTTTAAAAGCCGAGTAAGTTTAACAAAAGAATTTATAAATCTTTCTTTCTCGAACTGAACCCTGAAAAACGAAAACTGGTGAGTTCTCATTTCGTGTCATTAATTAAGACGTTTTGCAGCAGAGGAGTCAAAATTACTCTATTTTGACAAGGCGCATGCGCACATGCAGACCGTGCCAAAACGATATATTGTACAACTCTGATCAAAACCGCCGTTTCTTTCAAACACTTCCCAAACATTTAGAGACTAAAACTTGTCAAAGGCACAAAAGCGCATCTAATGTGAGTGTCAGCATTAAAACTTAAAAACATAAACCTGGCTGCTGCGCCTAATCTAAAGTAAACGAGGTAGCGCTGAGCTCCGCCTGTCGCGTCCAACATAGATGTGGTGCTAGCAAGCTCGAACATGATCCGACTAGAAGCTACATCTTCATGTACGAACTAACAATACCCACACAAATAAAGTTAAATAATAAAAGACAAAGCGTTTAAGAAGAAACTGCCCCTCCACTAATAACACACTACTTGGCTAAGCTACTCTAAAACGTGCTCTATGGAGCTGCGCTAACGCAGTTAGCAAACAGTCATGGTGGCTACATGATGTAGCTAATCTGAGCTAGCTGGACTGCGTTCTCCCGCGCCGCTTCGCCGCAGTCGCCAGAACAGCCACTCCACACGAACGTGAGCCAACACAGACAATGGAAAATCTTACCCATCTTGCTGTCCTTGTGAAAAACCAGGTCGAAAGTCTCGGATGACTAAAAGCAAACGCTATCTTTGCTTCCTCCGGGTCTTCAAGAATCCGCTCCTTACAAACAATATGTCGGAGATCTACGGAGGGGCTAAAAGGACAAACTTAACGAAATCGTTTCGGCCCGAGTGACGGAGAGGAACGGCACATGCGCATTTCTAAAACGTAAATCTAATGAAATCAGGATGAAACGCGGCCTTTAATATAACCAGATGATGTTTTATTCCAGAATTTGTTTATCATAGAGTTTTTTACACTGTCGAATCAACACACGTGAGATATTAAGACGGTAAAATCAGAATCCAGTTTAAATCAGCGATTCGATCGTGTGATCACCTCGCGCCGTAGAAGTAGAGGAACTCTAATAAACAAGTAAATAAACAAGATTTACGGTTAAACAAGGTTATTGCCAAAATCAGGCACATCCACTCCACCTGGTGTCTATCAAAACTACAAAATGTGTAATCTGTTAGAAGATGAATTGACTGAAAAAACATGTACTGTATAATGTACCGCATTTATTGACCAGCACTACATTAAATAAACACTTGGTGGTGCCGTTGTATAATCTAAGCAGACAACAATTCCGTGAAGGTTCTGGAGCAGCCAGTACTCAATGTGCTTTTAATTTGGGAATAATGATTTTTACAATAAACACAAGGTAGTTATAGACTAAAGACATGTAGATCTGCAAGCAATATATAGCACTGCAAGTGAAAGATTTCTCACACTAGTTGACAATGAGCAAATGATTGTGTACAGCTCTGAGATTTTATAGAATAGAGCTCCTTCCAGAGCTGTTGTAATATAAGCATCTCTGCTCTGCTGTTGCTGTTGTGACACAGATGGTTTGAGATGTTTCTTTTCTTAATATCTTTTTAACATTTGAGACTTCTTTTTGGGCTTCTTTGCAGGAATAATTTGATATTACTAAAATTGTCATCTCCTAAATTAATTTTTTACACACTTGCTTTTCCTTCTTTTAACTTAACCATGGAAGCAAGTTATTTGTTAAGTTAAAAGAAGCTTTAGAGTGACTTGAGGCTTAATCAAACCCCTATTGTATTTAATAGATGAAGTATGCATTTTTTTGTGCAAAATGTAACTTGAACTGAATACACAAACTGCACATACACATCTTATGCCTTCATGGGCTAAAACATGCATATCACATTTTATTTCAACAAACACTGGATGAGTCTTCACAGACAATTCATATAGTACCTATATGTTGATATATGTTCATATGTATGCCAGCTGTGCTTTATTTTTCCTTTACTCCTAAATCTGTCTGTTTTTTACAGTAATGACAAGGAGCAATCATATGTAAAATGTTTGCAAAACAAGCATCAGAAACACATTTGAGGAAATGTCAGCCCTCCTAATAAATTCCCTAATGCAATTACACTACATATGCTAATGAGCAGTGATGAGGGAGCAAAAGAATAGGAGCTGAATGTCTGTCATGCAGAAAGCCTGTCTACGGGTCCCCAGAGCACTCAGCTTCATGTTGCTCTAATAAAGAGAGTGTTAGATAGCAGAAGAGGGACGTGTAGTCATTGAGAGGTGTATGAATGCGGAGAAAGTGATATGTCTTTATTAATAAAATATTAAATGAAATCCATCCTCTCATACTTGCCGCCCTCCCTTTATCTGCTTCTGTTGGTGTGGAGCCAGCAAGGTGGCAAGAGAGATAGCGGAAACCATGAGTGAGTGGTTATGGAATTGCAGAGTGAGAGAAAAAGAGGGAAAAAATGCTTCAGATGCCTGTGGTATCACTAACGGATGATGTGGGTTTTGGCACTTATAAGATGCCAATGAAACCTGCAAACACCAAGCATGAAGGGATTCCATATGAGTTGTCATATTTTTGAGTGACAGTCTTTGATACTCCTCTGAGTAATTTCAACCCACTTGTCCTGAAGTTTTCCATTTCTGGTTCTTCTTTCTGAACTTCAAGAATGTTGTGTGGAACTATCTCACAATGTTTGGGACAGGGTGGTGTGTCTGGGCTGATAAATGGGATTCATATACCTGTCTGAAATATGTTTAGAAGTTGTGGAGGAATTTGATAGCTTTTCAACCCAGTTTTAGATCAATTCAACTTGTTAATCGACTAAATCTGTGATTTAGAATTGATGTGATCATTTTACTCATATGCAGATAAAACTGTATATATTATATTTACACTAACCTGACCTTTTTATTCCAACATTTCACAACTAGTGGCAACACCTTAGATCTTTTAACCTTTTTCACGCTTGAATATATTCTTCAGATATTTGTTACTGTGGTTTGTCATGCTGTTTCCTGTAACTGAACTCTTTAGTGTTTTGACTATGTTGAATTAATTTCTTCAGATTTTTTTTAGCTCATAATGACCTCTCTATCCCTTCTAGCCCCTTCATTAGCTTTGAATGAATGATTCCGCTACACACTGTTGGCTAAGAAACAACTAATCAGCCAACTGTCCAATTACTTTGAACTGAATGGAAGGCCTGTGTGTAATACTGGATATGTGGTGATTCCTACATGGTTAATTCGATATGCACATAAAATGTAATTGGAGTTGACATGTTTAATTCTTTGCTTTTGAATTCAGCTCACTATAATACAGTTGCAGTTCAAAAAATAATGAAATGTTCTGTCCCAAAAGCCAATGTAGCCAGCTATTAATGTGGGCTTATAAGTTATTGGCCTGCCACATTGGCTTTCATTTATTATTAGTCACATGGCCAGACTACTGCTTTAAGTTATTTTGTAATTACATACGGACTGTGCTATAAAATATTTCATTTTGTCATTTGAATCCACATGATGCAACTGCATTAAGTTTAGGATTCTGAAAGCCTCAGAGCTACAGTAGCATCAGTGCCAATCTGACCTAAGTATAGGATGTAGCAAGTGGTATTCAATAAGGCAAGACAAAGTGGGGTCTTACATTGGAAAGCACTTAGCTATGTTAATAGATAAACTCCCTCCGATCAATATGCCACAATTATTGTACACAGTCGGCAACTGATGAACACAGCGTGGGGGAAGTGTCATTGCTCGGGCACTCTCTACAGCCTTATTCAAATGGGATCAAACAGATTCAATCAAAGAGCAGCAAATCAGATGACAGTGACAATGTCATGTGCAATTTATTTGTAGCTAAAATATTGTACCAAATCCTACATTTGCATTTATGACAATTAGCAGACACTCTCACATCAGACCAACTTGCATTTAGTAACCAGTGTTGGGGAAACTTCTTTTAAATGGTAGCCTTTCAAGCTACAAACTATTTATGATTAAAATTTGTGCCAAGCGACGGTTTTAATTCTGCAGTTAACTACACTATAAGCTACAGAGACAAGGTAGCTAACTACAACGAAGCTATTTCATGGACATGGTTTCTTGCCTCCATCTTTACCATTCTCCAAATCCTTCTTGCAGCTGCAAAGACTGCTCTGTAATGCAATCAGATGCCACTTCTGTGAGATCATCACCAAACCTGGTAGTTGAAAATATCTGTCTTTGTAAAAAATAGAAAAATAATAGTGTTTTGGTTTTGCCACACTACATCACTATTTGTAAAATAGTCTGCTTGAAGCAATTTGAGGTGAGTTGGATTTGAACCTTTGACCTTGTGGTCCATAGACAAGCATCCTATCACTAGGCCACCTCCCTCCTTGCAACCAACAGCTCTGCTGCTTTAATAGCATTGTCAATATATGGAAAATATGCAGTGCTGATGGGATTCAGACTCACATGTGCAGAGCAAATGAATTAGCATCTCATTACCCACTTAGCCACCTTGTTCTTGAAGATAATACAGGGAGGTAGCTCACTTTGAGTGTTGAGAGAAATGCTTTTGCCATATAATGAAGACGGTACTTATTCGAGAAACTTTGATATTGGGGAAAACATATGCTCTCCTTTTAGGTTCTGTTATTCCCAATATCAAAGTCTTCTCCAATAAGTCTTCTCATTATATGGCTAAAGCATTTGTCTCAAAATTGTGATTAAGATGGAAGGAGAGCCTTTCAGAAATTATCTATATGACTTCGAAGAACCTCAAAGTGGCAGTTTTCTGACAGAAAAGTCTGTCCTGTTAAACTCTATGAGTTCCTGTATACGCATACAGTAATTACAATCAACCGATGGATGCAGTGGATAAATAAACAGAAGAGCCATTGAGAGACTGTGAATCTTTATGCTATATTTCCATTCTGATATTTGTAAAGCCGAGCATAACGTTTATTATTAGAGCGTGGCGGAAAAGCATACCACAGTCCACCGAACAACAGCGTGCAGCAACCTCCAGCTCTGTGTTGTTGCCAGGCCCCCTTTGAGAGCTGATAAGAATGAGAGAGAGCAGGAGGTGGCTCTGGCCCTGGAGGTGATCTCATTATTAGAGAGAGCTCCACTGGACAGGCCACTGCGCTCATAAATCCTCACAGTTATCCTGGACCAGTGGACATGAGAGGCTGAAAGCCTGTGGGCCAGAGACCCCCGATGCACCTCCACTAAATCAGCATTGTTCTGGATCAGGCTACAGCCCTGGTTGAACCCGAGTCCCACAGAGACAGGCCGGACGTAATGAAGTCCCTGTCGGTGGACGCCTGGCCTCAAACCAGCTGACCTTCTCATCAACATTCATCCGTAAAGGAATACCTTTATTACTCCGGCTATTGTTAATGTTAATAATACAGGTCACTTTGAATTTAGCTTGCCGTGCATGGCCCTTTGACTGTGGACATTTTTAAAGTAAAGATCTGGGACTGTTTTTACCTTCTGAGAAATGTTCTTGTTAACATTTTTTGACTTGAATTAATGCCTTAATTTGTCATTTTGAATACGTCTTGATGTAAATACAAATAAATACTGCCTTTAATTAACCACTCTAAACATTAATTTCCACACCTGTGTTTGTTGGGGGCTGTTTTATCGCTTAATTTGTTTTCAATTAATTGATTTTCGTCATATCTGCTTCCAACAGACTCCTCCACCTCCTATGTTTCAGCCCTGGGCTTTCATCCTGGTCTGTGAAAAATGTTTCCTTGATATAATTGTTTGATTAGAGCATGAAATATGATGTTTGATCTCCACAAAGTGGATAAAACAAATGATTGCTAATTACATTCATAAAAACAGTGTATTGCCTATATAACTGGCTCCTTGTACTGTTAACTTTTTACTCTCAACTAAAGTATTTTTGGTTAGCAAGGCTATTATTGTGCTGATGATTACAATTTGACTTATGTTTTGTTGAGCTGTTATAAAGTTGTTTCAGTCTGAAGACAACAGACACCTTTTGCATTAGATTATGTGTGAAAGAATGGTTTGCACATTCTAAAAACCTGAATTATGACTAGATAAATTTTCCTGAAAAGGGACCTTTATCCAGGAAATGTTTGTTGTGTTGCTGATATTGCTCTGGGGAGAAAAGTCTGTCCCCTTGATTATACCCTCAGTTGTCAGATGTATTTGCCATCAAGGGCTTTTCTTTGTACCCCGCTCATGGTCAAATAGCCACAGCATTCATGCATTCTGCCATTTTTTGTTATGGTATTTTGGAGCCAAGGACTGTGCAACAGCCTGTATTTGTTGTGAAAGCAAAACAAAACACTTGCTGCAGATAAAATCTTTTCTTTTCCTCCACAAATTCCATTTTGGGCCTCCTCTGGTATTCCTCATCTATGCTTCATCCTCATTATGACCAGTGCTGGACTATCCCCGTATTTATGTATTTTTTTATTCATTCATTCATTATCCAAATCATTTAATCCCAACCGGGGTCGCATGGGGGCCTGGAGCCTATCCCGGGAACTATGGGTGCAAGGCGGGGGCCAACCCTGGGCAGGCTCCAACACACTGCAGGGCACACACACTCACACAATCACACTCTCAGTCACACCTTACAGGGCCAATTTAGAGTTGCGAATTAACTTATAGTGCATGCTTTGGTCTGTGTAAGGAAACCAGAGCCGCCGATGGAAACCCATGCGAACATGGGGAGAGCATGCAAACTGCACATATAACCACTGCGGCAACATGCCTCCCTTATTTATTTATTTATTTATTTATAGGTTATGTGTGCTCATTTACTTATGATATTTATTTATGTTTGAAATAGTTCTCCTGGTTAGTCTGAATGCTGATTCGTTTTAACAAATTTTTATAAGGTCACATTTGGTTGTGGTGCACTGTGTTGTGTTCACAATGTTCATAATGACAAATAATCACTCACTTAAAGTAGTGTTCACAATGCAGCCATTTACCACATCCCATTTGGAACTCCGACATTTATTCAATCTAAGAGGTATTTTCTGTAGAAATTCACCCAATTTTTTAAGCTGAACAACTCAGATGTTGGAAACCTGAACTACATGTTGGCAAATCATTTCTAGGTTCTCTTGCAGCAAGCTCTTAGTCGTCTGTCGTCTTGTGCTGTTGCAAACTGCTTGTGATTCAGGATGTGATGAAGAGTAGAAATGAGATAGAAGTGAACTTTAAATGCCATGTTTGTGTGCATGTTACCATTTGTTGAGGGAAAACACTAATAAGAAGAAATACATGGAAAATTGCCTAAATACCAGAAAAGGGCACAGTCAGTGGTATTTATGGAAATTACCGTGCACTTTGGCATGCAGCTTAAAAGCCCTGTTATGCTGTGCTGACACTGCAGTGTGGGTGTGTAGGTGTGTGTGTTTGTGGGTGTGCGTGTGTGTGTTTCTAAGGTCCAGGTATAATAAAACTCCAAGCCAGCAGTCTCCTCTTGAGATGGATTGTGAAGTGTGTAGTAGGGCCTCTGGCTGCGGGTATGTGTGTGTGTGTGTCTCTGCTCACAGTGGGTGAAGCGGCTCTAGTTCTCCTGTCTGCATGCAGCAGTGTGAGCATGCAACGCTCAACCCCAACACACACCGCCCAGAAAAATCCATACACTGTTATACACAGACCAGATCACATACACTGTACTCAATTCTCCTGTCCTTTCCCTCTCTCGTTTTCTCTCACTCTTATGCATATACACCACTATACACACATATGCATGCACACATTCTCTCTCCTTATCTCTCTCACTCTTTCTTGTGCACATCATATACACACCTGTATGTACGCATTCACACATATTCTTTCTCCATCACTTTCTCTCTCTATCTTTCTGTCTCTCTACCTGTCTCTCTCATGCACAAAATGCACACATATGCATGCACAGATTATTTCTCTTTTTCTCTCTTGCTTTCTGTCATTCTCCCTCTTCATATGTGGACACACAGCAGCAGAAGAAAAAATTATCTGCCATCTGACACATACACCCAGATACAAAAAAAAGGGAGACTTGCCTCAACCCAGCAAAGTCTCTTAGGAACAGAGCCGAGGTGCTTGTGAGATACCAAGACTGAGAGACACACAGAAACAACACCCAGATTCCACCCAGATAGAAGACACACTGACAAATATATAAATAAATGATAAACAAGTACAAGAGAAAAAAGGCCCCAACCCAAAGCTGATTGCTTTTAAGTGACCTTGTTCCCTCATAGAGCCATCACAAAAATAGACTGGCCAGTGACAAGGAATAGAAAGAGAAAAGAATGTGGAAAAAAGAGAGCGCTAATGCTGAAAGACCCATAATGCGAGAACTGAAAAGAAGAACGAGGAATGACAATGTGATCATGCGCTGACTGTGTGGATGTGTTCAGCGTTATACACCCCAGGGATGGGATGGACCTCTTAATCTCTTGCTGCCTCACACACACGTAAGTAAGTACCATCTAATTATGTATCATTTTATCCTCAAGGTATATGAAGCAAAATTCTGAGTTTTTACTTGTAAAGCATTATAGTATTTATTTATTTTATTTCTTTATCTATTTATTAATTATAATACATATTCACAAAGTCACTATGCAACTTTACGGAGTGCATGGACAGAAAAAAACTCCCTCAGGGGAATGTGGATGGGACCTTGAGACGCACGTAAAATTACAACATATATTAAATGTCAAAACAGACATTCAAATGACAAATGGCATATACAGAAGATTGATAATTCAGAAATGAAATTAATAAACCCAATAAATAGTGATATGTGAAAAGGCATATGGAAATGTGAGATTAAAAAAATGCTCATCCACATGATCTAAGCCAGAAACCCTTGAAATGATCCTGAAGGTTTTTTTGGAATATCGGTTTACATGTGTCAGACTAAGGCACATAGCTTTTGCATTAATGTGCGTGTGAATGTGTATATGTGTGTTTTCATATCTGCTCAACCTGTCAGTGTGTTCCCCTTTCCTGCTGTCCGTCTTTTTGCTGGATGGTTGCCATAAAGTCCTGCTGTTCTACTCCTTATCCAGGTGACATTTCCACAGTCACGACTGTCACAACTCACACAAGGGGTGTGTGTGTGTGTGTGACTCCAATGGGAAATGTGTATATGCTCCTGTCATGGAAAAGGGCATTCATTTATGCTCTGACATGATCACTTTAAAGCCGTTTGCTTTCATACCTTTACTTAATGTGAGTTTAAATGTGTGTGTACAGGCGTGTGTGTGCCTGTGTGCTTTATGATAACCTTCAGAACCCCAAACCATGTAATGCACTGTAACATTTCTTCTTAAGAGTTGTAAGGTGATTTGAAATACAAGCTGGAGAAGTGCTAAAATCTATACTTGAGTAGAGTATTCTGCATGACTGAAATATTGCTCATTTATGAGAAATTTACTGGTTTAAAAAAAACAACTTCAAAAAATGAACAGGTTCAATATAGTCTTCAATCAATTCACTAATTGTATTAGTTACTTTTGAACTGTTGATGTTCAGGGCACTGTCAAAAGCAGGCATCCAATGAGAAGAGAAGATCCTCTCTAAAGATAAATATTCCCAGTGCATTAACTCTAATTTAAATTAAACTAATGATTAATGTATTATCAAAATATGAAAGGTAAAATTGGTTATAAGGCATCTAATGTGATCAGTCGTAATGAAAGCAGTTGTTTTAGTATTTGCAATAACATTTCTTTTTAAACGTGTGCACAATTAATGTGTGTACTTATTATCTCTTAGTGTCCTACATATCCAAGGCTAACACACTCAGTTTACATGAATTCCATTTAATATGAGCTTAATGAAGACAGTTTTCCCCAAACATAGCAAAGTTATTTAAAAAAGTAAATAGCTGCAGCTGTAAAAATGGCTGATAGCTTTCACTAGCTACAAAAAGCATTTAGATGTCATTCCTACTGTAGCCTGGGAACCAGACAAATCTGCTGCTCAGGTTTTATTTGTTCGGGCAGATAGGATTTGCTCTGGCAATTCCAGGGCCATTTGAAGGCCTGCTCAGTAACAAATTCTGGATTTTAAATGTAGGGAAGTAGACTGTAGACTCTCACAAAAGCCTTAATTACAGTAATAGTTGTAATTTATTACTGCAATTTTTGTGTCAATATAACAATAGAAAATAACTGAATTGGTCTACGTAGAATGACTGACATGAGCATCTCTGAACACACACAATGGATTTCTGACTGCTCCACTCATCAAACCACTTATATTTACAACATTTCTGAAAGGGAAAGAGAGAGAGAGAGAGAGAGAGGGAGAGAGAGAGAGAGAGAGCTCAGCGATAGAGACATAGAAAGAAGTCAAAATGGAAGAGAGAAAGAGAGGGCGTTATGGCTGAAAATATGTATACAAGCATAAAGACTTGGCTACACAGCTTTATAGTAGAAAATTGAGGGGAGAGAGAAAAATAGAGTCACGAAAGGAGACACATTCCTTCAAGCCTTTTCCATTTGTTCAACAGAAGAGCGAGCCTTGATCCATCTCAAATCGGGCCTCGGGCAGAAAACGAACAGGCATGGCACGCACTCTCAGGCCTCGTGGTGTGTGTCTGCTCCCCTCGCGTCTTGCTCCCTGGCTGCATCAGAGAGAGAGAGAGAGAGAGAGAGAGAGGGAGAGAGAAGCAGAGGGGAGGTCAGAAAGCTTTCAGCTGCTTCCTTCCCCCCGGCGCCTCCATTCTGGCGTGCCGCTACTCAGAGCGGAGTGGGGCCGGAGTGGACGTCTGGCTGTGTGATGTGGCAGGTGCTCCCTGCTACACACCAGTGGCCACCAGAGAGGAACTCGGTCGTAATAGCATGAGGATTCCACTCGCCGAGGGCTGCGATTCGAGTCGAGGTGAGGCGGAAGGGAAAAAAAAGCAAGGTAGCCAGCTGCTGCCTTATATTTAGAAGAGTATTACTTATCACTGCACAGTAAGGCAAGGTAAGATCCATCACTTTAACAGGCTCGACGTAGGGGTAGATTTATCACTGGAAATTGCCGAATGACAAAACAGGTAAATAATGCCTCGCCAGGGAGGCTTACCGGTGGAGTCTGACGCCGGCTGTCTCTAGCATGCCGTTATAGTCACCGCGTCCTCTGAGCGCTCAGGAATTACTGTATCATTTTCACTGCAGGGAAAAAACCTCCCTGCTGAGAAGTAGTGAGAAAAGCGCATCCTTCCAGCACGAACACACACATGCACACACACTTCTGTTCTAATGAGGGGCTAAAAGGAGCAAAGTACAGGCACTAATTACCAGTCGGGAGGCCGGCGACACTGTAACCGGTGGCAGGGTACATCAAGGTCATCGATACTTACAGGCAGGCGCAAGCTCTCACCGAGAAGCCCTTTCAGTCACCCGCTGATGGGAGGCCGTTGGCCCTGCGACTGGCAAAAGTCATTGTGTGACTTACCGGGAATAGAGGAATCATCAAACTACCAGCTGTGTAAGGAGTCACCTGGTCGCTGGTACTCAGCCATGAGAAAACCACAGGCCATTTTCCCACCTTAAAATCTCTTCCTCACATCCATAACAGTGTATGCCTGAAAAATGCATTTGCTCTCCAACAATTTTACACCTGTTCAAGTTCATTTGCCTTCAAGTGTCATGAGCCTAGAGAGTCGGATTTGACAGGCTGAACACTGGAATTGACATGACATGTCACACAACATTTGCAGGGTTTTTTTTTTCCTTTTTCCTTTCCAAACAGACCAGCAACACTTAACTTGAAGTGGCCCTGAGAGTGTGTGTCTAAATTGCTGGCAGAGGTGTTCATTTGCATTTTTAAGGGAAATAGGTGTGAATTTTCGTGGGTGCACAGATATGAATAAATATGACTACAACACGTCTCTTGCAGCAGTCCGATTGTGCTCAGAGGACCTGAGTGGAGTCTGTCAATACTAATCAAAGGTTAGTGCAAGCGGTGTTAGGAGCTCAGGGAAATGCAGCGCACACTCACAAAACTGGACTATCTTCCTGAGCTGAATATAAATTTAGAGATGTTACCCCAGAATTTAAAGACTCACATTCTCAATTTTATAATTTGTTCTCACTATTTTATCCATAATAGATGGACAATCGCACTGACACTCAGGCAGACACTGGCAAGAAATTCCACGTCAGGTACCAGAAAAAAAGAAAAGAGATGTGTCTGACCTAAATCTCCTGTAAATCTTGGCTGAAAAGTTGTAGAGACTGTAGTGCAAACATTAATCATGACAGATCATTCTTTGAAAAATTACAGTATGTTTAGATTAACATTAAGCAAACAGCTCCTTTCAAGACTTGCATTTGAGAAAAAAAGGACATAAACCCAAGTCAGTCCTTATGTGCACCACGGGTGAGGCTGAGACGATTTTATTTGCTTAAAGTGCACTCTTAATGTTCATAAACTCTGCTAATTATGCCATCATTAATGCTTATTCCAAACGCTTAGAGTCAGTTTTATGGAGTGTGCTGTCAACAGTATGACTTGAAAAGCTGTCCGCTGGCAATTTATAAATATGACTAAATATGTACACTGTTTTGGCAGTAAATTTATGAGACAAACAAGCTCACGCTGTGTCCCTGCTGTAATATGATTCTTCATAGTGGAGCCGGATGGGGTCTGCAGGGGATTTGCGGGATTGGAGACATATTTGTCACAGCCGAGTACTCGGCACCCTCCTCTTACCCTCATTCATATCCAACCTGCCTGTAGCATCTGTGTTATGAAAAGCACAAGTGCGTGTGCTGGTGGGAGGAAGAGGGCTTTTACGAGTGTGTGTGTGTGTGTGTGTGTGTGTGTGCAGACACATTTATTTGTTTTCTGCCTCGAAAGTATCAATTACATTAATAAGCATTGTAAAGGGGAATAACAAATTTGTTTTATTCTAGTAATTCTAAAATGCTGGGTAAATTTTGGCTAATATACGGTACATATAATGGGATCTACAGTATATAGGTCATGATGTTGAGAGAGAGAAAGAGAAAGAGAGAGAGAGAGAGAGCAAGACCCTCAAGGTTTGCCCTCTTCATTATCACCAAAAAATCACCACTGTTGAATCAGTGAATTAAACTACTTGACCATATTCGACATTTTTGACTCCAGACTTACTTTCCTCATGGTGGTTTCATTTCACATTTGCCCAGTGGGACTTTTAGCCAAGAAGTCCCATCTGTCAGCAGATTAATGTATGAGAAAAATATTTATCTTACAAAACATTTCTCCATTAACATGTACAACATTTAGAAGACAATCTTCTCCAGAGTGATGTACATCACAGCTGCTGTTCAAGAGAGTTACTGCCAGATGAGTTACCGAGCTACACACTTTTACAAACCCTGTCATAGAACAAGTCAGAAGTTAATGAACCATCAACAAGAATACATCCATGAAAGCTGGTGTGTATGTTCTGCTATTTTAGACTTTAGTGACTCAGCTAGTGGTGAGAAAAGCTGAAACTAAACTGGTGAAATTTAATTTAGCTACTATGCTGCCCATCAATCTGTCCCAAAATATCGAGTCTGTCTTAAACTTGAATACAAAAAAGCAATTAGAAGGCGAAGACATCCGTTTTTTATTTCGTTCTATGGCTCAAACTCTCATTTTACTTTCTTCAAAAGCTACTTTTACAAGAGAAAGTGTCTAACAGTGACACACTATGTAAAACATGACCATCAGAGTCAGTGTCCCAGTGAGTCAAAGCTAATAATAAGTTTAGTGCTTGCTCTAGGTCATAATGTTGACCATAGGTCAATCAAGCTTAGGGCCTTTTCTCCCTCATGCAAACTAACACTTTAGTCGGCTTTGATGTGCTTGTCCTCCACTTCTGTCCTCCGAGTCTCCCTGGCTCACACATCACTGTCAGTGGTGATGAATGAGGCGAGCACGTTGATTAACAGGGAGCAAGGGGAGAAACAGACAGTAGACCTCGTTTGGACGATACCCCCCGGGACGCCGGACGACTGCTCACAATGACGAGGCCTTTGACTGTTGATATATGTTAGGGCTGCTACAGATGAGTCCCTCTGGACTGCATTTGATTTAGGCCACTATAAAGCACTTTCAAATAAATTGAACTTCCATATGTATACATCTCTCAATCGATCTCCAAAGAGCCCCTGACTGCGTACATAAATTACAGCTTATATATCATGTATAGGGTGCTGTAACTAGGCCATTAAAACCTAACCTTCTTCATGTTCACCTGTTATTCGTGAAGTAAGTGAGGGATGTTCTAAAAAGTTTAGTACATATGCACTGCTAACAGGCTGCATTTTAAGTAGATTAGTAAAAAACATAGCGTATACATTTTCCACATATTGGCTTCATTTGATTTCAGTGCTGTAATTAAATTACACAGTATTCTTTAAAATGATGAATGATTTTTAAAATAATATCTTTGTCTGATGGCAGCAATGGATTGCTCTGCCAAACGAATTTTCCATTCACAAAGGAACAGGTCTATAAAATAACACAACCTATCAACAAACTCCCAGCAGGATTAAACCCTTTCCATATGGTTTGCTAATTGCTTATGTTGATTAATTTAAATGAGTTAATTTCTATAGGTTTACACCCTCTTTTACATACAAATACGATGCATGTTGAAAAGTTGGAAAACTGCCTAAATGTTTAATGGCGTATATATATATATATATATTCCTGTTAATACCAACAAAAAAAAGCTTGTTTTCCTTCAGAAAACATTCTTCCCCTCTTTTGTTTCAATAATGAAACCTGCTATCAAAAAGTAAAGAAACTTGATTTTACCAACGTCAAAGGCAATAAAGTTGAATGTGAAGACAGACAGTAGTAGTCAATAAAAATCTGTTCAACAAAGTTCAGCATGCAGACAACCAGGACACATATATAGTTTCCGTATATAGTTAGTTTTGATTATTCCAACTTGACATGCAAAAGTAGAAGTAATTTTGCAAAATCCAATCCACATAACAACAAGAAGGTCCTCTTGAGAGCATAATTGGTAGAACATATAAAAACAAGTGCACAGATTGCAGGAGAAATGATTAATTTGAAATGCATGGGTTTATTCAACATAAACCCTTGATCATTTGAAGTACATGTAAAATGTACATTTGCTTACATTAATGAATGTACTAGTATATGAACATAAGCAGTGAGCATGATTTGACAGCCAATCAGTAATTTCATAACTTACAAGACGATTCAAAGGAATACACTGGGCAAAATCTAGCAGTAAAATGGGAAAGAATCATAGCTAGCTAGACTACTTGCTTTAGTAGCTACATCGTTTTAAGGGTGGAGAATATTTGATTCAACATCAGACATTATCAGATTAAAATAAATAAAATATGATCAGATATATCGGCAAATAAAATTAATGGTCCATAAAGTGAAATTGCGTAATAAGGAGAAAAGCAAACTCAGAAATTATGAATGTGAATGACTTTGAAATAACGATCCAAATGGCTTGCTGACTGTTCATTTCCTAAATGAACATATGAAACAGTATTACAACATAGTGGCGTACTGCAGCACAACACACCCGTTATCCATGAATAACGACCACCCCAACGCACATTATGCAAGAAGAAAAGACATCTACAATTGTGGCGTAACAATGTCTCATTCCTACACATGATCTCTCCACACAGATGCACACACAAATGTATGCACATACACACACACACATACAAACAGACACACATATACTCTAAGGTGTAAGCCTGAGCTGGCAGACTGAGTGGTCGGCAGAGTGGTGCATGGAAAGATAATGGGAGGGCGCCAGGGCCATAAATAATGCAAGAGCGACAGCGTTTACTGAAAACTCTGCCCTGTCAGCACACCTCCCGCACCTCCTCTGGGACTTCAAAAAACAGGTTTTAATCTCCCTCCCTCACCAGACCATCAGCCTCCTCCCTTTACACCCAAAAGAGAACGAGAGAGAAAGAGAGAAGTAATCTTCAGAAGGAATAAATAAGTCACTACAGCCCTCACAGAGGATGCATCCATCAAAATGTGTGTGTGTTTGTGTGTGTTTGAACGTTTGAGTGTGAATGCATACATGTAAAACCTGAATGTGGTGTATGTACAGGTATGTGTGCCCGTATTTATGCAACAAAGTAGAATATTAAGGTTAGATGTTAATCGGGAATCTTTAGGTTGCAGCAATGAAATGAAATTAGTGCTTTCAAATGAAATATGAGTTCAAAACAAAAATCTCTCACTGATTTCATTTTGACGTAAGTGAGATGTTATCTACTCAGTTGACCACAATGCATTTTCCCCCCAATCCGCCTGCCAAGCAATAAAACGGTGTTAGGAACCATATAAGCAGAACTGGCTGCAGCAAGTGTGAGGCACTGAGGATGAATCATTGAAAATTCTCTGTTTTCACACCTGCATTCATTACAAAAGCAACAGGGAACCTTCATTAATGGTCCGGCTTGACGGAGGTGTTTTTTCACAGGAGATGAAACATCAATTAAACGGGGAGAGCAACACAAGCCTAAAGGTCTCGCCACTCTACTCCTCTACGGGCGACATGCTGAAACCCTGAAATCACTCCATCTCATCGCTCTCTGCCTGCAGGGCAATAAAGACCACAGCCGATTTCATTTAACGCCGAGGCCAAAGGTGAGGGCTGACCCCCACCTCTCCACACCACCTCATAGTCCATCCCTCAACCCAACCGTCCACGGCTGCACTGCCCACCATCATCTGTTTCTTAAGATAAGCTGCTTGTTCCAAGCAGCTCACATTGTGCCAAGCCTGAGGTGGCAAGAAGGGGGGAAGGATGCGAGAGAGGAGAGTGGGTGGAGGTGGGGTGCAAAAGATTCATCTACAGAGATATATTTAGAGATGGGAGGGCTTTGACAGTGCAACTTCACTTTTACATGTGTTCAATAGATTTCTGGGAGACGATTGCACATTCAGCAGTGTGGAAGGAGGCCAAGCAGAACCAGATTGCTTAGAACGCGACTTTCTATGGCTCTGAGTTTACATTAGCTCATTTATCTTTTCACTTAACTTTTATTAAAGTTGCCCGAATGAGTTTTGGTCCACTGTGGGGGAAAAGGTGCATTTGAGCTCCCTGATAATATTGGCCTTACAGGTACCACTAAGCAGTTTGATGTTCATTGGTCAGAACTTTGGAAAATGGATTAGACTCATTATGTCTGAGCTGCTGCATCCAGCACAACCTCTGTTGGGCAATTAACTCCTATTTTCTCTTACTCTAGAAATTACCTCAGTAACACACAATTTGCAAACGGCATGCGCAAGTGAGATACTCTCATTTTCACAACTATTATTCTTCTTTGTGAACCAACTCTAATGGGAAAATAAAAAGTAATTTTAGGTCAGCTTCTCCCAGCCATTTTAGACCAAAATGTATCTTTGCAATATGGACTTTGTAGCCTTTCTTTGCCAAACCAGCTGTAATACAGTGGGTAGTCAGAGAGTAGTAATAGTTGGAAAATTATCAAAATTGTGCTAAAACTGCAAGAGCTATAATGTAGGAGTGTGAGTATTCATTGATCTACATCGATACATCAATTCAATGATCAATGAGCCCATAGCATCAATACAAAATAAAAACACTAATCAGAAATCATACATATTGTAGTCACTTTGGGCTGGTTTCTTGTTCATGGATTAAGCCTAGTCTTGGACTAAGTTTTAGTACCAATGGGGAATTACCATTCAAACTCAAAGCTGGTCTAGGACTACGCTTAACAAATTTTAGATCCACCAGCTAACCTATATTGAATGCTTTAGTACCCAGTAAAAAAAACATGCAAACACAGGAAGACTTCTCACAGTGCAAAGCATGCAATATAGGTTAACTGGTGAATCTAAAATGTGTTAAGCGTAGTCCTAGACCAGCTTCGAGTTTGAATGGTAAATCCCCATTGGTACTACAACTTAGTCCAAGACTTCTCACAGACAGGCCCAACGGCCGACCAGGGGATCAAACTCAAAACTTTTTCTCTGTGAGGCAGCAGTGCTAACCACTGTGTCACCGTGCCGCCCAAGGCCATTACTTAAAAAATAAAATTTCTAATTTCACTCTATATTTCTTAAAAACTGCATGCTATTGAATTAGTTTTAGATGTCATCATGAAATCAAAAATCTATAAAATTCCATTATACATTACTGATAGTGCCTGTGAAGTCGTTCTCCTGGGTATAAAGCAGTATGAATTGTACACTTTAAGTATGACAATAAACACAATAGTCAGTATCATAAGTGGTATATGTGTCTCCCAGTGATAAACTGATGGAAAATGGATGTTCAGTTCATGATCACAGGATGAAGAAATGGCCAGAAGGGCCAAGTAATAAATCACAAAGTAAACAGCCTAGTTGTTGGAGACATACCATCACTTAGTGTAAATAGAATGATGAGATGGACTTACATGTCTTACAAGTCTCCAGATCCCAGCAGCAAAACTGCTGACTCCTCATTATTCAGACAACCACAAGGGTGGTAGGCTATAGATCCATATACACACATATTCAATGACACACACCAGCAACCCATCACCCCCCTACCCACCGATTACACCCTCAACAAATGTGCATGCATACAAACGATTCCAACCCCAAACCGTCACCCTCATCCCCAACACACACACACACACACGACCCTGAAGGGCTCATCTCATGAAACACAAGGCAAGGAAGCTTATTGTTTTGGAAGGGCGGTGGTGTTTTGTTTACCAGACTCTTGCCATTTTCAGCAATAGAATAGGAAAAATGCAAAGTCTAATAGGACCCTGAATGCAGCCTTCACATGCAGCCTGCATGGCCTTGGGGAGAAGAGAGAGAGGGAGAGAGTGCTTTCATTAGCATTTTCCTAAGTACACACTACAACGGCAACAAAAGGGAGAATACTGATTGGGTGCATTGCTCATTCCGTAATATGCATTGGAAACTGTGGAACAGAGGCAGCACTGTGCAATATGAATATAGAAAAGGGGAAAAACAATATCAATATCAGTTGACGTGCAGTGTCATACATGTGTGATTTTACAGTAAAGTCCTTTATACTCACTTCTTGGAGAATTTCAGCTTTTTTAAAGAGGAGAACAACTCTTCCCCGTCCTTATTTTGAGAGATGTTTTAATGAACACTAGAGCTGCTTAATGTTGTTACTGCCACATAATTAAGAGATGCTGCCACCTTCATCCTCTCTTACACCGCCTCATTAGAGTGCGAGACTGAGCTGAGTGGACAAGGTCAGAGCTTAGTTTATTACCATTAGCCATTTAGAGAAATGAGTGTAGTATAAATTCGGCTGGGTTACAACGAAACGTTGGAATTAACTTCTTATACCTAGAGCCATGTTATAAGATGGTTGCTTTATTCGTACTGCCTACAAGGAATAAGTAAGAACTCAGTAATGGTGTCATAATAGCTATTTTTATAAGACCAGACACGGTTAATCAAAAATACATTTGATCAAAGAGACTGTATAGACTATGCATCTATGCAACACTAATACAAAAATGTGGATGATGAATGAAGAAAATCTTCTTTTCCTCTTGGTCTTTCTAAGCTACGTATATGATGTTACATATGTTCAGTGTGAAAATAAAGGATGCTAGATTGAGTAGGTCTGATTTCATAAGGGCCCCCAAAACACAGATTGGTCAGTCAGCCACTTGGTTAAAGACAAGTTCAAGTTTAACCCCTGCGGATATTTAGCTATTATAATATTATCACTACAGTCAGGCTACAGGTTTATTGTTTATTGTTGAAGATGGAACATTTCAGATTCATTAGGTTACAATTACACAGAACTGAGAGCTTACAGAGATGTGGTAATTAACTGTTGATTATTTGACTTATACTTGCCCCTGAAAAACGTGAGACTTAACTAGGATTTGCCCCTCAAAGACTTAAGACTTTACTAGGACTTGCCCCTCAAAGACTTAAAACTTGACTACTACTTGCCCTGCTAAGACTTAAGACTTGTGTACAGGTACATCATTACTGAGACTAGGAACCACCACCTTAAACTAAAGCTGCTGGAGATTCACTGCTGTGCAGGGTGTTGTTCCTACTCATGCTGATTAAACTTGTGCACTTGCAGCAGACCCTATAGCCACATTTTGCTGGGTTGCAGGAGGCAACTGGCTTTGCTCAAACGGCTAGTGGGAACTTTCTTTTTCCTATGCATAAACTGACCCAGATAGGATTCAAACTCACAGTTCCCATTTCCCAAGGCTGATGCATTTTCCATTAAGCCCCTGAGCTGTTTGTGCAAGCCGTTATTGAACATTTTGATTGCACACATATATGCTTGTTTTCTTTCCTAATGCTCTTACTGTAGGTTGCCTCTTGCTTTCCTGTAGTTTCCATTAGGAGGGATAAAATGTAGCCAGCACACTGTTACTGTCAGTCAGATAAGGAAGATCACATTACTAGCAGGCTAGCTTCCTGGCTGGCATTCTCAAGCTTGTTAGGTATGTCATTTCTTGGCCGCCATTACTAATCCAGTTGAGTTTTGGAGTATTAAAAAGTTTTCAAAAGTCTGCCCAGCCAATGTTTGTTAGGTAGCTACTTTTGCTTCAATTTACTGCTTTTGTCTGATTCAGTGACTTGCATAATCATTTTGTGTGTTTCAAAATTTTGCATAGCAGTAAATATTAAATTACAGGAACGTGTCCTGATTTAATTCCAAACATTAACACACTATTCTACTCAATGTTCTTTATACTAATTCAGTTTTGTGGTTTTTACAGTCTCAATTCCAATATTTTTCCTCCAATCAGCAGGAAATGCAACACTGTTAGCAAAAGCTATAGCATCATTATGTACTAACAGAGCAACAACAACCACCTCATTGAATGTGAATGTTGCAATTATTTTGACCTATATGTGAATGCAACATTGCTGAAACAAGTACCTCATTGTTGGAATTATAATGGTGCCAAGCTAACAGTACTGTACAGTGCCAGGGACCTCACCAGCATTTAGAATGTGT
Organism: Distichodus sexfasciatus; assembly: GCA_032718565.1. Lineage (NCBI taxonomy): Eukaryota > Metazoa > Chordata > Actinopteri > Characiformes > Distichodontidae > Distichodus > Distichodus sexfasciatus. The sequence continues at coordinate 4,762,275 of JAVGVS010000010.1, read as the reverse complement.
AAGAAGGAGAAGGATAAACATGTTGACAAGGCAAAGGGAGGAGGTGAATGTGAATGAATGGATCTATTTAAAGAGAAAACTATAATTACAGGTTCTTAAATGTGCACGCCTCTGCTTACTGGTCTTTGCCAATTTATTTCTTAAATGTGAAATTATTTAAAATGCCTCTAAAACATCTGAGAACTAATAAGGTACTGTGATCTAAACAATGTTTCATATGACACAGCTTCATAATTTGGTACAGTGCAACATACATATATTGTACTTTTTAAGGGGTCTACAAGTCTGCAGTTTAATTATTGCAAGTTAAGGAATGTCCTAAATAAAGTTTATTATAGCTTTTAGCAGTCTTCCAAATGTAATGAAATATTTACACAAACAACATAAAAAAACATTTCATCACCCTTTATTTGGTCAATGGCAATTATTTGACATATTTAAACCATTACTCATGAAGAGGCTAAAACAATATTATTATCGTAAAGCATCTCAGAGGTCAGTGACTCACCTCCCTGTCCGACCAAGCGTATCAAGGGAACAGCTGCTTGAAAATACAATTTCTCTTCAGATGTTAGTTTCATGTCCCTTTAAATAGCAGAAAATATCCAGTGTGTCCCATGTGAACGGACTACATTTATCACCCCGTGCCATCACATTAAAAAAGGGCCTGGATTGATTGCTGGCATCATCTGATACAGAGTTTAGAGAACATTTGCCTCCAGTGCATTCCAGACTCACCAGTCTGCATTAATAATGAAAGACAAAGCAGAGTCATGTTATTAGTTTTCTTCCACCATCAAAGGGATTTGGCCTAACACACAAAAATAAAAGGGTTTGGGGTATTTCCCCTGTGTGCAACAAATAGGAGTGAAAACTCAATAGTCTAGTATTATTCAACAGTGTGCAATTTATAACACTGATTCAATAAATTAACACACTTTGATTCAACTTTTTGGAAGACATGCCATTAAAAAATGCACAAATAAATAAGACATTATTTTGACTTCTCTAATGAGACCTCCCCTGAGTGTAATTTCAGACACATTTCACATCAGACAATAAACAGTTTCCTATGCAGACAACTCTATTTAAAAAGTAAGCTCAATTTAAAATACCCAGTGGAAATAACAAATGTCAGACAGAATTAGAGGGGTTTAGCAAAAAGTTTTAAAGTGAAACCACAGGCTTTAGATCATGAATCCTCAAATGATCCAGAAGGGCACACTGGTTTTCCTGACTTCACGGATGATCCATAAATGTCAAATTATTTCAATTGGAAAACTTTCTGCATTTATGGAAAAATATTCTGTTGTTCATATTGTAAGCACTTTATGTGAGCAGTTGAATGAAATTGAAGACAAGATTATAAATAATACTAAAGATTATTTTCAGATATCATGATGAAATTTCAAAGGATTCAAGATGAGCTAAGGGCTACTGAGAGTTGGGCAGAGGATGTAGAAATGAACTAATATAATAAGAAAATCGGAAGTTCCTTCAGGAAAAAGATTTAAGATGGATTAAACTGCAATTAACTATAGATGACATTTTACTGCCTCAGTTACACAAAATACCTAACATATTTAATAATAAAAATATAAATTAAAAAACAACACTGCAAGGGTTTGAATCGCATGTGGAGAAATGTTACACCTATATTGTAATACCACCGTGAACATTCAGAAATGACCAATGAACAATGAAACATGTAAGCACATTATTTACTGACATTTTTTCATGTTTTACAAATATGAAGACTTTCATTAAAATAATTTAGAGTTTTAAAAAAGAAAACATCTTTAGGACATGCTTGGTGATCTGCAAACATTCAAAATTAATGGTATACAGATGTTCACATACTCAGTACTTTAGGTTTAGATTAGGTTATTTTTATTTTTTGTTTACTGTCAACAGTCAAAGGCAAAAATGTAAAATGTAAAACTGAAAACATGCATATTAACGTGCCTGCTCAAAATCTTGAAAGGAATAGATTGTTAAAAATAAAAACCTATATCCAGAAGAAAGTTTCCGACTGGTAAATGCTTCTCTAAACTTTTATGATGCCCTGAAGGTGAACAGAGAGGTTTCAACTAGATTCAACCTGAGCTGTTTTTCGGCTGTCTTCCTGACTGGAGATGAGACTGATAAGAGGCATTGCAATTGCCAGGAAGATTAAATTAAAAAGTCACAAATTAAACCCATGATGCTCACACTACTTGATATAAGGCACTACTTTATATTATGTATTTCCCACAATATTCAAATATCTCATTGCACAAATTGATCGGCATATTTAGATACAAATTGTTTGACTTCAAGCACAATTATTGTTGATCTATACTCGTATCTTGGAGATGCAAGCGTAAATACGACTGAACTGTATAGCAACCTAATGCTGAACTTTTAATAACATTGAGGAAAAACAAGAACTTCAGATCACACCTTAAATGTTGAATTATTCATATCATTGCAGTTCACTGGTAGAGTTTCCAGGCTGCATCCACTACATCCTGCAATAAATACATTTACCATAATGTCTGTTTGAAAGATCCAAGGAACTCCCAATGTCACACTGCTTCTGCAATTAAAGATGAGACCATTAAACATCCACCACTTACACCATCTTTCTTCATCACCCCTCCTTCTCGTTCTCCCATTCTTCTTCCTCATCTGCAGTAATGGGCATGGTAGAGAGAGGCTGGATGATAAGAACCAATCTCCCAGACAAAAACTCCCCACAGAATTTAATCTCATCCTCCTCTTTCTGTCTTCTCAGACAGCCCAGTCCCCTTGTCCATGTTGCCGGGGCCTTCATTACTGCAGCCTCAGAACACAATCAGCACGAAATTATGGGCACTATTGCTTTCCTCTACTCCAGCCACCATACACTATGGCAGTTTAAGCGCTAACTGCTCTTTGACAGGTTCTGATGGTAAGGAGAGAGGATTTTTCAAAGGTGATGCATTACAAAAGTGTTTCTTCTATAACCTTTCAGAATGTATGGTATTGTAAGATAAGACTGCTCTTCAGTGCTTCAGGCAGTAAGTAACTTTAAAGAATAAATTAAATAATTGCGATTTTAAAAAAAGGATCTCTTGATGGGGTTGTGGAGTTTGCAAGGAAACTGTTTAAGCATGAAAGAAAGCCTAGTTAATGATTCCTTAGGGTTTGTTGGAGTCTATGAAGAACCGTGCCAGCACAGCAATAATAATATTTAAAGAATTACGGAAGCCATGACATTCTGTAAGCTGGAGGTACAGTAAAAAGTGGCTTAATGAGTATAATTTGAAGATTTCTGGTTCAAGTCTCTCATGCTACACCAAATAAATAAGATTAAAAGGCTCCATGTTCCCATTAAAAGCTGACAAAATATTAAGATTAATTAATGTTATCTGATAGCAGTGGCTCCACAGTGGAACATGATACCAGTAAGCAGAGGACTGTGGAGTATATGGGCATAAAAAGTATATAAAAAGTGTGTGCTATTCTTACGACACCAAGCCAAACACATTTCTTACCATATTTTTAAATGTGATGTACGTTCTAGAATCATTGGCCTATCACCATGTACTGTAATTGCACACTTGTCTTAAAGATCATATGCTGATATGGATGAAACAACCAATAATATGACCTACACCTTTCAATTTGTGGGTAAGGTTTTAAAGAACCTTTTAAAGAAGAAGATTTTAAATCCATTTAATGTTAATATATTTTCTGTAGGTCCAACAAAGCACCAAAACGGAGTTTGCTACAAGGACAAGATGACAAATCCCAACAGGCTTTCATATATGTGTATAGGCTGCTGCACCACTGAATTTGGAAGTTTGAGCCTCCCAAGTGCATTCAGATAAAGATTTAATTGTGCCCATGGGTAAGTCCAATTAAATTAATACTGCCATATACAATGTGACAGCTCTGCCGTTGCAAGGGGGTTCCTACCCAACGGAGAGGAGGAAAACATTTAAAAGAACAATTACACAAAACATTACCTTTTTTTGTACAAGGTTCAGTAAATCCAAAATCAAAACTGTGTTAATTTTCAGTAATTACCACACAACTCGAAAAAGGTTTTTAGCAGAAACTATTTCGTATGTTACATTTTAAGACAGTTGAGACTAAACACAAATGCAACCTTGTCTGCAACATGCCCAGAGTCTACTAATGAATATTTTTGCGTGAATATTTTCCTCCTCTGCATACCATTACCATGCAGACGGAGACATTTACTTCAAAGGTCACAGTTCCCACTTAATTTCCACAGGGAAAGATAATTAATCTGGATTCCGTGTTCTCCTTGAGTTTTAGAACTGCAGAATAGGCTTCACTGAAATTCAGCCTGATGTTATAACAATATGGGAAACTATATGAAATATGCATACGCACTGAGCTAAAATCCCATAAAACCACAAGTTATCCAAGAGAATAAACATTCCACCTCTTGCATTTGCATAATATTCCTGAGGTCTTTCAAATCCCCTTTCCTCTGTCAAGGGCACTGCTTATATCCCCTGGTTTTTCATATGCTATGAAATCTTGTGTTGGTTCTGGTGGACTAAAATATGGCCATATCACACCACAACACTATCAAACCATAGGAAAGTATTATGGAACACTCACAATCCAGATGTATGATTAGTGGAGCACATAAAAATGTACGTGTGGTTAAAAGGAAGTTGTTTTTCCTTTAATTGCCATAGGGAAATTAGCTGGAGCCAGGCATTATTCCAAGAATTAACAACCTAATCCTAAGGACATGTTGAAAAGCAGCTTTGGGAAACTATTTTTCCATGGAGTCTGTCCGTGATATTCTTAGAACAGAACTCCTCAGCTCCCTTCATGTTGGCAGGATGCAGCGACGGATACGTTTCTCTGTACCCCGTACTTCGACGACTGTGAGTTGGTCCAAAGCTCCAAGCTAATTTAGTTAGCTTTGTTGACAAAATGTTCAACATGTTACAGCTCCAAGAATTTTATGTGCCTGTGATGTATAAGGATGAAATATTTATATACTCCCAGAGCAGTGCATGCTATATTGTGGAAATCTATGAGTGATCTTAGGGAACAGATCAGTGATGAGAGAGCAACCATTATTTTGAACATCCTTTGGTAGCATCACACAAATTTTACATTTAATTATAACAGAATAATGTATCTTTCTCTGAATTAAGAGAAAGAGAATATTTGCCTTGTACGTTCAGTGTTATGTGACAACCAAATCACTCAGAGATGGAACCTTATTTGGTAAGACCACATTTATTAATCCTTGTGAGTTGTTGTAAGTTATTTTTGTGTTAAATTTTATTGTAAGGTGCCAGTTCGGGTCCAGGAGGGAGTCTCCCTCTCCAGAAGCCTGATCCAAACGCTAGTCTTCTCAACAACTCCTAATTGTTAACTAGATCAGGATCACCCAAGGTTTAACTCATCAGGCACTTGACTTTCGGTATTTATAGAGTGTTGTTCTAGTTGTTTTCCTGTAGAGTCCTGGACTGCCTATAAAGGGGTTTCCTATTCTGCCTTCTTGTGTACTAACCCTCATTTCATGTTTCTGGAATATGTGTTATGTATTGTATATTATATTTTTGCACGCCGATTTGGATTTGCTGGGTGTTTGGCCTACTCTACGTTTAGGTCCACCCTGTAATCGATACAGTTATATTAAAGGTGATATAAAATGAAACCTGAAACATTAAGTTAAAACAACAGAAGAGCAGAATTTTGAGTAAATTCAAAATGTAAAGGCAAGCAGGTTTCAAACTTTTCAAATCCAATATGCTTTTTGTTTTACATGGTGCTCATTTGGAGCAAGCTTTCTTTAAAGAAGATTGATAATGTTCATGTCTAACAGCAAGGGAGCAGCAGAAGAACTGACTAAGATAAACAAAAGTAGCACTTGGCTCTTGTTCGTCCTGATGGGTTAAAAATCTTTGGTGTGCCAAGGGAGGCATGTGGCACACAGGTACTGTTTGTTTTCACTTGGCAACTACGCCTAATGAAGAAAGATGATAATACTTGTCCTGAGATGGTTACTGTTTCACTGCTATTATAGTTGTCTGAATTAGCCTGCTCTAATGAGAATAAATGGGCACAGAGCCAGCCAGGTGCGTCTGCCTATCAAAGAGTGACAGAGAATTCACCTCGAGACAGCACAGTACGTGTCTCCTCCATTAAATCACCATAAACGCAAAGATTACGTGTGGAATGCATTTTTAGAAGTTATTGTTATATTGAAAAGTTAGGAGGCAAATATAGTTTAAGTGACATGCAACATTTCTAAAGAAGAATAAATATATATCCATAAATGACCACATGAAAGATGCTATGTCCCCTTCATATAGTTTTAAACAGCAGAAAACCATCATTGACTTGCAAAGAATAGCCTCCAATATAGTCTAGTTTTAGCCATTTTTTACAGTGTGGTGGAGTTTCAGAATGACCCTAGTTAGTCTCATATAAACCTTTTGCAAGGTTAATTGCTGTTTAAATGACCATTGCATACACCTTAATCAGTTTCAATCAAGAGAATCCTGTCATAGACTTCTGAAAAATTGCTACAACAATAACCAGGTTTTAGCAGTGTTTTAACAGATGAGAAGGTTAAGAAGTCACGCTGACTGAATCTTATGGGAAAGACAATATCTCAAAAAAGTAGTTAAGATGTTAATATTAGTATGTATAACATGTAGAAAACACTTGACCAAGCATACAGAACACATCAGTTAAGTCACCGGAGAGTTATGAAGGATAGCAGTGTCAGGACTTGAGCGTGATGGTGAAATGAGCGAAGGTTTATAAAGTGACTCTGTACAGCCCTTGCAGCGAGGGCTATGTAAATGGTGCCTTGTTAAAGGCCCCGTTTTTGAAAGGTTGTGCTCCCCATGGGTGAGCTGATTTCTGCATTCTTGGAAAAAGGAGCACACGGTGCTACTCGCACAACTCACAAAGTTCCATTGCCAAGGTCACCATGGTAACCAGAAGGGAAAGCTGACAAATGAAAAAAAAAAGGTTAACGGTGTCTGGTGCCAAACATTCACGAGAGCATCGTTAGCGCTGGCAAACTACACGATCTCTCCTCCCATGCCTAACCTTACAACTAATCATTTGACTGATGGAGAACACGATCCAGCACTGCAGCCGCAGATGTGTGAGGTTACTAACACAGCAGATCTGGTCGAGGAAGATTTCTACGGTTCATTTGTGGATATCCGTCTCGTTGGTGACCAGTTAAGCATGAGTCTTTTATAAACATGAAATTGATCTCATTTAAAACTGCAGCAATCGTGGAATCATCTGGGGGAACTTGCATGCCTCTGCAAGTTGGGATTCTGGAGTTCATTTGTCATGATCAAATAGGATCATATAGTGTATTTGAGCATGAAAAGGCGGTGCATGGAAACGTCAAGTGAGATTTATAAATAAATTTACAATAGTGACTTGGAGAGCGCTGCATGTGTGGGCTTTTGTGTAAAGCACAGTCTTCTTATTTCATGATATTGACATGTTTAGACTTATTTAGCTTAATTAACAAGAGCTGCAAATCAGATTGAAAGACTGAAGGCACTGATTTTCCACTGGGGAGAAACAATGCTGTCATACATTGTATGTAACAGATAAAGCAGGTTGAGGTAAAACTGTCTCCATGTTTTATTTGAGAGGGCGCGCTCTTTGAGACACAATCTACAGACCCCTGAGGTAATGACTATTCCATTTAGGTGACAACAACAACATCTTCATAAATACCTTGTTTTATCCAAATGAAGAATTTATATTTTTCTTGTCATGTTACTGGATGGAATGAAAGTTGCAGGAAAGAAAATCTCTGGTTTTAAGATGCCAAATTACCTCTCTGAGTAACCCAGCTAGAAAAAAAAGCAAATACTTTCAATGTAGGAAGGCTGTTGCTTCCAAAATAAGACAAAGTTTGTGTTTTTTCCCCTCATTATTTCATGTGACTTGTTTAATGTTGAATGTAGTACTAGCATATTTAAGAACATATTAACATTATGCTTGTTTGTACAATGTTAACATAGATTGGAAAGCCGCCGTAACTGATTTCATTAAATAAAATCTAGAATATGTGTCAAAGCTTTTCTCATTAATATTCTGGCAGTCTGTGAGCCAAAGGTTTGGGTATCAGCATGAACACATCCTTGACGTACTGAATGACAGTAATTGAGGTACTCGTGAACCCACTGAGGCAATGGTGCAATTCAGGAGTGAGCGCTTTTTTCGAGCCCTTTTCTATGATTCACAGGAGGTCATTTCACATTTCAAAACCGCCACAGGAGTGGCGCGGCAGGTGAAACAAATGTGATAAGAGCATTAATTACATTTCATAAAGTCTTTTCCTCTTGCTCCCTCCTCCCTATCCTCACGTTCTTTCACCACTGGTGAGATGCAATAAATCAGTGGGTTCATCCCTCTCCGAGTGGAGTGTGTTGAAGTCGGAACCAGCAGCAATCCCCCTCAGAGTTCAATGACAAGCACTGAACAAAGGACCCAAATGAAATCCACCACCTTTCCTTTCAAGGCGATACCTCTGTGATGAAAAGAAATGACTCCAATAGCCCCCCTTTTTTCTATCAACATGCCCCTTTTATTATTTCTCCCTGAGTCCCTCTGCAGTGCTACAATGCTTTATTTGTAATAACCCCCATCCATTAAATTGGATTTCGGCACATTTTATGTAAGATGTATTACTGTAATCCAAGGCGGTGGGAATGATTACATTCTTGATTCTTTTTCTCCAAATTCTCGGATTCCTCACGCATCCTCCTTCCACAAACTTCACAATCACAATCTATCCCAGAGATGATACAGGATTGAGGAGATTGGTGCTCAACCACACAAGCACAAGACAAAAAGGCCACAGACTCCCATTTTCACCTCCGTTCTGTCTCCTTAAAAAGACCTCGTAAGACCTGATGGAATCGCACCATCTCAGGACTCCCGACTTAGTTGAGAAAATCAAAAACAAACAATAAGCAGTGAGGAAGACTCCACAAGGAACAGGCAGTCTGACAAGACCAATCTATTTCCCATTTCAGCTAATTGCTCTGTGAGGCAGGGCATTAAGAGGTGGGGGGAAAAGGCATCAATTGGTGCTCGGCTTTAAAACAATGTTCATTATCATAATCCTAATTACAGAAATGGAAAAGGGAGCAATCTTCTGCATGAAGATTTAAAATTTAATGTGGAGTGAAACCGCTTAGCACACAGCGACACTTGTCTCCTGACTGATCAGGCAAAAGCATAAATGATCTATGTCCCAAATCAGGCAATAAATTAGAGGAATAATGGAAGAGGAGAGTCAATTTAAAACACCCTTGTTCATTAATCAGCCCAAAGCTTCCACTGAGACGGAATTCGTGATCACTGAACCTTGAGTTATCTTTTTTAGGCCCAAAACATCTTTGACTCTGAGTTCATATAGCTGATCTTTGGTAACACACATTCAGTTAATTTCCGATTCTCTCTATTGATGTTAAAAGGAATTGAATTACTAAGCAATACACTTAACCTACCAACATACTGTAGTTCACACTGACACTTAGAAGTCACCATTCAATTTTCCATTAAATAAAAAGTGTACACTGGTTAAGTAAGGCTGATAATTTTTGAGGGTAACAATTCTAAACTTAAAATAACTGCATGAAATTGTTGCATAAATAAACACAAACCCCTTTTTTGTTCCTTTACATTTCAAATGATAGCATAAATATTAACTTTTTGCACTTTTAACTTTTAACAACTTTTTATCAACACTTTTTTCAAATTAAAATTTCATTGCAGTTTCAATGCAATGCCTTTTTCCTCATGCTTAACAACAGTCTATATGTACATTCAATATTAACAGTGTTGTAAATGGACTTTCACAGTAAGGGATCAGAAATTAAAAATTCATGCGGAATGCTCCTTCACCTCATTTCCTCTTTTAGACCTTGTTCTTAATAATGACCAGGTTTGATCAAGCCCACATCTTAGCAGCCATAGTTCCCTCCCACTCGCTCTCCTCCCTCACAGATAAAACGATAGTTTAAGTATTAACTTGCCCTCTCGGTTAGCTGAGATTGGGTCTGGCAGTTCAGAGAGAATTAATATGTGTCGTTCTTTTTGAAGGCCAGGGCAGCACTGAAAAACTAATGAGAGAAGAGGAGTTTAGGGACTTGGGTGGGTGAGGAGATGGGGCAATCAGGGATGACAACACTCCTTCAGCCGAGTGAAGAGGAGATGAGTGAGACGGACTGATGCTCTTTTCCTTAGAGGCAACGGAACTCTTGAACATGAGACAATTCCGGGGCTCCGTTTCCAGCATGCAGTTTGCTCAAAATGATCCAGATCCAAGACGTGTGAAGTGTAGATTAAATATACACAAAGACACTTTATACTGTGTGAATCCTGTCCTTGCCATTGTTTAAGTAATAATCAGTGTTGGGCAAGCTACTTTTAAACACTAGCTTTTCAAGCTATGAGTGACTTATAATTAAAAGTAGCTAAGTTACAGCCAAGCTACTGTTTAATTTTAATAGTAGCTACAAAGAAAATGTAGCGAAGTACATTAAAGTTCTTTCAGGGCAACATACTCTTGATTCTGGACACCAATTCCGTCTCACAGCTGCCAAGAGCATGAACGTGTACCGTGTGGGCACAGTAACCTATTTGATGCCTCTTTTGAGTCTTCACCACCAAACAGAAATAACTGCTAGTCAGTAATTGTAAATATCTTTTTTGCCTCACAATGAAGTGAAAGTCTACATTTTTCATGAAAGTTTTCACGCATGGGCAGCACGGTGGTGCAGTGGTTACTGCTGCTGCCTCACAGCGAGAAGGTCCCGGGTTCAACCCTCAGGTCAGCGATGAGGCCTTTCTGTGTGGAGTTTGCATGCTCTCCCTGAGTTTGCGTGGGGTTTCCTCTGGGTGCTCCGGTTTCTTCCCACAGACCAAAAGCATGCACTGTAGGTTAATTTGCCGCTCTAAAATTCGCCCGTAAGGTGTGAGTGAGAGTGTGATTGTGTGAGTGTGTGCGCCCTGCGTTGTCTTGGTGCCTACCCTGAGATAGGCTCCGGTCCACCCCACTTGGGATTGAGCGGTTCAGATAATGAATGAATGAATGAATGAGTTTTCACACTTGAGAGATTAAACAGGCTACATCTCATTTGCACTGCCGTAAATTCACATGATTATAGTCTATACATTTGAGTACACAGCCTATAACTCCCATAGGTTTGTGTTGTTCTATTTTTTGTGTCTGATGGGAGCTCAAAAGCTCCACAAGACGGTTTCTGTCATCAGCCTGACGGTAGCAGTAGCCCCGTCTAACCTTCATCAAGGAAAAGCAGCTCGTTTTATTTTCGGCTGCCATGCTGGGGCTGCCATTCCAGGAGGTGTGTGGGGGCTGGTGTTTAGTGGCCTTCTGGGTAATCTCCAGGGTGAGCTAATTAGCACCAGCTACACAAGGAGGAAGCCGAGTGCCTTTTCAACTTGTGATGAAAAGACAGCCAGAGTTTCGTTTTCTTGCTCCCTTGCTGGCAAATTGCCTGCTAAATGAAAGCAGGATTTTTGCTGCCTATCCAAGCCTTCCTTGAACTACGAAACCCCTCTCCAGCACACAGCGAGGCGACCCAAATTGTCTCTGAGGAAGCTCTTCTCCTAAAGTTTTGTTACTTTTCTGCACTGTTTCTTAGTGTTTTCACCCCATTCTGGGGAGCCCTTTATAACAGAAATAGAAGGAGACTTTGAAAAAGAAACTTCATTCTGTTTTGTTTTTATTCAGCAGTTGTGACTGAGGCCGAGGATGTGAATTAACCACTTGCTAAGCCAAAGCTTCAGTGTGACTAACTGTCTTAAAGGAGGACGTAGGAAGCAAGCTATCTAATGAAAATACTGAATACATAATATAAATGTATTACAAAGGAGCGTAAATAAGAAATTAAATAATTAACAATAACCATGGATTTATTTCAAGAAAAAAGAGAAAGATGCAACCAAGTGAAAAAGTATTTGGTGAAGTTGTTTTTCAAAGTTTTATGTCTTTTGTCTTTTTTTTTCTTTTTAACTGCCTCACAAATGCTTGAAGCCAAACAGACAGTTTGGTCACCACTGAAATGCAATCACTTTTGCTCAAGTATAATTTACATCTGTCGAGAGTAATGCAGTCCATTGTACCTGGTCAGAGAGACCTTTAGAAAGAAATATTCTTAAGAAGGACCGTAATGGCCATATTCAAGCCCACTATGTAATGGATGCAATAGCTTTAAAATTAAAGTGTCCACTGGGGTGTGCTCAAAGAAAGTCAAGCCATCTAGCTTTTATTATGGCATATTAATCAAAAACAGAGTTCAGCTCCATACAACAATCTATAAATGCTTTCTTTTATCTACCACAGTAAAAGCATGAATTGCCATACATCTTTCATTACATAAAGGAACAAAAGATACATTACAAATGATAATGTGTGAGTAAACAAATGGTTAAAGAAGTATCACATAACAAATGAATACACAGCATAAAAAGCACTAGCAAAATGAATAGATGCTAAGAAGAATCAGGACCTCCTGCATTCATGGAAAATGCCAAAACTCAACTTAATCAAAGAGCACTAATAATATAATTTCATGTTTGCACCCAGTTTCACATACTAACCCACCACACCCACAATCTCTCCAACCCATACACTCAGCTTTTTGCATGCACAGTATTGCAAAAAGGATGAATACACAAAAACTCACACACATTTTATATCATTGTGTTTGACCACAGAGTGCATGCATATGTTTTTGCTAAATCCTGCCTGTCATATTTCACCCCTCTAGTATGGAACAGTGGCAGTGATGAGTTATGTGCTTCAGACTGGAGAGCGAGGAGCTGCCGTGTGTAATTGAGCAGGAGATGTTGCAGCGTCTCTCGGCACGGAGGCAAATTTCATTTCTCTCTCTAAATGCGATTACAGGGTGCCAGGAAGCTGAGGAAACACTTTTGCCCTCGTCTCTCAGCCTTACAGGATGCTTCCTATTATCACACTAACAGCATAACAGCAGCCACTGCTTATAATGAGCATCTAAACCAAAGACATCCTTTTGGTTTTTAGACTCTTTAGAGAAATGGATATAAATAAATATCAAATAACTTAGTGTTTCCCCACCTATTTACTGCCACAGCACATTTTTGTAATATGTAAAACAAAAAAATGGCTTACAGGTAACATGATGTACATTAGAAACGGTAAGCTAATGAGGATAACTGCAACATTTACTATGCTAGTACAAGAGGCAGTTGGAAAAAAAAAATCTTTAACCCAGTTCACAATGAATTGAGATGATTGAATTGAGATGCTTTACCACTGAATGTTACAGTACAATTTTAAAGTTGTGGGTGTTTCCTTCCAAAGCCTCTGGGAGTTAATCTGAAAAAGAACTGATTCTTTGATTTTTTTTTGCATCTCAGGTTTCACTGTCATCACAAAGCATCTGAATCTACATCACACATTAATTTGACCAGGCTCATGTGTGCTTCACCCTATCAAAGATGTGAGAAGTGAAATAGCTGAGAGTCGGGCCAGGCTCAGCTGTGGCGTAAGAACATCACCCAGATCACAGTCGGCAATTATCAGCAACTAAAATGAAAAACAACATATACAACAAACCCCTAGTATATAATAAAAGAACTTCAAGAATGCAGAAATGCCTGAAATCTTGCCACACTAAAAAAGATGACTGAGAAGAACTACTTCCAAGCTTAGTTCTGATAATAAGCTAGTTTCTCACATTTAATAGTAGGTCTTTTACAAGATCTTTTTTCATTTGCAGCATTTAGCAGACGCTCTTATCCATAGAGACTTACATTTCCTAATTTCAGGGACAGTTCCCCTGAGAGCAACTTAAGGTTAAGGGTCTTGCTCAGGGACCCAGGGATGGTAACACCAGAGGTCGGATTTGAACCCACAACGTCTTGGTCCAAAGGTGAGTGTCCTACCACTAGGCCACCAACACCCTTATCGGGGCCTCATGATTTGTTCTTGGACGTGAGAAATAAGACAACCACTGTCTGGAATTGAATCTTTATGTTGACTCCTGTCATGGAAAAAACCCCACTGATTGCATAGAGAGTCAGATCAGTCAAAAATTGTATAAAATTGCCTGGCAAGAGCAGGTCTACCTCACATGGAGTTGTGAGGGAGAGTGCTGCCCAAGACAGAGTTACACGCTTTTTTATACACATGAATATGGGGTGGATTCACGTAGCCTGTTCTGAGGCTTCAACTACTTTGTATATGTGCACGTGCTGTGTGCTGGGCACAGTTCGTTCAGATCCTGACCTTGGAAGAAAACACATTTGTATGTGTAAGTGAGATTAGAAGAAACAAGACAAGCTGAACATTAAGCATTAAAAATTTCCCCTACAACTCCCAACACCTGGAAACAGAAATGTTTTGGAATTCAACAGCACTACTGAATCTACCAAGCACGAATCAAAGAATTGAACAGGAAAACTTCAAATCTTTGATTGGTCCAAAACAGACATAGCTATTGTAAGCAGTAAAGTTTGTTCACATTCTGTGTTTGAAATGACAGTTATCTGTTTAGAGCTGTGACCTACACTTTCACTTCGCTAAGGTATTATTCAAAGTTTCAATAGTTTTATGTAAAGGTCTACGTTCTGGTTGTTTTCAACTTTTCAGTATATTTCAGTATATCTCTGTTGAATAAGTTGATGTTCTGCATTAGTGAGCATATGGTACTTACTGTAAGACCTCCTAGCCCATTTACTTAAAATAATCTAAAATTGCAACAATTAGTGAAAACCAGGCTTACCAGATGGTTACCAGATTACCAGATGAGGACAGTAGACATGATCTTAATAGACACAAAAAGTACATACCAAAGACACAGTAGCAGAACAGCAAACTCTAGTGTAGGTCATAAGGGTTAGGGTTAACCCTAACCCACAGCAAGACAATATTTTATTTCATAGATGAATAATGTGGCTTTAAGTGTAACTTTGGTGTATTACTCCTGTAATGATTAGGTTTTTATCAATCATTAATGAATTGCTAGGTTTTTGTATAAAAATATGCCTGGCATCATCTCACAATATTACATGTGTAAAATTTCTCCCAAGCCAACTCATAAAAGTTACAACTGTTTACATTAGGTTGTGAGTGGAGTTAGCATTCATGTTATTCATACAACTTTATTCATATAAAATAACCCATAACCCATATTAAAATTCATACATATTCAACATAAGATTAGAGTTGGAGCTCTAGGGGAGGAAATTATAGTTAAAAAAAAAAGATTTCCAGAAAGAGAGTAATCAGCACTGCTTAGTTGCCATTCTGACCCCTGTTCTCACTGAGAAATACACAGACACATCGTATTAGTAGATAAGCTCCTGTAACAAGAAGGAACTAAACAGTAATCAGGACGAAACATATGTTGTGTTGATATGCTCATCATCCTGGCCATGAAAAGTTTGTGCAGTAAGGCAACACTCCGATAGAGCCTGGTAAACATGACACCAGTGTTTATGCATGAGCAGGTCCTGTTTAAAATGTACATATTTTACTGTCATCCACAGACAAAACAGGAACAGAAGAACACAAGACAACCTGATGTGTTCTCAAGAGAAATTTTCTTTACAGTGCACACTGTGAGCGTTAAAATGCCATATTTTGTGTTTTTCTGCCCATTAATATACAGTATCACCTTGCTCGGCCCATTTCATCATGTTTCTCTGTAAAAAGCCTGAAGAATTACACAAATCCATAATAAAGATGTGAGTCTAATTATTGCATAACTTAAGCACTTGACAGTTTTGACAAAGAACACAAATCAGCTTTAATGTGATGTTAAAATGGAAAGCCTAACCGTGTGCCAAAACGGACAACTAATTACATCTGTAATAAGAGTTTTTTTTAGTATTTCCAAGCACAACACAGCCCTTGACCTTCTACACATTTTGTGCAGAAATGATAAGAATATTGCATGCCAGGAATCCAGGCTGGTGACAAATTGCAGGCAAACTCATCACATGTAATTGACACCACGGAACTGGACTCCTGCATCTTAGAGGACAAAGTAAGAGGGCTGATATTTCTGAGATTACTGTAATGACCAGGGACTTTATTGAAAATACCATAATTATGATATCAGACTTCAAATTTTCCATTTCGGTAATGAGTGACTTGAGATGGCTGGGAAACAGTGAGTGAAGCCTGATTAATAACATTCTGATGGAGAAGGCCAAGGCCCAGTAGAGGGCTTCTTTATGCTGAATTATGCATGGCAAAAACACAGCATTTTTATGCTTATTCTCCGATTTCTTAATCCGATGCACATCACCAGCATACTCTTGATAGATGCGTTGGTTGGTTTTGGCATTTAAGTGCAACTGAAGCCCAGCCCTGTGGGTCAATAGATGCAATTGGTCAACTTGTCAAGCTGTCCATAGTGGGACAAAGAAACCTGACCATAATGATAATGTATCAACTGGCTCTGAAAGCAGAGCGCTATGGGACGACAGTTCAAGGGGCAAATGTGTATTTCTGTCCCATCTCTGAATGATTTATTTCCTGTCCAGGTTCTGACACTTGTGGTTTTAGGTGAGTCCTGTTGAAAAGCTACAATACAAACTGTGGGACGAAACGGCCCTTTTCTTGTCCAATATTAAATATTGATTGGAGAAGATCGATCCAAGGAATGCAGCAGGACTGCGGGAGTGAGAGAGCTGGGCCAGAGCCGAGAAAGACAGAAACACATGAAAAGTACAGCAGAATGACAGGGTGTGATGTTACACATAGACGGATGAAGTTTTAAGCAAAATTGATGCAGACATTAACCAAAACACTAGGTAAGCTTGTGGAAGCACTTCATGCTAAGAGGAAGCTATAATTGGGACAGTTTTGTACGTGTTCTTCTGATGGCTCCCTAGTGCTGCCTGTCATTTTTAACTGGACATGTTTCTCATATTCCTGGAGTTTAACATCCCATCACAGCTAAAACATAAACACTTCATAATCCATTTAGGAAGAGGCACAGTACCAGAATGACAACACAGTACGAAATTAGTCAGAGGAAAGAAGTAGAAGATGTCCAACTAGGAAGTGAACAGCACAGTGAATTTGTTTTTTAAAACTGGTCATCATTTTAATCCAATCCAAATATCCAAGCCCTTTCAGCTGGTTTTGAAGCCAAGCCAAATTGGTCTAAATCAATCTTAACCAAATTAGCAATAACCAACAACCAGCATCATGTACCAGTTTAAAACATTTGCTTTCTTTTTCCAGCAGTGAGGCAAAGACAAAAGGATACAAACAGCATGCCCACCATTGCAGAGCACTTAGAAAACCCCAAGGCTCCAGGACAGAGATGGAGAGAGGGATTAAGAGCTGAGTAAGAGGACAGACAGAAGGAGAGATGGAGTGAGGGAGTTGGGATGGGGTGGGGCTGGGGGGATTAAAGAGAGAGGATATTTGCCCACGGAGATGGTCAAGGCCATGTTTGTGGCTAGGGATTATATGTTGCATGTACATCAGGTCCTCCTAGGTACAGCAATAAGGGTCAGTGACTATGATCTGAATAGGCCCATCAATATTTCAGCACAGTGGCCTGCAGGAAGGGCTGTGAATCATTTATAGGCTCTGTGAAGCTCTCGGGCTGAGACCAGGCCGTCTGTGGCTCCCCCTGCACACTGCGTTTATTTCAGAGTGTATTTGTGGCTAGTTGTACAAGCTGCTGACCAGTTCAATTTAGAGGAAAGATTGTGAATGACTGCACAGGAAACATGCACTTAGCAGCTACACCATCAGGCTTTAAACAGAAAGTATTAACAGAAGCAACAGGAACAACAACAACAACAACAACAACAACATAATAATAATAATAATAATAATAATAATAATAATTAATATTATTATTATTAATAATAATACACACTATATTATTATTATTATTATCATTATTATTATTATTCATAGTAGTAGTAGTAGAACGTGGTCTTGTGGTTAGGATACTCACCTCTGCAACAAGAGGTCATGGGTTCCAATCCTAAATATGGATCTAACAATGTAGATATTGAAAAGGAGACATATCCATAGAGAGAGTGCCACAGTTACTCAGGAATTTATTCGAATAGAACACAGAATGAGAAAAAGTGATGACATGAATGTGCAAGAAATAGAGATGTGTACACAAATAAACTCTGTACAATTTGGAACTACAGTGTGTGTGTGTGTGTGTGTGTGTGTGTGTGTACACGATTATCACATTGTAGAAATCCTTTTGTCCCCTAAAATCACTTTTTATCTGATTTTTTGGGCTTTAGGGGACATTTGAGAGGTCCCTATGAGGAAAATGACTTTAAAGAAAAAATGTGCTTGTTTTATTTGAGAAACTAAAAGAGGTAAAAGATGTGCTTTTGGTTACTGAGGTTAAGGTTAGGCTTAGGTGTAGGTGTAAATTATGTACTTTAGTTATTATGGGAGTCTATGGAAAGACCTCACAAAGATAGTAATACATGAATACATGTGTGTGTGAGAGAGAGGAGAGGAAACCTATGCTATATGTATAGCCTCTAGTCTCTTCTTAAAACATATCTTTGGCCCCTAATTAAAATAATTCATGAGAAGGTAAGAAGGTAGCGGTAATAGGTTTATTAGTCTAAAATGTAAATATCTTTATATGCAATGCACATATTTATACATAGGTGCATTTTTCTTTTATTTTTTTAAATTATCTATATTGCAATTCCTGGGAGATTATTCAGATAACATTATAAGGCAGACACATAAGAGAGAGAGAGTGTGTAAGAGAGAGAAAATAAATAAAAAGATAAAGCACTTAAAACTCTAAAGAGACGACTTTCAAAAAAGAAAATGTGATAGCACATATTCATACTGTTTTTACATATTATTTGTTCTATGCTTTTAGGATGATGATGGGGAAATATTGGGTCCTAGCCTCGGCCAGATCATATCCAAGGACACAGTGGGAGTTTACTTCAGTGCACTGCTTCAGAAGTGAAGCTGACAACACATATCAGTAGGAAAGTGCCAATGAGATTGCTATAACCCATTTACAGTCTCTCACTAATGCTTAAAATCCAATTACAGGAGACATCTGCTTACAGTAAACGCATAGTCTGAGACTGCAGAGAGAATATTCATCTTGGTAATTAGATGTCAGAACTGTATGCAGCAAAAGACTAAATCTCTCATTATTTTTCACATTCCATTTTAGCCAGATTAAACTCTCGAGGGCGGCACACAACATTAATTCGAAGGGCGCGATCGCGTGGAAACACCATGATGGTGGGTTGTCCCGGAAAAGCCAGAAGGCCAGAAATTGTCCCCTGAGTCAAAATGCATCAATGTTCTCAGCCACAGTTGTGATGACAATGGCGCGGTCGGGCTGGGTTTATTAATGGCTGCTCTGCAAAAGCATTTTAATGGCGTAATCTTCCCCTCATCTTGTCAACTTAATGGCGCCTGCCTGTTTACAGTAAGCGAGATGCATGGTGCATGAGCAGGAAACTGGCAGCCATCGCTGGTATGATGGAGATGGATAGACAGTGTGCACTGCGTGGATCACGAGAACCGAGTCCCACTGAGAAGACTGTCGACTCTGTGTTCACACACACACACACACACACAGGAGAGAGGGGAAGACTTTTATTTTTGACCTTGACTGGAGCAAAAAGTAAGAACTGTTATAAACACTTTTGGGGTTTTCATCAGTTGTAAGGACAGACAATATTGACACATACACACAAAAATATATATATATTTTGAGAGAGTGGTAATTGATGCAGACTTTAACGGACATGTTGGTGACGGGAACAGAGGTGATGAGGAAGTGATGGGCAGGCTTATATCCAGGATAGGAATGAAGAGGGACAGATGGAGGTTGTCTTATGAAAGACGGAAATGGTTGTTGTAACATTTCTTCCAAAAAAGAGGCAGGAAACATAAGGTGACTTGAGGAAAGAGTGGGAGGAGGAGCACACAGGACTACATCTTATGTAGATGTAGTAATTTGAAGGAGATTAGTGACTGCAAGGTAGTGGTAGGTGAGAGTATAGCGAGACAGCATAGGATGGTAGTCTGTAGGATAAAACTGATGGTGAGGAAGATGAAGAGAACAGAGCAGAGGACCAGGTAGGAAACTGGAAAAAAGAAGAGCAAGGCGTAGGTTTTCAGGGAGGAGTTGAGACAGGTTTGCACAGGAGGTGCTCCCTAGAGGACAGATACAGCTAATATGATTAGAGATGTGGTAGGAGGTACTTGGTGTCATCTGGAAGGAGTAAAGTAGATAAGGAGACTTGCAGGAAACAAAAAGTCCAGGAGCATATAAGAAGAGAAAGACGTTAGCTAAGAAGTAGTGGGACACTGAGGACTGAGGAGAGTAGACAGGAGTACAGGAGATGCAGCATAAGGGTGAAGGTAGAGGCAAAGGCCAAACAAAGGGCGAGGATGACCTTTATGCTAGGTTGGACAGTAAGGAGGAGAGAATGATTTGTAAGCAGGTTGGAAGTAGGCAGAGAGATAGAGATGGAAAGGATGAGCAGCAGGTTAGGGTGGTTAAGGATAGGGATGGAAATGTACTGACAGGTGCCAATTGTGTGATGGGAAGATGGAAAGAGTACTTTGAAGAGCTGATGAATGAGGAAAATGAGAGAATGTAGAGTAGAAGAGGTGGATTGTTATGGAAACAGGAAGTAGCTGAGATTAGTAAGGATGAAGTGAGGAAAAGCTTTGAAGAGGACGAAGAGGGGAAAGTTATTCTGATGATACAATTGTGATGTATGGAAGTGTCTAGGAAAGGTGGCAGTAGAGTTTTTGACTAGGTTGTTCAACAAGATCTTGACGAGTGAGAAGATGCCTGAAGAATGGAGGAAAAGTGTTCTGTTTATTTTTAAGAACAAGGAGACGAGCAGGATTGTGGCACTACAGAGGAATAAAGCTAATGAGGTCAGACAACGTGCTTTTGGGAAAAAATTGCGAAGCTAGGCTTTAGTCAGGCAGAGCACTGTGAGCAGCAGTGGTAGTTTCATGCCAACAAAGAGTACCACAGATGCTATTTTTGCTTTTAAGGATGCTGATGATAAGTACAGAGAAGGTCAGAGGAAGCTGCATAGAACTGAGATTGCAGAGCTCAAGATGATGAGGTTCTCTTTGGGAAAAGACAAGGATGGATAGGATCAGAATGAGTTCATTAGAGGACAGCTCGTGTTAGATAAGCCTGGAGATAAAGTCAGAGAGCCAGACTGAGGTGGTGGAAATGTCTGGAAAGGAGAGACAATGATTATATAGGTAGAAGGATGCTGAGGCTGGAGCCACCAGGCAGGAGGCTGAGAGGAAGACCAAAAAGGAGATTTATGGATGCTGTGGAAGGGGACATGAAGTCAGCTGGTGTGAGGGTAGAGGATGCAGTAAAGATAGGATCAGATGGAGAGACAGATGATTCGGCCAGGCGACCCCCTGGAAAAGCCAAAGAGAAAGAATAAAGATATATAATTTTGTGTGTGTGTATATACATATATAGATAAGTAATAATATCATTAATCCCATAAAACATCAAAAGTGTTTCTGAGCCTGGAAAGATGTGCAGCTTTGGGGAAAATATGAAACCCAAATATTTACTTAATCTAGAGATGAAAGTGCTCTTATGCTCCTTCATGCTTTAAATATCAGTGACTGTGTTGCTGGCCACACACGCCTGCAGCGCCCAGCTAACATTAGGTTCTTTTTCTATACTCTGTATTTCTTTTCTAAAAAACCCTAGCTTCTTAATAATAATGTTTTATTAGTACTTGTTCTTGGCTAATAACATCTTGCCAAGTTTAATAATTAATATAATAATTCAAGAAATGTAACAAAGTTTTTAACAAGACTGAACCATGATTCATTCAGAATTTCTTCCCATTTTCTTTGAAATACTTTTCAGAGGTTTAGATATTACAGCTATGGACGCACCACTTAGAACCCGGGCTCACAAAATTCCTTCACAATAACTTGTAAATATCTTGTAACTTTTTGCAATTAGAGATGCAGTATAGAAAAACACTAAGATCTCAGGTCTTTTCACTACTACCGATTGGTGTTGAATTTTGGCAGAATGGAGCAGTTAGTGGCGTAATGGTTAAAGAGTTGGGCTCCAAGACCCGGAAAGTCGACGGTTTTAATCCCGGTTGGTGGAAAGTACCACTGTAGTACTTCCATGAGCAAGGTACCATCCCTAAGCGCTGTTTCGCCATCGTTCCATCACAGATGCAGAGGTCACATTTGGTTATGGTGTACTGTGTGCTGTGCTGGGTCCAAAATCACAAGTAATCAGTCACTTTAACTGATTTAATTCACTTTAAAGGGCATCTTATAGGCTATTGTGACCGTGCCACACACTCTTATTGCATCTCTGTGTACTCATGGCAGCTGTGAGATGGAGTTGGGGACTGAATCCAATTTTAGTGAAGATGGATACAAGAATACTGTGCCATATACAGTATATCAAATGTATGAAGATGAAAACTGACAGAACGTACACATTTTGAGTGTAACCTAGGCAAGCTGAAAACCAAAACACCTCCACCTCCAAAATGTCATTAAAACCTTGTTGTGATTTGACATTACATTGTTAAATCACAATAAGGTTTGAAGGTAATTTGCTATGTCGTAATGTCAAAGCACAATAACATTTCAGAAGAATAAAAATACTTTCATTTCTTTTTAAAATCATGTTTATATATATTTTAAGAAGTTTGCTTTTTAAGAGTGTTCTACAGCAATAAAAATGAAGTATGAAGCATGAACTACCCAAATCATTAATATCAATAAAAGTGTATCAATAAACTGAGTAGTAATGAATGATACAGTCATTCAGTTTAACATCAAAGATGTGATACATGCTATAATGCAGCATTTTACTTGGTATCTATGGACATCTCTAATAAAGCAGCAAGAGAGTATGCATGTCTAGTGTTCAGAAACGACTGATGCTCTGACTCAACCCCATTTCGCCTGCTTTCATCACACGCCCATTCATTAACACAGTTACATTAACGCCTAGAAAGTTCTCTACAAAACCATCCTCCCCATCTGTTCCTTGTATGACCCTGTGGAGTGAAAACACATACTTGTAATGTATTTAATTACAATGCCTGGGACAGGAATCACAGAGATCACAGATTTGAGCAAATAATGGATGCTGGGTGTATGCATGTGTGTGTGTGTGTGTGTGTGTGTGTACAACTGCAGAGAAGGGCAGACTTTCAAGGGTAATGGCAGCCATGCTTGTGCACATTCTGATTGGCTCACTTTTAAACGACCCTTCTCCTCCTTG
Source organism: Distichodus sexfasciatus (assembly GCA_032718565.1). Classification (NCBI taxonomy): domain Eukaryota; kingdom Metazoa; phylum Chordata; class Actinopteri; order Characiformes; family Distichodontidae; genus Distichodus; species Distichodus sexfasciatus. Next base: position 4,738,942 of record JAVGVS010000010.1, on the reverse strand, counting down.
CCTAAATGTCTTTGGGAGAAGGTTGAACTGAGAGATTTGCTTGTGCCATATGGTAACACAAGTCTCTCATGCACACGTTTCCTATGGAGAAGAGCTCATCTATTCTCTGTAATGAGGCAGACGGCGGCTGCCTGCTGAATTTGCCCACCGCTGCTTCGTAACTGTAACGTTTGCATCTGCTCTGCACACCATAGGAACGAAACAGACTTTAATGCACTAAACACCCAGCATTGAAGGCAGTATTTCATTGACTTTGTAATATAGTCCTGAAGATAAAAAAGGGCCAGGAAGGATGCACATGCCAAAAATACTCTTCAAATTCTTTTTATTTGTTCCATAAGAATGCTTTCACCATACATTCATTTTGCAATGATAATATCTGGAGACCCGGGAGTTTCAAATAGAGGTGTTTATGAGAAACCTGATGATAATGAGGCTGTTTACCGGCACATTCCAGCTGCTGCTTACGCTTAATGGGAAGAGACATATGTGAGACGAAATTATTAATAATAAATCTTTTTTCTATTGTAGCAAAAATAATTCTTTGGGCACTGAGATAATTTTCTCTTAATGATACAACTTTATGTAAAACTTTCCATTTCCTGGCAACAGCAAAAGGGTGGTCAGAATGGTTGGAATTGATGACAACATCCTTTCTATAGATTCAAGGTTACATTAAACTCCTTTGTGAACCATTCTGTAGGTTAATGCACTAAAAATACATTACAGATATAAACTTTTGTTCCAACACATTAAAACTTAGTAAGAGGCTGTCCGGCATCTCACATTCTTGTTATAATACATGAACAAATCAATGAATAATTTTGGTACTAGTTAGATAGGTTGTGTTGCAAAATGCAAACAGATGAAGACAAAGCACAGGACACCAAAGATTCATAATCCTGGCTTTTTGAAAGTTTCAATCGAACACAAGGCTACTAGAGGGCAAAGAAAGATTAAGATGCAATAGCACAAAAATGGCAGCATCCTGGCCACAAGTTGTGTGTGTGTTTGGGTGTTCTTGTTAGACAGACAATATATGCATGCCTCTGTGAAGGAATAACTGAGAGTGTGCAACAAAATGAAATACAACCAAACTGGTTTGGTCTTTGACACTGTTGCTGTTGTCGTTTACACTATATACCTGTGTAGCTTAATACAGAACCAAAAGATAGAGGAAAGGGTAGTGTTCTGATAACGCACAAATATATGAACTACAAACTGTCACAAGCAACAATATCCTAAAACACACGGTGAAATTCATTCATTAATGCTCCATGAAGTGCCCTTTACAAAGTGGCCTATGGAGAATATGACTGTAGACTAGAGAGAGAGAGAGAGAGAAGGAGAGAGTGGAGCAGATATTGGGCTCAGTTACTGCTGCATGCACTCCTACAGTGCAGCAGATCTGATCCCCTGCCAAGTCATACTGCGACACAGCCTCAGAAACAAAATTAATCAGTGGGGGGCTTAATTATGGTGGCAACACTACAAATAAATCATGTGCCGTGCTACGTCTGTTTTTACAATAAATTATCATATCCTTCTCATGGGAGGAGCTGATATGTTTGAAGAGGGCATTTGAATTGTGTAAAATCCATGTGTGTATGTTCACAGGGCTGCACTCTTGATCAAACAATTTTGATAATGGTCAGAGGCCAAGTGAAGAGTCACAAATGATCTTCTTAAATAACAGACACTCTGTAACTACATGTAGGGAAAGACAATCACAAAAAAACCACTATCACAGCATGGTTCATGGCATGAACAACCTACATATAACCTGCTACAGATCTGTGTGAGGCTACACAGCAGGACTAAAGTGCTCTGAATCTCTGCTATTAGAAGTTTTTAGTAGTCTTCTAGGAGTAAATATGGGCTACGCTAGTTGAAATGGTGGTCTTTCCGGTGTGTGCATATATATATATATATATATATATATATATATATATATATATATAGTATATATGTATCAGAGTCTTAGACAGGTTTTGATTATTGATACTAGAGGTGGTGATGTGAGAGGCTGAGTTTTGGAAAACGTAGATGAAAAATTGAACATTAGTTCTGGGAGCAAGTGGAGGCAAAGGCCATTCAGAGAATGGAGGACAGAATGGAAATGAGTTGTGTTGGAGGGTGTGTGGAGATTGTGTGTGTGTGGAGTGGCCAGAGAGTTCCACAGATTTTTGCTTATGCATGCAGTGGGTTAAGCGTTGCCCCATTTGGTAAATTCAATCACTTGGAAAAGTGGAAAAACAAGAAGCACAAATAATGCATCACTATTATGATCCCACAGGAGGAACGCTGAGCCTCACCGAATTTTAATGGATATGTCTGAGACTTTGTTTTGGAATGAGGCCTGCCTCCACAAAACACTCTGGTTTCTCGTCTGTAGTAACTCTGTTCTCCCATTTTATTTCTCAGCCCATCTTCCCACTTGGCTGTCTCTCCACTGCCAAACTTTGGGAAATGAGCTGAAACTTTATACACCATAACCCTTCGTCAATACCACACCTATCCTAAAAGGTCATTTCTTTTTTGAAAATGTGCAAATAAGAAAGGCACTGCAGGCAACAACTGCACCCAGGTGCTTGAGAGCACTTATGGTAGTGACAGATTTAATAAGAAGAGCAATAATTTCATTCAAGCTCTGGGCAAAAGGCCTGTCACTTTCCAGAAAGCTTGCACAAATAATAATAACTGCTGAAAGTATAAGTTGTGATTGGTCATAAATCATACAAAAACATAAAAAGGTAATTATCAGGATGCAATTTAGGGAGAATGTGGATGCCAGACAATTAAAATTTCTTTGGCTGTAGTACAAGTGTGAGAAGAATGCATACATTATGCTTGCTGGTTGGTGGTACAGACATAGATTTTGGTATTGTCAAAAATGCACTCTTTGGAATTTTAGGTATTCAATTCCACCTCAATATTAGATATTTGATAAGTAATATTGATCTTGGTTGGTTAAAATGTGCAGTAACACTTGTGTTACCTGTTTCAATACATCCTCATCACTGTATGCCTGCAACATGCAAAAGCACTATCCACATGAAAATTTGATTTGACCTCTGGCATTAGCATCACTGGGTCCTTGAGCAAGACTCTTAATCCCAAGTTGCTCCAGGTAGACTGTGCTTGAAATGAGAAAATTCTAAATGCTGTAAATGTATATGTATTATATATAAATATTATATAATATAAATATTATATTATATGTATTATATCATTTGTAAACAATAAACTAAAACAGGCAAGTATGCTGTACACTGCAACAATAAAAATTAGAATTGTGCTGCACTGTAGCTATGGTCATTTGTTCCAGTGTGTCTCACGTTATTAAATATACTGAAAAATAGACAGTGAGATATTACTGTATAGACAAAAAGTACATGTGCCCCTTTAGAAATTTAATCATGGAAAATTCCTGCCAGCCAGTTGCACAACAGAAATCTAGGCTGAAACCATTAACCTTTTATCTAGTCTGATAAATAACTGATTGATGCACAAAGACATAAGTTATGATCATGGTGTAAATTGTTTAATGGTATGTGTAAGAACTAAATCAGATGTGTAAATTCATTCATTCTTTCATTATCTGAACTGCTTAATCCCAACTGGGGTCGCGGGGGGGCTGGAGCTTATCCTGGCAACTTACGGGCGCAAGGCGGCAAACAACCCTGGGCAGCCGCCAACACACCGCAGGGCACACACACTCATTCAAACCTTACAGAGCCAATTTAGAGTCGCAAATCAACCTATATTGCATGCTTTTGGACTCTGGGAGGAAACCAGAGCACCAGGAGAAAACCCACGCAAGCACGGGGAAAGCATGCAAACTCCACATAGAAAGGCCCTAGGGCCGTCCCTGAGGTTCGAACCCAGGACCTTCTCGCTGTGAGGCAGCACTAACCACTGTGCCACCAGGCCGCCCCTGGATGTGTAAATTGGTTTTTAAAATATTGTGCATTTTGTGGATGTCTTCCCCAGACGGACAATCCAAACGAGAAGAGAAAGGGGAGTAAGATAGAGAGTCTCACTCGTCCTAATCTTATTGTCTGTCAAGGCGGAAATGGCATGCATTTTTTAACAGACATTAGCTGCAATCTCTGAGCCAATCATGAAGCTGAGATGATCAGAGCTAAGACATCAGGTGTCTCTGCAGGTCAGGCCCAGAATCCTGCTTCACTCAGGGAACTACATCACGCATAATCAGGTGGAGAGGCGAGCCTGCAGAGAGGGTGCTTACACCTGAAATGGTAATCTGAGCACCTCTGTTTCATCAGGCATGAGGCTTATAGGGCTTGCGAGACTGTGGAAGTACTTAATTCCTCATCAGAATATTTCCGTCTTCCTTACCTAGTGTAAGACATTTGCTTTAATAACTCTATCGTGGTCTGATAACTTGCTTGGTGAAGGATTCCCGCTTAGAAGCCGGAGCAGTCAAGGCTATCTCACTTTTGGAAACCTTAGCGATAAGAGTTCCTCATCACTCACCTTTCAACTATATTTGCTAGAGGAGGATATTGCTACAGACACACACACACAGCAACACACACACACACACACACACATACATCCACAGAAAGAGAGAGAGAAGGGGAGAGCTGAGAGCTGCTTGGCTGTACTGTACATCCCAGAGCTATTAAACCCTGACAGTATACAACATTGTATGCTGTCCATCTTCTCTCTGTTACAGCAGCTCAAGGGGCCGACTTGGAGCATGGAGTTGGCCGGAGTTTTAATAGCTTTTCACGCCAAACCCCCACATCCCACCGCAGAGATGCTGCTTTCAGTCCGTATCAGTCAACCCATAGCAGAGCCAAGGGAAGACCCCCGTAGACAAGATCAGCTCGGGATGTTTGATTCACAAGCCTTCTTTTCCGAAATGAGGATCTTGCTATCAGCAGGCTTTAGACATCATTAAAATGAGAAGATTGTGACTTTTTTGTCACTCTCTCTTGTCACTCATTCTTCTGCCTATCAAATTAAAAATATGTATACACTGAGAATTATGGGACAAAGGAAGCAGGGGGTGTAAATTAGGCTCTGTATAAAAAAAATTGATGCACAATTGAGAAGATTACAGCCCTTTTTAGCTGCGCTCCCTTTGAGTACATAGGCAGTTTCTCTCAAGGTCAGAGCTGGCAGGGGGTGAGAGGGCTGTGCTGGTATTTCTGAGGAGAGCTTTTTGAAGTAAGAGCTGGTAAAAAAGAGAATGAAAGAGGCGATGATGAAAGGATAAATATGCAGCAGGGGAAACTGAGACGAATGAGCATCTGCAGAAAAATAAGGCCGTTCTCGTGAGCAAGCGAGAGAGAGAGCCGGACTGATGTATTCATTTTCCAGACCGTTTCAGATTCAGCAGACTACAAAGCTAAACAGTGTCTCAAACAATTCTTTTACACTAAAGAAAAGTAAGAGCGTTTCTAAACTTTAAGTTTTTTTCCTTTATAAGACGAGTCAGGAATGAATTGTGAGAAGAGAGTTCTAAGGTCAAGGAAAGGATGTTGTTTTGTTTTGTTTTGTTACGAAAGGAGCTTTGAGTGGGTGGAGAGGAGTCAAAGTTCCTTTAGGTCGTGCCCTCCAGGTCAAGAATCTTAAGTGAGTCTTGAAGTGCCATGACATTGTTGCTCATGTGCCCAGTTTCTGTTAGCATTCTAGCAGGGCGAGCAGAGGTAAAAATGCATCACACTCATCCTTCTCTACACGCTCTCACTTTCTCTCACACTTAAACTCTCACTATCTTTGTGAGGTCCTACATTTACCCAAATACCTGTTAACCACCCAAACAAGACATACGCACCATCACAAATACATTCATGTGTTCACATATGCCTGCTCACACACACATACACATACATGCACATATGCGTGTACACACACACCCGTGCACACACACAAAAATGTTGCCCACACTCATACTGCCCACACACATTCTGCCCACACACGCCTTTGAGGCTGTTCGTCTCTTCTGTGAGTCTCTGTAAACTCTGTTGAACCTCCTGTGGGTTTTTTTGTGTGAAAGGTTTTGATTTAAATTATTCCAGTTCAAATAAACCTTGATGAGGCCAAGATGGCCAGACCTGGCAAGGACTTCCTAACCTGGCAGGCTCTCTCTCTCTTACTCTCTCTCTGTTTCTCTTTCGCTTTCCCTCCCTCTTTTCCTCTATTTCTCTCTCTCTCATTCTCACTGGCTCAATTTTGTCTGAGTCATCGCCTTGCAGCTGTCCTTTCCAAACGCTGTTGTGCTTCTGTATCTAATGGCCAAAGTGTCACTATAAATGTACATCACCAGTACTGAATATTTAAAAAAAACGAGAGGGGAAAAAATTGAGGTAATTTGTTAATGTCTGTAACACGGTAATGTCTGATGCAATTTCTCAGGGCTCATCCCATATAAATGCTGCCACAAAGAGCAAATCAATCTCTTCTGCACAAAACTAGACACAAAGAAAGTGACCAGTCTAATCAAAATGCAAAAGGGAGATGAAGATGAAATTAACAATTTGGCGATTTAGAGGCCATTTGAATCATGGTGTGTATGGGTGCTGACAGCTCTTTGGAATTATTTCTTGTTCAAAGGCCAGTGAGATGCTAAATCCCATTTCAAAGTCACTCAGTGCCAATTCTGCTGTTCGCAGGGACTCATTCGGTGGCTAAGGGAGCAGAAATGGTCTGTCCCTTTGTAAAGTTCATCCAGCACAGCCATCAGTACAAACAAGCCCTTAGGAGACCTGAACAATGAGTGCATCAAGCACACAAAGACGAACCCAATCAAAAGATCTCTCAATATTAAGTTTTCATACATATAATCTGAATTCGGAATCACGTATATTACATCAGAACCTGCATAAAAGAATTTTAGAATCACAGTGCATGCGTTTGAACAGAGATAACCCTGACTGATTTCAAACTCTGGTATTGCTCAGAACTCAGTGTCACAATCTGGCCCGTGGTCCCCAGTTGGGCTGTAGTGGATTCACTATTTTAGCTCCGGTCCACGCGACTGCGATAGTGATTAAGCAATTTGGACAATGAATGAATGAAATGGTTTGTTTGCCCTAATATGCTTCACCTATGTGTCTTGCTACTGAGCCCTTTCTTCTTTGGGCTGGCATTTGTACAGCATTGTCTGTGTGTTTTTCGAAATTCCCCTTTGACTTGTGAGCTTCAGGTTCATGTTCTTCAAGTTTGTTCGCATTTGTTTCAGGTTTGTCCCTGCTGGCTATTTTTGGCATCTTTTGTTGTTATTTTTTTGTATTTGTTGCTCTCAAATGTACCCTGCCTTATTCCTTGCTTAGCACTCTGTGACATCTTGAGTCTTGGTTCCTCACTCCCAAAAAGGCATTTTTCCTTGCCTAATTTTATTTGTCAGGGAATTAGACCTGAACTTCTGAAAGCTGTGTTGTGATCATTTTGTCACAAAATTTGTTAAATCTTTAACATTATATGAAAGAAAGAAAAGCCACGTGCTCTTTGATGCCAAAAATCTGACAGTTTTAATCGAGATGTGCTGTACATGCCTTCAAGATAACACCAGCAAAACGGAACATGTGAGTCTCGTCCCACTGATTGCGGAAAGTTACTCCATGTTGCAATCTCATGCTCAAGGCTAGGATTGAAGGTGCACCATATGGACACAACATCTGGAAACATCAGTCTTACCAGAAGTAGAAGAAATCGTGGACAGACATCTCATTTACAAGTAGGCATGGTCCTTTACCCATTACGGCTCTAAAAACTGTAATGGGAATCCTCTGCTTTTCTCACCTGATTAGGCCTGAAACATTCACCCAGCCCCCTACACTTGGCTTGGCTGGATGCTGATTGCTATTCAGCGCAGAGAGATGACATTTACTTTACCCCTGCAAAATTTTTGGATTATCAGATCTCTCTCTATAGTGCACACTGAAAATGTTCCTGCATCAGTGGTTTGCCCAAAGGCTTATCTCTATCTAGATAATGGTACTTTAAAAGCAAAAAGCTCTTTAGATCTAAACCAGAATGACCTTTGAGTGGGGATGAGAGCAAAGATGGAGAGTCCTTTGGTTCGAATCACCGCATGGCAGAATACTTAATCTACTTGATCTTTTTTCCCCTGAGTCTTAGCGTTATTTGAATCTACGACTCTGGAAGTTTTTATTAATCGGAAATACGTAGACTTCAAGCTCAGACTGCGATTGCTGATCCTAAAAATGCTACTATAACATATTTTCAAATGATTTGTGCTATAGCGTCATTGCAGCAATGCAGACAATTGTTGTAGTTTGGAAAACCCAATGATAATCCCAGTAGAGGGTACAGCTGCCATTCAAAGCTATGTCCCACTTTCTGAAATCTAAAAAGTTTGAAAAACAAAAAAATAAAAGAACAAAAAATGCAAAAAGCCATTAGAGATTCAATTGTTTCCACAGTAATAAAAATCTATTTCTGTTTTTGTTTGAGGAACAAAAATCTATTATGAGCAGCTCATTCCTTCACACTCTCTCCCCCCGCGCTCTCTCTCTCTCTCTCTCTCTCGCTTAACCTCTTTACAAGGAGAATACATGAGACAGGGCCAGGTATTGGTTTTCAAAACTCGAGGACAATCACACTTTAATTTATTTTCTCACTCTCTCTGATTCATTTTAGATTGGACGTCAGCCTGCATGATTACCCTCAATCAAGGACAGGCAGGATGGATGCCAGCGCCCCGCTTCGCCTCGGCTCCACGCTGACCTGACCGGGGTGCAACCGAGGTGACTCTACATACCGCTACACCCAACAGGTCATATATTTTGCCCCGCTTAAGGTCGCTCGCGCTAGCCGACTGCCATCCTAATCTTTAAGAGATAACATGGCCAATCTAAATTAAAACATACAGGATTGCATATGTTTTTATATATATATTTATCACATTAATTAGCAGCTCAGTGATGGCGTGTTTTAATTTGGCTTATCTCTGGCAAAAGTTCAAAATATTCTAAACTCCAATGTAGAATTGCTTAGAGATTTTGTTTTGTGTTTGCACAGGGCTAGTGAAAAGTAGATATATTAAAATAATTTGCTTGGATGTAATGAATTCGCATATCAATTTAAAATATGGCAGTGTTTTGGCCACATAACTTCTTACATTTTGTGAAACTGCTACCACCAGCCTGTAAGCAAGACCATTAACGGTGCTGTCCCTGTAAGAAATCAGTGTTAGTAACTATGGATAAGAACTTATGCTACATGCCATACATGTAAATGTACAGTACATCAAAAAAATGGCCAGATTGTTCCAGTCACATTTAACAGGAAGGAATGAGATTTGGAGAGCTGTAGGACTGGACATTGTCTCATAAAATGTATGAGATTCAAAGGAGTTTGGGATCCCCTGAGGTCCGCTGTGAGCTGTACTCAAGATTGTGAACTTTGTGGTTTGTCAATATTCTTCTTTTTTATTGATTTGTCTCTTAGGCCTAAATATCACACCAACTACAGAGTAAATATAGGCAGCAGTAAATTAAATCAAACTTTACTTTGGGGACACTAATAGAGTATTTTCCTCCAAATGAAATGCAGAGACTTGGGGGAATATTTCTACCATAATACATGTTGCTTCAGAGCATTAAAACTGGCCCCGAGTTATTTTAACTGTGCAGGATGCTCTAACTAACTATGCTACCCTGCTTAAAAAAGCCTACCAAAAATCATCCTAAATCTCACAAGGTAGTTACTTTCGGCTCCAAGATTTCAGTCTCTCACTAGTAAACATTTGTGAATTCCAGGAGTTCCATTTTTCAAAGTTTTCTGGAACCCAAGAGAAGAACAAAAGCCTTCAAATCACAGTTGCCAGAACTCTTTTATTGCTTCAGCTAAAAAACGGACAAGGATTTGCTTTACAGACAGCAAGACACCAAGCTGACTGCACTATCAAAGGTACACAATCAATTAAAAAAATCATAGATAACATTACTTTTTGTCATAACTCACTTTTTATCTGCCTTTTCTTTAGAAACTGTCATTTATTTTTTCAGTTCATGACACAGGAATGATTAAAATTTTAGCCCCATGAGTGGGTTCTGAAATAAAAAACAGGACTTTGAATTCAGTTAAATTCAGTCAAGCTTCTTCTAGCACTGGCTTGGTTTTAATAAACAGAAACATTCAAAGTTTCACCAGTACAGGCGAGACACAATAACACTGATGACACGTGGCAGACTCCAAAAATCAAACTGTCTCAAAAAGCAAAAGCTGATGTTTATTCTGCAGTACCAGCAGTAGACTTTAACATTACAATTTTCGTGATTAGATTCAGTAAATGTATTTGTAAATTTGATATTCCCTCTAGATATTATTTTGTTTTTGATATCTCCAGAAATTGCATAAGTCATGAATGCGAACATTGTCACAGACCATTCGGTTCTCATTTACTTCTTCTGACAACACAGTCAGTTATTTGCACCAATAATACATGTAAGAGACAAAATGTCCATAAAATCACTCATTTTTATAGATGAAAATTTCAATGGGCTGTATACTTTAAATGTGCTTGTTTATTTTGTATGTGTGTAGGTGTGTGCATGCACCTAGATTATTTTATTTATTTCTTTATTGCTACGCTTTTCCTACACCACTCGTCTGAATCAGTGTTATCAGACAGGATGGCGAAAAACTGAGGGATTCTCAACTGAAGAACTGAAGTTGAAACCACACTCTACTCAGTTCAGCAGGGCATGCAATGGCCACGGCGATTAAAAACGTGTTTATTCGTGAAGAGAATCTTCTAACAGGATTATCGCACATGTAGAGCTGTTGTGTTGTATGCAAATATGTATATATTTTTAGCGGAGGGGATTAATATGCAGCAAGGCGTAAACTGAAATGCTTGAAAAAAAAGTAGTTCTTCAAAGGCCATGACTGCAAGCAAGGCTAAATTTGACTTGGCAGACTTTCCGTTTCAGCTACGTGGTTCTGGCACACACGGAGATGTGAAACAACGCCAGTGGCCCCTGTTATCAGACCCATCCACACGGCTGGCTGAGCAATGCCTGCTTGCCTTCCACTTCAGTCTTTAACAGCATTAGGAAAATCTCCTGAAGACATCGGAATAGTAACAGCAAAGCTGGGTTTCTTCATACCTGCCTTAAGATGTGTTCAGAAAAAGGTACACAAGCAGTTTGTTTTATGTTGCTTTTCTTTGATCAGACTGGATTTCATGTGAGGGTATGTAGGGGTGAGTATTTCAATAATTATATATTAGGGTTTGTAGATGTTCTACTGACTGTTTCATTCTCAGAAAATTAATACATGTATCATTTAGCAATAAGCAGGACCAAAATAATGTAGTTCTTAAAGACTGATGTTAGTATCAAGCACCACTGTAAGTACAGACAATGCTTTCATTATAACGTTACATTTTGCGTAGAACAATTTCATTTTATTGAATATTATTTAATAAATAATAATTAGAGCTTAAAAATAACTAAAAATTGGTGCAGTTAGTTGCATAACAGTTACTGCATTTGCCCAGTGATCCAAATATCGTTGGTTTAAATCCCGGCCACCAAATGTACCACTGAGGTACTCATGAGCAAGGTGCCGTCCCCAAGCACTGCTTCCCTGTCAGCTGCCCAAAGCTCCTTCACCGATGGGTCAAATGCAGAGGTCACATTTCGTTGAGGTGCACTGTGTGCTGTGCTGTGGTGTGTTCACAATGACAAATAATTTCCCAAATCAATCATCCACGTGAAGCTTACTGGTTAGTTCTGCTTAGAATCTTAAAAATTGACATACTATACTATTGGTATCTAAAGCTTTGATCTCCATGTACCAAATAAATAAATATAAGCCTTGACTCATTGCCAGAAATGTAGTTTTTAAATCATGTCAGTGTATTCAAGAAAATGTACATAGCAGGCTCACAAAGCAGAAAAAAAATCATACAGGGCCAAAGGTGTGAGATCTATTATGGTTTATTACATGAATCTGAAGTGTTTTCATGTGGAGGACAATGCAGCCACTCAGCAAAGTGGTGATGTGTGAGGAATTAGTGAAATGTGCTGTCAATGCAGCACTTTAACCCTGAGAAAAAAAGCCCATGAGTCAGCAGGTACTCCTTCTTCTCCCTGCTGCGAGTGTGTGAAGGCTCCGCATTGTTTCAGTGCCACGTGTCCAAACACCTGGGCTTCTGGGAAGTGCTCCACACACTCTTCTGCTTATGTCATTAGCGTCTCATCAGCATATTCCAATATGTGAAGGGAGATACGAGGCTGCTGATGACTTGGGTGGTATTAGTGGGAAACACACAATTCTTTACCCAGCGGGTGTGGCGTGGCTACATACACAAGAAGAGCAAGTTGGCAAAAGTGAAAGGGCTGGAGAGTGCAGACATGAAGGCACAGAACAACTATTAGATAATCCTTCCCTCTCCCCTTCCACCTTCTTTAACGTGGAGCAAACTCTTTCCATCAGTCATATCGCACATTACCATCTCATTACTATAGATGGGGTTATTAGGAAATGAACCATTAGGCATAATGCAGTGGGGAAATGGTTTGTGACTACACTCCAGGTGTTATGCATCTGACTTTATGATTCAAGAAGCCATTGGTGAATAAAATAATACAAAAAAACATGATATTTCCAAGTGAGTTTTTATACCATGGAACAGAAAGGTTGCGTCGTTTTGCAAAAGATGAACAGAAACTTTATGCATGAAATGTGCATGACCAAAAAAAAAGTGATTTTCAGGTAAAAGCAAAGAATAAATTAATAAAGGCTAATTGTTACCCATCAATTCTCACTTTCTGTATTATCACTTAAGTAACAAGAAGAAAAAAGCACTAATAACCATTTGAATTGGCTCCTGTCTTCTTTCACAAGAGAAACAATACGATAATCAGCAGAGGTGGACAGTACATAAGTACATAAGTACAATTTTTGAGTATCTGTACTTAATTTAAGCAGTATTGTTTTTGGAAATGTATGACTTTCACTTCACAGACAAATACTTAACTACATTTTTACTTCACTGCTTGTTTTTTCTGAGCAGGCTGCATTTACAGTTATTGCATTGTCCTCCTGATTAACATACATATATATGTGCACACACTGCCAGAGCTGTATAAGAACACTACTATGCTGTTTTGTGTGGGTTTGTAGTTTTAAAATTAATTAAAAAATAAACTAATGACTGTTTTTTGTTTTTTGTCAGTTCAGGTTGTGTTTCATTCTGTAACATTCTACCAGTTCCTTATTCTACAGGCTCTACAAGCTAGTCAGAGACATTAGGTATTGTAAATGCTGTGGCAATAATCCAGCAATGCAGTGAAAGAAGATGTACTTTTTTTTTTTTTAACCCACCACCACCCCCGCTCTTTGGAGGACAAGTTTGTTTTTAATTACAAGTTTCATTTGGGGACAATCCCAAACAGCGCAACAATTAGAATATATATGCACAATCTTCTCCCAATGACTGACATATGGTTCATTTTTGTGAGCAATATTATTATTATTATTATTATCATCATCATTATTATTATCATTATTATTACTATCATTTATCTATTTATTTATTTTTTCCCTTCCCCCCATTAAGATACTTTCTAATGTAAAGTTGGATCAATGAGTGATGGAATAAAGAATAATAACAAATAAATGAATATCTCATATCACAACACACCCATGTATTTACAATAATGATAAAAATAACCATATCAATAATATCAATAATAAAATATTAACAGCAATAATAATAACAGCAATAACTGCTAAACATACTCCACAAGCCGCCCACATGTGCATGCATGTGTATGTGTGTGCGCGTGTGCATGTGTGTGAGCTGGTTTGTCAATTGGAAGTGGTGGTATTTAATGATGACGGGGTGAAGCAGTGCCCCATTTCCCCCGGCGCGGACCAGTAGCAGGAAGGGCCAAGTGGTCAAAGCCCCACAACAAAAGGCCCCCAGACACCTGCCCCCGAGATGGTCACCCACCCAACCCAAAAGAAGAGTCAGCAAGAGACCAAGGGCTGATGGCCCCCATACAGGCCCGCAAAGAAGGGGCGACCGGCAAGGCCCCCAGTCAGGCCCGCAACCCCTACCCGTGCAAGTCATGATGGAACCACAGGCCCCTATCGACTGGGGGCGCAGCCCCACCCCCGTCGGAGGGCCCGCAGGAGGGGCCAGGGCCGACCGCTGCGACCCGGCCAACACTCCCCCGTGACACCGCAGGACGACCAGAAGAAGGGCCCCCGAAAAGCTAATGTCGCCCCCCACCCGGGAGAGGACCCCAGGCGGCCAGGAAGCCGAGACCCCCCCACCCAGACCAAACCCGACTCCCCAACTCACCTGGACGTGCCCAGGGTCTCCCGAACCCTGAACCACAGACAGGGAAGAAGATGTACTTTTAATACTTAAGTATTTTTTAAACAAGTACTTCAGTAACTTAAGTAAAAATTTGAGTGTACGACTTTCACTTGTACTGGAGTAACATTTGACTAGTAGTATCTGTACTTTCACTTAAGTAGTGAAGTTAGGGTACTTTACCCACCTCTGGTAATTAGACATTTAATGTATGGTACCTTCCAACTGTAATAATGCCAAAAAATATAGAAATGAAAAGGTCACACTTATTGCAGACATAATGACAATGAGATGGCAGAGGAGTCGAAAAGTAATGTGTTCGTGTAAAGGTCAATTTTGTGTGTGTGCAAGATGTTTGCATAAATAGGCCCAATCGCAGATGAGTTACAGAGCCTATTTGTACAACGAAAAGCTTGACAAAAGTTCTCAAAGACCACCAGAGAAGCAATTAGTCTCTCCTGCTTCTTATCTAGCAAAGGTTATCAGTCATTGTTGTTATTGTATCACACTGTGTGTAGCAAAGTGTGTTTATTATCTTATTAATTTGCTTGTAATTTCCTGTATTTGTGGAGATAGGGTAAGATTATTAACTTCATTTACTGTACATTATAATGTGAGTCTCATTTTATAAAATCTAGGCCTCTCCCCATCCTCGGAACTACTAGGTTACCAAAAAAGCATTAAATGTAACATCAAGACAGGGTTGTGAAGCCAGGCTCTTTTCAATGAACATGATTTTTTAGTACTAAATACAACAAAACGCATCTTCATTGTATTTTTTTTTCAGCTGCTTACCTTGTAACACATGACAGAAGGTTCAAAATGATTACCACTGTGACTTTTAATGTAATATTCATAATAAACCTCTAATTTTCCAATTTTGCATTTCAATAAATAATTAGTTTAAGATAATCACAGCGAATGGTTTAAATGAATTTATGTATTAAAACATGTAACTGTAAGGTCATGTTTTTTTGACATTTCATCAAAACAGCAAAGCCTCACAGAAAAACTAATTAAGTATTTGTGCAGTTAGAAATGGTTATTTTGGTTAAGTCACATTCACTTATCACAGTTATTACCATTTTTCGATAGCATCATGTTGATCAAAAAATACTATAGTCAGGTCTTTATCATTATACTAATTAAATTCAGAGAAAAGAAAAACCAACATGTAAGCAGGAACGTCTGCTTAAACTTTTGCATAGATAATGAAAAGGGGTTGGAAAAGATTTAATTAGAGAGAAAATTAAAATCGCTTAGATTCACCCACTCTCCTTTGTAAACACTCTGTCACTGATGTCACAGTAAAAGTAACTACTTATCATTTCAAAGGTAGCACGGAGCCTATAAAAGGCTTTAATTCTGCTTTTATTAGAACTTAAAATGCTTTCATTAATAATGAAATCCTCCATGAGCTCTATGATACCAAAATCCATTTTTCATAAAGTAAACCACCCGAGTTTCTGTGTGCTCTATAAATAAAAAAAGGAGACGGTTAAATGAAAGACACAAATAAAAATTTTAATGAGGTTCTAAGCTTTTCAAACAGCTCCCTAAACCTCAAAGACTTTATCAGTTCCCTTCCTTTTAATTCAGCTATAATCTAATTAATCTATAAAACTAATGAGAACATGAAGATAGATCAACAACAACTCAGAGTCTCCTACTTTAAGTGAATTGGTGCACATGCTTTTGTTCAGAAACCGTTGCTATTAATCTTCATAGAAGGAGGATGACATGTAAACTGTTAAGATACATTTTCAAAAGAAAGTTTGTTATTGTTTTAATTTTTATAATTGACCATAAAGTCTGGTCTCTAAAATGTGAACTGTAGCATCTATATAGAGTGAGTTTAGACTCTGTTTCTCTCACTCACACACACATACAAGAGTTTTGTTCAGTATAATTGTAATCAGAAGTCCATACCATTGTTCTTTATGTGACACTGAAACTAAATACATCTTTACCCTTTTTCCAATCAAAGTTGAGTCAGAGATTTAGAGGAACAGTTATTTTGCTGCAATATCATATATCAGTATATTTGTGTGGTGATTGGCCTAGGGGTAAGATATTCACCTACAAATCAAAAGGTAAAAAGTTTAAATACTGCTATTAGCCTACCTCCAGTGCTACCACCATTGGAAACCTGAGTGGGACCCTCAACCCCAAGGGATTCCAGGTAAATGAAAGTTGCTCTGAATTACAGAATCTGATAAATACTGAAAATGTTTATAAAAATCTAATTGCTATTATATTAAATGCATAAAAAACCCTGCTCATATGCTATTACATGCTGTAAGGAATGCTCTTTCAAGAGTAATTTATCTTGAAATTTCTTTAAAATCACATTTCTGACATGTGAATAAATGAGATCTTAGGGCTTTATGTAGCCTTCATTCTATCTGGCCTTAGAGTGTATCCAGAGCTCTGTGTTCTGCTGTCAAATGTGAGTAGGATTGAATAAGACACAGCCCCTGCCAGCTCCTGGCATGTGAAAATCATTAGCATGGCCAGTTTTCATGTCCTAATGAGTAGACCTCGGTAATTGCCAGTAACTCATTTTCTTTGTCATCTGTTGTAGCAGCACTTTTCTAAAGGCAAGAGAATTGTGGATTGTTTGGAAGGATGAGGCAGGAACTGCCAAAGCAACTGAAGAAATGTTTCACAACTGCTGAAATGAATGGTACATATCAAAGATGTAGACATGAGATTCTGTTATTTATATTCCCTATGTTATGAATAATATTCACATCTGTAGGAAGTTGCAACATAGAATGTAATATTAAACAAACAAAATGTAAAACTAAAATATATAGTGAGCCTGTGCATGATGGTAATTACCAAATAGAAATGATTACAAACACAATAACTAGAAGTCAACCTGTTCCTGTAAATAGAATTGCAGCAATTTTTCACAGTGCAGTGTCTGCAGAATGGCTGCCATCTGTTTAGAGAGGTCTTCTCTGTGTCAAAATGCTGACCAGGCTCCAACCGGCTCAATACATTAAATAAAAGTCATTAGGGCTCACAACTATTGGCCTCATGCCCTGCACTTTTCCCACACTTTCCAGCATCCAGAGCCAAGGTATCCATCCATTAAAAACAACAAAGTCAGGCAAATCCCTGGGGTTACCCTCTCATCCTCTCATCCCCTTCCTCAGACAGGCCGCCAAATTATCACTGCTCATCTCTGAACCCAGAAAAACCACAAATCCATCCAATGTGACCTAACCAATATTTCTACATTCAATAACAGGGAAAAATCCTGAAAGGTATTCAGTCATATTATTAAGCAACATTAACATTATTGTTAAATATGACACATAATATATTAATGCATTAACAGATTTGATTTCTATGAGTCTCTAGTGTAAAGTTTGGTTCTGTGAATATGCCACTGAGGTACTCATAAGCAAGGTACTGCCCCCCAACCTGTGTGCTGCCAAAAATAGATGTCTACGTGCACCTTCATGGATGGGTGTTGGACTAAGTGTTGTTGTGTGTTTATAATAACAAATAATCATTTACTTCACTTAGTGTTTTAGAATTTTCATGCAGTGAGTCTATATGAACTTTGTCATGTTCTTGCAACATTCTCACAACACTGTTTATCAGCAAAAATCTTGTGGTTTATCAGAATGTGGCCATACTGTGTGAACATACTGTATATTGACCATGCAACAGACTACGATAAAGCTCCCTGTTCAATAAACTAGTGTGTTTTTGATATTTTGGGCATGCCTGTGGCATTCCTACAGCCATCACTGCTGGCATGACAGCCCACTGAGATAAAAATATAATGCGCTTTTTAGAATGACATAAATTCCCCTGGTAGTCCGTCTTGCAGCTGCATAACTAAATTTACCAGAGGTAACTGAATCAAGTCAATGTGCTTATGAATCTTTTTGAGGATGTATACAGTACTGTGCAAAAGTTTTAGGCAGGTGTGAAAAAATGCTGTAAACAAAGAATGCTTTCAGAAATATAAATAATGATTGTTGAAAAATCTAAATCAAATCAATATTTGGTGTTACTACCTTTTACCTTCAAACCAGTATCAATTCTTATAGGTACACTTGCACAAAGTCAGGGATTTTGTAGGATTATAGTCATTATATTATTTTGTAGTCATTATATTATTTTGTAGGATTATAGGATTATAGATCTGTGGTTAGTTCTCCAAGATGTTTGGAACAACCTACCAGCCGAGTTCCTTCAAAAACTGTGTGGAAGTGTACCTAGAAGAATTGATGCTGTTTTGAAGGCAAAGGGTGGTCACACCAAATATTGATTTGATTTAGATTTCTCTTTTGTTCGTTCACTGCATTTTGTTGATTGATGAAAATAAATGATTAACACTTCCATTTTTGAAAGCATTCTTTGTTTACAGCATTTTTTCACACCTGCCTAAAACTTTTGCACAGTACTGTATGTGCGCGCTTAGTGTTTGTTTTGGGACTCATGCTATACTTTAGATATATTTTTAATGTTGGAAATTGGAGATATACAGTATTTTTGAATTTTTGACAGATACACAATGTTACAAGTAGAATGAACTATATAGATATACTTATGTCAGTGTATGAAGAATTTTTAGACACTTTCACCCTGAATGGCCCCAGGGCATATGTGGCAGGCGGATGGATCAGGGTTAGGCTCCTTTGCATTCTGTCTATATGTCAGTGCCTGCTAAGGTTCAGCCATGTATTGTAGATGAGATGTCCACCAGATAAACTGCTTTGTGATAACACTCCCACACCTCTGTC
Source organism: Distichodus sexfasciatus (assembly GCA_032718565.1). Taxonomy (NCBI): domain Eukaryota; kingdom Metazoa; phylum Chordata; class Actinopteri; order Characiformes; family Distichodontidae; genus Distichodus; species Distichodus sexfasciatus. The sequence goes on along the minus strand of JAVGVS010000010.1, from coordinate 4,719,838 downwards.
CCCCAACTCCCTGCCTCCATCACCCTACTCTACCATCAAGAGAAATAAGCCACAGAGTGAAGAGACACTGGAGGGATAGACAATGAGACAAGAGAAAAGAACTCAACATGATTATTCAACTAATCCCTTTAGCATATCATCTGTTTTATTTACAAGGAGTGTGTCAGGCCTCCAACCTACATTTCCTCAGTTTTTAGCTATACATGCTTCAGTAGATTCACCTCAGTGTTCAAAGTATATTACATGGAATTGAAGATCAATGGAAATTAAGCTAGAAAATTGATTTTTCATGGTTTTAGGTTAACATGGTAAAATAAGTTGCATAAATAAAATGTGTAAATCTTTCATGATTTTAGTGGTTATATTAGTCAAATAAGTTACGGGGCATTGAGACCCAATGGCAGTATTGAAACCACTGACTGATTAGGCACTTGCCAAGACCTAAATTTTACTAGACATCAAATAAACAGCCCATTCTAAAGCTGACGTATCAGAAGCAGGAAAAATGGGCAACCCTGAGTGTCTTTGGGACTTTGACAAGGGCTGTAGTTGTTATGTTGTAAAGGCTAGATAATTGGGTCAGAGCATCTTCAGTACAGCAGGTTTTTTGGAGTGTTCTCAGTATGCAGTAGTATCTAAAATGGTCCAAGAAAGAACAACCACTGAACCGGTAACAGGGTTATAGGTGTCCAAAGTTCACTGATGCGTAAGAGCAATGAAGACTCACAGCTGTTCTGACAGATGAGCAACTGCACTATAAATTGCAAAAAACCCTAATGCTCATGTTGATAGAAATGTGTTGGAACACAGTACATTTTACTTACTGTCCAAGGAGTTGTATAGGGCATCAGTAGGATAGACAGACAAGTTTGCAAGAGGATGAAAGGATGGCAGTATTCATGTTGATGCTACTTTGACACCTACCACTTTCATCTGACATATTTTAGAAGGGTGGTGTGCCCTGTACAGGAATTGTTTGAAGAACACGAAAAGAGTTCAATGAATTGACTTGGCCTCCAAATTCCTCTTAATCCAATCAAGTGCCTGCAGGATGTAGTGGAAAAAGAGTAGTAAGTTAGTTATAACAATTCAGTAGCTTTAGGAATAATACCAAGTATGGACATTGTTAGGTCTATTTTAGGAGCTTTATTCATTCATTTATTATCTCAACGGCTTAATCCCAACTGGGGTCGCGGGGGGACCGGAGCCTATCCCGGGAACCGATGGGCGCAAGGCGGAGAACAACCCTGGGTGGGCGCCAACACACCGCAGGGCACACACACTCACACAGTCACCTTACGGGGCCAATTTAGAGTCACCAATTAACCTATAGTGCATGCCTTTGGACTGTGGGAGGGAAACCGGAGCACCTGGAGGAAACACACGTGAACACAAGGAGAGCACGCAAACTCCACACAGAAAGGCCCCACGGCTGTCCCCGGGGGTCAAACCCAGGACCTTCTCACTGTGAGGTAGCAGCGCTAACCACTGTGCCACCGTGCCTGCCCTTTAGGGGCTTTAGCCACCCTAAAAAGTTCCTAAGACCCCCTATAATTATAAGTGATTTTTTTTCATATAAGAAATTAGTTCAGGCATGTACTTAACACAAACCAGCAAGAATATGAGTCGAAATAAATAATAATATGCCTACAAATTGTTATAACCTGATAAAAATTAATCTTTCTGTTTCCCAGCTTGGATACTAGGCAGGTAGGCAGGCATATGGACCCAGGCGGAAGCTGCATGTCATTGCTTCTCTGTTAAGCAAAGGTAACATTCCTGAGGTGGTCAGAGTTGTTAAGAAGAGGAATTAATCTGCAGTGAATGATACACATAGTGAAACTGTAAGTTGATGTCAGGTGATGCTAATTGCTTAACTTTACCTATGTCTACTTAAGGGGAAGAAAAGGAGATATTGTAGTTGACTATTTTAACATTAATTTAGAGAGCAAAGTTGAACATTAGCTATAGAAAATACTAGCTAGCATGAACAAGCAAGCCACCTAGCAGCTGTCTGTATTCTTTCCCATCTTTCTAGTATTTCGACACAATATCAGTACAATGCTGTTGTTATAATCAATTATTGCGAATGAAAACTAAATGGCATATTGACACCAGTTATTACGAGAGAAAATTCAATGGAATAGTGATCCTGTTAACACTATTGAACTAGTATCTTTAAAGTTATTGGCCCGATGGATATACGAAGATATTTTAAGAGAGCAAGTGAGAAGCAGGGTTAGGGTTAGGATTCCTAACCACACCTCTAGGGGCTAGGGCCCACTATCTTTCAATCTTAGTGGTGTCCCTGATGCCAAGAAAGAAATGTAAAAGAGAAACGCATAAGCAGCACAAGGCAATTACAATTAGCAAAAGGTATCTCTCATCTATCGTCTATCTTTGCACACGAGCAAAGCTTGCATATGTCGAATGAAAATAAAACTATCTTTATCTTTCTGAAGCACCTGAATTTTTTCTCACTTGGTTCTGTCATATGACTGTACTCCCACAAGTTCTCGTCTTCTCTCAGACAGAAGTTTCTCACTGGGGATTAAACACCAAAGTGGCCGTGAATTCTAATATTTTCCATGCCATCTGGCCAAAGCTCTTCCATGTCTGGACGACGTCCATTTCGTATCTCCAACAGAGCATCCAGACTGAAATAAGAGTCTTTCATAACAAGCAGCTCCTTTTACAGGGCTTTGTACTAAGATGTATAACAGAGTGGATGCGAGCCAGCATGTTATCAGAGCACAGAGGCCAGCGAGGAGCCTGTCTGCAGCCGTGCTCTGTGGAAGATCTATAAGCCACCATACATCACCACGCTTCCACCCTGAGAGCACCAGCCAATCCATCTTACCTTCATCTCTCAGTGTCAAGGTTGACATTCAAGGTGTTTGTATGACTTAATGTTTCTTCTTTCCTGCCTCTAGTTGGCTCAAGTGTCTGAGTGCAGCTTTAACCTGAGTCCACAGAGCAGGGGTCTGAACATGCTTGGAGACAGGGGTGAATTAGACAGAAAAAAAAGATAGTCTCTAAAAGCGGTGATCCAAAGGGCATTATGTGCAGGCAGAATCGGCGTACTGGATGATATAACATTTTAATAAGTAAATGAAAACTGCAATACACTGGAAGCAAACTAAATTGTTTAGCTTAAAATTTCATGCTTAATGTAGAGTTTCATATTCAGTGAAAAAATATCAGGCTATGCAAGGTTTCTTGAACAGAACAATTCGGCAACCCTTCATCAGTTTGGAGCACTTTGCCTGAACAGCTGATGAAGGATTTTTATCAGAGCAAAATGCTTAAAATTAATAAGGGATTTTGTATGCAACTTTTCCTGTTTCTCAAATATATTGTTACTGAAGAATAGCATAGTTATTGCCTGTACCCAGTTTCTACCAAATTAAAGTACACACATTTACAATGTTATGTCAGATACTTGTAAATGCTGACTCAAACAAAATTACTACAGTTATGAATAATTTTTCAAAGCAAGATCCCTTATTTATTTATTTATTCATTTATTTATTTTCAAGTGGGATGTTACTGCTTGGCAAGTATTGACAGGGAAAAGGGCATAACCTATCATTACTGTGTGCAGGCATATATAAACTTTTTCATTCTTATCTTCAAAGGTCAGTTGTCAGAGAGTATTGAGCTGGCCAAAGGTAAACAAGACACGAAACAAAAGGAGGCAAAAGGGGGAAGATCAAATGTGTTCACTTTACCGACGTGTACATGTCAGCAGGCTTTGCTGATCTTTGTAGTGCAGCCAACTCCTGAATCATAAAACCCATCAGCTACGAAAATACATATACCTTACAGGGGTCTGCAGACCATTTTGTACCCATAGTTATTCTTTATCTGCTTCATTCATTTATAGCTTTGACATCAAGTCTTCTACTCATAATTCATTCTGTTGTTTTCAAGGACTTTTTTTGAGAATAAAGTCTAAAATTGTCCCTTGTTATTGTTAATTCTTTTGTTCCTGTATTCTCTGAGTTCATGGTCTTTATTAGAAAAGACACCCTAACAAGAACAGTTCTAATAATTATCCATGACCAAAAGAACCCCTTATGAACAATAAGATGATCAATGTTAAGAATTATATAATCAACAGGCTGCTTAATGTTTTGATGCCTGGAAAACCCTTTAGTGAAAGTGACTGATGATTTGTCATCATAAGCACACCAAACAAGTTGGACTTAAATGAAGAAAATGAAGGAAAAAATCTTGAATGCAGTTTAGAATGTGAATTCACATTTCACAACCTTTCAATTAAAGTTATATATTACAGTTATATATACTACTGTATATATTTACCCTATTTTATAAATGTGTCCTTTATGGCCCTTCACAGTTTGACATGTGCATGAGTGTAGGTTTTGCAAAGTGAAGAACAGGTGTTCAGGAAGGGAATGAGAAGACCAGCGAAACTGAACGATGAACGAGTGAGCAGGCACAACAACCAGAATGCTTTATGTATATGGTTGTATATGTTACTGTATTTGCAGAGAAACCACTTAGACACGCTACTGTAGATTTATAGCCTTTCTTTTTAAAAAAGTACAGTATTTTGATGTGTAATGGAAAAACAGTAAGACACTGTAAAATAATAGTCAAATTACAACAGTTGGTAACAGTGTTTCTTACAGGTACCTAATTTAAACAACAACCTTCCAATCACAGGAGCAACTAGTGGCCAATGTCAATTTAGTACACAAACGGGTTAATAATACACCTTCTGGCATCATAGGTATTAACTTGGTATTGGTTTATACATCACTGCTTACATTGCAGTAAAGATAGGATTTTTATATCCTTGATAGATGTCAGATGTGACATTTGATATACCCTGTGCAATAATTCACAAATCCCCTGCAAAAAAGCAGATCTTAATGGAAGATAATAGATGGCAGATTACTATTTATTTAGCTGACAGGAAGCCACCTATCACTGAATGGTGTTTGCTGAAGAGTCACTATGAATGAACACACACAATAAAATCACAGGAGGGGTATTTATACACAGGCTGCAGTGTACATCTGAGACGCCAGTTGAAATGAAGCTTTGATTAAAGCAGAGTAAAAACATGATTCTTTCCACTAAATCATTCTGAAGTGAAATACCTTACCTACAATAAGCCCACATGTCTGTATAGTTGGAAGTGAGGTTGTTAAATAAAGCATGTTTAAAACTTAAATCATTGATTCTACATTATTGATATCTCCCTCCCTCTTGGTATGAAGATGAACTGCAGTCACCTCATTCAGCATAATGAATGAGTGACTACACTGGCAGATAGCTTATATCTCTCGGAAGCTAGAAACTAGGCCTCATAACAGCGTCTGACAATGATGGGGTGTTTAGTAATTTACAATGTTACAAAGCTATATGCTGCATTCTGTTCTTTATGAATAATTTTACTAAGGACAGTGAAAAGTGCTTGGTGAGTGCTTATGCAGAGAGAAACATGCTGAATTTTGTATCAGTAATGAAATTTGCATTTATGAACTCTTCTTTATGAAGTTGAAGCATTCCTCTCTTATTTCTTATGTAATATGCATAACACTTGACATCATGACCTGCAATGAATCATCACAGTGACATTATTATGGCAGGAGATATGTTGTCAAATTTTTTATTAAATCACACATTTCTCTAATTCAAAAATCAGCTTGACCCTATCAAACACAGTCCCTCAGGCTTTTGAAGGTCATGGCTTTATAAGTTGCCCTGTGCAGAAATAACATGCCGCTTTTGTCATAGCACATGCAGTGTCTGCCAGGTGAAAATAGAGACCAGTGTTTTAAATTGAATGCCCATGGTCAAGCGATTTGCTCAGCGACCTTTGCCAAGCATCTCTGCGCTCAGTCACAGTTATCTTGTGAGATTGGGTTTTGTTTCCAGCCCCCTCCATGTTTCTTATTTAAAGGGGAGCCTGAGATAGTTGGGGTGACAGCTGGACGCTGGTTTGTGATGGCAGCAAATTAATCAAATGTTGCACCTTCCCGCTTCATACCACCTCCCCCTCCCAAATGCACCGCTGGAAGGTCCTGCTTCTACTGATGGCTTGACAGCCTGATAGCATTTTACATTGTAAATGCCAGAGAGAGAGAGAAAGAAATGAGGAGAGTGTAAGAATTTAGAGAGGCTAAAATAGAAGAAACAACCCACTGCCTCCATGAAATCTCCCCCTATTACAAAAGTTGTGTTCTACTTCCTGTCACAGCTCGCCAGCACTAACAGGGGAGTCGGAACAAGCAAGTGATGAACCAGATACAGCAAACAAGCTGTCTCTGTGCTGTCTGCGTAGCCAAAACACAGCACAAGGAGAAGCTTGAACTCAGTATCTACAGGAAACAAACTAATGCCATTTTCCTGCGTTTGCTGCGTGCTCGCGTGCTGTGTCACCAGTCAAGCTTCAAAATATAAAGAGAAACATGGGGAACTCGTTTTAATGGTGCAGTAAAGGGTATAATGCAAGTTTAATGTGAAAGCTTCACAAGACAGGCTACTATTTCCATGAAGGAAGTCCTGTATACCATGTAAGACAAACAAAATGTTGCTTTCCCTGTTATACTAGGTGTGGGCAGTTTGTGAATATTTTTAAATTATTGATATTTTATATAAACCTGTGTAACACATACAGATTACACAGCTGTGAAATTTGCAATACATAAACATAGATGCAACCATAGATACCTGAATAGCAACCAGATATTAACTAGAAATCTCCCCCATACCCACCCCAGAGAATGAGAGAAACAAAGAAAGGCCTGGAAGTGATCCAGAGGGATGTCAAGCTACTGTCTTCTGTCAGACTCCTATGTAGGACATGGCTGAAATGAGACAAAGGTGCAGCGGAACACCTGTCTCTCCACCGACACTGTGCTGCCTTCAAGGGAGCAGCACAGCACAAGAGAAATATGGCTGCAATTGGTCCTGTCAGAGTCCAGCAGAGGAAGCGAGACAGGTGGAGGAGGAGAACAGCAAAAACTCGTTCGTCTCCCAACATGCTGTCTCTGAGAACGCCTTGCTACTCATAAATGTTACAAGATAGGGCATATCTTGTATATTGTAAGGTGAGGTCTTCGCCTGTTTGGCCAAATATGATTATTTTGGGGGGTTGTGTTGACCCAATAGTTTGCAAACTTGGGTCTGTAAATAATAATATTTTCTATATTATAATGAAGTTTCCAGCGAGCATAAGTTGCTATGTCTGTATCCCCAAACTAGGCCTTTTCTCTGCTATAAACCAGGCTTTGCTGGAGTTATTGATGGATGTTAGGGTCAAAAAATTTTGTTATATGCCCTATGAAACTTTAGAAAGCAACTAGAATGCCCTGGGTAACACTAGGAGATCATCTCTGTTATCTAAATCCATGGTCCAAGAAGTCTAGCAGATGCTCTTGGCACTGCTATGACAAATTAAGCAATTATTCTCCTGTTTTCAATGTGAAGTATTCACACAGCAGGTCGATTGTGTATGTGTCAGAAAGAGAGAGGGAGAGAGAATTCACAAGCTGCAGAATGACACTATACATGAATGCATCGATGGATAGCAGACAGACTAGCGTTGAACTCATGCTGACCCTTTGGAGTCAGCTCATGGAAACGCAAGCCATACGACGCTTCGTCGTTCCTCTGAAACGCTCTGCTAAATCCAGAGTTATTCCGAGAGCTAGCTTTCAGCGTGAGGTGTGAGTGATATCCCTTTAAGCGCTGACAGCTCGTACACATAGTGCTACTGCAGGTGTCGGCCATACACAGCCGTTCCTGTTCCTTTCCTACCACATTGACGCGTTCTGTCGTCTCCTTCAGCAATAATGAAGCAGTTTCCCATTAGATGTGACAGGGCTATCTGCAATTAGAAGTATTGTGGGACTTGCAGCCTCCATATCACAGCCACGACAGGGCCCGTTACCCTGGCAACGCAAACCTGGCCTGTCTGTGAGGGAGATTTTTTTCATCGCTGCAGGAGAAAGAGAGAAAGAGGAAGGGGTGGGAAGGGTAAAAGGAAGGTAAGAAGAATGGAATGAAGGAAGGATGGAAGAAAGTAAAAAGAAAGACACAATACAAAGTGTGGGGAAAGAAAGAAAGAAGAAGGTAGAAGAAAAGAAGGTGTTGGGAAGGAAGGAAAGAAGAAAGGAAGGTAGAAATGTAAGAGGGTAGAAAGAAAGAAAGATAGAAAGACCTGGGTCTGCCGTGGGTCCTGTCTGTGTGGAGTGTGCATGCTCTCCCCGTGTTCGCGTGGGTTTCCTCTGGGTGCTTCAGTGTCCTCCCACAGTCCAAAAGGAGGAAACAAGGAGGGCAGAAAGAGAAACAATGCTGCAATTTAAAGAAAGACAGAAGAGGTAGGTAGAGAAACAGGTTAAATGAAATAAGTGAATCCTGTTTGGGAAAGACTTGGGAGTGTGGTTTTTGGGACAGAAGGCCTATCAGAAGCCGCTTTTGGATGTGCAGATATGAAGCCACTCTCATGCCGGGACAAAAGGGAGAGGTGTGATGCTGTGACATAGTCCATGTGTGTGTCTCTGTGCAGCGTGGAATACGCCCTCAGGGCCTGGATCAGCCCATTCAGTCTGCTGACACACTCCTGTGTAACTTCCCTCATCACTGAGCTGCTATAAGATATGGGTACTCATCAACACACACACACACAGTCGGCCAGGAACAGAGGCAGTGAGCACTGACTGTGGTGGGACTGCATGAGTAATACCGTATGTGAGGGTGTGTGTGTCAGGACAGACCCATTATCTTTCCAGAACTTCTGAATGCATTACAGTTTGCTCACTAAGAGGTGAAGGTCATGACACTGGCATGTGGTGACATGTTTAGTGCTTGTTTACGTCTGAGGTTACAAGGAGAAGAAAAAGAAAGAAAAAAGACAGAAGGTAGAGGAGAAGAAAGAATAATGCTGCAATTTGTAGAAAGAAAGAATGTTTATGAGATTTAAGGATTCATCATCAGTCAGATTTTTGAGGATTAATTTTAAAAAATAAAGGTTAAATAGTAATAGTAAATAGTAAAGTAAATAATTTCAGTTAAAAAAATAATCCAGATGAATATTAAAGTTCTAGGTTAAATGCAAATTCGACAAATGATCACTGTGATTTGACATCACAGTGTTTTGCAAAAAGTCCATAGGCAATTAAAAATGGATGTGTAAGCAATGTTAATGTATTTACTGTTGTTCAAGAAGTTTTGGAATTATTCATTTAGAATTGCACTCATGGCTTGGTCAATTTAGTTAAGCGCCTGCAAATAACCATAAAATCTGTTATGTCAGTGCTACTCTAAAGTACTTGTTTTGGACTGTGTGTAAATATGTGGGATTATACAGTTATTCTCAGTTGCTTCGGTGCATTTCTCACATCATCCTTAACATTTGCAAAACAGTGAATGGGTTTCTCAAAATAGTTAGTTCAAACAGCAAAACATCATGGATTACCTGCAAAAGCAAGTAACTTTGTTCAGAATCCTTAGTCCATGTCTCAAGAGCAAGTTTTTATGTCAGTGAACATGTCAGTGCCATCAGAATCCCAAGTCCATGAATAATGGTTCACGAACAAGACATTCAAAATGTTTAATCATGTTATCAATGTAAAAACTACACATCACTGATTGTGGGAGATTGACTCCAGAACAATATTTTAATGTTTCTACTGGTATATGGTAACAGACCATGCAGTGCAATTACAGTCTAGAAAACAAATATATTTACTGTAAAGCAGATTACAGTTATTGTATAACTGTATATAACTGTATACTTGAGTCTTATTGAATTATTTTTATTGAATTCGACCTGCTTCAGCCATTGAAAGATCATGAGTTATAACATGGTCCTCAATTGTGGCCCTTATTTCTTTAGGAACTGCCTATGTGTTGCACCTTTTCTACATCTTCAATCTCCTTACACCATGCATTTTTCAAGACTTTTCAACTGAGGTCTAGAATAATACATTGCACACAAGCAGCTGATGAATGTATAAAAGCATTTGCAAAATGACAAAATGAACAAGAAATTGTTGTTATGATGTGCACAAGTGACTAGAGGTTGTGGAAATTGAACAAACTATTTTGAAAATTTCAATTCTGTTCTGAGAAATGCACCTAAGCAACTGAGAAATAACTGTAAAGGACCATCTGCATAGTGACCTGAGGCAGAGCCACTGTCCCCTTTCTCAGGCCAGACTGGGCTCATCTCTGACTAGCCAGAGCCACTGTGACCCAGCGCTGTGAGGTAGGAACACACTAGAGCATTCAGCCTCTCACTATACTGAAAACGAGGGACAGAGAGAACTATGTGTGTGTGGGTTACGTACACACTGATAATTTTACCTTCCACTGGGTCGACCAAATGTTAGGAAAACCTTAAAAACTCATTTGTCATTTTGTGCCTGAGGTTGAAATTAGAGTTCCTCTGGTCAATACAAGTATGTATAAAACAAAACTCACTATATACTCTCCCCAGCGTGTGTGTGTGTGTGTGTGCGTCATACATTTATTCAATGGAGCAGTTGGGGGTCTTTTCACTTATTTGATTAGATTTTGGTTGATTTGAGGCTGCTGCACCTGAGCCTTCAGCAATCTAATAAAGGTTCGCTGCAGGACATTTTTAAGAGCTCGACAAAGAACATTCTGGCTACATTTGGGGCATCAGTTACAGCAAACGGTCAGAACTAACTATAGAGCCTCATACCCTGGGAGGTGGAATCTCTGATTGTTCCCATGTAAATTGCTCCTGGAAAAGCCAGTGACAGCAGCACCAAAGAATGTTTTTCCCTCTTGTGATTTAGCATTCATGATTCGCAGAATCATCAGCATGTTCCCTTCTTTGTTGACCTCTAGCACCGTGAGGTTATGATTCAATTCCATCAAATTCTGTTGATGCTGGTTTAATTCTGTTTCATTGTGGTCTCTATTTCCTCGAGATGCTTTCCAATTTCATATTTTTACAGCTTGACGTAGAACCCAGTATGGAAGAATGTTGATATCCTACTATCCTACCGAGGGCATGTTTATTAGCATTGCAACAATCCCAAACACTCCTGATCAGATCCCCACTCTCATCTGATCAGCACCTAGCATTGACTAACTAGAGGAAGGGACAGAGAGAGATTTGCGTGTCTGCATGTGTCTGTGTTTGAGTCACAGAGTGTGAGAGAGAAAAAGAGAGAATGTGTGTGTGTGCTGTGGACAGGTGCAGCAGGCCACTGTGCTTTATGTAGAGGAGTGAGGAGGTAAGACACTAACAGGACAGAGATAAAACCCCCCACAGACGCTGACGTTTGGGATCCAGACCACATAAATCAGGGCTCCAGCCGGCCTTAGGAGACTGTATTTCATGCTCAAGGAGTTTGCCATCCAAACACATCGCAAACCTGCATTAATCTCTATTAGACAGCGGCACGCTTCACCCAGACCTGGCCCTGAGCCCGCTGGGCAACCTGGGGGACCTTGACTCCAGCTCTAGCAAGACCCGTGCCTCGGGTAAACACACGGGACCGCGCCCTGCCTCTGCCCTGAGCCAGTAATCACCCTGCGTCACACACCACTGCTGACCCAGACACACTTACTCCGCAGCATGTTACCCTCTGATCCCTTTTTCAGACAAAAGCATGCAGAACTAAGCAGTCCAATCAGGCATGAGAAAGACCGGACCGCAAAGGCAGCGACAGCAGGAAAGATTATATTTGTGGCATGCTGGGCAAAGCTGCAAGCTCTACAGGCGTACAGTGATTTCTTATAGACTGTATTTTGTCACATGACAATGTATTTAATCACCTGAAGGTGTGGCCAGGCATGGACTAATGACTGGGTGAAAAAAGGCAGAGGAAGTTACGCCAACACCCAGAGCTGGATCAATTAGGGTGGGGATAAACAGAGGCTTTTTGGGGGGCCTTACCTACACAAAACTGCATTTGCATCAGCAGGTTGAAGCAACTGTTCCAATTTTCTACCTTTATGCTAAACAGTTCAACTTTTATGACAGCTTGAACAATACAAACCACACCGAACAGTTTTTTCAGTTCTTATTTTGGACACTTTAGTAACTGGAAACCAGAGAAAAAAGTGTGTGTACATTAATGATTTATTATTATGCTTATGTTAGCCTATAGGTCCATAGAGCATGAGCTAGTTTTAACCATTTAAAACTCATCTAAAAAATCTGTTAAGACCGGTAGATAGAGACTTAAAACAAATGAGCCTTAATTTGAGGTGTGCTTATTTTGTTTCTACGTGATCATGACTTATCAGTGTGTTGTTTACTTAAAAAACACATTAATGTTGTGATGCTAATTCCTATCTTGTCAAACCAGTTTGCAAAAATCTTTTTGCAAAAAGTTTTCATTGAGCAACCATATGTCTGTCATCGGGTGCGTCAGCATGACACAAGGCGAGGTCTGATTGCAAGCCATTTTATTTGGAAAACTCAAAACTTAAACTGGCACGAGGGTCACAAACAAAACGAAACTCTTCTCGGAAGCTTCAAAAAGACACAGTACACATTGACATGGGGAGGGTAGTGGGAGGGTGGTCCGACAGGAGACACTGGGAAAACTGAGCTTATAAAGGTGAAGAGAAACAACGACCAGGATTCACCAGGTGAGGGAAAACCAATCAGAAAGCAATCAGAAAACAATCAGGGTAAATCAATAAAGGGAGAACCAATCGAAACAGGGTGTTGGAACAAACAAGAAACAAACAAGAACCAGGTGAGGGAACTAATAAACAATGATCAACCAATGGGACACAAAGGGTAGGTGGGACAAGGACTTGACAGACAGGGAGCGCACATGACACAACTCAACACATAAAAAAAAAAAACAATATTTTCATATAATGTTTTTTTTATATTTTGTGTTTGCTGGACCTCACAAAACAACGACGGAATAATAAAGCAACCGTCGTTGCCCTAACAATAAGGTGACTTACCAATTAATTGCAACACGTGTTAGACTTACAGTAAATAAAGAGATTTATTTTCCGCTTTTGTCTCTTTTCTCCTTGACTCCTTTTTATTTAAGACTGGTTGATTAGAAGAGTAGTTTGCAAGTTTTTCCTAGAAAATACTGTAGTCACATCTGCAACACCAAAGTACAAGTTAATTACTTACTGATACAGTTAGTCTCCCTGGTATGGGCTGACAAAGTGAATTAACTCATGTAGACTACTCCTTCATACGACTTGTAAAGCTAGCTTAATGACGATGCTATTTATGTAACACACACACCATACAGTTCAGTTACTCTTCAGGCCATATGCAACATGACATGACAGAAATTACATGACTCTCTTCAGCTCACCACTTCACACTTTTGCATTCTAAGTAGGCTGAAGGTAAGACACACAGTTCAGTGAATCCAATTTGATGCATCAACTCCCCCACTCTGGCTCGGAGGAGTACGTCTTGGATAAAGGCTTGACTTATGGGGCATTATTATACCATGTCCCACACCAAGAAAGGCGGACACATACGCATGCATGAACTCTTGCCCACGCATACGGCTAAAGACGAATGTGTATAGTGTGTGTATACGTGTGTATCATGATGGGTTTGAGAGGGTCCTATAATGCATTGTGCAATGTTTATATCTCCACTTCCAGTAATGGTCGACCTTGACTTCAAACCAGATTTATGGCATGCCATGATAATCTACTGGGAAAACAAGTGGCAGATCTTAAATCAACTACGCTCATCTGAGGGCATTTAAATCTGAAGTGTGAGTGGATTTTGTGAGCTTGATAGAGTGTGTAAAGACTATGCTGGGGAGGGGGGACCATTTGTGAGTTATCTGGGATGTTTTCTGAATGTGTGAAAAGGCATGTAAGGATTCCATAAGAAACAACAACAATGCATGCATGTATAAGAAGAGTTTATCTCAAAGCCTTTGGAGATTAATCACCACTTCATATTGTGTATGTATTGGAATTTATTGAAAATTTTTAAAAGTTAATGTACTTGGAAAAAAAAAAATACAGATGGGGATTTGAATCCCAAAAGGAACAAAAACATGCCATTGGGGCCCTGAGCAAGACCCTTAACTTCAAATAGTTCCAGGAAAACTGTCACTGTTATTGGGAAATGGAAAAGTTCTGTATAAAAGCATCTGCTAAATACTGAAAAGAACAGTGTGTACATTCCTCCAAGTTCTGAAAATAACCATTGGAGGAATGTATTCAGGCATTTATTCCCTGCAACACTGACTATTAAGGGAATTGGCTCCATGATTGGAAGGTCGCTCGTTAAAGTCTCAAGCCGATAAAGGTACCACTGAGGTACTCATGAGCAAGGTACTGACCCCCAGCACTGCTCCCCTGATGCTGCCAAACATCGGCACACTGCTCCTTCATGAATGGGACGAACGTAGAGTTCACATTTCATTGTGGTGCACTGTGTGCTGTGCTGTGCTATGGTGTGTTCACAATGACAAATCATCACTCACTCAAATTCATTATTGCAATGCACTTGTCCCTTATATTTTCAAAAAACTATTAGATAGCTGCAACTCAGAGAGCGCATTAATCTGATTCTCACTGGATTCCAGAAAGGAGGATAATTATGTTTTAAATAATAGTCATTATTCAAATGCTTTCAGTTTGTAAGAAGTTTGTAAAATCTGACAAAGCTCAAAGTGTCCGCCCTGATGTGCACTTGGTTGTCAAAAGTCAGTTAATAGTGACCAGATGTACGATGTATAAATAGCAATATAAAATGCTTTTTATATATCATGCTTTCTCTTGCTCAAACCAAATGCTCTTGAATATCAGATTGTAGCCAGTTTTTGAAAGAAGCAAAAAACTCTCGCCCAACTTCTATTTGTCAATCTAGATTATTAAATTGTGATATTTGCACTGGGTGGCACAATGATTTATCATTAGCAGTTATCATTGTTGCCTCACAGCAAGAAGATCCTGGATTCAATCCCAAGTTGGCCATGGGGGTCTTTCTGTGTGGAGTTTGCGTGCTATCCCCATGTTTGCGTGGGTTTTTTCTGGGTGCTCCTGTTTGGTTAAACTAAATTGGCCTCATAAGGTATGAATGTGAGTGTGTTTGTGTGTGTGCCCTGCTATTACTTTATTATTTCTTGTTTAAAAGTATTTTTATTTTACTTCTGTTAAAACACTTACTGACTTCTGGGATATGACTATGTGCTATACAAATAAACATATCTGGTCTAGTCGTCTAAGTAAAATATTAACCTGATCTAATTAAAAAAATATATTGCATGCAGGTTGTGGGTCCAAACATAGCCGTATTCTACCTCCATCACTTCCACCCTGAACAAGGCCCCAAGTTGCTCCAGAACTTTTGCCATTTGTTGTAAATGGAAATGAACATTGAAAACTTTATAACAGAAGCTGAGCGTGTTTCTAAGCCCAATCTATATGCCCGAGCGTAAAAACAGCTGTCATCCCATCCACTGATTAGAAAGCTCTCTAATTATACACCTGCCAGTGCCACGCCTCACCCTACACTCTCTGATGATCAAGTGCAGTCATGCTGAAGAGGAACAGTGGAGGAACAAAGTTTGTGCAATCTCTCTCTCTTTCTCTCTCTCTCTCTCTTTTCCTCCTACTACATCATAAATAATTCTTGTCATTTTTGTCCAGGACAGTTCAGGTTAATTCAAAACGCAGCTCCTCTGAACCCGACTCTGACGTCCTTTATGAAACAGAACACAACAGATCCTGGTTTGTCCTTGACTAGGGGGTGTTGACAGTAAAGCTAAGTAGCACAAGCATGCCATAGTGAGCAACAGCAAGGAATCCTCGAGAGATGCCGACTGACCCGACGAGAGTCTCTGTTTATTTCACTCACGCAATGCTGTTCGCCCAGAGGGGGACAGGGAGCCGGTGGCTCATCAGCTGTAAAATCACTATCAGATACCACAGAGTGAGATGGAGCTAAGGTGAACTGCATATACCATGTGAAAGTTAAAAAAGATGCATGGAAATCTTCAAACTGTTTATATGTACTGTAGTGTAATATTGTGATCAGTCATATTCAGAACGTAGCTTGTGCTGATGCTTAAGTAACACTGGGGGATGAGTAGAGATGCACACATCTTTAATGGATGCATATTATCTAAACATATAAATTAGCCTTTGAAACTTAATCTAAGCAAAAATTACAGTGTGACCTCCCTCCTGACAGTCATCATCTCCAGCAGGCATCTCCACAGCTCCTCATGCTTCATGACATAAACAGGACACAAAAGAAGCCCAATTAAATATACTAAAGAGTCAGACAAGACATGTTTTTTCTAATCTCTTTTTTTTGCTAACAGACGGATGGAGAGTTAAATTTGCAAAATAAATTGTGCATGCACTGTAATATGTGATACCAATGCATATGTTGTCACAGTTAAAGGAATAAAGATACAAGTAAAAAGAAGAATCAATAGTTAAAATGTGGTATCCAGCTATATCATAAGAATTTGGTTCTAACAGCGTAATCAACCTGTTAGTCTGGCTTTCAGTCTGTTTTTTTCCCTCTACAGTAGGGGTGTTGCAATTAATCACATAACTGATGCATTGGGATACAGACGTGAATGATTCTGCAGTGGCAGACAATAACCGATTGCACTGGGGGTTTTCAACTGGAGGTCATTTTTTAAAAAGATGGTTTTGACATCTTTATCAATAATGAATTTAATGCAAAATCTGAAGTAATTTAAGTATTAAATTAAAGTAAGTAAAGAAAAAAAAAATGTACTCTGAGTGGTGGTTCCTGAGACAGAAGCTATTAAAAACCCCTGGATTATAATAATCATAATTATCATAATGACATTGCCTGGTGATTTTCTGGCTAGAGCATAAAACATTTTGTTAAAAAGAACATCCCGGTGGTAACTATGGCTGCCCGATCTGTGATCCATGCCCAATCTGTGTGCAATATGAAGTAATGAAGAAAAATTGATGGGATGCATCGTGATGCATCGAGATATCATATGGAATCGAATCATTGACCTGATAATAGTAATTGTGGGACCAGTGAAGGTTCACACCTCTACTCTTCACAATTCTTGTTCTAGGGACATGGTATTTACACCCCTATAATCTACTTTTGATTAATAATTAATTGTTGTAATAGACCACATTAATGAGACCCTAATTAGAGAGCACTGGATGGGACAGGAGTACATGATGCTCATTTGAGGAATCTGAGAGCTGATGCTCTGTAGGTGGACTTGCCATGCTCACACTGCAGTGGGCATTGCTGTTGTTTCTACAGGGCCCTAGTGCCCATCTCAGCATGTTTTACCTATTTGGCAGGATGAAGAAACTGAGGTGATGTTGATAAGTTGATGCTGGCCTCTTTGTGCACTGGGACATGGAAGTACTATTTGAAATTTAGAGATGTGTGGCAATCTAAACTGCCTGTCTCAACCTATAAATCATATCATATGAAAGTCAAGGTGTTTAGTTCACTCTATCTATCTATCTATCTATCTATCTATCTATCTATCTATCTATCTATCTATCTATCTATCTCTTCTAGCTGTTTTTATCTGTCCTGGATGTGACCATGGTGAACAGATGGAGATGTCATAACATTTCTCATAGAACAAGAGTTGGGGAGGAGCTGCCTCCTTATTTGCAAGTTCCAGGCAGAGGTGCCGTCTCACTGGATGATATAGGATGAGTGTCTGATGTGACTAGAGGTTTGATCTAGTTGACAGATCAGACAGAAAACAGTCTTGATTACAAAAAAGTACAAAACCTCATCTTTGATCAGCATCCCCCTATGACGGACAGGGCTATTGACATGTGAAGCCAAATCAAATGGCCTAATCATATGAGTATTATATAGCTCCATGGGGATCATGCAGGGCTCTCAATGGGGACTGATTTTTATTGACTCTAAAAGGTCATCTGATTTTCCAGCCATGGAAGCTTTTTTTAAACCATCTTCCATATTTTCGCCTGTATCTCTGCGCAATGAAATGTGTTTTATTCCTGAACATATGTACCCAGGCGTTTGAGTAGTTACGATAGTAGATGATTTCAGTGCATTTAAGTTTTTAACACTCACAACATTGCAGCCTTTATAATATTCATGATTTTTTTTTCATTGCCCTCCTTTCATCGGAGTATGCTGAGATTTCCTCTTGCTAAATTTGATCTTTTGGTCTGTCCCTTTTCAGTAAACTGATTTTTAGTTGTTCAGACACTTTAACTGGATGACAAACTCCCATTTTATTTATCTGTGATTTTTTAAGCTTCAAGCTTTTTGTAATGAACCTGTTTGACTGCCAGGATCAACCCTGAAATTCCTGTGTCAGCTGCCAGATGCCCACATGTCTCCTCAGCTATGGTGATTATCCTCATGATTGGTGATTATCTTCATTTGTTGAGTTTGTTCACAGGTTGAGGGTAGATTAATTTGATTAGTTTATTTATTCTGTGATCTTCACATGTGTCTTCTTTAGTTTTCATTATTTAAGCTCTCTTTCAGGTGGTACAGTGGTCAGAACAGCTGCCTTACAGCAAGAAGTTCCTATGATTGATCTCCAAGTCGGCTGTAAAGTTTGCGTGCTCTCTCCGTGTTCATGTGGGTTTCTGCCAGGGGCTCAGGTTTCCTGCCACAGTCCAAAAGCATGCACTATAGGTTAACTGGCGACTCTAAATTGGTAGCATAAGGTGTGACTGTGAGTATGTGTGTGTGCCCTGCGGTGTGTTGGCATCTGCCTAGTGTTGGTTGGGATTAAGCGGTTTGGACAATGAATGAATGAAGCTCTCTTTCCTCACTTGTCCAGATCTGACTTGACTTTGATTTTGACTTTGTCTGCTTGTTTTTGTTTTCTGTGTATGTTTACAGTCTTTGTTTCTTTGTGGTTTTAGGGCAATGTCTGGCGGCTCTTTTATACATATTGTTTAATTAAACTTGATAATATATTTAAGTGATGGCAACTCTGCACCTACATCCAGCTTCCTTCATCCCTCCACGACCAATAACCAATAACTAGATAATTTTAGATTCTTCTTCAATTGTTTGCTAAATTGTGAATATTGATATACCAAAGCATTTGTAAAAACAATGCAAATTTACACCTAACAATTCTCAGGTGTGAATGTGAAATAATCTTGTTGCGACTGTCAACAAGGCATTGCAAGTCATGCGAATGATTTAGTCATCACTGTCAGGAGATCGTGTGTGCTTGAGAAGAAAAACAGCAGTTGGCTGAGCTGAAAAAACACACATGAATATAACACACATACTCACACACACACACAGACACGCCTGGGAGAGTCTTGCTGAACGAGAGACGTCCTTATAATTGAGGTCTCTAACCCCATCGGTGCTCTGACCCCTGATCATAAACTATGTGCCAAGGGGCTCCGTTAAACCCAACCAAAGCTCAAAAACCCAGAACACAGTCTACCCCGTCACGTACCCTCACTCCAATTACTAGCATTTAAACAGCGGCAAGCTGTCTCCTGCCTATTGAGTCTGATGTAAGGGGCATGAGCCTTTTTGTATCACTTCTGGTACAGTAGCTCACTCGCAGCAGATGAATATTCATTATGCATAATTATATAAATGTGATAAATATGACTTGAATAATTCAGATGCTGAATGCGTTCCTGAGGGTGTCCAGTGTGTGTGCATGTGTGCGTGTGTGTGTGGGTGAGAGAGATGTTTGTGCATAAGCTTCTGTGTGTGTATGTGTGTGTATGTGTGCCCAGTTGTCAGTCTGCAGGCTGAGCCTGGGGCTCCACTGCTGATGAGGGTACAGGATTTCTCTCCTTTAGCAGTAATAGGAAATGAAATCTAATTCTCCATCTCCATCTCTGTCTCCGCTTAGGAAGGGAAGATTGCCATTCCGGAAAGATTTCCCCTGCGTTAAACCTCTAGAGGACTCGTAAAACAGAGCAGAGTGGCATTCCCTCTTCCTCACTTTGTCATTCCACCTCTCATCACTCTCAGCCTTCCCCTCATTCTCTCTCTCTCTCTCTCTCTCTCATCCTGCATACACATTTCCTCATTCCTCCTCTACATATTACCACGAACACGCCTATACCAATTTTTTCAAGCCGGCCTACGCGCCTTGTATCTTAATGGTGTAATGATCTATATCGATACATCAGTTCAATGATCAATTCAAAATGAAAACATTGATCGGACATGATACGGGTTGTAATGTCACTTTTTTGTTGAACAGGAGATCTGTTTTTTGATAAAATTTATATTTTACCGGCTATTTGAGATTAACACAGTGGAAGGATTGTGCTACACCAACATATGATATTGTCTATTGTCAGTCACTTGAATTGAATCAAAATCATATCACAGCAGACTTTAAGACAGACATTGAATCATTTTCCATTAAACTGATTTTATATCTCTCCTCCACTTTATCCAACATAAGTGCAAGTACACACACAATTACATTCCAAATGTACCCCTAGAAAACCCAGCAGTGTCTCTAATGGTAGATATCTTGGTTAGCATTTCTGCTTTTGTTCTAAATTAGTAACTTATCCAAACATCACCTGACTCAGAATACCTTATCGTTTGTATTGTGTTTTGTAAGTACATTGTTTAAATGCAAAGAGGGCAAAAAGAAAGACAAAATGATTATGCAAGCTTGAGAATGTTATGTTTAAGGGGCACAGATTGATATGCTAGTTTTCTACCAACAAGGTTATTGTGGGGTATTAATCCTGACATGTATTTTCAGTTGCATGAATTTATGTGCATTTTTCCAATGTGGACACTTTGCCCCAGGGAGACATCATGCAAAGGAGAGAGAAAGAGAAGGAGAGTGAGTGAGAGAAGGAGAGATATTTTCATTCAAGTATTCCAGGGGTAAACAATTCTTCACCTTAAAGGCACATGGAGAGAGAAATGGGGCCCAATGTGTACATTAGACATTATTTTTAATAAATGAGAGGAAGCTTGTGGGAGAGACATTACAGAGAGCAGCATTTTTTCTGGATCTCCGGTTCACTTCACAGTTCAATGCTTCACCTGACCCAGGGCTCTCATCATGAGCTGGGATTCTATTTAGAGTCAGGCACCCAGGCAGTGTGCAGAGAACACATGTAGATATTCTACAAAAAGTTATGAAAGAGCGAGAGACCCAAAGAAACAGGGAAATAAGAAAAATCAATACCGTGCATTAGGACGGTTATACATTCTGCAACTGAAGGCAAAATTTCATTTCAATTTTAGGTAAAATGTGTTAAATGCAATCAATATTGACTCAGTTCATGGTCACAAAAGTAAAAATTAAAAAGTACTGAATGGTCTAAACTGTATGAGATATGCAGTTAAACAGTATAGAAATGTAAAAAG
Organism: Distichodus sexfasciatus; assembly: GCA_032718565.1. Taxonomy (NCBI): domain Eukaryota; kingdom Metazoa; phylum Chordata; class Actinopteri; order Characiformes; family Distichodontidae; genus Distichodus; species Distichodus sexfasciatus. The sequence goes on along the minus strand of JAVGVS010000010.1, from coordinate 4,698,522 downwards.
AAAAGCTCAGGCTTTGCTATTAACAAAACTTTCCACCTTTAGGGGGAAAGATGAAGATGAGTGCCATATTACTAAATATTTTGAACACCTTATGCAAACCACCCAGCCACAGAGAGATTTACGTAGTGGTAGAAATGTAATTTCCATGCCTGTGAAAAACCTATGAAAACACTGCTTTTGTGGAAGTTAAATAAGATTCTGGCAGTAGACCCTTCAAGCATGGGGTTAGAATGTATTAGAGATCTGGTTTGTTAGTATGGTCAGATGAGACACATGTAAAATTTAACATTCCAGCATCTTCTCCAACTACATAACAAAAATATGTGAACACCCCGGATGTCTTGAATCTCCAAAACCAGACATTCAGCAAGCCAACACTTCTTTGTCTATATTTTCCTCTAGACTCATTAAGAGCCACATATAACCAAGCAGACTTAGCTTCATTCCACATGGCATTTTATTCTTTGCAGTAGACTTGGGAGGACTCTACTCCTCCGCTATGGGAACTATTTAGGCTTATTAGGAAGTGCCCCAGTCTCTTCTGAAGATGGATAGTGTTGCTTATCATCTTTTTGTTGGCTGTTTGTCTTGGTTACGCGCCCCCCCCTCTGTTAGCGGGCGGCTAATGACCTTGAGATGGGCCCCGCGCAGCTATGCATCAGCGTAATAGGGCCTCCCTCTGCCAACGGCTAGTCAGGCTAGTGGGTGGGGATTCATCTCACACGGCTATCTTGTGTCTGGCCACGTGTCAGTGATTCATTTAGCTGCCAGATTGACCTTATCCTCAGGTATGCTGCCTGCCTGTCTGCACATCTGCCACCATTTGAAACACAGCAAAAAAGTTCTCGCACACCCTCGTTCCAACCCCAACCCCTGCCTTCACGTGGCAGCGAGAGGGTAACATGCATTTGCAATTTGGATTGAAGTAATTGACAATTGGAAGACTCAAGCAGCGTTTCGGCTAGCAAACAACTGAGGGTCAGCCTGCGGACATGAATTGTTTAATGCATTATAGGTTATTCGAGTCATCAATCTTGGTATAGTCTGCAGCTGCTGAGTTTTACCAAATGAAAAAAAAGAACTCAGCGGTGCTCCACCAAAGAGCGCCAAGGCAAGTGGGAACGGAGTACACTCAAAATTAGCATTCATGGAGCAACTTGCAAATTTCCATTTGCTTGTCACCTGCACTGTCGTCCTTCCTCTCCCATCCACACCCACGTCAGTTCCCGCTCTGTCCCTGGGGGTCTGATGTAATCTGGGCCTAATGCCGGCGACTCGTGTAATACGCTTGGCAGCTCTGTAACTGAGTGGGATAATGGCAGCTGCACGCTTGACAAGACAAGAAACCTATCAGCTGACTTCATTGATTACCTGCAAACTGGAGCACAGGGGGAAAAAAACGAGTGGGGGAGGGCGAGAGAAAGAGGAAGACGTAAGATAAGAGAGATGGATAAAGACCTGACAGCAGGAAATATTGAAGAGTGAGAATAAAAGAGCCACTCTGTGAGGTTCCATGCCCACAGCATTTCTCCTCGTAACCATGTGTGAGAGCCAGGTGAAAATACTAGCCAGGTGAAAATACGAAAAACCGTAGGGGGTTGTATACTTCTAAGCCAAATGTTGATTCGCAACTCATCTGTTTTGACAGTAACAGAGTAATTGATGGAAATGTAACTTGGAGATGGGAAACAAAGCCCGGAGACAACAGGAAAAAATGTACTTACATGCTTGTCTAGTTCAGGATGCAACCTAAGAGATTTCTGCCTCCAAGTCTCGTTTATACTATGCATGGGCCTGAAAGCCAGTCAGTCTGCCTGTCTCCTACTTAAACCACTGAGACAAAGGACTTTGGATACTGTTGTAGAACAAAGCAAGCGTCTTGAAGGCAGCTTCACACGTCCTTTCAAACTCAAAGTCAATTTCAAACTCAAGACGAAAAATGCACTCTCTATATAGGATTCTGTCCATTCCCCATTGAAAGCACTTGCTTTAAAATGATGGACGAGGCCACGCTGAGCCATTGTAAAGACCTCATTGGCGCCTTCGATCCACATCCAGTGGAGAAAGTGCATAAATCCATGAAACAGAACTATTCGTGACCTTACGCCCTGCCTCCTTCCTGTTTCCAAACACTTGAAAATGTTCCCCGTCCCCTCTTCCATCTCTCTCTCACACACAAAGACACACATTCTGAATGCTTCTTAGCAAGCTGTGATGAAAGAAAGACGGGGGAAAAGCCTTTTCTTGTTTCTCTCCCGCCTGCATTTCACTGGAGAGCAGTCACTTTGTCCTCGTCTGGTGCTCAATGCGAAAATAATGCGGACACCATTGTGCTGAAACAGGCCTGGCATTTGCTAAAATGGGTCCCACTGTTTACAAATTGCAAATCAATATTAACGATCGAGCAGTGGGCCCCTTCTAGCAAGGTGTTCCACAGAAAAAAGGAAGCAGGCAGTTGCAGGCAAAAATGCATAAGCTACATACTACAGATGCATATATTTTAACATTTATTATTATTATTATTATTATTATTATTATTATTATTATTGGGATAATGGCAACATTATCCCAATGTGTCAACAATGATGTGTCAACAATGTGTCAACAATAATAATACTAATAATACTACTACTACTAATAATAATAATAATAATGATAATAATAATTGTTGCAGTTTAACAGCAACTGCCTATGTTGTAATCTCATCAATGCATTCTTTTACAATAAATCCAAACGGCTAAGACAATAAATCTTCACAACACTTTGTTAACACCTGTGTGTGTCATCAGTCTCTAAACCCTCATGCCTGATGTCAAGCGGCATCAATCGGTGTAATGTGTTGAGCTCAAGGTATTAGCTGATGGCTTCCCAAAGAAGGGAAGTGAAACAGACAAAACAAGAGGATTGTGTGTTTGTGAGCATACACACATACACACACACACACACACAAATTGATCTGTTACTTTACTCATTGTCTCCGAGCTCGAGGGACGTCCATCCGGGTTAGCCTCCTTCTCCCACAGATCGATACATGCCTCCCCACACACACACACACACAGACTCACACAGCTACTTAGCATTTTATCATGGGAGACAGCTACCATTTTCAGTCAAAAAGAAAAGCCTGCAATGGCAGTTTTTTACACAGACAGGAAAGCGCAATGTTTTTTACTGCATGCTATTAAATATTTTATTTTACTCTAGGATTTTGTTCAACAGTATTTGGTTTATACTACAGTCATTATTTTGTGCTTTGTACCAATGGAATGTCAGTCTTTCTAGAAAAATGCATATGCTTCCAAATGAACAGATGATGGAATAATCAATCATTTAAACACCTACATCCCTTTTTATGGTACCATCAATTGTTATCCAATTGTTAAGAGTTGTACAATTTACATGTTTATTAGCAGATGTGATGGTTTAGCCAGACTAGCTATTTACATTTGATTAAGATATAGAAATCATGCGGGTGGCATGGTGGCACAGCGGTTAGCACTGCCTCCTCACAGCGAGAAGGCCCTGGGTTCAAACCCTAGGGACAGTCGTAGGGCCTTTCTGTGTGGAGTTTGCATGCTCTTTTCTCCGGGTGCTCCGCTTTCCTCCCACAGTCCAAAGGCATGCAATATAGGTTAATTGGCAACTCTAATATTGGCCCCGTAAGGTGTGATTGTGTGAGTGTGTGTGCCCTGCGGTGTGTTGGCGTCTGCCCAGGGATTTTCCCCACCTTGCACCCGTAAGTCCCCACCGCGATCCCAGTTGGGATTAAGCGGTTCATATAATGAATGAATGAATGAATAGAAATCATGCATATCTTGGGGCACTTGGAACATAATGGTTAGGGAGTTGGCCTTGTGACTGGAGGGTCGGCAGTTAAAAAGAGGTACTGAGGTACTCATGAGCAAGGTACCATCCCACTGCTGCCCACTGCCCACTGTTCCTTCATGGATGGGTCAAATGCACTGTGATGTATTCACAGTGACAAAGAATCGCTCACTTGATGGTGAAAGTCTTTTATTCCCGTATCAGCCCTACCCTGTGTTCATTGTGTCTTTGTAGCTTACAACCAAAAGTAGGATATTTGGTGGTTGTTTCTGGTAGTGTACAAATATATGTATACACAGTGGTGTGAAAAAGTGTTTGCCCCCTTCCTGATTTCTCATTTATTTCCGTGTTTGTCACACTTAAATGTGTCAGATCATCAAACAAATTTTAATATTAGTCAAAGACAACACAAGTAAACACAAAATGCAGTTTTTAAGTGAAGGATTTTATTATTAAGGGAGAAAAAAATCCAAACCTACAAGGCCCTGTGTGACAAAGTGATTGCACCCTAAACCTAATAACTGGTTGGGCCACCCTTGGCAGCAACAACTGCAATCAAGCGTTCGCGGTAACTTGCAATGAGTCTTTTACAGCACTGTGGAGGAATTTTGGCCCACTCATCTTTGCAGAATTGTTGTAGTTCAACCACATTGGAGGGTTTTCGAGCATGAACCGCCTTTTTAAGGTCATGCCACAGCATCTCAATAGGCTACTAGGCCACTCCAAAGTCTTCATTTTGTTTTTCTTCAGCCAATCAGAGGTGGACTTGCTGGTGTGTTTTGGATCATTGTCCTGCTGCAGAACCCAAGTTTGTTTCAGCTTGAGGTCACGAACAGATGGCCATACATTCTCCTTCAGGAGTTTTTGGTAGGCAGCAGAATTCATGGTTCCATTTATCACAGCCTTCCAGGTGCTGAAGCAGCAAAACAGCCCCAGGCCATCACACTACCACCACCATATTTTACTGTTTGTATGATGTTCTTTTTCTGAAATGCGATGTTACTTCTACGCCAGATGTAATGGGACACACACCTTCCAAAAAGTTCAACTTTTGTCTCATCGGTCCACAGAGTATTTTCCCAAAAGTCTTGGAGATCATCAAGGTGTTTTCTGGCAAAATTGAGACAAGCCTTAATGTTCTTTTTGCTCAGCAGTGGTTTTCGTCTTGGCACTCTGCCATGCAGGCCATTTTTGCCCAGTCTCTCTCTTATGGTGGAGTCATGAACACTGACCTTAACTGAGGCAAATGAGGCCAAACTTCTTTGGATGTTGTTGTGGGGTCTTTTGTGACCTCTTGGATGAGTCATCGCTGCGCTCTTGGGGTAAGTTTGGTCAGCCGGCCACTCCTGGGAAGGTTCGCCACTGTTCCATGTTTTCGCCATTTGTGGATAATGGCTCTTGCTGTGGTTCGTTAATAATAGAATCCTTCACTTAAAAAGCGCATTTTGTTTACTTTTGTCTTTGACTAATATTAAAATTTGTCTGATAATCTGCTACATTTAAGTGTGACAAACATGGAAAAAAAAGAGAAATCAGGAAGGGGCATATATATGGTGGGAATATAGCTTTTGGGAACAATGAATATGAGTTTCCATTATTCTACTATTGATTATATAAGCAAACCAATTACAGGTTGTAAATATCTCCGGCCTTTCAATTTACTAGGTATAGATTCTTACTTCTTCAATCGTTCAGTGACTTCAAGCAAGCCAGCATCCACAATGGTTGAATTGGAGTTCATTAAAAGAAATTTGATCCTTCGTCTGTGCTATTTACACTATATGGACTTAATGTCGCATGTGACATTTGTAATATATTTATTTATTTTTGCTTGCTGTTGATGGACTTTTAAGGTGTGACAGTACCTCCACTGCTCTAAAATTCGTCCAACAATAATTTCTTTTAGCAAAGTCTTTATAACATCATTCAAATGGTAGCAAGCCCTAACAGCTTCATAATACAGGTAGAGTCGACACCTCTGGGTCAAATTGTTATGCTGTGGTAATATTCTATTTAAGTTAGAGTTTTCCTGCTGCTACAGTGATGTATGTCAAGTAAATCTGGGGTAGTTTGTCTCCTTAGACTGAGTTTGAAAGTGTGGAGCATGTAGTGTCGCTAAGAATGATGCTGGATCTACACTTCATGAAAAACTTTTAAAACTCAAGTTCTGTCCTAACTGACTCTGTGGGTCCCTGTTTTGCATTGGATTTGGCCCTTTAGTGCAATTAGTGCAAGATTTTTATATGTGATATATCCTCAGGGATGTTCTGTAACATATATACTCTAATTTATTTAAAATGAGTTTCAAGAATACCTTGAAGACTTCAGACTCGACTTGCACTTGCACAGCTCCAAGACATAACTTGGAGAAAATGTGATCATTTCTGTGTTGGACAGCATAACCTACTTTTCCCCCTCTCTCTCAGTCTAATTTGTACATGTTTTTTTCATTGCTTTTTCAGAAATGTCCAGTTGGCTGGTCTCAATATGAGTCATTTTAATTCCGGTGCATCACAACACTCATGAAACAAGATTAGGCAGAAGTGGGTTTATGGCTCATTAAATTAATTTTCATTACTTCCTGCAGTTGAAGGCTATGTAGTGCTAGACTCCTGAAATATGCATCTAGTTTGAATGGCTAAGTCGAAAACCTAAAGTACTAATGCTTTACACTAAAGTGGTGTTATTATATATGTACATGAGGCATTTGATTTGAAGAACTAATAGAGTATCATGGCTTAAAAATTCGACCATATCACATAGGAACCAACTAAACGCTGGATTTTCTAGATTTTTTCAGTTTTCATCATGTATAATTAGAGTAGTGGTTGTGGTACTGCTGGTCCCTCTGCTGTTCAGTATTACTTTTGACTAGAAATTCTGGCAGGTTGACATATTTTATCCGATTACTTCAAGATTCAACCTTAGACATTTGAAGTAAAATGGCACTGACAATTGCCAGTATGATGGTCAGCGAGAGATGTTCATATGAAGGACAGAAAATTTCACCCAGACTGCTAGACACTGTGAAATTGGGAAGATAGGTAGGAGAAAGGAGAAGAAACTCTTTGGGGAGGTGGGGCGGCCTGCCAAAAACGGTCCCGGAGGTATTCCTGGCCAGGCACAGGAAGATAGGGTGCCTATTGAAGCCTGAATTTTGGAAGAACTCACCGAGAACTAAAATGTCATCTCTGGTCGATCCATCTTGAAAGGTGACCACTGAGGAAGAAAGAGTAGAAAAAATACAAAAAACTGGATTCATAATAATCCTGCTTTTTGCTTTTTAAACATTCTCATTCTACCTGGTATCTTTGCCTTGATTAATTCATCCACTGGCTGAATCTGGAGGTGAAGAAGCGGTGAATCTCATCTCTTTTTAGCTATAGGTCTCCTCCGGTTTGCCGAGAAAAAAAAAAAAAATTTACCCATAAATATTGTAACCCTTAATTAGAAAGCAGTGACATGCCAACAGCACTAAGGTATTTCGGTCAAACAAGTACACAGACGAATGTCATTTTATTTTTAGGGATGGGAGACTGGCCAATATGCAATGCACTATAGACTAGAAAAATCTTCACTGAACAAACATATAGAACAATAGAAAAATGCAAATGTAATATGTGCACAAATTGAAAATAAAGCAATGACAGGCAGACAATATGTCTCTGTTCTTCACCTAAACAAGAATTTCAGAGACAATCTACTTACGGCTCCTGGACTTTTATTGCCGTGCGCTGCACAGCTGAGATGCCTCCTCAGAAGCATTTTAGACATTTATTTTCCAGCCAGTTTTGAATTTGTGGGATAAGAAGCATTATGCAAAAAGCTACATTCAAAAAATGAATCCAGGAGAACAGCATATGCTTGCATTCTATTTGCAAAGCATCTCTATTAACACAGAGAAGGAACGAAGAAAATGAACTCCACTCAATTCCCTGCTAATTGGTGAACGAGAAATCTTATTAGTTCCACTGCACAGATCAATGAAGGGGCCAGAGAGGTCCTCTTTGAAAGGTTAAGAAGCTATTAAACATCAAAAAACATATGCTCTTCCTGTCAAATAGTAGTGCCATTGGATCTTGTATTGAAGTTCAGATAAAATTGCACCAAAGAGAACATTTCTCCCCCTTTTTACGCAATTAAATGAACGCTCTGAACTGTTTTTTTGGGGGGGAATATTAACACATACACATACACCTTTCAGTCTGTTACCAAAAAAAAGAAAAAAGAATGCATTATTTACACATCCAAGGTGTAAACGTGCTATTTGAACTGCAATTTATTTTTTTGTTTCAGGTGTTCAAAACGAAGACCTGAACATCACAGGAAATAACATGAATGTCAATGTTGGGTACATGATGCAGTTTCCATTTAAGAAACTTAAATAACAAATAAAAGGCCAGAATTGGAATTCTTCCTTCATCCTGCATTAACAATGACAAATAATCACTTATTCTCTCACTTTTATCCTGCTGTCGTCATGACACTTGCACTCAACAGTTAGTTGTATTGACATGGTTACTGTTACCAATACTCTGGATTACAGATTTCAAAATACAAAAAAAAAAATCTGCTTTCAAAATAACACACAGCTCTGTAAAAAATTAAGAGACCAAATTAAAATGTGGTTTTACAATTTATTTCTATTTGGCTATGTAAAATCAACATTTTATATTCTATGGTAAACCTTTTGATTTTCCTTCTGATTCCAAATCCAAAACAAAAATAGGGTTGGGGTTGTCATTCAAGACATTTTTCAGAAAATGACCAAAAATAGCAAAAAAAAAACCCCAACAACAATGTTATTAAACCTGGGATATTGCAAACCGCATTAAGTATCTTCATTACAATTATTATTAAAACAGGTTGTTTAAGACTCATAGCAGTGAGTCCCAAACCTATTCTCACTTTGTAAGAAATCCTCATTGAACTAAATCAGATGTTTTGGTGTTGGAATTCAACAAATACTGCACACAGAATTGTGACTGCTGATACAGAAATGCAGGACTAAAACATTTTTTTGGAGAGCTGTAAATGCAGTAATCTAGCACTCATTCAGCAGTTCCAGACTTCTAGCAGGGTGCGTCTGAAAACCAGTCAATAGATACACTTCTTTAGCATGGCATTAACATTCCATCTGACTTACATTTTAGGGGTCAAGTGAGAAAGCATTTGTCAAAATAACTCCACATCCACCCCATTCTTTCTGTTTCTATGCCAACAAGTCTCATGCCCTTTTCAAAATACACCTGCCTCTCACTGACAGTGGGGACATGTTGACCTTCCGGAAGCCCACCTTCCCCCTGGGCTCACACCGAGCATGAGGCCCTTCTTCGGCAGCTAACTGGCAGCAACCTCCTCGGCAGTGCGCAGTGAGGGTAAATTGAAGAAGAGGGAGAAAAGTGCAGGATCTGAGATGACAGGCTCAAAACAAGAGGGGAAACGGAAAGAACATTGGAGAGGGGGTCTGGTGGGAAGGGGAGTGATGGGAGGAGCAAAACTGGGAGGGGAGAGTGAGAAAACGAACGCATGTGGCAGGGTGTCTAGGATGTGATGTTTTTCTCAGTCCCAGTTCCATTTTAAGAAACATCTGCAACATGAGAGTTGACATTTCTGCTGATTGGCATTACACAAGCACTCAAATCTCAACCTCCTGTTCCGCTCACACTTTCTCCCATTTCCTGAGCAGAGAGAGCATGTGGTGAGTTGGGAGACGTGGCGCTGAAGCTGTTGGTGACTCTCTCCAGGACCAAACTCTGGCAATACAGCTTCCTTTGCTCTCGGAGCAACATCAGATAGGTGGTTCTTACTTGAGTAAACATCATTTATGTGAACTTGTCCAATTCATAGGCCAAGACAGTGAGCTGTGGTCTCACATAAACAGCTTGCTCGTGTAGGAACTTTAGTAAGTGAGCCAGAAAACACTGTGGAGCTTTATGGTTTGTCCTTTCCAGCGTCAGTTCCAGCTATTTCAACCGCTAGAGTTTCCTGGCTTTAGGGTCACTGTAATTATGGAAGTAAAACTGCAAAACAGCTCCAGGACCTTTCTGGCAAACAGTGCCACAAAGTGACCTAAAAACACAAAGAAGACCTCTAGCATTGCTATTCTGACATCTCTCTTTGAGGAGAGGAGAGTGAATGACATCCTTGCCTTATCGCATCATTTCCTGTGGAGTCCATGTGTGTTACTGTCAGTCAGATCAGCCGTCTGATCGTGGCAGGCTGACAATGTCTGACACAGATCGGGTCATCTCAAGGACACAATCAATAGCACAGCCTCACATTTCCATCCGAACAGATTCTCAGCCTAACAATGAAACCTCCATAACAACCTCGCATGCTGTTTTTTGGGGCCAGATGTCGAACATTAAGGAAGTGCTCCACCACTTTAAGTCTCTCTGCAGCAGGTCACAGTTTCACATCTGTTCCCCCTCATTATCCCGATAGCACACTCCTCTTCCAGCTTTGAATTTGCTCTGACATTTTCTGCAATGTCTAAAACGTGTTTAAAGCAGTCCCCATTTCAGGCCCAGTAAGAACAGATAATGCCAAGACAGCAAGGTGACTTTCAGCTGTAAGGAAGAGAAGTCAACCTATTAGTGAAAACTATAGAGAGAGAGAGAGAAAGAGAGAGAGAAAATGGAATGAGAGATCGTTAATGGCTTTTTGGAAAGCGAGTTGCTTCCCTGGTTCACATTTAACACCCCCCTGCTACTAAAATATTACAAAGGATTTCCAGCATGAGGAATAGTTCTTAGATGAAAAATGGCAGTTCTTGGTCATACTTTACAGATGAATGTCAGAAATGATCTCGAGGCCGCAGTGTATTTTTATTCTGTAGGATCTTATTATTGTCAATCATACACTCTCAGGTTCCTAAGACAGACAGGCGTCTATCCTGCGGTGTCAGATAAGGTCAGGTGCAGTTCCGCAGGTCTTTGGATAAACTAATTCTGTGGCAAAATTCTCCTTAAGGATCTCCACATGCCACCACACGTGCAGAAGAATGTCATTCAAAACAAAATACAGTACTGTTCAAAAGGAAAACCTGTATAAGAACCACAATGTTTGAGTGGTGTCTATTTCATAACATTACAGTATAATTACAATGTATTTTTTGAATAGCATGAACTCACTTCAAGATGTTGCCTTACATTGATCAAAAATGCCAGTAGTAATTTCAGAATTTCATAAATCTGGAAAAAATTGTTTTGATACAGTGCAAAAAAATTATTATCAAAATGAAATGGAAATTGTAATAATATTAATATTATTGACATTTTGTGGAACTAACTTTATAGTGCTTTTTATTGTATTTTAACTTAGTTATTACTAAACCCATCCTACGTTGTGACATTTAAATGAATCCTGTCAAATACAAATATATGTCACGGCCACATCTCCCTTGCCGGCCGTGCCACGCCCGCGATCGCCGGAGTGCTGACCTGGGGGTATACGTGTGCTGTCCTCGAGGCTCACTTTCGGTGCCTTTCCCACTGTGTCTGTGAATCCTTGTGTGTCTTCGGTTAGCTTAGCGTTTCCCCGTTAGCCTGCTCCTCACTCACTCTTGGCGTCTTCACCGCGTGCCCTCGCGAGTAGTCACTCCCTGGCTAGAGTGCACCCACTTCCGCATTTATTGTCTCACTTCGTGTTCCCTACCTAGTAGGTTAGATTCTGTTTGGATCACACCTTCGCTCATCATTTCTTTCAGCTGTGCGTCATTACTTTCGATTGGGTCGTGCACTAATTTACGTTATTAATTTGGGCTATTTAAACCGGTCGGCTGGCGGCCTCCTTTGTGTTCGTCACCCTCATGCTTACGCACTGTGGATTACAGTGGCTTGTGTTTTTGTCCGGATTTCTTTTCCTCTCGTTTGTTTCCCTGCAGGTTCGTGGCTCCCAGTGAGCGCCGTTTGACCAAGCTGCCGTGCTTCTGGAGTTTGGTCGTTTCAGTTCGCCTCATGTCTTGGGGCGTAAGGACCTCGCCCTTTCTGGATACTCACAGAGGCTTTTGCTTTTGTCTGCCGTTTACGACTGGGAGCAGGGGCTGCAACTTTCAGTTGATACTTTGTTTTTGATTCTTGTGTTTTTTGGACTGAGTTTTCCTGCCTTGTTTTTGTTGCACTGCCTTCTTTCTAATAAACTGTTTTTGTGCATTATAAGTGCGTCCTATCGCCCTCGTGATTCCCGGCACCATGACAATATAATATACTTTTTAAAATATTACAGACATATTTAATGATATATATTCATAATCTCTAAAGTTGCATGTGCCATATAGATTGAATAATCCTAAAATAATTTTCAGCATAATACTTATACTGATATTTTAAGGGGAGAAAAGCTAAATATTAAATATGATTACAATCCGTATTGTGTTGAAGTGGTGGAGATTTCTGCAGTTTATAATCTAATTCAGCTTTATCATTTTTTGTACTGCTTTACAATCACAGTCATGCTCCTCTAAAATCAGAAATTTGATCATGGTCAATTTGATCTGACTTAAAGTTCAAAAGAATACAATATTTGAACGTATGACATGGGTTAAAAAAGCTTCCTTAATTTTGAAAAGATTTGAAATGAAAGGAGTCAGGCCCAAGTGTAATCATGTTTGGAAAACAGCGCATGAATATCCCCGTGCCAGAGATTTCAGTCCTGCTTGTGGAGATAATAGGGAATGTGATGGTGAGCATATAAAGTTGTGCCTTCAGGTGCAGAGGCTGAGTTAAGGATCGCTGTTTAAAAGCAGTGTCTATGGCAATGTCCCAGCCTTCTTTGTGCTGTTCTAACAGGTCCATCCTACAAGTTATGTTTTTCCATCACTGCACAGAGAAATGGCCATGCTTTAGTAGGCTACGTGAAAATGAGTTTGTGAGTACCAACCCTCACAACCCATTCTCCTGTGTGATTACTACATTTAGGCTGTGATATGTGTGCTCCTGTGTGGCTGAATGTGTAAATGGTTGTCTGGGAAGTTGGTTGTCCCAAAAAAATTCTCTGAAAGTGTGATCTTTCGCTCCTACAATGCATTGTCGTATCCAGCCGAACCACAGAACACGTCTTAAAAGTTAGCACAAGAAAAAGGGAGAAAAAAGGCCTTATCAGATCCTTCAGTCATCTCCTCCTTCCCTCCTAACTCCTGGAAAATAGCCTTTTGGGGTTTTTTCTCCATGCTCCTTCGCCTCAAGGTCTTTGGTAAAAGCTGCCTTTTCCTGGGCGTCTCTCATCCCGGGGTCTCTCGGAGTAGCTTGCGCCAGCCAGATTAACGGGAAACGCCTCGGAAAGCCGCGGGCCGTGCCGGCTGGCTGCCTCCGCCCGTCCCATGAGCCTCTGGGCAGGAGGACGACAGGGCGGCAGTGCTGCCAGCGCCAGATAAGCCTGTCCAAGGGCAGCAACACTAAACTCTTTTATTGCTGACAAACACAGACGTGCAAACCATTGACAATGCTCTCGTGCTGTTATCTCAGTCTCTCTCCTCCCACTCTCTCCGCCCTCGCCGTTACGCTCTGCGCACTCTCTCTCAATTAGAATGAGTCACGGGGATTGAGGCCTCTATTCATTCATTTGCCTGAATGCCATAGGGGAAAAAACAGAGGAAAAATGTGTATTGTGCTCTGAGGAACACACGATTGATTTTACAGGTGGCTGACAACAAATGGTCATTCAAGGTCAATCTCGTTCATGTCGGGTCTGACCTTCAGGTCAGGGGTTTACATGAGACAGAAAGAGGAGATACAAACAGCTTGATTTTCTGGTTCTGTTTACAGAATGGAGTCTGAGTCTAAAAGAAAAGTTCAGTTATTCAGTAGAATAGAAAATAAAATCACAAACTTTATTTTAAATTTGCCCTAAATGCCTTATTAGAAGCCACGCATGTCAAAAAATTTGTCTCAGGTGTTCCTGTCTGTCATTTCCAAAATGCCAGTCTTTTTTCGTATAGCCATCCTAAGATCCCTGCTGACAAAAAATCATTAGAAACCATCATGAAAGAATCTGAGGGTTTCAATAATGAATCCTCATGAGAATTGACTTTGTGCTGTTTATTAGATTCTTCCCATCAGCATGTTTCCTTCTGTCTTTTTATCTATAGTTGATTCAATAACTTCCTATCTACAATTTTAATATTTTGCATTATGTTTTTACTGTGCTAGTGAAACAGAGCCCATTTTGAAGAATATACATCATTTGGCAACATGAATAATAGCACTAACATAGAAACTTCCAGTAGTTTTTTAAGGTTTGCTGCTTCTTTATGTCACTGTTTTAAATAGGTTATTGGTTGCCATTTTAGCAAACTACATATTGATCACCCATAACATTATGACCACTGAATTAATAGTATTCTTTCATGTCAATGTAGTGTTTGTCTACACTATATGGCTATTTATAAAATAAAATAAAAAAACTAGTTACTGGAAAAGTAACAATGTTTTAAAAGTACCTTTGCTATTGATTAGCTACTGAAAAATGTTAGGTTCGTAGCATCTCTAGTTTCAGTTACTCTCCAACATCATGTATGTGTATGAGAGGCTAGGTGCCAATGTGTTTGGCTAAAGCACAGCAATGTGAAGGGATTTGTGAGTGTGTGAGTGAATGTGTGAGTGAGTGTGTGTGTATGAGACTGTGTCCATGGGCTGCATGTTGGTGCTAATGGCTTTTGCCATGGGCAGTGGGGTGCTGGGACAGGGCCGGTCAGTGGGGAGAGATCAATGCAGGCGCTCAGATAACAAGCATTACTGCCAAAGCCAACACACACACAGTGAGGGAGAGAGAGAGAGGGGGCACCATCTTTGATTCTTATTTTAAAACTCTTACTACCATTTCCCACCCTGTGTGTGTGTGTGTGTGAATCATCTTTCCTTCCTTTCTTTCACTCTTTTCCTACCATTAGTTTCTCTGTCTCTCACTCTCTGTTAGTATGTGTGTGCCAATTTTTTCCCTCAGGTAGGCAGTCGTATTCTCTTTCATATCTTCATTCATATATTGTTTTATACACGTATGTGCAACACACACACTCACCATCCACACACGCACATACACACACACACACACACACACACAGATTTACTCAGCAGGAGAGAGCCCTACTTCCTCCCACTCCTCACGATGCCATATCTGGCTCTGTTTGGCTGTAGTGTCTCTGTGAGCACACAGCTCGCCTTCCCACAAAGCTGCAGATAAAGAGATCCAGCCTGAAAGGCCACTGCTCATCGAGAGCAGAGCAGTGCAGAGATGGAGGACACAGTGTCCCGCGGAGGGCTGACCGCTGGCCTCTGTTCCCACCGCAGACTCGGAGGGATGGAGCGACGCACACACCACTCCTGCCGGAGCCTGCAGTAAGGGAAAAAAATGGGTTGGTGTAGTGTTTATACGCATGCAATATTTCCACTCCTCTCTCTCACCTTCCTGTTTCTCACGCAGGCCAGGTTGCTATCCTTGAACGCCATCTAACAGCATCGGCTATGAAGCAGTCTCTCTTCGTCCTGTCATTTTTGCTCTCTATTTTTCTGTCTGTCTTACACATCCAAACACATAGCCACCTTTTGCTATCTTTCTGAGGTGCAACTATATATGTACCCATATTTCTAATCATGGGCATAAATTACAGAGGGGAAGGAAATATTGTAAGCCCTCAATTATCAAAATTGGACAATAATAATATCATTTAATCATTTAACATCACCGAATCAGTGTATCAATGCTGCACCCTTACTTGTTAACAGATCTAAATAAAAGTACTCATGCATCTAAGTGTAACCTTAACCTCAGTAACCAAAAGCAAATCTCATGAGTTTCTTTTTTAAGCTGGAATAATTTAAGATCCAAAAATATCCAAACAAAATTACAATGACAATTCTACAGCTTTCCTTTAATTTTGGGGGCACAGTCAGGTGCTCTCAACCACCTAAAAACCTGCCCACAGGCACACACAAACACACACACACACATACACACACTACTAGGCAAGCCCAGAGCCTTTCAAAGGCACCACGTGCTATTTCACTCTCTCTGTGTTGGATGGCAGGGCATCAATGCCCCTCCTGGGCAAAATCCAATCGCCAGCCTCAGTCACCATCCCATCTCTGTGGAGATGGAGAGAGTGAATGCTGAAGCCCAAAGAGCCATCAGCCATTAGAGCCAGCAGAATTACAAAGGCCTTGCCATGGCCAAACAATGCGATTTTATATTTAGAACCTTACCACTGACAGCCCATCCAGACTAGAAACAGCGCTGACATTTAACAAGCCCTGAGTCACAAAGTAAGGCACAGGCACAACTGGGAGGTTGTCTACTTCCCAACTGAAAAGAGGAGAGCTCCCGTCCAGTGTGATAAGTAAATCTCTGAAACATGAACAAATAACACTATCTTTCGCTATCTTCACTTAATACCATTCATAATGCTACAGCTGCTTCTGAATCAAAATATTTATTTAACAAACATATTTTTAAAACAATATAGAAAATGGAATTGTAAAGGCATTTTGGGGAGTAGACTCTTATAAATGTTATCTTTTGTACTTTTATCATGGTGCTCACAAATAGTGCGTTGAAATGTTTCTGAGATGCTTGCTTACACTGCCTTCCATAATCAGTAGATCTCAGTAGTATTTTTTCCAATTCAAACAATAACCTGAATAAAAATGTTTAAAAAAATCAAAAAAGCACAGACAAGCTCTACATTTTCATATGTCAAATTGTTTCATTACTGGAGACCAAAAGAAAAAAAATCTATTTTCTTTTATCATGGTGTCTCAGACAAATACCTTAAAAAAACCTGAGCACACTGTAACTTTAGTAACCAAAAGCAAATAAAAATCTAATATAAAACTTTTTTTTCTTCTTTTAACAGGATTGGTCCTCAAATGAAAATGTTCTCACAAACATCTAGCAAAATCTGGCATTCCATCATTTAGAGAACAATCAGGTCCTCACAATCACCTTAACTCTTGTGCATGCACATACATACAATTGTGTGTTGACCACTAACTGACATTCAAAGTGGAGGTGGACTCAGAGATCCATGCAGTGGCAAACTGTCATTAGTCCATTTTAGTATAAAAACTATGAGTCAGCCGTGATGGATCAAACACATACCTCTTGGCTGACCCTTTTAAAGCATGACTGAAGCTTTTACTCCACTGGAACCATCTCCGGTTTATTTCCTTAGTAAAATGCCCAGCTCTCTGACTCTTACTCAGTGCCTAACACATTTCTCTCCCACTCTCACTCGTTCCCTTTGCCCTCATTCTGCTCACTCCTTTGTCCTTCCTTCCCTTCCTCTTCTGAACTGTCCTCGTCTCCTCTAGCCCCCACCCTCCCCACACAACATCACCCCCATCCCCCCAATCCCCACTCTTGTCCACATCATTTGTATTCTAGTCAGCCAGCGGTGGCGAGAAAATATCCTTTAAGATGCAAACTAAAGGGGAAGGATCATGGCTGCGGCTACAAATGGCAAATTAACAGCACCCTAATTAGACTCATTACTGTGAGCTACGGGGTGTAGAGTGGAACTTCCTCATTCCTAACACCACCCTCCACTTACTCAGTGCACTTATCACACACACACATAGAGAACACACAAATGTTAAAATGACTGCATGAAATTTCCTTTTTTTATATCCCACTTACACTGAATTTACTAGATCAGTCTTTTGAGTAATCCTTTGATCAGTGCACACACACATACATACATTGTACAGGTACATGGGGCAGTTGGTAGCCCATTCATTGGAAGGTCGCTGGTTCAAATCCTGAACCAGTAAAGGTACTCATGAGCAAGGTACCGTCCCCAAGCACTGCTCCCCAAGCACTGCCGTGTCAGCTGCCCACTGCCCCTTCACGAATGGGTCAGAGACAGAGATAACACATTGTTGTGGCGCACGCTGTGCTGTGGTGTGTTCACAATGACAAATAGTCACTCATTTTTACCTGTTATATGTACATTCTTATTTACTCGAATTTACACACATACTGAATTTTTTACTTCCACTTTGAAAATATACACCTGCTATATCTTGTATACCTTTCTTGTTGTGTACTGAATATTATTTTATCCCCCTGGCTTGTTCCATCTTTCGCTCTCTAACTCTACCTACTGGTAGAGTTAGAGAGCGAGCATTTTACAGAGACAAAGAAAAAATGTTAATGAAGATTGCAGTGGGAAAATTATATAATAAGGTGCAGAGAGTGTACTGTTGGACAAGGTGTCTCTTTTGCCTAAAATATTCATGGACATACTGGTAGATTGGCAGATGAGCAAGTCTCCTGGAGATCAATCCTGATTGCATCCAAAATTAGACTCGATGTTAAAAGGAGCTAAAGTGGAAACAGCGTGTAATCATGCAACAATGTCGTGGTGATATGGTGGCATCTACTGTGTGTGTGTTTGTTTGTTGGAGCAGAACCTAATTGGATTCTTGTGCATTATTCTCCTATGTTATGCTTCACTGAGAAAACAATAAAAACAAATTGATCTCAGAGAAATCACAGTTACTGGCTAAAAAAATCACTTCTATGAAAAGATGTATATCTGTTGCTGTTACTGGAAATAGGCCAGCATGGCTCCCTCTGCCTGAAATGTGTCTTTTCAAATGAATAGAGAACTCATTTGATCAAATAGATGTGTCTTGCATTTCTCACATAGCTTCTGCAAACAATCCCCAAAAATAGCGGTGTGAGAGGAAAATATTCCCATGCTGGCTTCTATTTATATCTGTATGTCCGTCTGATTTGCAGGTATTCGAGCTCATAAATTACAGCTCCTCCTCTTCTTCTTCCTCCCCCTCCCAGCCACTGATGATGAGAGTGATATGGGATGATGAATTGGACATGTGAGACCGTCTCTTCTCTGATCCCCAATCAGAGCGCCTTACGCCCGTCTTTTCTATCCAAAAAACAGGCACTAAATGAGGGCATGAGTCACGATCAGAAAGGCGTAATCCTGCTTCAAAGCCTGCTGTTCTCCAGCATGAAGAGGTCTCCTGCAGAACAAATCTCCCATAATGCTCCCCATGGACACTGTCTGGCTCTTAGGTTCATCTAAAGGCAGCCAGAAGCAGAATCCTACAGCTCTCCCCAATGTGCTCTGTGCTTCCTTTAACATTCAAAATTCAGGAAATTTGCATTGGAAAGCCGGGAAAGTCTGACATCAACACTGTTTACTTCTCCAAACTTTTTTTTAGAATGGTCACCACGCTCCAGTCATAACAATTACTGTTATTTGTTTCATTATCACACTGCATTAGCAGGGTCAGACCAGTAGAAAATAGATTTCACGCATGACATGTCCGGATTTTCTTCATAATGCATGTTTGTCTTTTTGGCTGTGCCTGCAGATTTTTTTTTATTTAAATATTGCCAATATATAAATATTGATATAATAAATAGTGTTTCTCATCCAAAGTGAAGTCGCATGCTGGAAAACTGATCACATTGTATGTATAAATCAAACGCTTTGCGGGCAAGGAGCCCTTGGAAGCTAAATCCTGTAGTGAGAGAGATTCCACTGTTCAGCATATTACCAGCCTCATCTCAGATGAAACAGACGACCCTACGGCTAAAAACACACAACATGCCACGCAATACTACGCAACATCACTGAACAACACGATGCTGCGTAGTGTAGCCATAAGGCAAAACAAAGTGTCTTTTTAGTCCCCATCATAGGAAAACATGCCATCAGAATGGAGCAGCATGCTATCTTGCCATACAAAATTATACCATGTGATATGCAACATGGCCAGAGTATGATTAAAAGTTTAAAGAAATTGAATTTCCTGCCACCTTCCCAGGAACTAGCATTGTTTATTTTGTTGGCTTTTACACAAGAGATGTGGCTGAAGTTGGGATTGGATACAAACTGTCTGAACAAGCGATGGGATCTATCTAGCCCTTCTGTTGTTCTATTAGTTGGAACTGTGGATACATCAAATAACTATGTGGCTAATTAACGACAGTCAGGTCCATAAATACTGGGACATTGACATAATTCGAATCTTTTTGGCTCTATACACCACCACAATGGATTTGAAATGAAACGAACAAGATGTGCTTTAACTGCAGACTTTCAGCTTTAATTTAAGGGTATTTACATACAAATCAGGTGAACGGTGTAGGAATTACAACAGTTTGTATATGTGCCTCCCACTTTTTAAGGGACCAAAAGTAATGGGACAATTGGCTGCTCAGCTGTTCCATGGCCAGGTGTGTGTTATTCCCTCATTATCCTATTTACAAGGAGTAGATAAAAGGGCTACTCCTTGTAAATATGTGCTATTTGCATTTGGAATCTGTTGCTGTCAACTCTCAATATGAGATCCAAAGAGCTGTCACTATCAGTGAAGCAAGCCATCATTAGGCTGAAAAATAAAAACAAACCCATCAGAGAGATAGCAAAAACATTAGGTGTGGCCAAATCAATTGTTTGGAACATTCTTAAAAAGAAAGAACGCACCGGTGAGCTCAGCAACACCAAAAGACTCGGAAGACCATGGAAAACAACTGTGGTGGATGACCGAAGAATTCTTTCCCTGGTAAAGAAAAATCCCTTCACAACAGTTGGCCAGATCAAGAACACTCTCCAGGAGGTAGGTGTATGTGTGGCAATCAGGAGAAGACTTCACCAGAGTGAATACAGAGGGTTCACCACAAGATGTAAAATTTTGGTGAGCCTCAAAAACAGAAAGGCCAGATTACAGTTTGCCAAACAACATCTAAAAAAGCCTTTACAGTTCTGGAACAACATCCTTGGACAGATGAGACAGAGATCAACTTGTACCAGAGTGATGGGAAGAGAAGAGTATGAAGAAGGAAAGGAACTGCTCATGATCCAAAACATACCACCTCATCAGTGAAGCATGGTGGTAGTAGTGTCATGGCGTGGGCATGTATGGATGCCAATGGAACTGGTTCCCTTGTATTTATTGATGATGTGACTGCTGACAAAAGGATGAATTCAGAACTGATTCGGGCAATATTATCTGCTCATATTCAGCCAAATGCTTCAGAACTCATTGGACGGCGCTTCACAGTGAAGATGGACAATGACCCGAAGCATACTGTAAAAGCAACCAAAGAGTTTTTTAAGGCAAAGAAGTGAGATGTTATGCAATGGCCAAGTCAATCACCTGACCTGAATCCGATTGAGCATGCATTTCACTTGCTGAAGACAAAACTGAAAGGAAAATGCCCCAAGAACAAGCAGGAACTGAAGACAGTTGCAGTAGAGGCCTGGCAGAGCATCACCAGGGATGTAACCCAGCGTCTGGTGATGTCTATGCATTCCAGACTTCAGGCTGTAATTGACTGCAAAGGATTTGCAACCAAGTATTAAAAAGTGATTTATGATTGTTAATTTTCCCATTAGTTTTGGTCCCTTAAAAAGTGGGAGGCACATATACAAACTGTTGTAATTCCTACACTGTTCACCTGATTTGTATGTAAATACCCTCAAATTAAAGCTGACAGTCTGCAGTTAAAGCACATCTTGTTCGTTTCATTTCAAATCCATTGTGGTGGTCTACAGAGCCAAAAAGATTAGAATTGTGTTGATGTCCCAATATTTATGGACCTCACTGTATATGCTTACACTCTCTTAAAATATATCTACTTTTCAATTTGTACATTGTTAGATGCAATGCTCATCTATTTTTATCAGTACCTTGTATATAGTTTTAGAAAAATATTTTTATGTTTAACATCT
This sequence comes from Distichodus sexfasciatus, assembly GCA_032718565.1. Lineage (NCBI taxonomy): Eukaryota > Metazoa > Chordata > Actinopteri > Characiformes > Distichodontidae > Distichodus > Distichodus sexfasciatus. The sequence continues at coordinate 4,676,993 of JAVGVS010000010.1, read as the reverse complement.
CAGCACTTTTACTTTTAGCATTTTACCATCTTATGTAACAACATTCTCATCATTAAGCTTCATTCAGATTTTAATTCTTGCATCATCAGAATCCAGATTGGCATTCATACTGGACTGAACAGCCTGCCTGTCATCAAATGGACTTCGACCTGGACCATGCCAAAACCAAATCTCCACCACACAAACTAGACTGAACAATCTCCTGGATACTGCATAGACCTTGTCACCTGGGATTTGTAGCAGTCACTTGAACCTTAACTGAACTAATTGAATCTAAATACAAAACTCTTCTACTTGCAGACACACTTATATGCACCAAAAACTCAAACGAATGAGCTTATTCCAGTGTTTTACAGAGGAGGATGATTCTAAATCTTTTTGGTTCCTCTCAATGTTTCTTTCTGTTTATTTCAGAGAGTTTTTCCTTGACATTTTCATCTCAAGCTTGCTCTTTAGGGGCTTGGACCTGGTAATATGTAAAGCTGCGTTGTGCCAAAGACTCTTATAAAAGGTGCTACACGGATAAAATGAAAGTGAATTGAATATAACCCAATGTTATCTGAAAATCTTCAGCGAGCCTCATTGCTACACGGCAGTAAACGTTATCTCAACTACATACTCCTCTACTTACAGGCACAGCGAGACTCTGCAAACACGCAGCACACGGCAGAAGGTGCAACATTATCGAGCCAAGCTGCCAGCCAGCAAGAGCCAGGGCAGGGAGGGAGGGATTGCAATCAATAAACATGTTACCTTACAGTCAAGGTTGACTAGCACTCCGTCTCTTCACCAGTCTGCCTTGCTTCTCCTGGCTAAAGAAAGCCATTTAGCTGTATGGCTTCTGTTGACCACTATGCCTCTGAAAATGATGCTTGTGGAATTTATCATTCAGAACACTGAGTAATATAGAAGCACAGTGCATATGCCCGAGGTGGGCTGGAGTCTAATCATAATGGTTAAAGAGTCTCTTTCAAAATGAAGAGATTTATGTGTTTTTTTCACATGGCCTCAAGATCATCTGAAAAAGTAGAGGTGCATTTACTATGCTTTACACTTCAGTGGCGTCTGAATTCATTTTCAGCGCTTAAGGAGCTTTGTGGAATATATTCCATTTGCAATAAAATTGTGCCTACTAGCAATGTTCAAGTTGGACATTGTGATGCAAAATTGGGAAATATAAGTTGTTATTTCTGTTTGGGCCCATAAATAAAATAATAAAGGCTGCCTAGTTTTCTAGCTTGACGTCTGTAGAAAAAGGTTGTTCTCCTGTCAAAGCCTTTTTAATATTTCAATAAACCCAATCACCTAACCAGTTGAAATCAATAACTGAAATGGAATTTGAAAAAGAAACCAAATACTGTCAACCAAATAGTGTCTGCAAATACTTTTTATTTCACAAACCCTTGAACTGCAATTCATTAACTTAAAACAGTTGTGAAAATCTAACCCTAAGGTGTTATTTACTTATTTAACAGCACTTTAGACAGGAACTATGTCAACTACTTAACAACCACTTTCATTTTTCACTTTTATGATTTAGCTTAAGCTGAGTTACGGGTCTCTTTTAATTCAATCTAATTCCCTCCTTTATTTAAACAGAGAACAAACAGAAAAATAGATAGCTCTGTCTGCGTCTTAAACACTATGCGGTGTCCTCATTCTTTCGAACCATCATTGTCATTGGAGATATGCTATGATGCAATAAAAGCACTGCTTTTGCAAAGCCTGACTGTTTATCAGGCCACTCTTGTGGCGAACATCGATTGTCCTCTAGCAGACTGATGATATTTACTCTTGGAAATGTGAGGAAGGCAGAGAAAAACACAAATACAATTCGCCTGCAAATAACGAACAGCTTTACCGAACCAGATTTGCAGGCCCTAGCCATATGTCTCTAGGCAAATATTGATCCCCAAACCTATCGCAGCGAGTGCTAACTCTCCTCTTCTGCCTCTTCCTCTTTGCATCAAGGTATTATTTATGTCTGTTGTGGTTCTTTCTCATCTGTCAGTCCTGTGCTCGTTATCTATTAGCAGAGCCTTGTCTGAGATTCAGCCCAGTGTAATCTGATATAGGCAGGGGCAGATCACAGTGTACTGGATTAATCTGCGGAAGCTAACCATGGCTGGCCAAGGGAGAACGGCTGCATTGATTTTCTGATTTCTCTCACACCGATGTCCTCTCATCCTCTAGCAACAGCATCCCTCGGCCACATGAACATTCAAAACAACATCTCCCTGCTGAAAAGAGAGAGAGAGAGAGAGAGAGAGAGAGAGAATCAACTCAAATTTAAAATCAACTCATGAAAAATCGGCTATTTGATGGTTATAGATAGATTGATGCTGGTCAGTTTTACAAATTTTCCAAAATGGGTTAGGTCCAACACATTAACTACCTTCATTGCATGCTCTTATCCAGAGCGACCTACATTTCCTAATTACAGGAGTGACTTCAAACAACTTGTTGAGTTGTGCACTACGGCATTAATGGATTAGTGATGGAGGTAGAATACAGCAGAAATCAGAAAAAAATTGTATGATGGTTATAAGTTAAATCATTATGATCCATGTTAGCTGGTAATCAACAGATGCCACCATACATTTCTAAGTCACATAAGAACAATTACATTGCATATAATATAACCAAATTTGCTATGTACAAATAACAGACCACTCAAAATGTAGTGAAATGCTTTAGAAAACTTTAACATAAAAATACAATAAGAAGCTAATCATTAATTAGTTCATAAAAATAGAACAGCACCTGTGCTGTGCATTATATACTGTATATACTGTAAGACTTGAGATGTTTCATTTTAGATTATACTTTGCTTTTCAGTTGTATATATGAATTTGTCTTTCATTTTGCTTTAATTATTCAGAATATTTTTATCTTTTCTGTGTTTGTCTTTGTACCATTTTATATTATTATTATTATTAGTAGTAGTAGTAGTAGCAGCAGCAGCAGTAGCAGTAGTAGTAGTAATAGAATCAGAAAGTCAGTGTTTATTTAAACATGTATGAATAAAAATGCTCCTGAAATGAACTACATTGGATAAATCAAATAATAGTATATTATTATTCCTGACAGTTTTAATAAGTATTTCATTAAGATTCAGTCTAATTAACATCAAACAGCAATCCACATTCCAATCACCCCAGTGAACTTTAATCATTGGGTGACATTTGAATGTCAAGAAAGGCTGCTATATTTGTTACCTGTTTGCTTGTTCAGAAAGGAAAGAGATGAAACACACGCAGTACAAGTTGTACACCACTAGATCTGCGTGATGTTGCTATTTGACTTATTTTCATTAAAGTCTGTCTGTGTGTTTATGAGGAATGGTGCCAGCATAAAAATTACATCTATCGTTGTTCTATTCCGTTTGAAGCAAATAAAGTTAAGTTTCTAGTTGCGTTATTCTTTATAATGAAATATTCAAATCCCAGAGAGCCCAAAAAAAATCTGGGATGAAATTCAGTGCATCCAATAAGCAATAAGCTTCATATCTTGGTAAACACTTCTGAATCTTTCGAAAAAGAAATGCGTTCTACACTTAAAATGAGAATATATTTAAAGTTTTGTGATGCTCAATTTTACACGCAATTAAACAGTTGAGATATTTTTGTTGACCACTGAAAGCAGGAAAAAATGGCATTTTCTTAGAGGAAGGTTTTAGGCCAAAACTGGGGTTACATTTCTTCAAATATCTAAAGTTGCATTTTCCAATTAACATTTTGAATTGAATTCCTAAATGTTTCTAGGAACTAAATTTTTCTTATTGCAAGAAACTAACTCAGTTCAGTGGAGACAAAAATGGGGACGATCTGTAGGCAAAGAAAGCAACAGTGTAAAAATCATGAAAAACAAGATGATAATACCACAGACAGCAAGAATGTCCTTTGGGTAACGTCTGGCGAGTCTTAGGTCACCAATGGCCACCATCAGGGTCATTCTTAAGCCGGCTATCGCCACAGGCTTCACAGCCAATACACTTAAAACCTCCAAAATCCTCCACACGTCAGCCTTTGCCGTGCCACAGAGGCCTGACTCAGATTTTTGCTATGTTTCTGTCTATATCTCGCGCCTGGCTGACACCCCCTCGGGAAAGTGTGCGACTGATTTGACAGGACCAGGGATGAGGTGGGGCTGGGCAAACTAAGACTCATCCAATCGCTCACAGTTAGGCCACAATTTGCTGCTAGCGACATGCTAACAAGACCCCTGAGACAGCGACGACGAGGCCTGTGACGCCACCTCTGCTGACAGAGGGGTAATTAGCCACTCGGAGAGAAGATTAAACTGCTAATATAGAACCATCCATTTCCACACTCCAGCAGCAAATAAGTTTCCTTTTTTTAACTAGTCCATCAATCATAGCCGGTGTTTAGCTAATCGGGGCCGGCTGGAAACATGTCGGCCAAAGTGATTACAGCTAGCATGGGGGGAAATGACATTCACATGTTTTAAGGCGCATGATGTGCATCTGAATATCATATAGGGTCTGTTAATAATGTACTTAAGCAGAAGAGAGCAAAACTGTCAGTGTCACAGCCAATGGCGCTTCAATGACGACAAATTCTTGGTGTGAAAAGATTAAACAGACATGTGAAGTCTGAATTAATGGGATGATCTCTCACACATTCCTGCTGTGTAAACACCTTCCATCCTGTTAGCAATGAGAGACAAGCATTAGACAGGAGTACTCATGTTACCTTCTTTTTGTCAACTCCTGTCTCCATTCTCACCAAAGTGCGACACCAACCCTGCTATTTCTCTCTCTCTCTCTCTCCCTCTCTCTCTCTCTCACAGACACACACACCTCTCTTCACCATTCCATCTCCAACTGAACATCTCAGTGTGACATGGATCTCATTGGGATGCAGTCAGTGAGTCCCTCATGGCCCTGTTTCCAAATTTGCCTCAGTTTCAGGACCGGCTGTGAATCAGGGGACTGAATGAATAAATGAAGCAGTCCCTTTGGTCTTCCTCATTACTCATCCTGCCTCTCTCACCTGTTCTCTCAGAGCTGCCTGCTCTGTTGTGTTCTGCAAAAAAGCAAACAGGCCCCACGTAGCCCAATCGCTCACAAAGCAGACGTTTACACGGGAGCCAAGAGGAAACTGACAAGATTACATTCAGCTATGCAGCTCTGTATTGTAAATGGTTTATGTAAGACATCATTTACAGCGTATCAATACAAAACAGCCTGTCTACTAACTTCTTGGTGGTGTTGCTAAAGTCACTTCCACAGAGCAGAACTGCTGAAAGGAGACCTGGCAAGATTTTGTGCTCTTTCATGATGAATATTTGCTTATATTCAGTATTCTGCAAAAGTCTTGAGCCTCTCCTAATTATATTTTGCAAGGAAAATGAGACAATAAGTACTGATATATTCATGGCAATATGTGCAAACATACATGGGCCGGTGTGTAATGGTTAGTGAGTTAGTGGAGGTGGTGGTCTAGTGGTTAGGGCACTCACTTCTGGACCAAGAGGTCGTGCATTCGAATCCTACCTCTGGTATTACCACCATTGGGTCCCTGAGCAAGACCCTTAACCTAAAGTTGCTCTCAGGGAAGCTTTCTCTGAAATTGGAAAATGGAAGTCGTCCTGCATAAGAACATCTGCTAAATGTTGTAAAAGGTAAATCTAAACATAAATGTAAACGCTCTGGAACTGGTAAAGCTGCCACTGAGGTACCCATGAACAAAGTACCATACCAAAGCACTGCTCATTGCTCCTTCATGATTGGGTCAGATGCAGGGCTCACGTTTTGTTGTGGTGCTATGCTGTGGTATGTTTACAATGACAAACATGTAATTACCATTTTTCAAGGCTGCATTAAAAACACAAGAAAGTGCTTTTTGAAAGCAATACGTTTGTTACATATGATGTGACATTCTGCAATAGCACACTCACCACACACCAGCTAAAATGGGTAAAATAGTGAGGTGGCAGAAGAGAATTCACCACTGAAAATCTAAAGGGCCATGGTATGTATTTTTTAGCCAATTCACTTGGAGGTTCGACCCTTACCCTTTTTAAAAGTTGCCCAGAGAGTAAGAGTACCTGGAGTTTTACCTCTCACTCACAGTATTTTACCACTCACCTTCAGATTGCATCTAACAATTTCCCTGTCACTGCACTGTGGCAATTGAAGTGAAAGTGAAAGAGAGTGATTATTTGTCATTGTGAACACACCACAGCACAGCACGCAGTGCACCACAACGAAATGTGACCTCTGCATTTAACCCATCCATGAAGGAGCCGTGGGCAGCTAACAAGCGCCCAGGGGGCAGTGCTTGGAGACGGTACCTTGCTCATGGGTACCTCAGAGGTAACTTTACAGGCCCTGGATCCGAACCTGCAACCTTCTGATCACAGGGCGAACACCCTACTGTTACACCACCAACTGCCCCAAATTGGGCCAACGCCTTTTCCAGCAACAAACCAGCTTTTCTATTTAGTCTCCCATCCGAAATTATGTGCCAGCTTCAGACTACTTAACCCAAACTGAATGTGCTCGTTCTATAAATTCATGTCATTTTCTTTCTGTCTCACTATAATCAAGGTGTGTACTCCCCTGCTTCTGTTTCTGTTTGCCTGTTTCAGGGCTTTGCCCAGTGCCCGTAGCATTGTGTTGTCTTTTTGTAAAGAAATATTATCGACTTGCAGTTGCTTTTATCCTCATGCCTTGTCCTGCACACATGGAGGTGATGCATAGATTGTGTACTGCCTAGGTCTGACTAAAGTAGTGACTAATGGATTGACTAGTTAAACACAGCTAAAGAGCTGTGGTAGGAAATATTACGAAAGCTTCTACCAATAGATTTATAATTTGTTTTTCACAAGTTACAAGGTTTTACCAGAGAATGAAGCCTGTTCTATTCTTCATGAGGAACTGAGGAGTTCTCCATTATGTAAAATAGATCTGTATGGACCAGCTAAAACTGACTAACCAAAAAATAATAAACCAGAGCATGTTGGGATCTTCCTTCAGCAGTGAGCACATAATTGAAGGACTAGTGCCTTCTGTAAACCACAGGCATTAATCAAGTCTATAATTAGAATGTTGATTGGTATTGAAATGACAAGTTTATAAATGGACGCTAGTAGGATTAACTGCAGTCTCATTTTATGCTTTGCATGACATGGATATAGTAGTATTTCATTACCAGTAAGGTTGACAAAATGGCCCAACAAATCAATTGATTCAGTAGACCTGTAAAATGGATCTCGCCCAGACACCTTTCCATAAATGCTGCATATGTACAGAAGCCTAATGGAGGCTTACTGTGTCAATTTATAATGTATGATTATATTAGATTTCACACAGATATGAGAGCTGGAGAGTCGGCTTTGAAAGAATAATGCATGCGGTCGAGTGCTAACTTTTTTTTTCCCATCAGCACACAGAGGGGGTTTCACCTCTCTTCTGCTCTCTGCTCTTCAGCAGCAAGGGGGAGAAAGGGGGAAGAAAAAGACGTCTGTAACTGGACAGAACGGTGAAATTTTTATGAAGGCATTGCTACGTGTGATGCATCGTGCTCTCTTGCTTTCATGCTCTCTCACTCCCTCTCTTCGTCCATCTCCCCTCCATTTGTTGGAGGTTCTCTCCTTTCTAACAGAGTTACGGAAGCATGCAGGCTTCTGAGAGCTGTTCTATTATTCAAGGAACGGTGCTGTATGTCGGGGTGGGGGTGGGGTCACTGGCAAGAAAGGGAAAATGTGTCTCTATGTATGTAGCAGATCTCTCACACAAAAGACAAGGCACTCTCTCTCTCTCTCTCTCTCTCTCTCTCTGTTTGTAATCAGCATGCATCAGAGAGACTCACCTGGTGTTCGTGGGATATTTCAGCTATCCGGCTGGTCAATGGGAAACTGTAAAAAATACATTTAAATATAATCTGGATTTATCAGCATAGCACCGACGCCCAGCTTGTGATCCACCAACAGGCCTTAGTGGCCACCTTTTCTAGTGTTCTTTTTTCTGTCTATGGCTTATTTGCCTTTATGTGCTTTACCTGTCACTCCCTATTTAAGTTGGCTTCGTGCTGGCACTTGCGTCATAGATTCATGTGTTCCATGTTGTGCCACAGTGCTTGAGGTGTATGACCCTCTGTTTGCAGCGCATTTCAGAAGATGCATGTGTTTTCTGTTTTGTAACATGTAATGACGAAATTGATGAAAGTGATTTCTGAGTTTGTGTCATGTCTACGAATTTGTAGTGTGTTTGAGCGTGCGCTGTGAAGTTGAATGAAACGCTTTGTGGTTTTAGAGCGCGTTTTTAACTTTGAATTGCATTGGGCTTTCTCGGCCACCGTGGTATCACCCTTCACTTATACAGCAACTGTGTCTTACGACGACCAGGTAGTCGAACGTTCGGGTGTTCTCGGCACCAGAAGGAAGTCTACGAATGCAAAAGTGACGAATGTAAGTGACGAACAAAAGAATGAACGTAAAAGTGATGACAAGCGCAGACAGAACATGAAAAATAAATCTGAAATCGTGGGGGATGCTTTTGGATGTTGAATAGCCAAAGATCAGTTTTAAAAACGTTTAAAAATAATTTTAAAAATCGATTCGTTCAGACTTGAGAATCGGTTCGACCCGTTCACAAAAAAAAACGAATTAAAAAGAACGATTCGTTCGCGAATCGGCCATCACTACTGCTTTGAGAGAAGAGAAGCCAAACTCAAAAGTGACGTATATGCTGTCTGTTTAACATTAACGTGATGATTTGTACTCAATATCCACAGTGTCATTTACTACATCGCACATGGAGAACAATCTGAGATATATCGAGTATATTCAATATATCGCCCATCCCTAATATAAAGTATATCTTATGTACAGTATATATAGTATTATAGAGGTTGCAATGTTCTGTAAAGCCTGATTTCTTACAAAAAAGAGAATGATTCCAGTCTTTTCCACAAAGGGAGACATACAGCTTTTTAATGAAACACTGGTATCAGATTAGCACTCGGTATCGACCCATCAGTAATAATGTCAGGCTGGAAAGGTTGAATAGGTTAAATCTTTAATGTAAAGCCTGGCTTAAGACTGCCTAGCACTCAAGTACACATTTATTATATTTAATGCTTGTCTCTCTGTGCCTTATTTCATGTGAATCTGATCCCTGGATGCTTGGACTGTGTTAAACAAAACCCCACAAGGAAAAGTAAGAGAGACAAGATTGTCAGACCTTGAACAGCAGCTGAAACGGGGCAGGGATTATACTGTTCGGTCGTACCAAACAGCAATCTCAGACTGTGATGTTCGTAAAATGGTTTATTGGGTTGGTTTCACAACTGTTACACCCCCAAATTAAACCATAAACATGGATGGGAAATCTTAGAATGTATGTAGATATTACATTGCAATGCAACTCCTACTGTAACATTGCAAGTACAAGTTAATTAAACTGTATCTGAGTGGGGACCAGGTCTGAAGCTTAAACAAAGCTTCTTAGTGGTTATATTCTTCCTCCTCACCTCCTCCTCCTCCTTCTCCTCCTCCGTCTCCACCTCATCCTCCCTGGCCAGGCTCTGTTCTAGTGTGCCAGTCCCCTGTCTGCACATCTCCAGCAGGCAGCATGTCCGTTTCCATACTGAGCGCCACAGCACGGAGTTCGCTCCACATGTAAACATCTGTTTATCGGCTGTGTATACACACATGTGGCCCTCGGGCCCAACAATCTGGATAACCTTCTCCAGTTCTGTATTTATGAGAAAGCACACTTATGGAAATATGATGCACAGCGAGCATGTGCTGTGTGTGTGTGTGTTGTAAGAGAGGGAGGGAGGGAGAGAGAGAGAGATAGGGAGGGTGAGTTCAAACTTGGCCCATTGTGTTCTTGGCATGCATACCTAGCGGTAAGGCTCAGGGATTTTGAGTACAGTGAGGGAAGGGTCAGGCCAAGATATCCGCACAGTTTTCACACATCTCTCTCTCCCTCTCTCTCTCTCTCCACTCTGTGGGCTATGATTCATATGTATTTCCAAGTCGAACTTCCTTGTGTGGGAGTGAAACTTTAAAACTAGAGATGCAGAAATGAATCTTAATATAAGTCCACAGAGACGAAGATGGAGGGAAAAAAGAGAGAAAAGGAAGAAAGTTAAAAAGATAGACTTGAAGGGACTTGTGTGATTTGTCTGGTGCATGTCTTAGATAACAAGAACTGCATACAGCATTTTCATTTTAATTAAATACATCTGTCCTGTCACGCAGGCGCATTCCGTTTGATTATAATAAAGGGCCAAGAACACATCTGCAAACAACAGCCGTCAGTCATCGTTCCGTTTCTAACAAGAGTTTGCATTAAAACTTCCACAAACTTCAAATACCCCACAGAACTTTGCTTTCCCCATCTCTCCCTCTGGAATTAGATGTGAGGCAAAACAAGAAGCAGTTGATCTCCACACAGTCGTGAGGTTTTTATAAAGCTGCAGTTTGCTGCAAGGATTGAAACAGTCCCCATTATTTCATTTTCCATTTTTGTCCTTTTTTTAAGGGTCCGCAGCCCTCTCTCATTCTTATACATCAGCCTCTCTTTCTCCCACGAACTCTCTTTTCCTTTCTAGCATTCTGTCCTTAACGCTCTCTTTACAGACTTGAGCGGCCATTGAGCAGACTGACATGTTGGATTAGCATGTTCTGAGACACTTTCAGCCTCCACTCCAAAAGGAAAGTGTGTGTGTGTGTGTGAGAGAGAGAGAGAGAGAGAGACAGAGAAAGACACCGGAAGAAAGACAGAGTGAGATAAGGAAAAGATGAGAGAGTGAGAGAAAGGGAGAGAGTCAGAGTATGGAAGAATGAGAGAGAAGGAGAGAAAGATAGCAGGTTTGTAGATGTTAATGAGGACCCAATCGTACCATGAAAAATAAGAAAACGTATTATGGGAGTGAATAGGGAGAGAGAGAGAGAGAGAGAGAGAGAGAGATGTGCAAGTTAGGTAGAAAGAAAGAAAAGGAAAGGAAGGAGAGAGATAAAGAAAAGACGATTCAATTAGAAACGAAGGGGAGAGAGAGAGAGAGAGAGAGAGAGAGAGAGAGGGAGAGATGAAAAGATGGAGGGAGACGTGTTTGCCCTGAAAAGACAGTGTTCTGAGAGAATAACCCATCAGTAGTGTTGGGAACAAACCGGCATTTTGTGGTTAGACTCTGTCCTATTCCACCTGCTGTAACTAGGCCAGACCTCTCTCCAGCTTGTCAAAGTGAGCTAACACACACATACATACACACACACACACACACACAGGAGAAGGAAACAGGTTGGCCATTGTCCTCATTACTCCCCCCTCCTGTGCGTGTGGAGAGAGGTTAGCAGCGCAAGTCTCAGCACCTTAAAGCTCGGCTCACTGTTCAATATGCAAATCGACATCTGCTCCAGAACTCCTTCTACAGCCTCTCACCATGTGTGTGATATGCAAATCTCTCTCTCTCTCTCTTTCTCTCTGTCTCACTCTCTCTCTCTCTTAGCATCTTACTTTCTCTCTCTCCCCCCTTTCTCTCTCCTCACTCTCCCTATCTCTCTATCGTTAACTCCCCCTTTCTCTCTCTACACCTGTTTGTCAGTCTCTCTCTCTCTCTCGCTCTTTCTACTTGTCTGTGTTTCTCACTCGATTTCTCAATCTTACTCTCTCTCTTTCTACTTCTATTTCTCTATCATATACTCTTTCTCTGCCCTCTATCCCTCCATTTCTTTATCTTTAGCTGTCTGTCTCACTTACACACACATTCTATCTATCTATCTATCTATCTATCTATCTATCTATCTATCTATCTATCTATCTATCTATCTATCTATCTATCTATCATTAACTCTCTCTCTTTTTCTCTTTTTACATGTCTTTCTCACTCATACTTTCCATCTTACTTATACTTCCTCCAACTTTTTCTGTGTCTCTAGCTCTCTGTCATTAACTCTCCCCCGCCCGTATCCTCCCCTTTCTCTCTCTTTACCTTTCTGTCTCACTCAATTTCTCTCTCTCATTCTCTCTCTCCCACACACACACATCCCTAACTTTATCTCTCTATCTCCCTCTATCTCTCCCTCTTTAACCTCTGTCTGCTTCTTTGATTCACTGCATCTCTCTCTCTCTCTCTCTGTTGTGTATCTGTCTGTCTGTCTGCAGGTATTTCCCTGAGCTTGCTGGGTGAGCAGATGTGCACGAAAGGAAGGCAGAACTTCAAACAGCCATAATAATGATGTTGAGTCTCTCTCTTTCACACACATAAACAAGCACACACACATACACCTACACACACAGACACACACACACACACAGTCGGAAGAGACGAATCTCTGCGCTTATTAGCAAACAATGATTGGGAATACAGGCTGGAATGTGGTGAGGGGGTGTGGAGATGTTCACAGCAACAAAGTTCATTTTTTGTTTAGTTTTTTGTCTTTTTTCTCTCTTCCCGCTCTCTCTCTCTCTCTCTCTCTCTCTCTCTTTCCCTCTCTCTCTCTCTCTCTCTCTCTCTCTCCAGGAGCCTCGTTAAGAAGCTTTGGACCACTTCTCCGCCAGTGGATTTCCCGTTTGAATGCTCCTAATGAGGATGGAGGTTGGCAACCTACATCACCTTCCCGGTGTGCTGCTACCGTTTTACTGGTATTAGGATGCGAATCAAACTTTTCACAACACATATATACGTGTCCATACGGGCTTGTGCAGTCAGTGTAGTGCCCTGATCCTTTATACGTGACCCAGAGGCTTAACGACGAGTGTCATTGAGAAAAAATTAATAAAGTTACTTCGACAATTCCACTGACAATTCCAGGAAAAGACACTTTTAACAGCCACACTAAACAAGTGACATGACGGAAATGGTAATAATTGGATGCTCTTTGACACAGGGAAAATAAACAGCGCCGCCCCCTAGCGACAACAGCTCCAGACGGCGAACGCAGGGCCAAGCGGTTAAGCAGGCTGCAGGGGCCTGAGCAGGGGATCTGCTAATCAGACAGCTTAATAAGGTGTTCCTGTTCCCAAAGAGCTCCCTGAGACTGTCACTCAACCTCTCAGTCACACACACTCTTGCATTACTCTCGTTGCGAGGTACTTTGTTTTTGGCCAGTTGGTAGTGTTCGCCCTGGGATCGAAAGGTCCCACTGAGGTACTCAACAGCAAGGCACCATCCCCAAGCACTGCTTCATGGGCGCTGCCCATGTCAGCTGCCCACTGCTCCTTCACATTTTGTTGCGATGCACTGTGTGTTGTGCTGTGGGACATTATAGAATGAAAAAAATATTTTCTGATAACTTGAATATGAAGAATTACTGAAGTTTTAGCAATTTCTGAGCAGTTTGGCCTGTAACTCATTTTTGACTCATTTCTGGGAGAGAACTACATTTTTCCACATGAGCGCCATGGTTCAATAGGGCTGAGGACGCGCGTCAATTAAATGGTTGTACTGTACTGTAGAACGCTGGTTCTTTTTGTTATTTATCAGCTAGAATGTTATAAATTGGCAGATTAAACTGAACTGGAATGTTTTAGTGAATGTTGGACTTCCCTGTGAGAGTAGTGCGCACTAACAAACACAGCACGTGTGTTACATCACGAAAAATATCAATCAGTCATGATTCCTTGTGGTTGAAGGTCAAATAGCAGAGAGTGTGACGTAATGTACCGTGACACAAAACTAAAATGCCAGGAAAACATCGTGCTAGGTAATGAGAATTGGAATTGGTCAATTGGAACCTGTTTTTGATTCCCACCCTTAGTTCACAATGACAAATGCTCACTTTTACTTCCATTGACTACCATAATAATGAGATTTTTGTTTTACAGCTACACTTAACCCTCACCCTAACTTTAATCTGAGTAACCAATCACAAGTCTTTTACCTATTTTAGTTTTTCTAATAAAACATGGACAATTTTGGTAAATTGTGTGACAAATTCAATTTGGGGACCCGTGCCCACAAAGTCATAAATACATGTAGACACACCCACATACAATCGACGCAGTTGTGAGAACCTGTTGTTCACTAAAAGTTTTTAATTTGTCTATGTTTCTTTTAACTGTAGTTTTTCTCCACTTGACTGCTGTTGCAGTATTTGCAGATATTATGAATAAATGAATTTAAGTCATTCTTATTTTTGTCATTGTTAACACAAAACAGCACACCACACAGTGCATCACAAAGAAATGTGACCTCTGCATTCGACCCATCTTGGGGACGGAGACTTGCTCATGAGTATCTCAGTGGTACTTTTACCGGTACAGGATTCGAACTGGCAACCGTTTAGTACTCAACCAATTGCTTCTCAAGTAATTAAAGTATGTAAAAGTAATAGTTATATCTAATCTTTATGGGAACCAGTAATACAGGTATGTATGTGCATCTGTGTGTGTGATAAAGAGAGTTGAAATGTGGCTGTGTAAATGTCTTGGCAGATAGTACAGTGTTGAGGTCAGTGCAGATTCTGCAGATGTGTGTTCATTGTGTGTGTGTGTGTGTATGTGAAGAGGGAGGGTGTGTTTCTGAGAGAGAGAAAGTGAGAAAGAAAGAGAGAAAGCAGCAAAGCAAGGAAGCGAGAGTGCAAAGCATTTCTTTATCACATCCTCTGTAACAACTGGGTGGTGGGTGGACAGTTCTCTCTGACAGTGAATCTCATACCACCATCACCTCCTTGTCTCACACACACACACACACACTCACATGACCCATCATTAGGGAGCGAGTATACAGCAAAGGGGGAGGAAAGGAAAGGGCTGTTGGAAGCAGATCTCCTGCTCTGAGTGGGGACTGTGAAATGCAGAACTGCAGAGAGAGAGAGAGAGAGAAAAAAAAAATCACAATTATCTCACTGGCAGCCAGGCAAGAAACTCAAATCCAAGAATAAGAAAGACGCTGCCATTAGCAATTGCGGCGAAGAGTTTACCACGCGGAGCAAGAATCTATGCTAATGACTAATTGACTAAGTTACCTGACCAACAGGTGCAGCAACCTTTAATAGCCTACATGCATATCAATTTTGAAGACATTGGTCTGGGACATATTACATATTTATGATATCTCAGTGAAAGCCAACAATAATATGTGCATGAGCCGTGTTATAATATGAAAGCGTACAGCAGCATTAGTTGGGAACTGAGACAAAATTGGAACGTGTCGATGTGGCAAGCGGTATTCTGCGATCGTAAAAATCATCAAAATTTGATGGATTTCACTGTGCACCAAAGCCACTCAGTCATTCTAATAATAGCACCGAGATTAATTTCCTTCCCCTAAAATATTCATAACGGAACATTAGGTATGGAAGGAAGATCTGAGATTACCGTATCAAGGACTATTCTACACACTATCTGGCATACAATAAATGAATTGTGCAGTCATATTTAATATTTAAAAATATATTTGAAATGGCTCAGAAGTGAAAGTGACCATCACTTCATTTAAGCAACATATAGATTTCGCTTTGAATGCCGATGACATATTCTCATGAAAAGAAGATCAAAAAAATAACTCTAAAGCCTGTGTCTAACAGAGCACTGTCTGTTCATCATTAAGATCATCTCTATTTTTAACCAGTAGCTTTTAGGTTAGTTTTCTTCCTCTGTATTCCTCAGTGCCTCGGTGCGGTTTGCGGTACATCTCCAGAACATTTCGCTGTTGTGTTGTTCCGCTCGACGTACCAATGCTCCCATTCGCACAGCTTCCCTACCCCCCTCGACCTAATGTTGCGATTTAACTGCGGCTTTGGAGCATGTGGATGTCTCATTCTTTCTGATAACACATTACTTCGCACTCTGCGTACATTCATAACGGAACGTTGTGTCTAGAGGTGCCCCTCTGTTCGTCGCAATTAATGTGCCTTTACCCAACACTTTCTTTGGGGAGAAGGAGGGGAAGAGGGACGCTGCCAATTTGAGGAGGAAAAAAACATCTCTAATTTATGTAAATATAACCTATTTCACTCAGTTGATGTGCCCACTAGCCTCCCTCCCTCCTTCCCTCCCTCCACTTCTATATCCCTCACTTCTTCTTTCCTCCCAAAAGTCTGGAATGAGGCCCAGTTCGGTAAAAACCTACCGTGGACAGCAAGCAGTGACCCCTGAGACAGAGGCCTGATAACGATCCCTAGACACACCACACACACACAGACACACACACACACACCCAGGGGCAGGGAGAGGTGCTCGCTCGCTCGCTAATCTTGCTGCTGGATTTTTTCGCCCTATGCTTTCCCTCAAGAAACTTAGAAAGAGAGAATGAGAGCGAAGAGAGAGAGAAGCCTATTTCGAAAGCAAACTCCCACACCTATAGGACCTGTCAGTGACTGCCTGCTATTGAGCTCCAGTACTATATCAAGCTAATGGGTGGAAAAAAGTGGGTCATCATGAATTATTCACAAGCTTCCTCCATCTAAAAGCAGACGTTTTCGATATGTCTTATGGAAATACTGTATAATAGGTCTGGCATGGCGATGTAGGTAATGCTGATTATAAATCAAACACAGTCGTTAGGCCAAACTACAGCCAAACTTTCCACACACGCATTATTTCAGGTGACCAGACTAAAAAAACATGACCAATTTAAAAAATGTGGTGTCGCTACTCGCTTTGGACAGCAAAATAACTCATTAATTGCTGGGAAATGAAGGAAGCTGTCAGTTCCATCTGCGAGGATTACTCCATGCCACCTCTGCCCCTCAGGCCATCATCCCAGGAAACGGGCCGGCGTAAAGAGGAGTGACATTTCGAGTCAGGTTTTCTCCCTCCGCTGTCTTCTCCTGGGCATGATGCTGACATTTAATTAGTAGTAGAATGGAGACAGTACTCCAGATCGAGCTTGTACTAACTCTGACCTTTTCAGGCCTTTGCACTGCTCTGTCATTAGAATACCTTCCCCCAGAAAAAACACTCTCACGATAAGAATGCCAAATCATCAGCCCCGGCACGCAAAGTGCAGTCTGGTTTAAAGTCGGGCCATTAAACCCACGTCACTCTGTTCAGTTTCTTACTCACTGCTCTCGTACTGCTACATTTCTCACTCGTGCATGCAAACAAACACAGACTCTCACTTTACCCCTCTAAAATAAAGATGGAAGAAAGTAAATAGAGTCCTCAAAGTGTTCTAAACCACACCAGGGCTGGACAGGGTCACTAACCTCTCGGTCACAACTTGGCAGCATATCTCCAGTAATACACTCACAGTACCGGTGTAAGAGGTGAACACGGAAAGTTAACCAACAGCTTATTATGTTTGCATTTGGAACAACACTGAGATTATACACATCACTGCCAAAGGTCAGCATTATAACACTCAGACATTACTGTCATGGTGCAGTGGTTGGCGCTGGCGCCTCACAGCAAGAAGGTCCTGGGTGTTCTGTGTGGAGTTTGCGAGCTCTCCCCGTTTTCGCGTGGGTTTTCTCCGGTGCTCCGGTTTCCTCCTGCAGACCAAAAGTATGCAATATAGATTACCTGGTGAGTCTAAATTGGCCCCGTATGGTGTGAATGTGCGTGTGCCCTGCAGTGTGTTGGCGCCTGCCAAGGGTTGGTCCCCACCTTACGCCTGTAGTTCCCCAGATAGTGTGTTTACATCACGAAAAATATCATTTATGCAATTACTTCAGTTTTTTGCACAGAATTACTCACAAAAAAATTTACATACAGAGAGGACAATATAATGTCCGTTAAATTCAAAGTCTCGTGATTCGGACAGTATGTGTGTGGTTTCTGTAGGTTAAAGTGATTCTGAATTATTAAAAAACTAATGAACAACTAGGTAAATACTAACTAACTAATAATCTAAGAAATAATATGATTATTATATGATCATTTCTAATCCAACCTCCCTCTGGAAGTTTTGCTATATGATATTCAATACCTATTTATTGCTGTGTGTTACTTAAGTACATATATTGGTGTTCCTTTGCCAATTGACATTGAGACACACTTTATAGAATAAAGGTCTATTTTAGGAAACACATTTTTATCTATATATGTTATGTATTTTTTCTGTTTAGTTTCTTGTACTGTTCTTGGAAGAATAATTTCACTAAATGATATATAATTAGTTATGTGACAGAATTTTGAATCACTGCCAAAAATGCCGCTCTCTACCACTAGTGGCCGCCATGTCTAAACTTCCAACAAATGAACTGCCTTTAGGTTCATTTGCCCTAATGTGCTTCAGCTATGTTTGTCTTTGTCTTGCATGTGTCCCCTTACTGTGTTGTTGCCCAAATGAGCAGTGTCTGTCCGAGTCTCAGTTTTTGACCCTGTGTGTTGTTTATCCATTCTACTCTTTGAATAAAGCTTTGTTTATAACATCACACCTGCATGCAGCTTTCCGTCCTTGCTGTTACCATGATCATTTCTTTGTATATTTAATATTTCATTTATAGCTTTATTTAAAGAATAGTATAATGTTACTTTTTCATTTAAATTTCATCTAGTTGTTTCATAAGGTATATGCTAGTAACTTATTTCTTTACATATATCAAGTACCAGATATTTGTGTATATAAGACACAAAAGTGTATCATTTCATAATAAATAAATAAAAAGTCTCTCCTTGGGGCCATGACATTTTAGTCATTTATCTTAATATCTCGGCGGCCGAATATAAAGTCAATTTACTGCTGCTGTGTGGACTCTTGCAAAAGTTGAGTTCATTATCCGGCATGTGCCAGGGAGGGTGGAGGGACTTGTCTGCGGTATTCTAATCAGGAGTGGTCACACAAGTGAAGAAGCACATCCCATCCAGATACTTACACATTGTTGCATCATCCATTTTCATCATTTGTTTCAACGGCAAAAGTGACAAATTGGCCGGCTGAGCCAAGCATTACCACACCTGTCTTCTGCCAGTGAAAGAAAGAGGCGCCTCAGGGTCCGGCCAATTTGAATCAATCTCGGCCATCGTGTCACCAGAGCGCCACTGTTGGCACTAATGTGACTGCGAGAGAGCTGTGCTGCTGTACGTATGACCTGAAATTGCACTCCTTACCCCTGGGTTATTCACCAGCCCTCAGAAATGTGACCCCAATACCAAAGACCGCGGAGACTTTGGCACAGACTTGGCAGCTGAAAGTGCCCAGATGTCCCTGCAATATTGGGCCCCAGTCCAGCTTGTATGAGAGGCCTGAAATACTTTGCATGCATACAGATGGAGAGAAGGAGGAGATGGGGAAAAATCTGAAATAGCACCTGGAGCAAAAGTGCAAAAGGGGAGAGAGAGAGAGAGAGAGAGACAGAGAGACTGTGAAGAGGTAGAGAACAGCTTGCAGCCATGCAGGTACAGGGTCAGGCTCCCAAAGCTCTGTGGATCAGCACAGGCAGTGAAAGGTGGAGTGCAGAGTGACAGGAAATGTCTCAGACAGAGAGACAGACAGAGAAGATGAGACCAAAAAGAAGATGAAAGCAGCTGTGAGGCAAGGACGCCAAAGTGACCTACGGAGACTTCTTTTGTGTGTGTGTGTGTGTGTATATGTGTGTGGGTGGGTTTAAGAGTGTGTGTTTGACAGACAGGAGGCTTGAGATGCTGCACATATGGTGTCGGGTGTCACGGTTCCCGTCCCTGGTGCTTGGAGCCGACCGTAGGCCCCTGCAGCAGGTCTGGCCAACCATTATCTGCATAATTTAGCTAGTAAGACCCAGGAAGAGGCAGCCTGCTCAATGAGCCATGTGTTCACACACAAATGGAGAGCATGATGGAGGTGCCTATAAACCTCAGCAGCACCACTGGGCGGCAGGGGAAACTTTAGGGATAATGTTCCCAAACTTGTGCATCTGTACGGCAACCTCTTTTTCTCTCACCCACACAGGCACACCTTAAATATTCAAACCAATTCCGTCATTTCCACTGCAGATCTACAAGCTATTTGAATGCAACCAGCGTCATTTAAATAAAATATTTTAGCGCAGCACGTCCACCACACAGTTTAACATTCTTGTGCAAAAAAGATCAGTGAATGTTTTGATGAACACATTTGAAACAAACTGAAATGAGTTGAATCTCCCCCTCTTTACATCTGTCCTTCATTCTGTCTCACCTTTCCTCCCTTTTAACTCTCCCTTTCTCCCAGTGCTCCCTCTCCTTTATCTTACTTTCTATCTTTACTCTCTCTCCTTCTTTCTCCTTCTTCCTTCCACTTTCTCCTCTGACACCTAAATCATGGCACAGGATCTGACAAAATGGTGAAAAAAAAGCGCCCCCATCATTAAGCCCATCAAAAGCACAGAGGCAGGCAGCCCCTCTGGTCCCTCCCTCCCCACAAACACACCCGACTCCAGCAGCTCATTCGACCAAAGGAAGAAAATCAAAATGGCGGGGGAAAAATATTCCCCACGCAGCGCTGAAGGGAGCCTTTTTTCTGGTGTGATGTGGAAATACAAATTGCCCCAGCTCACTTCCCCCCTGTGTAAATATTGGTGCTCATTAAAAAAGAAGGAGATTATTAAAAGTGATCGAGCAGGAGAGGAAGAGTGAGGACACATGGGCTTCTCAGATTAATAAAAGAAAAAACCTTAGGAAGCCCCAGCTCAGGAAAAACTTAAGAAATCTTGAGGGTTTTCATCAAAGGAGCTGAGATTTCTGCAGGAACAGATTGAGCCGGAATAGCTCTTAAATAACCAGGAGAAATGTGTTTATGCTGGAAAAAAAGGAAAAATTATCTTGAGCTGTCAAGAAGGAATTCACACAAGTCTTGCATTCCTGCCAAAATATTTGTTGTGCCTGAGCACTTAATCACACTTGAATCCTTCTACAGATGAAAACACAAAATGGACACATCAAGAAGTAAAATAATATATTCTTTTTTTCTTGGTAATGTTTTTTCATGCATTTTAAAATCTAGTCAGCCAAGATCAGCAAATGCAATCAGACCTTTGAGGTATGACTACAGAATACACTCTGTGGCATAGATGTAGGTTTACCAAGATCAATTCTATCAAATCCTTCTTTTATAGTTTTTTCTGATTTATTTTTATTGAGTGAGAACTGGCAAAATGAAAAGAAATTAATAAAATAACATTTAAAAATAAAGTGTGCCATCAGGAATATCCAGAGCAACTTACATTTACTTGTTACCTGAGAAGTCTCCATGGATGGTATGGTGGCGTAGCGGTTACCGCTGCCGCCTCACAGTGAGAAGGTCCTGGGTTCGAGCTCCGGGTTGGCCACAGGGCCTTTCTGAGTGAGGTTTCCATGCTCACCCCGTGTTTGCGAGTGTTTGCTCCGGGTGCTCTGGTTTCCTCCCACAGTCCTGCAATATAGGTTATTTGGAGACTCTACAATTGGCCCCGTAAGGTGTGAATGATTGTGTGAGTGTGTGCCCTGTGTGTGCCCTGCGGTGTGTTGGTGCCTGTTTACTGCCTTGCTCCGGACTTCCCATTGGAACATTGATTGATTGATTGATTGATTGATTGATTCATTCATTCATTCATTCATTCATTATCTGAATCACTTAATCCCTACTGAGGTTGCAGAGACCGGAGCCTATCCCACAGGAATTACAGGTGCAAAACGGGATCCAACTCATCCTGTGCTGCTGCCAACACACTGCAGGGCACACACATTCACACAAACACACTCACACCGACAGAACAATTTAGAGTCACCAAACTATCTATAGTGCGTGCTTTTGGACTGCAGGAGGACCCAGAGAAAACCCATGCGAACACAGGGAGAGCATGCAAACTACACACGGATAGGTACCAATGTCAAACCAGGAATCAAACCTAGGACCTTACTGTTAGGTGACAGCACTAGCCATCGCATCACTATGCCGCCCCATTTTGGAACACGTGACTTAAATTTGGAGTGGAGTGGCAGTGAACAAAGTACAACATTTTTATCTAAGTTAACCATAATATAAAATGTTTTAAAGGAAGACAATTGTGCACGTCTAATAAAGACACATAACCATACATCTTAATGGCGTATTGAGGGTGCAAAATTGCTATCATATGCTTATTTAAATGCCGCAAGTAATGTATCTCCAACAAACATTTACCTGAAATGAACCATTTCAACCCAAAGCATAACATCCGTCATGAATAACCAAGCAATTTTTTTCTAACCTTCACATGCTGTTATTTATTTCATCCACTTCTTGACCTTGTTTTCTACAACCAGTCACGGGCATGTATACTACACTACATCTCTGTCCTCTCCTGTCTTCTGCATTCTTTCTCTTTTCTCTCTGTCTGTGCTGACCCTCTGTGCCTTCCCTCAACCCCGAGTTACAGTGAAGGGCATGCACCGAGGAGAGCTGCCCATTAAAGATTCATGGCTTGCCTGCTTATATCTGTCACATATTAATGTGAGCAAAATGTGCGGGGCCTGCTGAGGATTGTTGGATCTGTCACCACAGGTGGAAGCTTGCCGGCAGAAATCAATCGAGTCGGCTGGCCATATCTTACACAGGGTACAGAAAGAGAGGGGAGGAAGTGAAGGTGGGAACCGAGTGAGAGGGAAGGAAAGGATGGGGGTGTGGAAATGGAGGCAGAAGGAAGACTAAAGCAAGCAACATTTTGGTCAGGTTAGCCTTTCACCCAGACATGACGGCTGACGAGGCACAGGGCCAAGCACAGAGAGCAGACGGAACGTGCCGAGGTCCAGACGGCCTCCCCTGTGCTCCGCTAGACCTGTGAGAGGTGGCCAACGGAGTATCACAACCCACACTTACCTCAGTCTTTGGTCTTTGAAGAGTGAAATGAGAGGCTGCACCACTACAGTCTCAAACGGCAAATGTGATATTTTTCATGATCCACTTCCTCTAGAATAATGAGTACACTGGGAGGTTTTCTTAAAAAGAACGAGCTATAACAGAAATTGAAACATACAGTACTGTGCAAAAGTTTTAGGCAGGTGTGAAAAAATGCTGTAAACAAAGAATGCTTTCAATGCTTGGAAGTGTTAATCATTTATTTTCATCAATCAACAAAATGCAGTGAATGAACAAAAGAGAAATCTGAATCAAATCAATATTTGGTGTGACCACCCTTTGCCTTCAAAACAGCATCAATTCTTCTAGCTACACTTGCACACAGTTTTCGAAGGAACTCGGCTGGTAGGTTGTTCCAAACATCTTGGAGAACTAACCACAGATCTATAATCCTACAAAATAATATAATGACTACAAAATAATGCACTTGCACTTTGTGCAAGTGTACCTATAAGAATTGATGCTGATATCGATTTTGGTAATGATACTAGAACAATGATTGTAATAAAGAACCCAGGTTGTTGCAATCCTTGAATATAGTACCCCTTTAATTTTTCTTTCTGTTATTCATGCACTGTACAGTCATGTCTTGTAAGATATGTATTGTCTGGAATCCTCTTTACTGGAAGAGCCAATCCAAGTTCATGGATTATGTCATCTATGCCTTTGCAGGCAAATGTACAAGATGCATTTCAGCTACAGACCAATATGTAATGGGTTCAAATCCTACCACCAGGAAAACTGCACCTGTAAACAGAAAATGGAAGTCGCTCCGGATAGGAATGTCTAATAAATTTCATAAATGACAAGGACTACAAAGTAAATTGTTGTGTTTCTGACCTATTCTAGCTAGTTTTGGTGTGAAAACAACTTGGGAAAAACATTTGGCCAGCTTGTCCAACATCAAATCAGTCAGAACCTGCAAAAGATAGTGACTAAATTGTAGTTCTATATGTAGTTTTATGTTGCTGCTGTTTGTTGCAGGACTGTATTTCAACTGAGGCGATCTCAGTGGGTATATTTATCAGCATGTTATGTAGTTTTGCCAAAGCTCAGTTGATTCTGCATTTGGAAAGCGAAATCTGGGTGTAGAGACAGCAAGCCATTTAGCATACATTGCTTTAAAAACAGCCATTTGCTCAGCAGTTGGCCTCAGATATGTGAAGCTGCACAATTGCATTTATCTCAAATAGCTTTTGTGATAGAAGGACTCACTGAGCACAGTAACTGTATGTATTAGCAGTAGTAAGCACACTGATGTGTTGCCTGCCTGGTAGTGCTAATACTTAGACAGGCAATATTTGCTACTTTTACTCACACAAACAGACTAGGCCTGATGTTGGATAGTAGGAATTAAGTGAATGATTATTTCTCATTGTGAACATGGCACAGCACATAGTGCATTACAACAAAACATGACCTCTGCATTTCCTCCATCCATGAGCAATGGGCAGCTCTTTGGCAATAACTGGGGAGCAGTGCTTGGGGACAGTACTTTTCTCATGAGCACTTCAGTGCTACCTTCAATTGGTCCGGCATTTGAACTGGCAAGCCTCTGATCAAGAAACCAACTCCATAACCGTTACACTACCAAGTGCCTCATGAATTCCTCAACAAGTTCCTCATGTGAAAAAATCTTGACTCACCTACCTGATCGTAGCTGGTCTGTGGCTTTTTCATATCAGGATTTTTTGGTTTTGGCCCCAACAATCTTGAAGAAACAGATTAGGTGATGTTTTAACAACCTTATCATCATTAAACCGGCATTAACCAGAAAATTTCTGAACTTTGTGGTGTTGAACCTCTTAAAGGTGCAAGCATCAGGACTCGATCCACCAGACTGCGTGATAGCTTTTTCCCAACATTGAATGTACACATAACTGGTCACCTTCTAACTAACTGTATCTGCACAAGTTTTGCACAAAGTATTGCACAGACTCTAATTCTCCACTGCTTTTACAATATCTGCACATACTTGATTGTTAGTCAGACTTTTTAAGAGATACTTTTTTATTAAGATACTGTCTGTATAGAATCTTTCATATTAAAACTGTTACTGACCTCATGCATATTCAATGTAAAAGTCAACTCCAAAACCATAGTTGTAGGTTGAATACTGCATCCTAATTGTCTCTCTTTCTACCTCTACTCCTAGTTTAAAGTTTATATTAAATATTCCATTTCTACTCTAAAGTGTATATTTTATATTCTATTTATATATTGTTTTTTCTATGTGCCCTATTTGTTCTTTGTTCCTTGTTCTTTGTTGTTTGCACTGTAAAAAACTGGAGCCACATAGTCTCGTCTCTCTGTGTACCTTTACAGTATATAGCAGAGATGACAAAGTATACTCTGACTTTGACTTTGAGACTCTTAAATGTTTATTATGTAATGCAGTAACTAGACTGTAAATTGCTGCTCAGAAGAGAGAAACCTCGACTGTAATAAATGTGTATTCTCAAAAATTTGAGAATACTGCAGCCAAATATACAGATTCCAGAACAAATAAATCACAATCCAAAAAAAATCCTAGATTTCACATGAGGAATTAAAAATGAATTTGGAGCGGACATGCTTAAGGGAAGGACTCCACCAGACCCACTTAAACATGGAAGAATGAAGGGAGTAAAGCTGAAAGAAATGAAGGCAGTACAATGTGCACTTTACTACAGCTAGCCTGTGAATGGCCCATATGAATACAGATGGAGATGTCTGCAGCCTGTTCACTGTAAACTGGCATAAGTATGCAATTCCTCACCCATCCATGTATGTGCTGAGAGGGGTTTGTTATGTGTGAAGTAGAGAGAAGGTGCACAGTGTGAGTGTGAAAATGAGCCCACAGAAAGGCCAAGATGACTAGATGTGTCAAAACTAAAGACTGCTGAGAAAAGGACTGAAAGAAAGAGGGGGGGGTGTGTGTGTGTGTTTGTGTGTGTGAGGGGTTTTAAAGTGAGATTGAGGTTACTGTTAGAAATAGGTGTGTATAATTTTGATCTGATAGTTATAGGAGTCAAGGAAAAACCCTGACAAAGACTGCAAAATGTGACTCTGTGTGTGTGTGTGTGTGAGACATTAACGTTGCCCATGGGGCAATGAAACAGCTCAGATGTGCATTGTGCGTATGTGTGAGCAAGGATGGGCGCACTCGAGTGCTTAATTGAGTGGGATCTCAGCCAGACGTTGGCATGAGGCTCTTCTTTACATCCACTCTTCTGCAGCGACCCCCAATCTGCTGCAGTCACTGCAACTTTCATCTATTCACACAACTTTCTCTGATGTGCACATGGCAAACAAACAAAGAACAAATAAGGCACATAGAATAGGCAATATATAAACAGAATATAAAATATACACTTTAAAGTAGAAAGAGAGACAATTTGGATGAGGTATTCAGCCTACAATTATGGTCTTGGAGGTGTCTTTTACACTGAATGTACATGAGGTCAGGAACAGTTTCAATATGAAAAATTCTATACAGTTTATGAAATAAAACAAAACAGTATCTCTTATGAAGTCTGAGCTAACATTCAAGTCTGATCTAGAATGTGCAGATATTATAACAACAGTGGAGAACTAGAGACTGTGCAATGCTTTATGTATTTGTGTATAAAAGATAGTTGGTGGCGTAACGGTAGGGTGTTCGCCTCGTGATCAGAAGGTCGCAGGTTTGAATTCAGGACCGGTGAAGTCACCACTGAAGTACTCATGAGCAGGGTACCATCCCCAAGCACTGCTCCCCGGGCACTTGCTAGCTGCCGACTGCTCCTTCATGGATGGGTTAAATGCAGAGGTCACATTTCGTTGTGGTGCACTGTGTGCTGTGCTGTGGTGTGTTCACAATGACAAATAATCACTTACTTTCATTTGTGCAGATACAGTCAGTGATATAAAGCTTCTATATGCAGCAAAGTTTAATGTTCATTAGTTGCGCAAATATGTAACAGCAGTCAAGAGAAGAGGATTACAGTTTTGATTGTCCGGCATTAAATGTATGCTAGATCAGCAGCAGTTTGAAATGACAATACTGTACAGTCTGTAAACACAAACATAAAGATTATTCAAACACATTATTCCTGATTATTTAGTACTAACCATAAGCTTAACTTTAGGCTTAGATTCCCTAAATCTAACTCTAATCCTAAATCTAACTCTCAACCCAAACTTAAATTTATCTCAAACCCTAATCCTAACCCTAACATTAATAATCTAGATAGATAGATAGATAGATAGATAGATAGATAGATAGATAGATAGATAGATAGATAGATAGATAGATAGATAGATGTCATGTCAGTATAATAATATAATATGTCTAATATTGATAATGTAATATACTATATTTATACATTTAGTTCTGACTTGTGGTGGCCCTTTACTGCTTCTGTTATTTATTTATTTATTTATTTATTGTTTTTCAGACATTTTTACTGTCAGTTTTCATGCACACAAATATTTACACACGCACACACACACAGTCTCTGTATTACTATCTTTGTGAGGTCTTTCCATAGGCTCCCATAATGACTAGATGTACATAATTTTACACCTACACCTAATCCTAACCTTAACCTTAACCTCAGTAACCAAATGCACATCTTTTATCTCTTTTAGTTTCTCAAATAAAACAAGCACATTTTCTATAAAGTCGTTTTTTCCTCATGGGGACCTCTCAAATGTCCCCACAAAACCCCAAAATACAGATAAAAGTGATTTTAGGGGACAAAAGGTCCCCACAACGCGATAAATACATGGCCACACACACACTCTCTCTCTCTCTCTCTCTTTCACAGACAAACACACTCTTAAATCCAATGAAGCAACCACCAGACCATAGAGCTGAGAAGCCCCTCTCTGTCCATGGGCCTGATGTTGCTTGGAGGGAAAAATCATGAAGCAGAAATGGTGTGACAAGCTGATTGATGCTCTCAATCTGGCTCCATCACGCACTGTTCGACACGACTGTCACTCTGAGGTGGCTTCGTCCTGCTCCACTCACACCGCTCTGAGATGGACGGAGAGATGGAAGGATACAAGCAGAGCACCAAAATGAAGACCCTGCCTAATGCACCATTAAAAGGGCAGCAGATGGGGGCTGTGCACAAAGCGAAGGCAGATGAGGCATCAGTTTAGGGAAAATCTTATCTCACCAACAGTGCCTCAGCCAGATGGTTGCCAGATATTTACCTCTACTGTTTTCTAGCTCGGGAGAAACACTTTCTGGAAGCTGCAGACCAGTGTGTTTGCGGGAAGAGGGATTGAGAATTTGTGACAGTCCACTCTATAGGTTGAAAGCTATTTCACTGGAGATGTCCTCCCTGTGTCTCACTAAAGAAAAATTGGTCATGCTGTCTCCCTGAGCCCCTCTGCAATGTTACACTCGTTTTTCTGTGAAAAGGAAGCACTTGCCACACGTCTCGTCCATGACACACAAAAGAATCAAGGGAGTAAACACCATAGAGAGCATCTAGAAAAGGTCATTTCTGGCATCCAAACAAAGAATCGTTTTAAAACACTCTGATTCCTCAGCACACCAGACATAAAAACACGCTGCTAAAAGGTTACCCACAATGTGGAAAACCTCATAAAGAAAACGGCAGTAAAGCACAGAAGCATGGGTGATATATTCATCAATTTCAATGTTAAACTGAAACCCACAGGGAAGTAATTTCTGACAACTGACAAACAGACAAGTTTACTCTGATATTCTCTTCTCCGAAGCAATCAATCTGAATTACTGAGATTTTATTTTTTGCATTTTATACTATTTTTAAAAGAGTAGATTAATGAATAGATATATTCTAAGACTTTCAGCAATTAGTAAAACATTTCTGTAACAAATCTCCTGTAAAGCTCAAATCTTAACGTAAATGAGAATCAGAAAAATGCTTATCATGTCTACATTAGTTGCCTTCCTTTTACACTCTGCCAAATTCATATCTCAGATTGTTTTAACAAGAGGATCTGGAACATTGTTCCGCTTCAAGCCACCCACTCATATTAACAGCAGTAATTTGTGATTCAGGGGAAGCAAAAACCAGATTTTCAGGAACATCTATGCTTACTCTACATACCTGCGATTTTAGGCCAGTGCAAAGTAAGGAATAACCTGATTACCTTTAAAGAAAATGGTGGCATATTCACTCACCCACCGAGTTAAGCACACACACCCAACATCTGAGACCTTACTTCAACAACGGTACACACCCTGTTATTTTGAAGAACTGTCAATCTTCTTCTTTTGTTTCTTTAGGTCAATGTTGAAACCCTGAGTTGATTCACTCTTCCTTTCCTCAAACTGTGATTCTAAGGCTTCATTAAACACCTACTACAGTAAATTCAGCAGTTATCAGAGGCAAAAGTGAGGTTGAATTTAACTAGCATGCCCTCTAATGACCTTGCATGTCTGGGAAGTGTTACATAGATCACCTTCCTCATACTGGGACTATCTCTGTTGTGCCGGTCGACTTTCTAACTCATTCACTTTTCGTGCCTCTCTGAGTCATCTCTTCCTATGTACCTACATATTATTAGACAACCATCTGTTCAGTCCACTCTTATTACACGCCCACACAGACACATCCATACATGCATGCAGACATTAATCAAGACCTCATTTTGGCATCATTTCAGTAGGAATCAGTAGTAAGCGACACATCAAGCTCGGTAACCGTCAAAGCGTTGCAATTATTTGCAATGCCAAAACACAACATTCCACCCTTAGGTGAAGTATATATAGTGGTTAAGCAAGCAGTTTGCATCTATTGACATCCTGCAAATGAGAACAGTGTCAACAGTCTCTTGAAAGCATTTTAGCCTCTGCAACATTAGGCAGCGATACTCAAAAAGCTTCATATTCTTCAAGCGATGGCTTTCAAACAATAGCATGCCCTCAAAAAGCTCAATTAAAAACCATTGTGGGGAATGTTCTAAAATGATATATCATTGTGTTAACCACTGACATAATAAATGTCAAAATATATCAAAAAGATCATCCATAGTGGTAAGTAGCAAGAATTTTTGTCATTTCCCTTTACATATTTACTCAGAACATTATGAAAAGCCTGAAAGAAGAATGCAGGGATGTGTGGGAAGCGGATTTAGCATTGTGTAGGTCATAGTGGGATGAGATTAACTTCCAATGAGCCTGAGTGATACTGAAGAAGCTTTGTGCTGCATCTTTTGTAAATACAATGGTCAATCACCCATAGTGCGCCAAATTGAATATAATACATGATACATACAGAGTAATCAGAAGTTATTTTAAATTAATCATTATATTAAATGGCAGAATATGATTTAGCACTTCGTGAACATGGGCTGTTGGTAGTGTTTTAGTTGGGGAGTCGGCCCTGTGATCGCAAGGTTGTCGGTTAAAATCCTGGACCGGTAAAGGTACCACTGAGGTACTCATGAGCAAGGTACCGTCCCCAAGCACTGCTCCCTGGGCACTGCCCATGTCAGTTGCCCACTGTTCCTTCATGAATGGATCAAATACAAAGGTCACATTTCGTTGTGGTGTACTGTGTGCTGTGCTGTGTTCACAATGACAAATAATCACTCACTTTCTCTATACTGTGGGAATCGCTTCTAATTGCATTTTTTTTAATCATTGCGGAACTTAGTAATAACAAACAGACTGGAAAAGTAAAGCACTGCATCATTCCCAGAAAATGTCAACTAAAAGAAGTTGTAGTCTCTTCAGATTTTAAAATTGGTTTCTCTCAAATGTTGACATACGTCTGTGTCCTTATGAAGGCTTTGATTTGACGCATTGCATTGGATTGCATTTGTTGAAATAGGAAAAGTACCACAAGTGTGGTACTTTGGGTGTACAGGCTTTGTAATGAGCATCTATGCACAATGATCGTTAAAAAGACATAACAATATACATTTGGCATCTGTGTGTATGCACACAAAAGACTGTTATCCCTGTGCAATACTATCTAGAATGCACTGATGTTCTAACTGTATTCATTAAAATGCAAAACATTTCTCAGGTGCAGCAGGATGACAATGTGTTGGATCATTGTGCCCTTGGCAATATCTGAGATTCACCATTTGAATGAGAATTTTAAAAAATTAAGAGTATGTCACACATTCACTATTTGCAATACACTACAAGGGTAAAAAATATATGATTGCATAAAATGTGTTTTGTTTGTCCTACAGCCTTATGTTTGGGGATCTGTTTGGTAAGGCATTTATTTGCGTAAGTAAGGAAGACATTTGATTTTTATATTGTACAACACATACACTTTGTGTCTACACACACTCGCTGGAATCTTTTACAAACAATGCAGCTATCCGGCATAGAATGTCAGCTCCTACTTCATAGTGCTTTGATTTAGAGAGCATCCCTTTTTTTTGAATACAGACACCTTCTCTACTTCAAAACCTACTGCTGGGCACATTCAAGTATCAAAGGCACACACTTGCTATTTCTTTATTCGCACAAGCACATGCTTTCATAGATCCCCATCATAATGTGACACTTCAGCCAAAAATCATCAGCCAAAAAGAAATCAAGAAAGAATGCTTAAAATAATTGCTATAAATAGCCTGGATCTCAGAACAGTGCCCATGCGTTTGAAACTGTGTGTTTTCATCAAAGGACTTGGGGACATATCCAGGTTAGGCTGACGTGGCACAGCGCGAAGGCAGTAGCTGACGAAATGAGACCGTGTAGCGCTTTCCCTAAACGAGTTGTTTGCCCAGACTACATCCATAAATATTCTGTCACAATCAGAACTTTTATCCCACAGTGCCTTTACTTCAGCAAGTGACTCTTTTGCCCTTTTTTCTCCACGACTAACTGTCTCAGTGCCTGCTTTCTTGAGTAGACTAATCCATTCCCTTTGAACAGACTGAGCTGGATGAAGCTTTCGGGCAGGCAGTGAGAAGACCGCTCTCCCCCTCATCTCTTCCCTCCCTCTCTGCTCTTATCTCAACATCCAGCAGGCCCAACACATGTGGCCATATAAGGGTTCAAGCTGCTCAGACACCCAGGACTTCAACCTCCCCCTCATCTTCACTCTTCCTCCACCCCCTGAGAGAGCCACAACTGTAAACCTGCTACTGTGCTCATATACCACTGGCCTGTTTACTGCCACTTGGTCCAATTATTTGATAGGAATCGGGTGATTATTCCCATTTATGTGCACATCTAGAGCTCACGCAGCACTCTATGGAGGAATAAAGCATGCTGTTATTTACGAAGATTTCCCCTGTTAGTGTTAGCCTCGTGTAATGAGCGCTTTATGTAACTTGTCAAGCCCTAGTTCATGTTTGTGATATTACTGGAGCTAATGAAGGTTTTAAAAGTTTCAGTGTATGAAGAGGTCATTTAATAGTGCAGAAGTAGGGCAGCAAAAACAAAAATATTTAACATCTTTACAACATCCCTTAATGGCACTAATTGATTTTTTTTGACAACCGTTACATATAGACTATACTGTAAGTAAGGGTGGGTAGTACTTTGACTTCTAAATATGTTTTGGAATCCTAGTAATTATGACTATATCAATATGTGAAAAATGATGGGGTTGCTTAAAGGGCAATATCATAGCCAGAAGGAGCACAAAGCATCACATCCCTTCTTTATAAAATAAAAGATCAAACACTGACTGACTTGATCTCTGTTTGCAAAGCCAGCAACATCAACACAAACTTCAATACTGAAGCCATAATAGTCTCGTAGGATGCAGTCAGTCATGAAGAATGTGTATTGATCCGGTCTGTAAAAAGTGATTCCAACATCAGTTGGTTTCAAATGCTTCAAATCCATAAGCAAAAAAATATGTATAAATGACAAAATCAAAAACAGTATCAGGTTCTTTCCACAGAGGGAGTTTTTATTTGTCTGCTGCAATGGATACAGTGACTCTCTAGAGAGAGCGAGAAAACATGGTTCAGAGACAACACACAGGCATTTGAAGTCCGTCTCTGCGCCTCATCTGTCAGTACGATGCCAATCAACACTACATGCTCCACAGCCGCCAAGCGATGGAGGCTTTAAATAAATAGGAAGGAGGGGAGAATAAAAAGAGAGAGAATGTAGGGTCCTTCTCTCGGCTGGTCTCTCTCCCTCCTCTACTTTCTCTCTTGTTTGCACTCTCTTGCCCCCCTCCAGTGGATTCTGTTTCTCACCCTGTCAAAAGGACAGCAGGGCATCCCTCGCAGTGAGAACTTACATGCGGTCGTCATCCTCAGCAGCGAAGCCTCCTTGCCGTGCCGCCAAACTGCTCCGAGAGCCTTCCCATCATGCTCCAGGGCGCAGGCATCAATAAAGAGGGGTTGGTGAGTTTGTTACCAAGTAAACACAATGCTGCCTGCATCACAAACAAAGGAAAGTACAGTCATCTTTCGCTTTCTTCTTCTGTGACAGAGACAAGGCCGAGTTGCTCACGGACTCAAGTCATGACAGGACGGAAAGTGACACGTCAGGCCAATAAGGGAACGAGTGAGCCACTGCTGCTCTTAGATCATCTTCATCCCCATTCATTCTCACTTGAAAGAACCATTGTAGACATGAGCCTAAGAACATAACAGCAACCGTATGAGGCATGGTCCTAGTTGACCTTAAATTTAAAACATCCAGGATGGTCTTTAAGAAGATAATCATCAAACAGGTATGTCAGTTGAAGAATTCTTTCTATATGCAATTTACAGTTGCATATTTGCTCAGTCATTTTCAGCCTTTCAAGCTCAAGATCAACCTCCTCTGCATTCAAAAACTGCCAGACAGTTCTCCTTGACATGACTCGTTTGCCAAAAGCTGTTTCAGAAAAAGGACATGATCGTTGGACCGCAGTCTAATCACGTACAGCACATGTCCAGTATTTTTTTGCCTCTCTTTTTTTCCACTTCCTCATTTTCTAAGCTGTTTGCATCTTCTACAAACTATTTTTTAAAAAGGTAACTTATTTGTGCTGAAAGAGAGACATACTACATTCCTTATCTTTTTTTAAGAACTTTTTTGTGACTCGGCCTCAGGTACAGCAAGCTTCACATCTTGAAAAGAAGGTGGAAAAAGTGACCAAACTGAGCCAAATGGGAGGAAGGGAGAGAACAAAACAAAATAAAAAAGAAAAAAAAGGGAAGAAAATGAAGAAATTAATGAAGAGGAAAGGAAAGGAGGGAGAAAGATGGAAGCAGAAATAACTTGGACTGGATGTGTTTATAGCTCTGATGTTGTTTCCTCATAGCTGTGTAGTGTGTTACTGTGTAAGGCTTGGGTGGAGGCAGAAAGGGGAGAGCAGTTGGTCATTTCACAGTTCGTGCCTCCCTCAAAAACAATGCTGAAGTAATTATGCCTAATTGCATGCTAATCACTCCCCTTCCATCTCATATCTTTAATTGGCTGTCACAATCTTCCATTCCAAACCGCAGTGCGCTGATAAAGGTCCTAAGCACAGATGCGCACATACACTTTTCACTTCACACATTTCAGTCCAGGTCTGTGTTAAACGTTTTATGGGAGCACGGTTACGGGTATTTTTGAGGACCTGATTGTGCCCATAAAGAAAACCTGGAGAGTTGATGAATTGTTATGACTTTGTGTTTGGTAATTGGCATTTTTGTGTTTGAGGACATGCATGTGTTTTAGTTAATGTATCTTTAGGTCAAGTTAGGTGTAATGTAGTACTATTTAGATTAATGGAAGTACGTTGGAAAGATGACACAATAACTTCAAAACATGACTTGTGTGTGCATGGGCGTCGTAGTGGGGTGAAAAGTGGGACTGACTTAGCAAGGTAGCAAGTGGGGGGAAGGCCCTTGAGAAGTCTGGAATTTATTTTATTATGTGGGGCTGACCTATGGAGACTGCTTGTGTATAGGGCCCAGAATTTGGTGCTACATCTTTGTGTATGTGTGTGATGACATCATAGGGCTTGTTGGTAGCGTAACGGTCAGGGAGTTGACTCTGTGATTGGAAGGTCACCGGTTCAAGTCCCGGACTGGTACCACTGAGGTACTCATGAGCAAGGTGGCATCTCTAAGCACTGCTCCCTGGATGTTACCCATCAGTTGCCCACTGCTCTGTCATGGATGGGCTAAATGCAGAGGTCATAATTTGGTTGTGGTGCACTGTGTGCCATGGTGTGTTCACAATGACAAATAATCACTCAAATAATTCACTTAATGCTGATGTTTGCAGCATCATTGTTTTAAATTGTTTAACACATAAATAAAACAAATATACATTCGAAACTGGAAAGTAAATATACATATTAGTTTCAAGCTTAAATAAATAAATAAATAAATATTTTTTTCAGTTTTTACCAGTTGCTGATGTAAGTCTCTAATATAACATGCCCCTAATATATGGTGCCCTGATTCAATTTTTTCATCATTGTTCAGCAATTATGTCACATGCATCCAAAGGAAAACAACACAAAGCCTTGTTATATGTTTATACAAATTATTTTGTGTAATGTCGTTCTAGGGAGCTCATGCATCTTAAGACATGTTGAAATGTTCTAATTCTCATAATAAAGCTGTGATAATTCAGAGCTCTCCCTCCTATTGTGACAGCAAATGCAAATAAGCAGGGTTTACATTCCTGTTTGTTTCTCCATGTAATTATGTTACTAGGTCATAATATCAGGTCAATGCACAATGTGACCTCTCCCCATTCTAAACCTGCAAGTGCCTACAGGACTTTTACAGGGCAGTAACACTTAACCTGTCTTGTGTGATTTATTGAGTTATTTATGTTGTTTGTTATTTTTTGCAATTAGATAATCCTTCTGAGATGACATGTCCCTAATAGTTATAAAGGGTGGGCCTATGAGAACACCAACAGAGATGGTCAAAATCACGACAAATCAAAATAACGACTATTTGATTATATTTGAATGAAATGAGTATTCTCAAATATTCTACTCAATTAGTTTGCTTTCAAGAAACTATTAGTCATTAAAGTTAAAATTGCAGTATAAGAAAAATTAAATCAAGTTAAATCCTTGTTTTATGAGGTCATGATTTTCCTTAAATGTGTCCATTATTACCATCAAGCTTTAAAAAGCTTAGTATTCTATTGATTTAAAGATGTTTTATGACAGTCATTTCTTGATTACTATTGGTTTCATGTTGAACACAAACATATTTATATTGGTAAAAGGATATTACAAATTTATAATACAATGTGTACATTCAAACTGTATATGGTTTATGTGTCTGACGGACAACTTCATACTCTTCTATGTACTACGATGGGACATTTGTAATAGTTCAGTAAGCCTGCTCTGGACCACCAAGTCTTTAAAACGTATGAAAAGATTTGATGCTGTGCAGTCTAATTGAAGAGACAAGTCTTAATTCCTCTTGTCATGTAGTCACAACGCTAGAGGGGATCTGCAGAAATTCCATTATAAAGGGTGGTCATGGATGAAGCCATTCACCCCCAATGGCAATGTTTTTATTAGCTTAAAGTTTATTTTTAAAGAAAAGACACCCAGAAGGAACAGCTCTATTAGTACAACTGTAAATCTGCACTTATAAATCAGCACTGCAACCGTCACACAAAACATGCAGTTCAAATAAGGAGACTTAAGACCTGTAATCAATTCAAAATAGCAGTAGCACAAAAACTCAACATGCAGCCCTAGTTGTGATTATGTAGTTTTGATGTGAAATCTCAGTTGTTTGCCTTGAAAAAGAAGACCAAAAACCACTAAGCCTCCCAACTTTAATTACATTACATTTAATTAAAAGGTATTTATGGTCCCTGTTGGAGTGTATTGGTTTGAATCTGGAGGAAAAGGTTATATTCTAATGGAAATTAGGATCCCAATGGGAAAATGTTCAGCTCCCAGTGTTGGGAAGCTACATTTAAAAGCTAGCTTATAAAGCTGCAAGCTACAGAGCAAAAGTAGTTAACTACATCAAAGCTATTTCACAACCAGAGACTCTTTCTTCCATTTTCAGCAAGTTGGAATTCCTCTGACTCCATCTCACAGCTGCCAAAAGCGTGCTGTGATGCAATAACTGTGTGTCACACAGGCACAATAGCCTTTCAGATGTCCCTTCTGTGAATTTAACAACAATCAGAAACATGGTAGTTGAAAATACCTGTCTTTGTAAAGAAAGAAAAATAATGGGTTTCCTTTATTATATAATGATGTAGAATTTTGCCATGCTAGATTGGCATTTGTCAAAAATAGTTACTGGGAAAAACTGGAAAAGCTACAGTGTTTTAAGTTTCCCTACTGATAAGCCATTGTAGCATGAGGATTATGCAACTAAACCTAAGTGCAAAGTGTTAAAGAGTGAACAGAATTTGATTATTGATTGATTTATTCCTTCATTCATTCTATTATTTATTTATAGTATTCATAAGGCTTTTATTCCATTTTAGTATCACATATTTGCAGATACCTGTGCTGTAAACCCTTATCTAACCTGCTACTGTGCATCTGTGTTTGTGTTTTAAGTGTTTAAGTGATGTGTTTCTACTTATGCACTTGATGAGAAGTCAGACCTGATGAGCTACTACTGTGTACCAGTCAGGGGAGATCCTTTTTAAAGATAACAGACAGTCTTTCTTGTTTGGAGCCACTCCAAAAGTGAATTTTTGCCCCAGTTTCATTTCTTATTTGACATTTTATTCCATTTGACCCACTCTGCTTATGACAGAGCAGGCACTCAACCACACAGCCATGATGAACAATGCATTAGAAGCCACATTTCTCTGTGAGCTTTCTGCTTGCCCGCACCCAGAGGCGGGTACATTTTGGGCAAAGCCTTTGGCTGGGTCTCCTCTGAGCAACTGTCTGCACAGACGGGCAGAACACTTGCTGCCATAATCCCTTGGGTTGGGGAGGTGGGATGGGGACGGAAGCAATGGAAAGGATGTGAATGTGAGTGTGTGGCAGTTGGTTGTGTTACGGTTAGGGTATTTGCCCAGTGATCGGAAGGTCGCTGGTTTGAATCCTGAACCAACCCCTGAGGTACCCATGAGCAAGGTACTATCCCTAAGTATTGCTCTCCAGGTGCTGCAAATATAAGCTGCCCGCTGCTCCTTCACAGATGGGTCAAATATAGGGGTTACATTTTGTTGTGGTGCACTGTAAAACCGTAACCCTAACCCTAACCCTAACCCTAACCTAACCCTAACCCTAACCCTTTCCCTAATTGGGAAGCATTTGATTGAAAATGCAGAAACTGATGGGAGCATTTCAGTTTAATCCATGTAACTTGGAAGAGCCCAAGGGTATATATGAAACCAACCTAAATATTCATAGGGGAGGCATCATGGAAAAATACAGAAGAAGAAGACCAGCCTGTAAAAGTTTGGGTCATGACAGCTGCTTGTCTGTACATAGAGTAAAAGAGGAATTTCATTATAAGTGAATCCAATGATTATGATGTAAGATTTGATCTTGGCGCTGCCAGTAAAGGAAGTATATCTTAGACATGGACTGCTGAGGATTATCTGCCTCCTCTTTATTCTCATTTTTCTTTCTCCTTAATCTCTCCTTTCAGAATCTTATCCACTTTTCGTTTCCTCAAGCCACAAAAAGGACAATGCACCAGACACAGTCATCAATAGGATCCATGTGGATGTGGTTCCACCCTTTAGTCATGACAATCAGGTCTTAAGGGAGTCGTAAGGGTCACACAGCGAAGCTAACATCTCAGGAATGGGTCCACTGCCAGCAGTGTGGGGGGGGCGGAAGCAGACGGCAGTTTAAAGCAGTTTAAATACTTCAGCATGGACGTCATGGTTCAGCCCCCACAGCCAACTGAGAACAGAAGGAGAAGAACAAGGAAACTCCATTATCACCTCTCCCTCTCTCTCCTTTCTTCTCTCTCTTTCTGGTTTATCTCGGTCGCCAACCCTGACAAGGTGCTGAGCAAACAGTCTCGAAAAAAAAATTTCTCCATTGCCCACAGTTATAGCCTGTGACTAACATTTTTAATCGCCCAGAAAAACACTAGTGTTTGCCTTCAATTCTAATTAAATTTTTTCTGCATGAAAGTTTTGGTACCTAATCCACTCCAGTAAAAACTTGACATATTCCAAACAGACTATAAAGGCACATGAAATGACATTCACATAAAAAAAACAACTCATACAGCACTCTGCAGGCTGAAGACGGCCTCCTGTGCAAAAGTTGTTGCATGCAAATTTCAAAGTCATTTCACGAAATAAACTGTTCAGCTAACTGATAGGGCGAGATTTAGTCAAACAGAAATGCACCACTGGGCTCCATGTAAGTGGGGATTTGTTAAAGGCAGCAAGTCTGACGCTGTTTAAATAAAATATTAGTTTGTATTAGTTTGTTTAGTATTAGCATTTGACCCATCCATGGATGAGCAGTGGGCAGCTTTTGGTAGCACCTGGGCAGCAGTGCTTGGAGATGGTACTTTGCACATGAGTACCTCAGTGGTACCTTTACTGGTCTTTTGGTTACTGACCTGCGACCTTTTGATCACAGTGCGAATGCCCAAACTACCAACTGCCCCATTTGTTGGTTACTGCTGATTTGATATTGTTCAGGGATTTAAAATACCTCTTGACCAATGGTTATAACCCTAACCCTACATGAACCAATTTAAGATATTTCAGTATTCTTGACTAATTTCAAGGCATATGGAGGTATTTCATCACCAAAGAGTCCAGCCCAATAGGAACTGCACATTTACAACTTGCCTTTTTCAAGTTGCGGGTCTCACACATTGATGGCTTTTCAGGCCTGACGTTTAAAAGGCGCTTTTTTCAGACGACTCCAGATAAAATCCCAGCCTTCAGAGAGACTGTGGATGCTGTGAAAAAGAACTGAAAAAGACCAAACACACAGAGAGAGAGAGAGAGAGAGAGAGAGCGAGAAGACCTTTGGTTTTTTGTTTGAGCTTGTGAAAAGCCTGACAAGGAGGCTGTGGAGGGAGGGAGGGTTCATGTTTGCTGTGTCTCTCCAACAAGCAGGCTGTCCTGGACTGAGCTGCCAGGCTCTCGAATGCATAAGTCAACTTTATTAACGCTGTTTGTCTTCATGAGCTCGTCAGTCCGCATGAATGATGGCCGTGATTGGTTTTGATGGCGAGGATAGAAGATAAAAGCCTTCAGTTCAAACAGCGCCTGCTGAAAAGGTGCTGATCTCAATCTTATTTGTTATGAGTTCCATGCACTTGATAATTCCCTACACAATCAGACAAATAGTACAGAGGCATTCACCCTCACACTACAGATAAATAAGTGCAGGTGAGGCTAAACTCTTAGGGCTGCTGTACTGGACTATAAACCTGAATTTGGGAGAGCTGTACATGTATTTTGTACAGGTTAATCAGTTAGCTAAGTACAGAATATTGAAACCCAAAATGCAATCTCATATATCTTTAGTTCTGCTGGTAAACCTTTTTGAACATGATTATCCAAATTGACTGTGTTTCTCCAGGTGAATTTTCTCAAATAGTAATAATCATGTCTTTTTCACAGTATCTCCTGCCAAGAAGAAATCTTTGAAATACAATCTCAGAAAAGTGAACACAGAATCACCTCCCTCTCACTCTCTCTGACACACACACACTAGTTTTGTAATACTTATACTGACCTCCATCTTACAAGATCTAACCCTAACCTTCACCTCAGTAACCAAAAGCAAATCTTTTCACTCCATTAGTTTTTCAAATAAAAACCTGCAACTATTCAATAAAAATCATTTTGTCTTATGAGGTCTGACCCTCACATACAAAAACCTCAATCACACAAACCAAAATAACACAAATCTAACAAATACCAGGTTTTCTACCATTCAGGGGGACAGTCAGGCACTCCTAATCACCTTAAAACCTGTCCATTTACAAACACACACCCACACACATGAAACACATCTCTCACATTTCTTCCCTTTCTTTAACCACTTAAATCCTAGCCTAAAGTTACAGTTGAAGCGAAAGCATTTGCCTGAGAGCTGAGAATATTCAGTGTGACGCGGCAGAGCAAGTCGGCCCTGTCGTGCACAAGGCCCAGTGTGGCAGAAAACGCAAATAACCACTTACTCTCTCTCACACACAAACACGCACGCAGCCTTTCTTTTCAGCAGCTGGAAGCCCGCGGCCAGGATTAATGCCAGCTTATGTTTGAGTGCTACATATGTACACTTCGGTTCCAGAGCGGAGGGTAAAAATATCTTGCATGTGTAGTGACTGGAGCACATCTACATAAAGATGCCTCTATAGTCTTTTCCCCAGCAGACTTAATGCTTTTAGTCAGCTTAGTTTGTTTACTTAAATGCATTTTGTGCTGCCTCTTTTTGAAGCATTCTCTCACACACACGCTCACACAATCACTTCATCTGTGAAGCTGTAGGCATAGCGTTACGGCTTTGTCTATGTCATAGATGGGCTTTAAAAACAGAGGCCTCTTTACATTTTTTCCATAAACCAATCCCACAGCAAATGAAGTGTGTGAGAGCTCCTTGACAGTGTTGCCCACTTACCGTTTCCCATCTTGATGAGTCACAAGCACAACCCTAAACAAAGACTTCTGCTTTCTACTGGAATTAAAAGGTATGGGGTAATTGTACAATTTTGACTTTCTTTTTAGCAACATGCAGTTTCGGATGAAGCCATAATCGCAGGAAGATTAAAGTCATAACTGATGCTGCATGTGTGGGGCAAGGTGCTGTAATAATAGTTCTGTTACAGGAAGGTCGAGAGCCAGAAGCGAAGAAATAGCAGACATCAAAGACCTTGATGACTCAACGTAAAATACAAAAGACGGTGCAAGGAAAAGCGTTTTGTCTTCATCTATCTCTTCTTTTATGTTGACGCGCATATAGTCACTAGAGTCATATAGTCACTTTTGGTATTTTACCAAACCATTCGGTAAGCCCAGGTGAACCGCAAAGCTCGGTACACGTGACATTAACTTGTAATTTTTAAAACGTGATCATTGTGCACGCGTTCTCAGGGATTAATGTTCTCCGTCGCTATGACGGATTTCTGCCCACTGGACTCCAGCTGTGATGCATTTCTGTCAATCGAATGCAAAGGCATATTTTAGATAAAAGCAGATTGATGAGAATTAAAATCACACATTTCACATCGCGAACTTATTAAGTGCTGATTATGCAGTAAACACGAGGGCAGTGTGTTTGAGCACTTGCTGCGCTCACTGAAATGCTCCAGTTCAGTCAAATCTCTCCTTTATTGCAGACAAAACTCATATTTCAGCTGAAAATTTTGAAAATTGTGACGTGGCGCTGAGTAGCGCATGGGGGATTGTGGGCAATATAAATCTCTTCCAGAAACGCCAAAAGCAGCTCATTTTGTAGGCCAAAAGGAGTCTAGATTGGGAGGGAACTATATTTGCCACAATCGCCGCTCGCCACTCAGAGTCGCACCACAATAAAGCGACTGACGGACGTTCCAGAAATAAATGCTAAAGTTAAACGAAGCTTCGATTCTAGAGAAAACTAAATATTTGAGTTATTCGAATAATTGTTTCAGCCCTATAACTACAAAAGGCAAAGAACCTACTGGATGTTAGAGCTAAGATAACATTTATTTACCGAAACCGTACTGGTACGGTGGCCCAAAACCACGATACATACTGAACCGTGGGCACACTGTACCTTTGCATCCCTAACAGTCACTGTCACAGTCACATCTCTTTCCCAGGTGTTCCTGTTTGGTGTTGAACTCGCAGAAGCAGCGTTTGATAGGCTTCCCTGCCCATGCAGCGCACAGTCACTGCATCACAGCACGCTCTTAGCAGCTTGAGCATTAGTTGGAGGATGGAGTCGATGGCAGCAAGAATCCGGGCCTGTGAACATATTCAATGTAGTGAACTATTTTACTTTTTTACTATTTTACTACTATTAAGCTTGGCTACTTTTAATCATAAGTAGCTCATAGCTTGAAAAGCTACTGTTTAAAAGTAGCTTCTCTAACACTGGTTTAAAGGGGTAAGAAGTTCCTCACAAGCACTTTACACTCTGCTCACACACACAAAAAGAATCCATTCATACTATTTCACTGTTACAAGCTAATAAAAGGGGTGTAAGTTGTCATATGGAAGGTAAAACACTTTTCCCATCAGACTGAGTTTCCCCACACAGACAAGGCAGAGGAAGAGGCACTAAGGGTGACTGAAACGTCTTCTCTAAAATATCAGTGCTGTGGCTAATTCATTTATTAAGTCTATTAGAGTTTATGGGCCAGCGAATGCGAACTGTGTCTTACAGTTTATTGCATTCCAATCATGCCGATCTTGAATAATAAAAGTGCCATTTTTCATTTTCAATTTCTTTCCAGTTCAGATGGCTAAATGGTACAAAATTGGTATATAAATTTACAAGGGAAACTTGGAAGCGTTCACTGCTGCGCTGTAATGGTGGCTGATTTATTAGAGCCTCTGCTTCTAAGCGGCACCATTTAACCTGAGAATCACTGGGCCAGGCCTTTCCCATTAGATTCTATCAGTCGGCCCGGTGTCCATGAGGTTTTACTTCGTTTTTACAGTTCCACCATGCTCACGGGTAAACACAGCTTTTTGTTTAAGTGAGTGATTATTAGTCATTGTGAACACACCACAGCACACCACAGGACAGCTCACAGAGCACCACAACAAAATGTGACCTGTGAGTTTGGCCAATCTGTGAAGGGCCAGTGGGCAGCTTTTTGGCAGCGCCCTAGGGAGCAATGCTTGAGGACCTTAAGCAGGATGCTAATTACTGAGTTGTTGTGGCCTTTTAAGTAGGTTTCCCACAAAAACTCTCAAAATTAGATCCTCATCTAACACATGGCTATCTTTCTTTTCACCTAGTGGTCCTGTTCCCCAGAGTATAAATGCTTTGTCCTTCCTTTCTTGTTTCCCTATTACATTCCACCTTGTTATTCCAATGTGTCTCACCTGTTTTCCATCTATGTTGCCTGTCTGTTGCCTTTGTATTTGTCTGGCATCATCTTTTCCTTGGCCTCGATTTGTTGTCAGCTCAGAGTTTTATTCTGGGCTTTGCCTGGTGTTTTTTCATTCTTTCTGGGGGGGGGTTTCTGTAGGTTATAAATAAGCTGCTTCAGTGACCTATGTTCATGCTTGCATTTCTTTCTTTGTACAGCATGACACTTATATTACCATTTTGGTCCAGTTTCCTACTTGCTGTCTTTAGGCCTATATAGAAAAGACTGATTTTCCATTCCTTTAGGCCATTCTTTGTTTAATAAAGAATAAAATAAATAACATTTAATTATTCGGTACCTTATTAATAATTAAATAAATTCTGAATGAGTATAAAATGTTCTTTTTCTTACCAACAGGAGCTCTGTAACTGCCAGAACCATTTTCCAGGCTTTACTTATGACAAAGACTAAGGTCATAGACTGACAACATTAACGGCAAAATTTGAGTTTATCAATTAACAGTTACCTCAGTACAGCTCAGTGGAACTTGTAATATCAAACATGTCTCAAGACATAATAAATGTTTGGTGGATATTGGAAGAACTGCAAATGTAAATTGACTCTCAGTGGCTCATTTCACTTCTTAATTGCCTTGTGTATTTTGGTAATGTTTCAGTAGCCTGTGGTTACTGCCGTAAATGTCCCTCAGAGTAAAATTCTGGCCGGGCCAGTGCTCTGGGACCATGATGTTATGCTTCTCACAGCCGTGCTTTAGATATGTCTTAATCCCATTTGGTGGTGGGTAATCATATTCTGGCGCTTTCGAGTGAAAATGCGTACCATTACATGGAGCTTACACATTCCCATGCTGCCACAGCACCAGAGTCCAGGGGCTGGGGTGTTCCAGGACAGCCAGCAAATGTGAGATCACTCCTCTAAAGCAGAACCTCTAGTCGAGACACATTAAACCCTCTACAGATGAGCCTTCATACACACTAGATATGTTAAATGGATTAAGCAGAGAATTAAATGAGTTCGGGACTAGCTTCATCTGGATTGTTGACTCTTGTCAAAGCAATGCCATT
The DNA here is from genome assembly GCA_032718565.1 of Distichodus sexfasciatus. Classification (NCBI taxonomy): domain Eukaryota; kingdom Metazoa; phylum Chordata; class Actinopteri; order Characiformes; family Distichodontidae; genus Distichodus; species Distichodus sexfasciatus. Next base: position 4,632,364 of record JAVGVS010000010.1, on the reverse strand, counting down.
ATACTAATTTTATTACTGGTCAAGATTGAAAGCAATAATGAAGACTTTGTTGAAAAGTCATCTGCATATCTAACACCCACATGCTTAACTTAAGTAACTTCACAGATACACATGAAAGGAAATGTATAACAGATAAACAAAAGCTAAAAAAAAAAGCTCATTTTGACATTGGCAAAATTCTATTGTGCCCCCCAGACTGGTGCACTTTGCATTACTGATACAATTAATGGATTATTATCTCACGTGGCCCTGGTTGACATTTTTTCATATTTGGTAACTCTTTAGATATATGGAGAATCTATTGCTTAATAACACCAGACATGATTCAAAGAATAAACTTGACTGAACAAATTGTTTGTGAATAAGTGAAACATAAAAATAAGCAATTAACTCTGTGAGTGTCAATGCAGGATATGATCAGACTGTGTCAGCAAGAAGAGGCACAGGGATACAGTTGTGGGTGTGCAGTGCATAATCATTACATTATGAAGACAGATGTACATTTTTCTGTCAGTGGCACAGTATTCTTTAGACAATGGTATGCACAGATAAAGCAAAGGGTGGCAAGGTCAGATGGGTCATCATTCACCATATTATGGGAAAATGCATATGTTCTCTTTGAATATAACAAAAGAATGACGCGCTGAATTAATAAACCAAGCAGTCAGGGTCATCTCTTTTGTAGTGGCATTTAAGGATGGTACAGAAATATATAATATGTATATATCTGGGCTTACATTGTTCCAAATTGTTTAATTATATCATTTTATAATTCCACAATTAAAAAAAACCTTTGGTGAAGTTTAATCAATTCATATATTTAGCACAATGCTATGTGCATTACTAGATACAGCAGTAACATTGATTAGCATTGATTAGTAGCTGTTTATTGACATAGTTATGTTTTAAGCATTTAGAAAAATTCCAGGAATGTAAAAATGTGGTGAAATAGTTTATGAATGTATATATTTTATTGTAAAAGATGCTGAGTTTGCATTGTTTCCTTGTGCTGGAGCATACAAGTTGGTGCCCAGGTGCTTCTGGGCAACCAAACAAGGCTGTTAGTAGGTTACTGTACTAGTTAAATTTAAAATATAGTAAAGTAAAATTAATTAGAGACATCTGCAAACCTCTGAAGCCATTGACACCCCACAGCTCACACTCAGCCCAATACACTCTTAACTCGAGTGGTGGCCAACTTTCAGGGCACTGACACTTTATGGTCCATAGCTTAAACAGATCCAAATTTTATATTCCTCTACTTTTCACACTATCCGTTTGATTATCAATCCAGGGCACACAGCTTTTGAAGTATGCTAAGCAGCCCCGTAATGTTATTTAATCATACATGCATAGTTAGCCTACTGAAGAAATGTATTCATGTTCACTCATGAGGCCTATCTCATCCCTGATGTATTATTATGTAATGATGTTTGCTATTAATAATCACTTTTACAAAAGTATTTTATAGCCGAAGCAATTCTGAGCCCATCCATGAATCTTTCTGTATCTGAGGTAGTAATCTTAGTGCTATACTGCCGGAAAGTGCTATTCAAAGAAACTCTAAAAAAGCTTCAGATCTATTACCAATAAATGGACGCTAATGCTGAGTCATATGATAAAAACGATAAAAACAAGAAAACAAGGCAGAAACCAGATAAAGAGTTATGCTGAGAACTATGCGGTCACAAGCATGGTCGCACTATCCCTATGTAACAGATATGTACCTTTTAAATGTGTTTGTGGGATCATTTCCCAGACAAAGAAATTTAGCCTTAGCTTAAAAGGGCTTTTTGGTGTAGCATTCATATTGACAATGTGATTTGGCCCAAGATTATACAGAAGTCTAATTCTAGAAATCCAACCCAGAGTATTAAAAGTAAAAGTAAGTGCTCATTTGTGTTCATAAATCCCTTTTGTCCCCATATTTAAGTGTTTTCACCTTGAAATTGAGGCCTGATGGGTCCCAGCTGACAGAACATCAGAGTGACTTACTCATCCCTCATACGGGACTCCTTATTACCTCGTACATTTTACGATCATCTTTGTCCAAAGTAATTACTTACTCTATGAAACGGAGACAGGAGCACACTAAAGAGTCAAATATGATCTTCCAAAATATGAGCCAGAAGTTGAGGTCCATAAAACGAGAATGACAAGAAAACAGAATGTGGAGGCCATGCAAAATGTTTAAAAAGACGAAAAAGCCTCTTGACTAAAGTGCTTACGCAAACATGCATTAATCATCATCGGCTTCAAGGCGTGATCAACAGAGTGATGCCATCAGAAAGTCGCGTATCTGTAGTTAATTCTCCCGTGCCGGGTTACCTAAAACCCCCATGACTAACTAGCTTCCCTCGGCAGCTCTGGAGAGCGAGAAAGAGAGACGACACTGACGCGTTCCTTTGATGATAAAGGAGAGAAAATGAGCTGTTGGTGGGGAGAGAAACAGGCTCATTAAAAACACGTGTTGCTGGGCTGGAGAACGGGGCCCAGAACAGAATCCAATTATCACCTGCCTCTTTCCCACCGCCACATCAATAATCCATTACAAAAGAAGCCCCCGCAGAGATGCGGGCGGGCAGGCGGTGAGACCAACGTCTTTCCCCGCGCCACCTGTTCCACTCCAGAGCTCAGCTCGCTGCCATCACAGGCCTCCTCTGATCCGACTGGCTCTGAGAGCAGATGCCCTCACATCACACGCAAGCTGCTCGGGCTGCACGGTTGTTTCACTCTCATCTTCAGCTGTTCCTCCACTCAGGTCCTCAGAGGTTCCTAACCTGCCACACACTGCTGCAGTATCTGGGTAATTCGGGACTGTTTTGGTGCTCTTCATCCAATAAGATAAGTGTGCAAGGAGGCACCTTGGATCCTGAAACAGCGCTGTAAAGGAATCTCTCCATTTACTAGACACACACACACACACATATGCACATGCACACTTCCATTACAGTGTAATGGAGCTGAAAGCTTCTCTATGTGGTCAGAATGCAATTATGCTTTTTTTCAGGCACTATCGTCTACTATATGTGCCGCTCTCCCACTAAATCACGTGCCTGCAATACTGCGAATATGACATTTATGATGCACAGAGGAAGGTTTTCTAAATTGCATGATGATATACCCAGTAATAATAAGTATGATGTTGAGTGAATTATGGTCATTACATTTGTATTTATGTACACTGGTTTTTATTGGCTTTAACCGCAATGTGGAGTCAAATAAAGGACAGTAAACATGGCTATGAGAGAGATCAAAGCAGGGCCATTGGCTTTAAGCTGATTGGGTCTGTAACAATGCGAGAAACTGTACAATGCACTTGCCCTTAAGCTCTTTGGGCATTGCGTTCACACAGAGGCTAATTCTCTCATCTGGCATGTTGTCTGTCAGAGTGAGGCAAGCTAAATGATGGTTTTCTCCCTTTCTGCGTAAAAAGAGTACGCAAAGGTCAAACATATGGTGAGATATATTAGGTCACATCACTGATCACTGGATGACTGAATGGGCGAGAGGGGTGATCAATCAGCTCTGTGCTGTGGCATAATCGGTCCTCACATAGTCATGTTTAAGATTTAATGTATTGTGTAGTAAATCAAGCCTTTGACTAAATTGTACATATTTTTATTTGGTGTAATGAAACATTATGGCAAGTGTGACTGTCCCTTTGGTAGCGCTATCAGCATATAATGAAATATTACCACATATTATTACTCAGTATACAATTCTTCTCAGATGAACTACACTAAAGTTTTCCTAGTAGCAAAACACCGCCAGACATTGCAAAAGAGGTCAAGTATTTGGTACCTGAACTGCAGACAGTGAAGCAGACAAAGGCAAAGAAGAAAGAAAGAAGAATAAATAAATAAATGCATGTGTCAAGGGGTTGAGTGTCAAAAACCATGACAGTGTATTCCAAGCAATAGAAAACTCCCTGAGGAAAGAGGAACAGTGGTTGAAAGGTGAAGGAGCTGGCAGATCCTTCAAAATATCTCCTGAAATGTTCTAGAAATCACCACGTCTCTCCTCATTTACACTCCAGTGGCTGACCTCATGCTGCCTTTCGTTAACTTGAAATTCATGACAGAGTTGCCATTTGAAGAATAGTCACAATGACACAAACATTTAGAACACAAAAGCTGGTGCATGTGGTCAATCCATGCCTTCAGAACTAAGAAAGTGGGTTGTATGGCAGGTGAGTCATCTTTCACCTTTTATTACCTGGGTCGGTGTTTCTTTAGAGAAAAGCATTTGAAAAAAAGCCCTCCTCCCACATATTCTTGCACCCAGCTATAGGACGTGGAGGCAGGTCTTTTCTCCATGAATGATCTGAAGTTCAGCAAGACACCATTCTGAGCATTTATGAAAGCATTCCACTTTCAGAAATCTTTTTTAGAAATCTAGACAGATACATAAGCGTCTGGTGTTTCTCTTATGTGTTTCTGTTTCTTAGTTGGCAAGAGAGCCTCTTAAATAATCCCTGACATTTGAAAATGACATTAAACCATTTGTACTTTGATGCCAATTTGTATTTTCGGCAACGAGTAATAATTATCATAAGTGAGTGTTAACAACTGGAGCGCTAGCAGTGTAAATGGTACGTCAGGAAGGATGAGATCGTGTAGAATCCTACTGTGCTGTCAGAGAAGGCTAATCTCAAACAGAATTGGATCTGCACTGAGCAGTTTATCACAAATCCTACTCGCACGTCAAGGGGGTAAAGAGAACAGAAGAGGAATCAAACTTTTATATTATCAAAGACATCCTTGATTTTGTCCGCAATTCTGACATTTGTTTGCTCTCTTTTATTCTAGGCCAATTTCATAGACAATATGAAAGGTAAGACAATAGACTGAAAAACAAAAAAGGCAGCAAAAAGGAGATGGAGAAAGCAAAGATGGGCTCTCTTGTTTTTACAGGGGATTAAACACAACCTGGAAGGGGAGTTAGGAAGAGAGAGAGAAGGAGGAAGAGAGAGAGAGAATCTCATTAGCAGGCAAAGTACACTAAGACTCCAGCCCCTTTTTGCGACGCTGCGCCTTGACGCGCTGCCAGACAGTTCAAGGAGAGCCGTGTGTGCAGCGGTTTCTTTTTCCTGATCCCAGGCAGACACATGTATCACTAATGCATGCCCTCTTACAGTGCATGTAGGCTTAAGTAATGCTCCTCAGCAGCGTTATTCACTGTAATGCATTTGCCCGTTCAGCCGCTTTTCACCGCTGAGCGAAGCAGAGCGGCGCCAGAGGCTTTACAGGCTGCATGTACCACTCGCTGGGACACAGAGCAGAGCAGAGTAGGTCCGAGGATACAGGGGAGGCCCGACCAGGCGACACACACCACGGGAGCTTTTAACACTCACAGAGCACTGCTTCTTGCACAATTAATGGGGGAGACAGAGAAAAAGAGCGAGAGAGAAAGAGAGAGAGAGTCACAGCAGTGTTTTGAGAGGGGATTGGAAGACCACAGGATGAATGGGGTGAAGTAACTACAAGTAGTGCTACTGCTTACTTTACTACTTCTTCAGAAGCTTATTGATAGTAAATCTACTTCTAAAATGCTGTAGCTTTAAAAGAGACTTCTGTTTTTAACTAATAGCAATATGGTGTTGCAAAAGCTGAATTATTACAGAAGACGGGTATTATTAATTACTAGGTGTCCCTGATTGGTACTGAGGTAAAGAAGAGGCATATGATGCTCAAACAGTACACACTCATTGCATCACAGCATGCTCTTGGCAGTTGCGAGATGGAGTCAGAGATGGAGTCCTCCTTGGTAGAGATGGAAGCAAAGAATCTGTGGCCATGAAACAGATTCCATGTAGTTATCAATTTTTCTCTGCCACTTGTGTAGCAAACTACCATATTAAAGCAGTAATTTAGCTGTAGTTTAGTTACTTCTAATCATAAATACTTTGTGTTTTGAAAAGCTACTGTTTAAAATTAGCTTCCCCAACACTGGTGAGAGATGAAAGAGTGAGGGGAAGTTGGGAGAAGAAACCCACAGTCCAAAAGCAGTTACTCTAAATTGTCCTCTTAGGTGTGAACGCAAGTGTGTTTGTGTGAGTGTGTGCCCCTTGGTGTGTTGGTGCCCACCCAGGGTTGGTCCTCTTCCTGTGCCCGAAGATAGCTTCCGGCCCCCAGGACTCAGAGGGATTCAGAGGTTCAGATAATGAATGAGAGAAATATGTATTGGTGAAAAATAAGAACATCCAGAGGTTGGTTTTGAAATAGTGGATTTGTAAGCTTTGGCTTTGGAGAAATAACCATCCTCTGCAGGTTTACCTACATCTATCATGAATTAAACCCTTAGGCAGCCTCGCGATTATGCATTTCCCATATTGCTTTGCATCCAGCCGGGGTTATGCGTCGCAAAGGAAAATGAGTGAAATCAAGTGAGCCTGAGCCTGTTAGCCTGAGCAGATTTCAAAGGCAGGCAGCAGTCTCGGCGCATGGGTCTGCACCGGCACCTCAGCCATCACCCAACTGGCTCTTTTCTTGCTAACGAGCAAAGAAAAGACTGGAGAGATCAATTAAATGAGGGGATCCATAAGAGACTGGAAACTGGGGCTGTGACTCATGCAGGGACAGTTAGCACGTCTGAGAGAGAGAGAGAGATATTGAAGGGGGAGAGACAAATATAAAAAACTACAGAAAGAGATGGGAAAAGCTGAGAGAGAGAGACTTCAAGAAGACAAACCAGACAGATGGGACAGAAAGAGAAACAGGAAACTTCAAGGAATTAGAGTGATGGGTCAGAGAGAAATGAGATGGGAAGGTGAAAGAGAAGAGCAGAGACAGAGGAGGAGAGAGAGAGTGAGTACGAGAGAGAAAGACTGGGAGCTTAAGGAAAAGAGAGTGATGGGGCAGGGAGATATAAAAAGCAACAGAAAGAGATGGGAAAGTGGGAGAGGAGAGAAAGACAGACAGACAGACGGGCTTGGAGGTGGGGGCGGGGGGTAGGGAGACCAAACAGACAAAGATGAGACAGGAAGCTTCAAGAAAAGAGACGGATGGGGCAGGGAGAAATAAAGAGCTACAGAAAGAGATGGAAAGGTGAAAGAGCAGAGCGGATAGATAGAGAGATTGAAGGACAGATGGCAAAGGAAGGAGAGTGAAGTAGAGAGAGGAGAAAGGAAGTCAAAGGGACAGGCTGGTAATTCTCTATCTATCCTCTGTTGGATGCTTAATGTTGTCCCTGGTGACAGGCGCTCGGCTTTCTCCACCGGCAGTTGGTAGATTTAGCCAAATCCGTCTCCTCGCCTTCTATGAGACAAAGATACCAGATGTGGCTCAATTCCGCTTGACAGCTAGAAGAGGGTGGGATAACGGAGACACGCTGGTAAATAAATTCTTATTTTCCCTAAAGTAGGACCATTTCCATACAGAACAGCGGAGAACAGGAGTACATTCATTCTGTCTAACTGGCTGTGGAAAGGAGAGCTTTCATAACGGAGCATCGCAGATTCTCCTAGGGCACTCCAGGCATTGATTAAAATGGGCGGCATTGCCAAGTCCTTTGCTCTTGAGTGCAGGGCATAGTTACCATCTGCAGTCTGTTGCTGAATGTGGGAGGTCTGGAAGCAATAGTCCGAATTAATCATTTCAGTCATGTGTTTCTGCAAGGAATTATGTTGACATCTTCATTTGCGGAACACCAACCTTGCAGAGAAGTCAAGGGTAAACAGTTGACAAATTGGGGGTTAAATAAATGAAAGACAAATATAATCCAGGCACACTGCAGCAGGTTAAATAATGAGTCTGCTCCGATTTTTTGACACGCTTAGCCCATATAGCCTCAGGCTACAACACGCAGGAATTGCAAAACGCTATCATTACCATGCCTTATTGTGCGCCCTGGGCTAATTTGGTTGTTAAAAGACAGTAAATAAATAAATATCGCATTTAATTTAAAGCCAATCTTGATGACGCGCAATGACAAATTACTGAAAAATACATGCCTACACACAGCTTTCGAGCAAGTCATCATAAATAGGGATGTAAACTGCAATACAATATTATATTGATTCAATGGACAACAATTTTGATTTGATTCAATTCAGGAGGCAACAATTGGCATGAGATATCATATGCTGATTTAACACAATTACTTCCATTAATGTCAAATCGTAAAAAAAATATATGCAGAGGTCACATTTCATTGTGGTGCACTGTGTGCTGTGCTGAGGTGTGTTCACAATGACAAATAATCACTCACTTTCGTTACAAATAATCTGAAAGGTTTCTTCAGTTCTAAAAACTAATGATAACTACCACTCAGATATCGTCCCCAAGCACTGCACCTTGGGCACTGGCAAAAAAGCTGCCCACTTCTCCTTCACGGATGGGTCATATGAACTATGCTGTGTTCACAATGACAAATGACCTATTATTATAAACATCATGAACACATACATTTAAAAAATGAATCTGAGAAGTTCTTTACTTTCTCTTTTAAGAAGAGTGAAGTGATTAAAAGAAATGTAGCAGGTAAAGTATGTAATTGTTTTCCTATGAATAGTGTAAAGTGATATAAATAAATAATTTTCTTTGTGACAAAAAGAGGTGTCAGATCAGCACCAATGAGTCACCGCTATCCACTGAGTTAGAGCCACAGGGACACTGTTACTGTGGTGACCGGATGGGTAATTAAAACCATGGTCTGGGCTCCACAGAACAAGCTGCTCTCTACTGACCAGGCCCACTTCTGTCCCTCTAAAATTAGAGCCAGGCCAAAAGCAGGGCCTGGAGCCTTACAACGGACAGACAGAAGCGGGTGGAGGGATGAAACTCACAAGATAAAAGGAGCAGACAGGGTTAGAAACCTGTGGAGAGTAAGCAGAGAGAGAGAGAGAGAGAGAGAGAGAGAGGGAGAGAGAGAGAGAGAGAGAGAATGATGGTAGGAGACGGAAAAGGAGAACCTGAGGTGGTCAGCATTGTGGAAGGGACACAGGGGATATGTCAGTGCCTGGAGCCCAGTGGGCTATACTCATCCTCTATGTCTCTTCCCCCTCACTGCATGCATAACAGCTGTTTAACATGAAAATTGATTCATATTGAAACATTAGCAGTTTTCAAGGGATTCGCTCCTGTGGCCTTTTGGTGCATTGAGTCAAATGTTGTAGTTAATGAGAGGCTCTGTGGTTCTGTGCTAACAGATTAGACGCTGCTTTCTGTGGGTGTGTATGTGTGTGTGTGTCTAGTGGAAACCACAGAAGTGACCTGCAGCCAATCTTATGGTCTGGTCAACCTTAAAGCAAAACAAAAAGCAAATACAACGAGTAAATTTTAAAAAATCTTTTTGAGAGATTGTTATGAGAAAATTGATGAGACTGTTTGCATTGTTTTTAAACCAGCCTCAAAGCTGATAAAAGGTAATTATATAGTGTTTACAACGTTAGCAAATGTGAATATTTAAGGTTGTCAATCAACAAATTCCGCACAGTACTTCAAGAAAGAAGGGCTTCAAAGAACTGTCAGAAAAAAGCAGGCCTGCAATCTATAACGCCGCAATTACTGTCTTGTGGGAGCTGAGGTCAAACTCAGAAAGCGCTTCTTATGTGAGTTTTCTTCATGGCAAAGAGGCAAAATATTTTCCCTCCACATCTAATAGACAACGCTTTATATAATGGGAGAATGATGGCGCCTACTTGCCCCCAGAGTGCACAGTGCTGTATAAAGAATGCATCTAAATGTCTCATTGATCTCTGCCTGCCAAAGCACAGGAAACCCGAGAGTGCATGAGCCTGCATTAAATACACATTCCATTAAAACGTCTAGACTTTAGATATAACTACTGTTAAAAGAACATGGACATTCAATAGGCCTACCTTGAGCAAAACACTCTTTCTCGTCTTTAATTATTTCCCTTTTCCCTGATTCTTCACAAAACTCAGCACAGCAACCTGTTTCTCAGTAGGACTATTGCATGTCTGTTTTTTAATATCTATCACCTTTTATAGCTGTCCTACTTTAGTTAGATTGAGTTTCAGAGAGCTTGTCAGGTCTTTATCTAAAAAGTTGCTTTTCACAAAAGATGGCTGTAATGTAGATAGGACTGACAGCAGATTTATCACTGACATGCTTTAAGTGATTTGAAGAGAGATTGTTACAAAAAAAAATGTCAGAGTTAAAATGTAGACTAAACTGGTTTAGTAACATTGCAATATTAGTCTTCAAAATAAACAAACCCTTTTTTTAAAAAGCTTAAAAAAACTATCACTCAACTCTACAGTGAAAAACTAAAAGTAAATAGAAAATTCTTCCATCCACATTTCCAGAAAAGTTTCCAATAAAAACAAAAACCTTTCATATGTTAATTAGTGTTAACCTTTATTCAACTGACAAAATTACAAAGAACAGAATTTTTACTGACCACTTATTTTATAAATATAAGCCATAACTTATAATGGATGTAACACGTTCAACGAAAGTTGCCACAGAGTTCAAATAAGACGAAGTGTACGGAATATTCAGCAATCACAGGTTGTGAAGACTCCACATTAATCTAATTGGTAGAGGGTGAGGTTACATGATTTGGGAATAAAAGCAGCATCCATCAAAGGCTCATCCTTTGCAAGCAAGGGTGGGTCATGGCTCGCCTCTTTGTGCCAAAAACTCTTGAGAGAGTTGTTAGTCAGTTCAAAAGGAACATTTGTCAATGCCAAATTGTAGAGAATTTAGGTCTTTCAACATCTGTGGTATGTGATATTGTGAAAAGATTTAGAGAATTCGAAGACAGCTCAGTCTGTAAAGAGCAAGGTCGGAAACCGTTGTCAACGTACATGATCTTCGAGCCCTCAGGCGGCTCTGCCTAAGAAACAGTGACAAATATAGCCACCTGGGTTCAGGCGTGCTTTAGAAAACTGTTGTCTCTCAACACAGCCTGCCGCTGAATTCAGAAATGCAACTTGAAACTGTATTACACAAGAAGGAGGCCACACATCAACGCTATGTAGAAACGGCAGTGAGTTCTTTGGGCATGAGCTCTTCTCAGATGGATCGCAAGACTGTGGAGCTGTGTGCTGTAGTCTGATGAGTCCATATTTTTTCCTGAAAAAAACTGGCACCGGGTTCTCCGTGCCAGAGATGAAAACCACCATCCAGATTGTTATCAGCAAAAGGTGCAAAAGTCAGCATCTGTGATGGTATGTGGGTGCGTCAGTGAGCACGGTACTGGTGAGTAGGATTTGCAGAGATGGGTAAGCTACACTGTATTGCCAGAAGTATTGGGAGACCTTTAGACACACAAGAACTGATGAAATCCCATTCTCAATCCATAGACTTTAATACCCCCCCTCCCCTCCCAATGTGAGGTCACTCAATGATGTTGGACAAGAAGGTCTGGATGGCAGTCTCCATTCTAATTCATCCCGAAGGTGTTCTATCAGGTTGAGGTCACTCCCTCATCTATGTCTTTATGGCTTTATCCACTGGTGTGCAGTTATGTTAGAACAGAAAGGGGTCATCCTCCAACTGTTCCCACAAAGTTGGGAGCATGGAATTGTCCAAAATCTCTTAGTGTGCTGAAGCATAAACTATCATGAATGGATCATGAATGAATGAATTTAGTTGGTCCGTGAAGCTATTTATATTCTTATAAATATTTAAATAAAGTTTCACATGAATTAATAAATTCTTTTTATTGCATTTTTATGCAATGCAATGGGGGGTTTGTATGAAAAAAATCCAACTTAATTTCATATTTTTGACCAGATTTGAGTTGCAAAGAAACAGCATATACCAGTACAGATTTAAGGATGGATCACAATAGTAGTATTTCTGAGTGTGATTATTTGTCACTAGTAACACCCAACTGCACAGCACATAGGCCCCTACAATGAAACGTGACCTCTGCATTAGATCCATCTGTGAAGAAGCAGTGGGCAGCTTTTGGCAGCACCTGGTGAGCAGTGCTTGGGGACGGTACCTCTGTGTTTACCTTTACCGGTCCGGGACTTGAACCAGCCACCCTCACAAGGGACAACTCCCTAATTCTTATGCTACCAACTACCCCTTTGCCTGTTTAATTCTGATCAAGCTGGTCACAAGTCCACAGCTGGTTTGGCAATAAAATTAGATTGGAGCTATCCAAAACTAAAGCTGTTCTCAAGTCTATATAGACGACTTTATGAGGGAATCTTTATGTCTCATACTTTATTAATCCTACCATGATGCCATGAGGCATTTTAACTTGACCAGAACACCATAAAACTGTATTTTTTGGATCTGGATATGGGAGAACAGGACAATAGGAGGTTAGGAAGAAAGCAGCCAAAAGCTGATGTGTCCCGCTGTGCTCCTAGAAGACTGTTCTATCCAAATTCCACACAGGCAGCTTCAATTCAACTCCTCCCTTGCTCAGCAAGGCAGAGACCTTTAGTGGGCTTAGGTAATATTAGTGTTGCATTTTAAAACCTGCATATGTGGCTAGCAGCCACGGTTCTCTGGGCCCAGGGCCAGGAACAGCGAGGCACACAGCTTGTTAAAACTTCTCTCCTGCATTTGCACATCTTAAAGAGCCTGAAGCAAGCAACTCTTAGGCAATGAAAACATTACATATGCACAAGACACTGAGAGGAGGTACAGATATGCAGAGACATGGGTACCTTGCAATACCAAACTTCTCGCCGTCAACAAGCTCAGAGTGTAATGAGGAGAAATGCCGAACCACAAGAGCACAGATTCAGCTGCACTGCGAATCTGTCACACATTCTGTACGGCCCATAGTAATCAGCATTTATTTATTTCCACAGCTGTAGGTCACATCAGTCACGCATGTATAGCATAAGCATGCCTGATTGTCACTGCACAGCTTTCGCACTCAAATTCGCCAGAACACGGAATCATTATCTGCAGAAACATGACCCGAACGCTTTGTTTTTGCTAGAGTTCCCTGGTTTGCCTCAAGCTCTAACACCAACATATTATTTCCAGGATCTGCCTTTTTATATAATGCTGTTTCTCATTAAACTGAAGCCCATTTGCAGATTGGATCTCCTCCTCCTCCCTGCACACACACAGTCCTTCCAATTGTTCGATGGAGTTTGAGCGCGCACTAATGCTTATTAAATCCGTGGTGAGGAGTGGTTTGCGTCTAATGTAATAACACAGAGGGCTGTTAGCCAGTCAGCACAAGCTCACAGGGGACTCACGCTGTCATCAGCCGTATCTTGGTCGAAATGACATGTCTAATGGCGGTGTGGAAAGATGCGAGCAAGATGCAGCCGAAATATTCTATAGTCTCCTTTTATCCACAACAGCTTTCTGCTGTAGATCAGAGTATGTGGCTACTTTTGACGTTAACATTGCATTCAAGCTTGAAACCAATTTAGCACTAAATATAAATGTTAATAAGATCCGCAGCGCGTTCACTAACAAATCCACAGGTTGTCTTTTAGGGATCAGCTTACACGATAAAACTGATTATTATTAATGCTGCTCATGAAAGGCCTTCTTTTAAAATGCTTTATTAGACATCTGGCAGTTGATAGCGTAACGGTTAGGGTGTTCGCCCCGTGAACGGAAGGTCGCCAGGGTGGAATCCAATGACCGGTGAAGGTGTCACTGAGGTACTCATGAGCCAGGTACTGTCCCCATGCACTGCTCCCTGGGCGCTGCCCTTGTTAGCTGCCCACTGTTCCTTCAAGGATGGGTTAAATGTGATCACATTTCATTGTGGTGCACTGTGTGCTGTGCTGTGGTGTGTTCCAAATGGAAAAACACTCACTCACTTTAAAATTTAAGTCATCGTGATTTCTAACTGAATTATTCTTTAATTGTTTGTTGTGGTCCTTTGTACAGAAGATCTAATAAAAGACATTTTTTACTTTGGCGGAAATTGTGTTGTTTTAACTGTACACTGTAGCTGTATGAAATAGCTGTGAATATGAGGGACTTGCTGTAGCCACTGCAGTTCAGTTTTAAATCTTAGGTAATGAGCATAAGCCAAATTTTAAATTACAGGAGTGACTCTGACAGTCATCCAGGCCAATTTGGAGAGAAGCCTAAAATAAAAACCAAATTAGGGAGGACTGCATCTAATTTAGACACAATATTAACAGAATCGTATAGAACACTGCTTTTCCTATTATATGAGTATAATAATTGTTTTAACACAATCAATTTAATAAACTGAATTTTGCTTATTTGAAACTTTTCTTGGTTACAGTAGTTGGGATTCGAGTGACAACTGTGAAGTTTTGAGAAAAGTGAGGCTCTTCTCCAAAGATAACTTAAAAGGATTCAAGCACAAAGGGCAATAGCACAACTTGGGCATGAATGGCTGGCTTTGAAACTGCCTCTATCAATTAAACTGGCGACGACAGAGGAAAATTAATAAGATGTGAATTCTGAAGTGTACACAAAAATATAACAGTTCCTGATGTCCAAAGCACACTGTAGACTTAACTGAAGACTTTAAACTCAAATATTTATTGTTTGAAAATGGTACTGAGGTCTAAAATCTTAAATACAGCTTCAATTTACTGAAAAAACAATTGTGTTACAATTATTATAAAGAATACAGCACTTTTAACTAAAAGATGTGAATAGAAATAACTTTTGTCCCCCAAAAAAACTTTTTTTTAACATCCTACAACCCTTAAATCTGAAAATGTGAACATAGCAGATTGCAATGACGCTGAAATAATGTATTGTACAGTTCTGGCCTAACCTAAAGCTAAAACAAAGAGACAGAAGTCTGTGCAGAGCATGAGCATCATAAAGAAAGTCTACAGACCAGAATCATGATTACGCAACCAAACACTAGCATTATACAAGACAATATAGAATGTATACAATAATGAATATACTGTGTGTGTGTGGCCATGTATTTTCTGCATTGTCCTTTTTGTCCCCAAAAATCACAGTTTTTCACTGTCACTGTTTTTTGGGGTTTTATGGGGACATTTGAGAGGTCCCCATGAGGAAAGATGACTTTATAGAAAATGTGCTTGTTTTATTTGAGAAACTAAAAGAGGTAAACTGAGGTGACTGAGGTTAAGGTTAGGATTACGTGTAGGCGTAAAATTATGTACATCTAGTCATTATGGGAGCCTATGGAAAGACCTCACAAAGATAGTAATACAGAGACGTGTGTGTGTGTGTGTGTGTGTGTGCGCGTGTGTGCACGTGTGAAACGAGTTTTAAAAAATCTAATTTCAAGAGCACTGATTAATGTAAATTAATTGCACACATTTTTGCTGTAAAAGTATAAAAAATTCAAATGAATTTTGGCATATGAGTGAATAAATAACCAACATTACTGACCATCAACGTCTTTTATTATATGTACTTGACTTGTAACTCTACTTGCCTACAGAGAAGTAAAAAGCGTTTTGAAATCCGAAACTCTTGTCTCCTTTAAAAGGAAAAGGGAATGTTGCAGGCCGGTGAAGCAACTGGGTTGGGTGACACTGCTATGTGGAATTAGAGACTTGCCTTTATTAACCAATGATGTAACGCTGCAAATAACACCCTGATCACGGAAGCCGGAGATAACATTAAAGCAGCCAGAAATTTCTTTGCAAACCTTTAATCATACTCTAGTATGATTTATGGATATAGAGGTACAATATATAGTACCATTATAGTGTGTGAATAATTTTAAGCCCCAATGCAGACAATTTTTAATATTTTATTATTAAATTCTTTAAAAAAATAGCATACAGTACAGCCTAGAGCACAACATGAAGCACACTATCCATTTTACACTAATTTCTCTGAATGAGAAACAGCTCCCATCCAAAAAAAAAAATCTTTGGCCCAGAAAAGCGAGGAGGGGAATTATTATGGCAATTAAATGTAAAGACAAGGAACGCACACGCAAACAAATGGACCGTTCACTCCTAAATTAGCACAAGCGTCGTTCTTGGTGAGTATGCGGCCATGTCTGAGGAGGAAAATGCTTGTCTTGCAAAATAAAACAGCAGGCCATTATCTGAGGTAGACCAGGAGAGTGGCGAGAGAACGAGTTTTTTCCCTAGAGCAAGGTGATTTCATGGCTAAGAGAGGCACACACACACATGCGCGCACACAAAACCACAAGTCATTTAAAGGACAACATTAAGGGTGCCTAAGAGAGGCCTTAACAAGGAATATAAAGCAGAAAAAAACATTAAAAAATAAACCATCAACCAGTCACATTTCCATGATGAGATGTAGCGCCACACACACACACACACACACACACACACACAGCTAAAGACTGTAGGACAAGTAAGCCCTTTTCAGCACCGGCTCAATAAGTGCCTGCTGTTGGATACTTTGGCAGCGGCGCAAAGGAGACCATCGATTTCCTTTTTTCTTTCCTTTTTAAGAAGCATCAACATGCTTTCCTAGCACTCCACTTCGGTGTTCTTGAAAGATGTCCGACAGAACTTCTGCTTAACTCCACTTTCCCCACCCCCTCCCCAAAAACATGGGCATTAAAAAGTGAAAAACGCTTCTACACCTGCACAAAATTCTTCCCTGGAAGAGACAGAATACAATCAGCAAAAGTGATCAGGGCATGCGTTTGGTTATATGCAAGACCAAAAGGTATTTCAGAAGAGCAAAACCAAAACCGGTTCTCATACAATCATACTGAGCAATGAAACATGTGCTTACCTGAAAAATAGGGCAGAAGTACATGTAAAGTCCGAGTCTGTGCCTGGATCTCTGGAGGAATAGTCTTCCTAAAGGAAGAGAACAGACTCTGAACTTGGCATCAGACAAGAAACTGGCAGCAGCACAGAAAAGAACCACATGTAATCTATAAACCAGATAGAGGTCATGCAACTCCAGCTTTTCAATAACTTCAACTTTCAAGGCATTTGGAACGAGTCTGTGACTTTAAAAAAGTTCTCACATTGATTATGCAAAAAGAAAAAAAACAAAAAAGTAGCAGCTTTACCAGCAGACACTGAAAATGACTACTTTTAGCAAGAGTTGCATTACAGGTCTGATCTATTTCGTTAGTATACATCAGATATTTTAAATTAAAAAATAAAATCTGTTACTGCGTGATTGAGGCATTTTTTTCTTTACTTTTATTTTTGTGACTGAAGAGTTTAAGTCATTACACGGTTTATGGAAATATGACATAAAACACTGACCAAGTACAAATTTAGGGTTAGAACTACCTTTACAGTGCTGCACTTATGGTTTATCAGTCCTCTCCTTTTCTCCGTCATTACTTTCATTAAGAAAAGAAGCTTCAAACTTAAAAGAAAATGAGCCCTGCACACTAAACTTTATTAAATTCAGTTATTTCAAGCTAGTCAATACATTTCCCCATCGTAAGACCAAAAATCAAACGTCATTCAAGAAAAGTTTTATACATACCCAAGCACCGAATGCTTAGCTCTCTAAAGACATTAGGAAGCTATCCGGCTTATTTTAAAAGGCACAGGTCTTACCTCTAGGGTCCTTTTTAAGTATAAAAAGAGAGAGAAAGATTAAAGTTGTGCTTTTTTAATGAAATGAAACACTTAAAACAGAGTCCTTTAGCGTTGTTTACGTCTCCAGTCTACATGCAATTGTTTTAAATTTAAAATCTGTTTTGAAGATGAAGAAAGGTTGACGTAACTGAAGGTTATAAAGTTATTTAAAAAGGGCATTTCAGCTTTTATTATGACAAAAAGGAAAATAAACCAGGTTAAAGTTCCATAAAAAACAGACTATGCTTTATTGACAACTGCTGCAAAACATTTTTGGACAGATTTAGTTACCTATTTAGGCAAGCTTACACATGGAGCATTCTGCATTTTATGGAGAGGGTACAGAGACTACGTGGGAGTAAGTACAGCTTTGAAGTAAATTTTTTTAACCTTTTTTTTTTTTAACTATGTACAAAAATTAGGATTTAGCTGCAGTATCCCTTTACATTAGAAAGTGATGACCCTTGTAGAGATTGTTGTCCCAATCCTTCTTATGCAGTTTGTGCATGCAGTTTAAATAATATGGCCTCTGCCATGAAAATCGGACATTTTAATCTTTTTTTGGATACGTTTTTAAACATGAGCAGCCAAATAAGGGCTGTTTTACACATCCGTTTTGAAGAGCCATAACTTATTTTATCAAATTAAGGATTTGAGGACAGTCCATCTCAACAGTGTCTAACAGGGCTATATTTCAAAACTCTAAAGTACAATGAAAAAAATATTGATACCTAAATTCTAAATTTACATCTTTTAAGACTATTTAAAACAAATAAGTATAATCAATGGTTGTTGGCAATGTAATTAAAGAGATTTTTTTACCTTTCCTTAATTAACATTCCTTACATTAAACAATTGATTTGGTTTAAATGTTTTTGATGTCCTAATATTAAGCAGAATTTTGAAATGTAGCCTAAATGGGAATCTGCAACTGCACCTCTATAGATTATTTTAAAAAACAACACAAATTAAAGTGGTGTCCTAAGACACTCAACAAGTTGCTATACAGTTGTTAGTTTAACTTTTCAAATTAAATTTTAAACCAACCACTTTGGGAAGAAAAACAAACAAAAATTCCTATCAACAATGCAAAAAAGCAAAGGGAAATGGGACCAGGGAGTAAAAGATTAGCAAACTAAAACCGGAGGGGAAAAAACAGCTTTTTAAAATCCCACTAAAACTTTGCCTTGAATTTTCGTATCCTGAAGCAATCGGTTGCCAAGTTTCCGTTAAAAAAAAAAGTCCAGAGTAGAAAAACAAAACCGAAAGACGAGCAATTACTTTTCTTGTGTTGCTTAAAGCGTGAGCTGCCATGGGAGACAGACGTCATGGAGACACGTTATGGATGACGTTGTGCTTTTGGAGTTCAGTATCGTCCATAAGGATGTTCCCTGTACGTCCCCTTAGTCTGTCTCTGAGCTGGGGTCTTCCCACCGATAGCGGAGCGCGCGGTCCCATTCCAGTCATCCTGAGCTGTAACAACGAACATGCACATAATATGGTAAATACTGGGCAGAACATGATACTCACATACGCCCAAGCAAACAAACATGCTGTAAAAGCGTAATTAAAAACAAATGAATAAATAAATATACACACCATAACTTTCGTATCCTTCCTGCGTCTCTCCATGTCCATAATCGTAATATTCCGTTTCCCTGAAAGAATTAATGCACCATGCTTAATCACCAGCAGTAACCAAGCATTTAGGACCCAGTGGCACTAAACACGTCTAATACAAACCAGCTAAATACATGAACCTGGCTAAAATAACAGCTGTAATGAACTCTGATAGCCCTACTGTAATGCCAAGCTCTCTGTAAATCTGCCAAAACAAACTAAAGAAACCACCACCACACTGAGAGAGGATGACTTTAACTCACGCCTGTGGCTGACTGTAGTAGCTGTCGTAGGATTCATAGGCTGGCTCTGTGTAGCTTTCGTCATAAGACTGCAGGAAAGCGGTGCGGAGGGAGAGAAAATGAGGGACATCAATCCAGAGAAACAGAAGTGCTGAGATAGCAATGTCCCTGCATGAATACTCATTTATAAAGATTTAGTCTTTGCAACTGAGAACTCAGTACAAAAAACACACACACACACACACACACAGAGCCTTCAAGCAAGTCATTAGAAACCAGCACACCGAAAGCCAGACAGAGAGACCTCAGTTCTAGGGTTACTGGGAGAAACTTACATATTCTTCAAACGTCTCCTGGGCGGGAGGGTGAGGAGGTGGCGGCGGCATTCTCTGAGGTCCGGGGACGGTGCCACGCCCTCGGCTGGCTGCAGCACCCCTGGCTGGCTGAGCTGGTGGTCCGCCCCGACCTGCAGGAGCGCCTCTCACTGCTCCTCCCCGGGCAGGACCCCCACGAGGGACCCCGCCGCGCATAGGTGGCATGCCGCGACCCCTAAAACACCAAATGTGCCAGTTAACAAAAATCTGCTGTATGATAGATGGGATATTAGCAAAGCTGTCCGAAAACAATCCTCAGGTCATAAGACTTGTCAAGCTGGACGCAAATTAAAATTTCAAAACATGACACGTCCGGACAATTAACCAAAACAGACATTCAGAACTGACAATCTTACCCATGACTTACTTCGGTTATTTTTTTAATTCTTTATAAGAATTGTTAATACTTTCCACACTGTGTGCTCATGTACTTTCCACTTAAAAACAAAGTGTTGTCCAACCCTGTCTAGTTTGTGACTATACCGGTGACTGCTCCTTTCATTTTAATATCGTAACAATATACACCTTGTCATTAGAAAACTTCAAAAGTTTGTTAATATTTACTTGACGAATGTACTACATAGGGCTGCAACAAATGATTATTTTTGTAATTGGATAGATTGTATTCAATAAAAAATGAAGAAAAAAAAATCGATGGGAAAATCTCAATAAATGGCTGTACTGTGAGTGGCACGCTGGTTGTCGCGGTTATTTATCAGCTAAAATATGCGTTTTGTCTGTAATAAAGTGGACGTTTTGATGGAAACGGAGTGTTTTAGCAAGTAATGGTGCTTACGCGGGCGCTCACGCGTTCACAAACACAATGCGTGCGTTTACATCGGCAAAAAAAAAAGTTATTTATGCGTTTTTACGCATTTACTTCTGTTTTTGTGCACGCAATATCTCACAAATACGTTCACATACGGAGGGATCTATTCTCGTTTTGATCGCGCCACTGAAAATATTGTGCGTCATTAATAAGTGTCTGTGTGAAAATCAAGCGGCGCATGCTGTAGCGAGTAAAATGACTTAAACGAAGCTTCCATTCTAGAAAATTTGCCTCGACCACTTTTTGTAATCGAATTATTCGAGTTATTCGAATAATCGTTTCAGCTTTAGTAATACACTAACATTTACAGTATCTACCCTGTGACATATGATGACAAAAAACAAAAATATCTAATCTAGGTAAACCATTCGATTTTAACCGAAACAGATTCTGACATGAACTCATCTGAAGTATCTTGCGGTGTATTTATCAAACAAAGAATCTTGAAGCTTGTCAAGTGTGCGATCTACCTTGGTGCAGCAGTAGGAGGTGGGAGTGCTCCACGGCCTCTGACCATGGGGCCTCCTCGGCCTCTGGCTCCGTGATCCTGAGTGCCATTTAGATACTTCATCTCCATGAACTGCTCCTGGCAAATTTCATCCATCATGTCCTATGGGACAATCACAGGATTAGTGGAGGGGAAATAAACAGACCAAACCTAGACCATACATAAAACTTTTACTTGCATAATCCAGAATGACACAAAGCCCAGTTTAATAGATAACACTGTAATAAATCTACATAACTAATGCCAATTTCTACTGATACGTTGCAAATCACACCGACGGCAGAGCTTGTCGGGCAAGATGTAACATTAAGAACTCATTCTTAAGCAGATCATTAAAATGGATATGACGTTATACAGCAATGCAATGTATTCATTTACTCTAGGACTAAGCCACACTTCACATGCAAATAAGAATAATTGCTACTTGTCTGTCCCGCGCCAAATATAGACAAAAGCAGTGTCAGGCTTAAGCAGCATAACATTCCTAACCTACAGAGACATTATGAGTACACTTTTCATCCACGAGACAGGGAGGAGCAGCACATGAACTCTAGGTGGTGTTTCCTACCAAAGCGTCAATGAGGAAGATTAACATCACTAAAAATCATCCATAACCCAGAGTGAACAATGACGGCTGGCATGCAAATGTGGCTGTCGTTTTGCACGGCTAAAAGAGGAGCAGACAAAAGCTATTTATCAGATTAAATATTAATCTGTAGCCACGAGCAATGGGGGAGCCAAACTCGGATTCAACAATGTAAGCAGTTAATCAGTGTTAAACATTGACCTATTTGGGTGTAATAAATGAGATGGCACTGCACGAAGGCAAAACCTCAGTTCAAACGTAATCCATCTGCTCCCCGTTCAGACACAGGGAGAAGAGACCTTTTCTTTCTTGATACTCACAGGAAATAGGAACTTCTTGATTTCTTCCATAGCATGGGCCATGCGGAGATAAGCTTCGGGCACCGGGGCAAACACCTCGATGAACACGTGCAGCTCCATGGACAGGTGGGCATATTTAGGCTCTCCGCTTCTCCTCAAGCTCTCTTCCTGTTGGGGGGAGAGAAGAACAACCACAATTTTAGTGGCAACTGGCACTCTGCTGATTTTCTGATGGAACAATCTGAGGAATACTTGACATCAATTCCAAATAATCATTTGCAGGTTGCTAGGGGCTCCTAAAGACAAATCAGCATAGCATCTGCCCCAAGTTTACAGTGCCGTGATTAAGCCAGCAGGAGATGCATAAAACAGATTAGCAGACAGACATGTGAATCCAGACACCTGTGAGATCAAAGTGAAAATATAATCACTGTGGAGCATCATGCTCCATGTGCAGTGAATTCACAACCTCTAACAACTTCAACTAACGGGAAATTACTTGTTACACGTATTGCCATCATGCATTTTAATCACCACCACACGGTGCTTCAACTTAATCCAACCAATTTCCACTACCAGTCTACTGGAGGACGACAACGTACAGAAGCCATTCACTTAATATCTATAACAAAGCCATTGTAACAGACGGAGCCGGGCAGGAATCCTTAACAGAAATTCTGCATTGTAATAGGAATTGGTTCTGAAAGCAAGAGAGAGCCTGTTGACAGAGGCAAAAAATGAACTGATCGAATTCATGACTGCTGTATTATAGCTTTGCTAAGAAGTAAATGGAGTTATCTTCCCGGCATGAATGGGATAAATGTCAGCTTCCATTACTCTGCTTTTTTGAGGACAAAAAGGAAAGTTCTGTCCATTCAAACCAACAAAGAGTCAGTATTTACAATGACTAAACACAAGTGGGCTAAATATACATCTTAAACTGCCACTATAAATGTCTCACATGGGCTTATCCGCACAAACTGTAACATGCAATTCTTAACATAAACCAACCAGCCCAAAAGTCACTCTTGGTTCCAGAGCCCTGGCAGAGTTAGAGGTCTTTGAGCTTTAGGAAGGTTCTTTCAGCTGCTAACAAAATACTTTAAAACAATGAAATGTATGTATAAATGTATAGGTATACTGCATGCATAATGTCAATTTTATTCAATGCTTCAATGCTATTTAATGCAAGTTTATCATTAATAATTTTGGTGTTTTAGGCATTTAATCTGTCATCTGGTTGGTAATCATTCATTTTGATGTTTAAACATACCTTAGTACTAACAAGCACTATGTTCATATGGTTTTAAGAAAACTAAACTCCAATCTTCAGAATTAACATTAGGACATTTCTCTGCCAAAAAAAAGTAATACAGGAGAAAATGAATGAAAACTATGGTTCAGTGCCAAACACTTTCGCATTTTAAGGTGAAATATCTAACAGATATTGACTATAATAATTAGGTTTTGTCTGAAGCAAATCAGTTGAAGAAACTGATGCGAACCATTCAAATGAAGTGCGTCACTACTGTGGATCCCACTTGAATATTTCACTTTTAAAACTGAATTTTAAACATGCAAAAGGTTGATTTTTGTAGTAACTGGCCTTCAATTTATCCATCACAGAATTTAAAGGATTATAAAAGCTTTTAAATATTGACAGAAGATTTTTCAGGCAAAACACCTCAAAATCAGCTTATAGAAACTGTATCAATGCAATCACCTTCCTGCAAGTTCCTAAATAAAACGAACCTCACATGCTGGTGGCTAAAGCCCAATTCACAACAAAGTGGTCTGATAAGTCACATTCTGCATAAATGTATTCACAAAGCTCATCATGGCTCAGGCAATGACCAGGACTAAAAAAAACCCCTCTAAAAAGAAGATTCATCTAAACGCTGTTCTCCTTAAAAACGGAACAGTTCGCTCCAATTTAGTAATGCACTGAACACAAGAGATATCATGGTCAATAAAATTATCATATGACCATTGCTACTGGGTATATTTTCCTTCCTTAATTAGGTATTCTTAATTAGGTCATTATGGTTTATAGTAATAGTTTCAACAAACTATTAGACTTTTCTCTATTGATAATGGGCAGCTATGAGCATAGACAAAAACTGTAAAGGGGAAACTATGAGAAGAAGACTTCGCTGTTTAGGTCAGCTGCAGTTTGAGCTGGTCTTGGAATAGAAAAACTAAAATAGTTTATGACTCCAGCTCCCGTCAGTGAGAATGAAGCGTTCTGCCTCCTGTGATGGCTATGTACCTGAGCTTTGTCTCTCATGGAGCCTTTCCCCAGCACTGAGATCTTCGCCCCCGTATCCTCCTGCAGTCTCTTGATTGTGTTCCCCTGAGGCCCCAAAATCTTCCCAACAAAGTTGAACTGCAAAAGGAGAGGCAAGATTAAAAACAATTACTTTTAGTGAAGAGAAAAACAAACCAAGCTTCACTCAACTTGTTTTTTTATGAGCTCGACATTCAACAATATTTTGATGTCCGTGATCAAGACTAGATTAAATGACTCAGCCACAAGCCAGGGATACAGTTTGTCTCTGCAGTAAATTTATCCAGAATATAAATGCCAAATAACTCCACCACAGAAGACAAGTTAGTTTCAAGGGAGTCTACTGGAAACCTGTTTCACCATCCAGAATCAGCAGACTTCTCCCATAATTAAAGTCTGAAATTTCTACGTCACATTCAGTTCTCTGACATGAAATATATTCACCTTCTGTAAAACTAGCATAAAACATTCCAAAACGGAGTAATTGTTTTATTATTTTAATGGCAAATTCATTTCCTTCCCCCAAAAAAGGGATGTGATTCAGGATGTATCCTGCCCAACTGTCATTAAAAACTCAAGAAGACGAATTCCAAATGTGTGAGTAAAGGAAAATTTAAGGGAGAAAAACCCACAAGGGAAGGGAGAAAATAACACAGCAGAAATGACTAAATAAAAAGCTAGAGAAATACCGAAAGGTATGCAGACAATGTATCTTACATAACAGGCCGCAAATTCAGCACATAAAAGAAATGGGCACTTTTTAAAGGAACACACAACTAGTGTTTCCCAATTCCACTACTCCAGGTCTATCCTATCAACTGCATGTTATTTGTCTGACTAAATAGCAATCTGAAGACATTTTAGGAGACATTTCTCTAAACTTTCTTCCTTCTGCATGTGTTCACTAGACCAGCTTGTGAACACACTGACACTACAATTTTGCAGATAATTAAATCCACAGTTAATACAAAAATTGCAACAATTTCTTGTCCATAGATATTTTACCATGATTAGGATCTGTCAGACTATTCACATCACTCAGCAGAAATTACAAGTCCGTAAAGGTGATGCCCTTACCTTTGGGTACTGTTTGACTGGTATCAGAACTCTTTCTTTTAGTTTGATGTTCTTTGTTGCGAAGAGATCCAGGTATTTTTCTGTGTCTTTATCCGTGTCCTCTTTCTGAACCCTCTCAATTTCTGAAAGAGAAAATTAAGTCACAGCAGCCAGTGTTAATCATACGAGCTCAAGGTTCTCTCTTTTGCATTCATGTCCGCGAGAGCCTGATGTAATTCCTTCGTCTGCGGTCATCTATAAACAGACTCAGAGGAGTCAAGCTCTGAAATACCTTCTCTGTGATCAATCAACAAAGACACAGACTGTTCTCTTGATCAATGACCCACTTTTACATCAATATAGATATTTATGAGTTTCTGGACACAAAACAATAATACAGTTCAGACAAGCCTTGCACACTGAGCTCAGTCAGATAAGAGGTTAAAATGTGGGAAATAGCTGATTCTGAATCCGCCTAAGCATCAGCTTCCCTCATCCACAAATAAGACAAAAACCCAGCAGCAAGTATTACCACTGTTCAGCTATTAACCTCAGGCACTTTAAAGGGTCACAGGTTTGGCAACACAAATGGCACCTTCAGTGACACATGGGAGAAACATCATTGATCATTAAGGCACCTAAACCAATGAGTTAATGAACTCTAAAGAAGCAGATCAGCAGTTTGCTGCTGCCGGAACGACTGCAGGACCCGAATGACCTGTCTGCAGAAAAAGAGAAACTAACAGGAGAGCATTATGTGTAGTGTAAGGAGCTGGACTCCACATACAGCTGCAGTCCTATTGGACTGCTGATCTAAAACATCTGGTCTCTGCAGAGACTCAGGGGGATTACAACTAGACATTTCCTACAGGAAAAAGAAACCATATTTAACAGTCAGCGCCACTACACACCGCCTTCTACAGCCAAGATGCCAAACTAACAGAGGTTCAATTCATCTCTGCCTTGAGCCGAGGCACCACAGAAACACAGAAAACAGTGGATCTAAATAAGAACAATGTGGAAATGACAATGGCCACACAATATATAGTTTCAGCATCATTGTGATGTTCACATGAACAAGGCATAGCGCCGTTAAGTGAGGTAACAATCATGTTACAATCTTGTTTACAAATTCATTAAAATGAAAGCCAGGAAAATCAGGCTTTACAAGAGAGGTCAGTTTGATCTCATTTAAAACAAATTATGGATCATTGGACAAAGAAACCATTTAGCTCTTTTTTTTGTTATTACTCCACTGCAGATGCACTACTGTAAAATCAAACAAGTTGTTCTAGAACTACTGTATTCCTGACCTTTAAATAGCTACTGGAGTATTTCTATTTAAAAATTAGTAACTTGCAAATGCATTGTATTGTTATATACTAAATATATCCGAGTTAATAATATTGCAATATTATCCATCTCTAATTATGACCCATTATTAAGCGTTTAAAATTGTTGCCATTCTTAAAGCCATTACCGACTGGATTTTAAACTCTTAGATATAAACAACGAACGTTTCGGCATCTCCGCGATTCAACAGACTTCCCTACTTATTTCCCATCTCGTCCCTCATTCCATGCTTGCTGGAGTTTCCAGTACAGAACTGAGCTCATCACTTTAGTGGAAAAGCCGCGTCCGTAACGAGGCGCTCGCGCGACGGAACCAAACAGCGGGAATGAAGCTCCGCACGCGCCGCGACACCCCCACGCGACGTCCGAACTGCGAATATGCGCCATTCCTGTTTCCGACAGACCCCGGGAGAACGTCGAACCTTTCCACCGGGTCATACTGGGCAGTTTAAAAAAAAAAAAAAAAAAAGCCTGTCCCGCGGCGACGGAGGTGAGGAAAATTCGCCTCCACGTGTCCGCTGGCGAAAAAACAAGGTTCCCCCGTCGTCGCGATGCTGACCGTAGCGTCACCTACAGACGACGCTAACTCTGCTTAAAACGGTTTACAAAGGACGCCCTCTGTCCCGGAGCACTATCCTGGGTTACGTTCTCACCCCCCAGGGGGTACAGCTCTTTTTAACAAATGTGCATTCCGCCTCAACCTCAAACCGCTCGGGTCACGTTAAATCTTAAACAAAAGAAGCCACGTTATTTTTTACCTGCATTTATAAGTTTCATGGCGTGCACGAACGACGAGTCCAGGCTGTCTCTTTCCGCCAGGAGCTGCGGGAGGTACTTGTTCTCATTCTCCATTTTGAGTTTGTGAATAAGTTAATAAAGCAAATCAAGTCGGTTGGAGAGCTCGGGCGAGGGACGAATCGGGACAAGTCCACAAGGCAAGCTAGCGCGTATCCACTTTCCAGCGACGCTTTACATGAAGTACACAGATGGGGAGCGAACGGCGTTGCCGAGCAGCACACTGGCCCAGTTCTCCGGCGCGCGGCGCGGTGGAAATGGAAGAACAATAACGCTCGCCACCGACGAAAACGGGCTTCGGCGAGAGCGGAAGTGACGTCACAGACATGCAACCGTTACCCGGACCGCCCACTTGGACGTAAAGTTTTTGTTAAAAAAAAAAAAATGGAACGAGAAGCGCTTGTCAGTTATTGGGTTTAGCACGTTTTCCCGTGTTTTCCTAACTTGTTTTAGGTTTAATACACTAAACCGATCATTAAGCCTTTAAGAATATAGACAAATCAATAACATAAATTAACAAAAATCTATTGTTAGGACTGGAAGTGACAGATTACAACTACATACGTTACTGTTATTAAATCGTTTTCCGGATACTTTTATAAGTATATTTTGTTCTTTTATTTACACTTGACTGCAGATTAAAGTAAGTAATTTACTCCTTTTAAAGTGACATTGAGTTAATATTCAAAAGCTTTCCCAGCTATTCGGTAGTCTGCGTTCAAATGCGATTGTTAGTTCCCACAGTAGCCTTATCATCCGAGGGAGATTATTTAAAACTTAACAGACAAATAAATAAATAAAAATCAGTTTATTTAAACTGAACTAGAAAAGTTGTAATCGAGTATTATTTCAGCAATGTAACAATAGTTGTACTTAAAAAATATATTAAGTTCTCTTTCCATAACTACATATTAGCACCTCTTTCCACCGCCATATATTAGTGTGTATTTAGATTAACAGCGTTTTATTTTCGTTCTGTAAATGAAGTAAATGGAGGCGTCTAGATTATTTGAAATAGTCGCCGACGAGTAAATTCAGTCCTGCGTTATTTCACTCATTTTGGAGAACGGAGTTCTTGACCTTTCCAAAGAGCAAGCCAATCACGCACTAAAAAGCGAGAACGTTGTGGATGAGTACTAGTAAGGGGCAAAAGGTTAATGTTTGCTGCCCCCCTGTGGTTCAAGCAGCAACTGGTTTCATAATCGCGAAGAGTTTTTCTTTTACTAACCCCACATATTTAATTGTTTTTTATTTTTATTTTACAATATTTAAATTAGTTACAGTATAAATATTTGTTGCTCCTTAGTTTATTAAATTAGATAAGATTCGAAAAATACTGGAGATATGGGCGTTGTCTGCTAACATACTGTAGCTTACATGCTTTTCAAGGAGACTTAAGGGCCTCACTAAAATATTTTATCTCACAACTGATTCTCAACTACAGTGACATTATGAAAGGCTACTACTAATATATGGTACACAGTTTAATTATCTAACATCTAATTGCTATTATTACAACAATTTCCCTAATTTCAGCAAAAGGTTATGTTTTCTGTTAATACAGTTTTTAACTGTACTGTAGACTGGGGTCAGGTGTTGGGTCAAGCATCGCTTCCAGCCATCCTTTTTGTTCTGTGAAAGCTTTCAGAGCTGTCATACCTGCTTAAGTCTGTTGCCCTTCTTCCCTGTTCTCTCTCTCTCTCCCTCCTTACCTCCCTCACTCTCACTGTCCTTCTGTATTGTCAAAATAAGGCAATGAAAATATTTGACCGCTATAACATGGTTGAATTGCACAAATGAAATGCACAATTTCACTGTTTATTCTTGACCTTTTCATCTATTTGATCCAAAATCAAGTCAAATGGGTTATTAAGCACAGGTTCTTTTCTCAGCCTCCTTTAAATAACTCTGGAAGTGCTTTGAAGTTTTCATGAAAAGTTTTCATTATTGAAAACATCTTACTTGGATACATCAGTTTAGTAACACTATTTCTATCCTATGTTGGGTTTCTTAAGCAATCCTCTTTACTCTGTTTTGTTGACTTAGCTCTTAGCCCTTCTTCCAGTCTTTTTGTACTGGTTAAGTGAATTTTCTTATGTTTGCACTCATCCAGTGGTGCCTTAATATCTTTTTTCATCGGCCGTCTGTTATGCAAACCAGTGAGCCTTGTCATATAATTTGGCTGTTGACCGTCTGCCACACATGATTCAATTCAAACCACTCTTAATACATATTTAGTAGAAACCTCTAATAAAAGTGTTTTACACTATAATAAATTAAAGCAAAATGGTTTGTTTTAATTCTAATGTGAGCTGAAGTTTGGTGAGGGAGAACTATAATAGCAAACTTAACCTAGTTATTTAACAAGCTTTTAATTGGCAAACTCTTTGTCAAAGGAAAACTCTTTACCTATTAATCCAATGCTGTCAGCTAAATATGTAGAAAGAAGTACAGTATGTTGATTATTAGAGTTGGTTAATTCTAGATTGATCTTAATAAAATAAAAAATATATAATGTAATAAATGCTATGTTTTGTTGCTGGAGCTTCAAAATTATGTTATATTAAATATACCATTTTAAGATATTTAATATAATTTCTGTTGAATGATGTCTGGTCCCTCAGTCGTTCCCCTTTAACAATCCTACTTAACGAAAGGGGTTTTCCAGTGACATTCAAAAACAACAGAAAATAGAATTGCTTTATCACAATGAACAAAAGACAATACATCTAATATAGCAGCCACAGATACATTTTTCTGTGTCTATCATTGTAAAAATGAAGGTTTAGGAAAGAAACAGCCCTGCTGAAAGCTTTGCTTTGTTCATGTTTCAGGCTTTGTTCTCTGAGCCCCAAGTGTTGCAGCTGCACATAAAACTGCCCTCATGATGTGAATAGAGCCTTGTTTCTCCAAATTAGCGAACAAAATCTCTGAGATGCATTGTGTTTCCCCCGATGTCCTTATATCACTGATACTGGCCATTTGGTCTCTTTAATCTCTTTCTTTTACTGATAAAAAGACAGACTTCTACAGGTCAGACTTTTCACAGTTCCTCAGTTCTGATGTAACTTGTGTGGAGTCAAAATAAAATGCACTGATGTGAGAGGTGCCTAAATAATAGATTAAACACATATGTGATGTCCATAACATTGAACATTTTCTTCATTTCACAACAGAGAACGTAACTCAGAAACCTGATCATTTATCAGTGGCTGTTTTGATTGCTTTTCACCTGTGAAAGCCCCCAGGCATCCTGTTCTATGAAAAACAAGAAAAGGGATTACACATTCCACCAGATACACTAATGATATACGAATGATCACTTCAAAGAGCATAAATTTCAAAGCTTTTATATACACACACATACACTCCCTCGCTGTGAGGGAAAGAGAAAAACACAGAAACCTGCTTTTTTTGGCTTTGTTCTTTGATCAGTGTGCATATCCGGGATCTGCACACGCTGCACCTCTGTGCTGGTTTCTGAACCAAACCTCTAATGACAGGGAGAAGGTGGAAAAGGTCCAACTGTTCGCCTCAGCTGGTAGCTCAGACTGTCAGTGGCAATAATGATCAACAACAAAAAAACATCCACAACGTAAACTGTAGAGTCTAAACTATAGTACATCTAAGATTGAAATCACATTGATAAGATACTCTAAAGAGTGATTTTGGTTCTTGAAATTATATTGGGATTGTGTGAACCTCCCCGGTTGGGATTAAGCGGTTCGGATGATTAATGAATGAATGAATGAATGAATGAATGAATATGAAGGTCATTACAACAGTGGTGTATTGGTCTGACCAACTGCAACCTTGCATTGTTGGTGGCCTGGTGGTAAAACATGAGTGCAGACCAAGAGGATGTGGATTCAAGTTTGCCTGTGTTGTTCCACTACTGAATCCCTGATTAGTGCATTTAAGACCAATGTGCTCCAGGCAGACTATTCTGTAATTAGAAAGGTATGTTGCTTTGGACAAAAACATACAAAATCAATTACATTTTAGGTAACATGTTTTTATGAAAGTGTATGTGTTCAATTGCCGAAGGAAAAGCATCGCAGACTACTTGAAAATGCTAAGTGAGAGAAAACCAAGGAAGCAAAGCATAGAAAGCAGGGTTACTTTTAAAGAAGAAAGGTTTTTTGATATCGACATTTTTCTAGTGTTGATTTTCCAATCATCAACATTTCTGGTCTACTATTAGAGAAGATTTAAAAAGACTGGTGTTACCATGTACATAAAGAGTTAACATAGCAGTTAAATCATGTGCATTTATGCACATAAATTTCCTTAAATACATGAACACTTTCTGTTTTTAATAGCATGCCGCATGAAATGATTATGTATGTGGTTTAAGGTGTAATTAATGTCAGTTTCATTCACCGATACACTAGCTGACAGTCGTTAACCCTAATATTCCTTTGGGACGTCTTTTGACCATTTCCCATGATGCTTCTCTTCTCTGGCATCTCTGATTGCTGCTGTGTTCATGGAGCCTAACCTCTAGTCCAAGTCTTGACCATGGCTGTCTCCCAGCATCAGTCAGCTCTGGCCTTTAGCTGGGCTGGCTACCTCAGGGTGAATGACTGTGTCTGGACTGCTGATTTTTCCAAACAAAATATGCATGATGTAGACAAGCATTTTGAGTGAGCCTTAGGCCTGGACTGTACTGAAAGAGGCAGAGTGTTGGCCTGCACTGTGCATTCTGTTTAAACT
Organism: Distichodus sexfasciatus; assembly: GCA_032718565.1. Classification (NCBI taxonomy): domain Eukaryota; kingdom Metazoa; phylum Chordata; class Actinopteri; order Characiformes; family Distichodontidae; genus Distichodus; species Distichodus sexfasciatus. The sequence goes on along the minus strand of JAVGVS010000010.1, from coordinate 4,600,287 downwards.
CAGGTAGAACTTGCAGCTCCTCTGCACTGTACAACATAAATATACTAGCATGGCCCTAAGTCTAAAACATGGTCAGACGCGAGTTGTCGTTTGTATCCTATAATTTCCCTTCCCTTGACTCCAAATCTGTTTTGTCCTTGAGGTTGCCTCCCAGCGTTTGTGATTGGCATTCACGTTGCTCATTCTCGTCCTTCGTTGGGCAGCGTGCCAACGCATTAAGGGCCCTTTTAATTACCTACGAATCAAGATTAGTTCCCTGGTCGCCTGTCTGAACAGCTTCTCTTTTTTTCTCCTCACCGACTCCAGGCAATCTGTCTATTGGAGCAGAGTAGACAGTTAAGCGAGTCCAAGGTCAGTGACATTATAGTTCCACAGACCCCCCAAGGGAGGTGCTTAGTGGCTAGCATGCTAAAGGTGCTAATTAGTGCTCACACACAGTGCATATTCAAAGAGCCGACACTCGGGGAGACGCGGCGAGAGCTCTGTCTGAACCTATGCATTGTTAAAAACCCTGCAGCATAAAGCGGTGGTAGGCTGCATACGAGTACCATGTAATTGGACAAAAAGCAAGACAGGGGAATGTAAGACAGAGATTACCTAAAAGGGAAAGGACAGGACAGAAGTGGAGGAGGAAAGCGCATGGACAGTCTATTCCCCCATGCCTGGTCAGACTATGTGCGATCCTAATCGCTTGTCAGCAATTCAACAAGAGCACTCGGAAACCTGACAGCTTGACCTTGAGTGCAGTTATCACCCCCCCGAGTTCTACCTCATACACACACACACATACACACGCAGTGTGAGTGCACACACACAAACACAGTACCACAGCCAAACAAACCAACATGCAAAGGACAAAGACTGTAAGTGACACAGGAGACATGAGGGGAGGCAGGGGATTTGCAGATGAGACAGCAAATCCAACACTAAAGCCCAAAACATACTCACAGGATCTGAACAAATTTACATATGACTAGAGTAAAATTGGCTTTGCAATGACAGCATTGAATTGATGTCATCAAGAAGCCAAATAACCAGCACTTTTCCCCTCTGAAGATATGCAGGTTTGGTCCTGGCCATTACTTGAATGCAGAGGTGGGCAAAGTAGTTAACTTCATTACTTAAGTGAAAGTACAGATACCACTAGTCAAATGTTACTCCAATACAAGTGAAAGTCGTACAGTCAAATATTTACTTAAGTTAAAATACTGAAGTACTTGTTTTAAAAATACTTAAGTATTAAAAGTACATCTTTTACCGCATTGTTGCATTATTGCCACAACACTTATATCTAATGCCTCTGACTAGCTTGTAGAACTTGTAGAATAAGGAATTGATAAAATGTTACAGAATGAAACACATCCTACACTGATAAAGAAAACCAGTCATTAGTTAATTTAATTAATTAATTGTAAGACTACAGACCAAACAAAACAGCATGGTAGTGTTCTGACACAGCTCTGGCAGTGTGAGCACACATATATGTGTTTGTTAATCAGGAGAACAGTGTAACAGCTGTAAATGCAGCCTGCTCAGAAAAGCAACATTCCAACCTGCTTAAAACTCAGCTCTACACCTCTAGTTTCATAACTTTCCAACAGCAACAATGTTTTAATCAAGACAGAAAATGGCAGAACTGTCTGAACCTAGTTTTATAGGTATAGTCTACAGGCGTAACATTACCCTACTGATTACTGATAGACTGTCAAACAACCAATCACGTTTTAGAAAAGGGGGAATAACATCCACTTTATCCACAGATTTGAAAGTAATGAGTAACGAGAACCTTGATAGCAATGTAGTGAAGTAAAAGTACAGTATTTGTCTTTAAAATGTAGTGAAGTGGAAGTCATACGTTTCCAAATAAAATGCTACTAAAGTGAAGTACAGATACTCAAAACAGTTTCACTAAAATTTCATGGCATGAGTAGGTGGTGTAGAGAAAACTTTTAGGCATACAGGTTTTCTCTCTACATTCTAAATGGATACAGTCCGGTCCAGGAAGCTTTTGAAAATATCTTCCAGACTAACAAATTTGAGGAAATCTGGGGACTTGACTAAGGGAACACGCTGTACAGATAGGGGATGGTGGAGTGGCAGAGAGCGATAATGCACATGAAAAAAAGCACACCCAAGAGAGTCCAGAGCGACATCCCAACATGACATCATAGTTATTCTCTGTTCTGACAGAGCTAATGGTATGAGGAGCTTCATTTTAGATGTTACTAGGCACAGAAGACCATCAATAAGGCATGGATTATGCTGTGGTGAATTCACAAAGCAACTGAATCATTAACCCACGCCTTTTCTTCAAGGGGTACTGATTTTTTGATGCAGTCTATTTCTGGAAAATGTGTAATAATTCATGTAATTTGTATCCTTTAAAATACTCTTAAAATATTCACATATGGAATTGTACTTTACTCAGAAGGACTTTTAAGCTTTACTTATTGACATGAAAACAGAAAGTCAGGTTAATTTTCATCAAGTCACAATGATTTAGACTCAGTTTACTGTGCATTTCAAAGCACAATATGGAAAGAGGATAAAAAAAACTGAGGGAAAATAAAAATTTTACATTTTAAATTTTTTATTTTATTTTAAAGAACATTAAAATTAAAATGACTTTAATGGACAACTATAGGAGAGAATATTATTGAAGTACAATACTAAAGACAATCACCTATAGCCCCAACCTTGTCACATCTAATGTGTAAATGATTTAAATGTCATTTCTCTTCACCATGCCCTCATTTAATAAGTTCAGTTTATTTCTGTTGAAGCGTTTGGAACAACAGTGGAGTGACTCTAACAGTAAGGTCCAATGCTGTTTTGGAAGCTGCTGTATGAGTAGAGATATGACAGATTCAGGACAGGTTTTTCGAGGTTCTTCCAGCACTTGCCACAAGCTGAATTAGGTCATGCTGCAAAAGTCTGGGTGCCAACTATATAACTTGTCATCCTTCAAACTCCCTGTACTGAAAACTCTTTGTTTTATAGTGTGCATTATATTATAGAAACGTGTGCTGTACTTTTATTAAAGAGGCTCACATCAGTAGGTTTAAACAACACAAAGCACAAATAAGTAAGTTACTAAATAAATGTTATAGAACAGCACAGAGTGGTATAAAAAATGTCTAAAATATAACTTTCTTGGCTTAAGGACCTAAGTCAACATCCAGTCACATTTTAATTCTATCTGTTCAGTCAGCAGGTGAACCAATTATTCCTAATCTGAAGAGTGTATTAAATGGGGACAAAAACATTCTGAACAGGACTTGATGCACCTGAGTGTCACTTTCTTGGTTTTTTTGAAAGCCTTGATCTTTTTATTATTGCATGAGAGAAACTTCCACATTTTTACATTTTTGGACTTTAAAAGGGAAGTGGCATCCCAGTTTATCTAGTCCTGGCCAAAGGTATTTTATCACTGCAGACTTGAACTAATAATTAGTTTGCTGAAGTGAGTAGTATTTAGTGGAACAAGGCCTCTTCACAATAGTGGAATAGCAGGTGTCTATGCAACCATAACAGATTGCGGAAGGTCAAGGAGAACAAACTAAAAGAGTAAGAATCTTGAATAATTATGAACTTTGCTGCCATCTGTTGGCTAAGCTTTATATACTGTATATATGAATATAGCTCCAGAATATACTGTATATACAGTGTATACAGCTTCTAGGTTCATAACCAAGTGTTCTATGGTTAGCCTCCACCATCCAGTTACCTTTCTAAATAAAAAAAAATAGCTGTCTTGGTAAACTATTCTAATTCCAATATGGCACGCGTTTTGATTGACATTTTGTGGGGCTTCAATTATTCTTGCAGCGTAGATTTAGTCATGCAGTGTTTGCTCCTTCCAAATATATGCAAGCTCACATTTAATCATATCCTTTGTCATGCATGGAATGCAGTTTCCAAATTCACAGCCAGAGTTTTTCTAAATTTAGAAAGGGCTCCCCAGACCATTATCCTAGAGACGGGAATAAGACTGGAGTACAACCTGGCATGATATTCACTATTTTTCTTTGTAGAGCAAGGACTGGTGCTGTAAAACATCACTATTCTGAGCTCATGCTGAGATGCTCCCTCTGGGTTTGTTGTAGGAAAAGCTGCTATAGTTTGGCCACGGAACAATCTTGGAAAAGTGCCGCTCTCTAGTGGTGAAACTGAAAAACAAACGGAGACAAAAATCCCTTCATGAAAGCATTGTCTATTAATTGATTTTTTTTTTGTTCACGATGATGAGGTTTCCACTTCTATCTATCTATCTATCTATCTATCTATCTATCTATCTATCTATCGAGACAGAGAGAGAGAAACCACACCCATTATTTATTTCAAGTGTTTTAGTAATTGTTAACTGTATAGCTCTGTACAGTTCTAATGTTATATAATGTTATATGTTATATTCTATAATGTTATATAAGATTCACTACGAAATTGTGTGAATCGATTTCTGAAAACACTGTACAATTTCATGGTAATCATTATTATTAAATCAATTAAATAAGCCAGCTAATGACCTAAGATCTTAATTCAGTGAGAATTTTGTTCAAATTGGAAGAACACGAATCTCTGGAGGGAGGGTTTGTCCCACTAATCTGATTCCCTGTTCACATCACTCCTGCACATCACTCCTGCATCACAGACTTGTGGATGCTTTAGACGCTCACCTGTGAGTCAGAGCAAGCGGCAACCTTACGCAAATACGATCAACCAATCAGATAAAAGGGGCGAGGTCTCCTCCAGGCAGAGTGGCCAGATTGGGCAAAAACCCTCCTATATGCAACATTCAAAAGGGAAATTTGTGTACTACCGTAGCTTAAAAAAGTAGTATTCCTATTCCAAGTAAACCAACTGCTTTCAAATTTAAGTAAAAATGTAAGTAAAAACAATATATTACTTAAATATGTTGATAAGATACCATGTTTAACTATATAACTCTGTCTCCAGTCATAAGCCATCTTGATGACTTGAAGTTATTTTGGATCAAACCCAGAAACTATAAAAAGAAACTTTTCTATAAAAAGAAACTACTGACCGCCAACTGACAGTAATAGTTAATGAAATACTTTTTAACTTATATTTCTCATTACTGAATATTGACCCATTGTAAAATTTAAATACTACTAATAATAATCAAAATGTGTCAGGAAGCTTGGAGAATAAGTCGCTATTAAAATGTCTGAGATACTTTAAGTAGCTTGTTTTTAATTGATTAGTTAGCTCTGGTGTCATTAATAATAATTACTATTTGCCAAGCTAGTTTTGGAGTCCTGCACTTGTCTCATCTCACTGCTGAGTTGCTGCGGAGAATCTGGCAACCTTCTGTAGACCGGCTGGTGCTCCGCTGACGCGTTTCATTGAGCCGCTGGGCGCCTGTATCGGCTAGAATTCTGCGCTTTGTTTCTGACTAACAGTCAGTGTTGTGTGTCATGTAATTGGGATAGGGCGGACTGAGCTTTTATACGCTTGCTCGTCGCGTTGTGAACATATCAGCCGTGATGGCGTGCGGCGGATTCACCTGCTCCAAGAACAGCCTGTGTGCGCTCAACATCCTCTATGTGGTGAGTAAAGAGCCGCAGCCGAGCGAGCAGCAGCACCATATGGGAGCGTTTAAAGCGGCGGCTTTCTGCGGTTTTCTCGCGTTTTCACCCCACGGCTCCTCTGTGGCACTGTTGGTAAATAATATGGGCCTCGGTGAGTTTATATCAATAATTCAGAGCGGGTCATGGTGTGGATTGAGGCGGTTTGGGTTTCACACTGCTGCTGCTGCCTCGATTTATCGCGTTTCCTCTCCAGGGTGGGCACAGCCACGTCCTGCTTTTGTTCCGTCTCTGATTACGCGCCGCTGCTGTTTTCCTTTTTGTACGTTCCGTGAATGATCTGATGTTCTTGTGTGCTTCATGAGTGGGGTGAGGAGCAGCACGGCCTGTATGTGTTCAGATAACAGTTCTAGTGCCATTATCTTATTATACGAGGAATGTAGACCCTGTGTTCACCGCCCCACTGAACTCATTATTATCACCTCCCTTAGTTTATGGCAGGGAGCAGGTCACATGTCTTATGTCTTACTGGGCAAGGTTCACAGCTTTATATATATGTAAACTTTAACAAACACCTAAAATAGTTTTTTTTTTTCATATCCAAAGTATATGTTAATAGAATAGTTTTTCATAAAAATATGAGAGAGTAGGTAGAATAGGTATTTTACATATATATGAGATATGAGAGTAAAAGTTAAAAAATGTAGACTAGACAAGATACTTATGTTGTATCTTATTTTATAATATGCAAATAATTTTCTGTGGCTCTTGTTCAAACTGTGCCCAAACAAATGTACAACTTTACACTTGGTAGTGATTTTCAAGTTTCAGTTTGACATAAAACATTATTCAACTTTATTTAGGATACTTTATTTGTTAAATGCATAAGTATACAAGTATAGCATATGGTAAAATATGCCAAACAAAGCTGTTTATTTTTATTAGTGTAGTGTCATAAAACACTGGAAAACACATGTAAAGCAGCTTATACTCTTTTTAGAGTATGCAAATAATTTTGTATAGCTGTTATAAGGGTAAATTATGCATAATTTAGTGTAAGCAATACTCTGATTTCCCTGAGTTTACAATTATTCAAAAAATGTCTTTTCCACAGTAACAGGAACATATCATTTAGCCAACTGGTCATAAATTAAAGTAATATGCATTTAATAAGATTTTCTTTTAATCTTATTCTAAATTAACCATTACACTCAATATACTTTTAAGGTTAACAAATCATTCCTAACATTGACATTTTTGTATTACATTGTACTTCTCGAGCTGTGAAAAAAAAACTTTTGTTGCAGTCTCTCTTTTTCTTAATTACTGTCTCACTCTCTCTTACCGTCTCCTGATGCTCTTGGCCTCGGCCCCTGTCTCTCCTCCTGCAGATGGTGAGCATGCTAATGATTGGCATCGCTGCATGGGGGAAATGGTTTGGCCTGGTCTCCAGCTTCCAGGTGGTCGGGGGCGTCATTGGGGTCGGGGTCTTCCTCTTCCTTGTGGCTTTGGCTGGACTCACTGGGGCCATAAAGCACCACCAAGTTCTGCTGTTCTTTGTATCCTTCATGCTGAGGGTGTGCTGATACACACAGATAATCATTATGAAGAAGCATCATGTGGGTAATCGTTTAGGATACCGCTGCACAATATTTTGTTTCAGCATCATCATCGTGCAGTAGTCACTTCTCAGGAAGTGCAATACCAAGAAAAGCAAATTAAGTTAGAAATGCAGTCATTTTTTGCTGCTTGATACAAAAATCATTAGAGTCTTGTTTTCTATAAGTAATCTACAGGAGGGATTTTTTTTGTCTATGGTAATCTGATTTAAAGGTTATCTTTAAGTTCAAGAATTAATGTTCTGTATAAAAAAAACTAGGATTAAGATCAACATTTTATACTCAGAAACACTCCCCTACAAAACTGTTTAAACAATTCTAAAATGATTAATTCTTTTCAGGATTCAGGATATGGGTGTCACACCACATCACAAACTGAGGAGTATCTCGCTGTGGAAGAAGAGAAGCTCCAGGACTGGCAGTTGTTAATGAACCAGCCTCATCTTTACCACTATGTCAGCATAAATCCTACAAGCTCAATCCGATGGACTGCTTTGAAATTTGAGGATGAGCTTGTGGTTTGACACAGTGGGAAAACTAACTGATTGCTCCTCTGAGTAAAACGATACTCTGCGTGCAGTGTCTCTGTCCACTTCTGTACCTAGAAGAGTTCAGAACAAACAGGCGTGAGATAAAAACTCAATATTCTAAACTAACTGAACTCAACCATTCCTTTATCCTCCTTAATGCTGATTTATTAGTACATGATAATCCTGTTCCTGGTGTTTGTGGTTCAGTTTGCCGTATCTAGCGCCTGCTTGGCCATCAACAAAGAACAGCAGGTAAGGACTGGTCAGAACTATTATTCCATCTCAGCCTACTCTGGATTGAAGAGAAATAAATTGTTACCTGAGCCTAAGCCCTCACTTAGGGGACATCAGGTTCTTATGCTCTATATTATGTATGAGTTCAAAACATACAGAGTTTACTGGTTATGAAATATTGAAAGGCTGTGCTGTCTGCTTTTCCCAGTCTGCTGTCACATGGGCACACTGGACCGTTTCGCAGTACACGGAGTATTTTTAGAAACTTTTTTCCAGTCTTTCACCACATAGCTTGTCTTTGTAGGTTTGTAGTCTACTAATGTGTTAGATTAATAATGATAATAATAATGATGATAATAATAATAATAATAATTAATTATTATTAATATTATTATTATTATTATTATTATTATTATTATTATTATCAACCAATCTGAGCTAGTCTGAGCTATAATAACATTTGATGTTAGGGTTATATTATAAAGATCAATAAAAATTGAAAAGAGACAGACAGAAGGCAGATACGGCTCGGTTGTTATGGGTTTTGTCAATGTGTAGTTTGTCAATTTTAATTTAGTTTGTTATACTTTTGTTCCGTTCATCACAGTAAGTGTTTTTTTAAACCTAATTATGGGGTGAGGACTCATATAAGAAATGTTATCTTTATATAAATAGAGAATATATTATATAAAAATGTTATTTAAATATGAATATAATTTTTTCCACTGTGTCAGATTTCACTTTGTATATATTCACCATACACACACACACAAAATGTTATTTCCCAGTGTCTGTTCATCAGACTGTTGCCTTTCTGTGTCTCGCATGTAGAGTCATCTGCTGGAGGTGGGCTGGAACAATTCTAAAACCACTCAAAAGGATGTGGAAAAGAGCCTGAACTGCTGTGGATTCTCCCATGTGGATGTCAATGGAACCTGTCCTGCTGTAATTCAAACTTACACACACACCTGTCTATATACTCTTTTATCTTACGGGCTTCAGTAGTTGATCTATTTTTCTGTTAGGCATTTTACTTTGCAATTTTGTTAGAGGTCACGTTTTAGTTCTCTCCATTCTACGTTCTTTTCATGTCACCTTTTTGTCAAAGCTTTTTAAAAATATTTAGACAATAATAATTATGTAGACAGTTACTTTCAATGGTATTTATGAGGAAGCCTATTGACTGACTACTTTAAGCTTCTGTATATGGTAGAAGGACAGAAGGAAAGTCAATAGAATATTCTCTTTGGGTGTAAGGCTGTCCTCCATTAAAGGCCCAAATCTATGCAATTCCTGCTATGCAGTCTATCGTTACCTTGTTTAAAACCTCTTTGTAGGAGAAATTACCTCGTTTATTCTGCCTTTTCCTGAATTGTGTACAGAACTTCCATTTCCCCGTCAGACATTTGATTTTGCAAAAAGGCATTTGTTGTGAGAAAGGCCTTATTTATGAATGATTGCAGAAGCGGTTAACTAATACTTTTGTGTTCACTGAGACAAAATAGAGTAAAGCAAAATATTTGAACATTTCAAGAAAATTTAGATGTTTTGAGCATTTTTTTTGTCGTCATCTGTCACCGAGTGTGTTCCAGGTTCTTATTAATGATTGTGCGTTGCTGTCTCCCCCTGCAGGCCTGTTTCTCTCACGGTATTTGTGACACCTGCGCCGCAAAGATCCAGCAGAACGCAGGGGAAGTGCTCCGCTTCGTGGGAGGAATCGGCCTTTTCTTTAGCTTCACCGAGGTGAATTTGCACCTCAGCACTGAATTGTGTTTATAATGTGATTCTGGATATATACAGTTTTTTACAATCATTTTTTAACACATGTTTCAGTACCATATTTACATCTTCAAAACACTTCACACGTTCACCGTATACATAGAACTAGAGCTAGACTGAGAATACTTTTAAGTCGTTTTCATACAAAATGCATTATGTGAAAACTTCTCTCAAAATTCACTAATACCTGAGACAACATTCATCACCGGCAATATTTGATAAAATTACAAAACTAACAAAATTGAAATATTTTAGATTTCAATCACTTTAGAAGTATGCTGCATTGCAACAAGTGAAACTGTTCGAAAAGCAAGAATTACTGTCATTACTATTGGACTTTTTGTGTATTGAATGCAATGTATTATCAGTTACTGTAATATATTATTCTTTTATAGTATACTGCACAAATTGCTGAATTGGATATTTATTGTATGAGTGTTTGTTACACTGCTTGCTGTGAAATGTCTTTGTCAATACTGTGTGAAATATAGAATATTTATCATAAATGTGCATTTTTCAGTGCTTCAAGATTTTAGTGTTTTTCATTGATTGTACTTTGTGTGACAAACTGGTCTTATTGGAGAGAGAGTGTGTGCTGTATTTATAGAAGCAGGGGTTACTTTTGCTTGAAGTGTAAAATGTCTGGGAGCTTGTAGTGCATTTTGGAGTGTGTGTGTATGTCACCCTGGATAAGAGCATCTGCTAAATTGGGGCAATTGGTAGCGTAATATTTAGGGAGTTGGCCCCGTGATCGGAGTGTTGTCTCGAACTCGAAGTGAGTTTGCCATTTGTCATTGCGAACACACCGCAGCACAGCACACAGTGCACCACAACAAAATGTGACCTCTGCATTTGACCCATCTGTGAAAGGGCAGTGGGTAGCTGATATGGGCAGCGCTCAGGGAGCAGTGCTTGGGGATGGTACTTTGCTCATGAGTACCTCAAATGTACCTTTACTGATGAATTCAAGCCTGCGACCTTCCGATCACGGGGTGAACACCCTAAACATTACTCTACCAACTGCCCACTGCCGGTAAAGGTGCCACTGAGATATGAGCAGGGCACCATCTCCAAGCACTGCTCCCTGGACGCTGCTCACTGCTCCTTCAAATGTAGAGATCACATTTCATTGTGGTGCACTTTGTGGTGTGCTGTGCTGTGCTGTGGTGTGTTCACAATGACAAATAATCACTCGCTTAAATGTTGTAAATGAAAACGATTGTAAAAAAAAAAAACTGTAATATAAGAGCTTTTCTGACAAATTTAATTCTGAACACTTCCATTCTGTGTTTGTAAATTCCATCTGCTCCCACTGAGGCAGACAGAACTTTGTCATCCACACCTCCTTACTTTTCTCTCCTTCCTTCCTTCCTGTTTTAGATCCTGGGGGTGTGGCTTACTTACAGGTACAGAAACCAAAAAGATCCTCGGGCCAATCCCAGTGCCTTCCTGTAACCTCCACCCGATGTGACTGGTCCTGTGCACTCGTCTAACCGCTGGAGCTGTCTAACGGACGGGTTGTATGTGTTTGCTTTCTCTGAAGAGGACATCAGTGCTCGCTTACGCTGCCTCGTGTGTGTTGATATTGAAGGGTGCAGTGTTTTGAGGCAAAAGAATCCTGCGCATTCTGACTGTATTTTTTTTTTTTTGGTTTGTTTGGTTTTAAGACACTTTCTGAATGGAGCTACTACTACTGTTACTACTACACCAAATGCCATGATGGAGCTGACACTTTATCTTATGCAGTAAAATACCTTAGACACTTATGGGCTCAACAGAAGCAATGACTTCGGAAAAAACACAATCCTTGTTTTACGGAATATGATCTGTGCTGACAAACATCAATATGTGTATACACAAAGTCCATATTCCAGTTAATGTATTAGAGTTTCTTAATTGCATTGTAATTTTTAATTCTTACATCCTGAGCACTTCAGTCCTGTGTGTACATACACCAAAAGGTCTGTGATGAGGACAGCAATAATGTTGTCATGCTTTTGATCAGCTCACATTAATCTGCCTCTTACTTGAAATTCTGCATGTCAGAAAATATTGATTTGCAAGTCTAGATGAAGAATGATCTCTGAATATGCGATTATGCAAAGTAAGTGGGAAAAAATCCTGCCTGAGTAACAGATAAAGGCCCTAAAAAATTGAAGGGTCTTGAATTTAAGTCATGTCTTGACAGTTAATCACTGACAGGTTTTGTGTAATTGTTTTATTTAGTTCATTTGTGCGTTTCACAGCTCAAACTTTGTGTGATTTCAGCTTGTTGCATGAGTTCTTCACTACAGTGTGCATTAATATCCTTTGGTTCTGTGAACTATGCACTCAATTTGAAAGAAAAACCACAATAAAGGATGGATACTCAGCTTTGTTGTTCAGTTTTTTTGTTTAGTGTAATTATAGGTTTTCCATAAGGCTGTTATTTCTCATAACTTTTAAAAAAACATTTCTCACAAAAAAAAACCCACTTTCCTCTTGTCCTGTAACCAGTCAGAGAATGACACGAACACTGTGAAAGGACAAAAGCTGCTTTAGGGCCTCATACCCATACCCAGGTGACAGTGAGAACCCGGAAAACACACAGTTTACGCTGATCCGTCTATATATAGTAGAATATAAAGCTACTCATGTTAATTTTGAGTTAAAAAGAATCAGTCAAGCAGACTGTAGTTCCTGGAAGTTTAAACTAGTTCACACATTTTCAGTGAGAGAATTGCAAGACCAGAAATTTCAGCACAACTTTTTTTTATTAATCCAAAAAAGCAAGCATCACTGATGCAGTACATTCGATGAAAAGTATTTGTCTTTAATGTTGGCAGTAACAGAATCTCAAAGTCAGTTAAAAGATTTTTTTACAGTGCGTCACTTTACATCAGTAAACAGAATTAACAAACAGAAACTCAACAGTGGTGAGATTTTCCTCTCTGAGACCCCTTTACAGCTCAGTTTTCAGGAACTTTCTGGCTCTCTGCATGTTGCTCAACACTATAAGAATGAGCAAAAATTACGTTAATGGCAAGAAATGTGGAACGGCTCCTTTAATGCTTGTTAAGAGATTATTTAAAGAAAAGGAGTGATTTGCTTATGTACTTACAGAGCTTCATGTCAGTGGGCTCGTAGGTGTACATGCGGTTGGAGTAGCGGCCGGTGATATCAGCCCTCACAGTCATTGAGGGATCTGGAGAAAAGCAGAAGGACATTTAATTTAGTTATTCCTTAGCAGAGCATAATAGGCCACAATTCACACAGAGGGTACACTCACCCACGAAGAGGATTCTGGGAACATACTGGCCGTCAGGAGACAGATGTTTGTCTGTGGTTTCGTACTGAAATGGAGAGACTTTTTTAGTACAGGGTATAAAAACCTAAGAAAAAAATGTTAAGTGTTGCCATTTTATACAATGTATATAATAAACTAAAAAATCACCATCAGGTTCAGAACGATGAAGTCCTCATCGGCCAGTTTCTGGATCTCTTTGTCCTCAGCGAAAGCTTTCTTCAGAGCTGGTGAAGCAACAGAACAAATATTTGCTCACCAAAAGTATGACAAAGTGACGTTACCTAACTTTAATTCATATGATAAGCAAATAATCGCTTTTCAGAACAGTGTGATGAACACGCTGGAGCCCGAGGCTGTCTTACAAGTTAAAACCTTATGAGTTAAAATCTTACACTGGCTGTGCGGGCAGTCCTCCAGGTGGAAAATAACCATGAGAGGCTTGTTCCTAAGGAAATGGTTTCATCTGTTAAACACTTCAAAGTCTATGTGTGATTAAGCCAACAATGCAACACACCCAACATATAAACTTTATGCAAATACAAATTCACACATTACAAGTGCCTCCAGAAAAACTAGGATTTTTGTTATTGCTCCAAATAAATGTAGTAGCAAAGCAAATGTTCCTCACTTTGACCGTGACCAGAACAGTGCCTCCTCATATGTTTGAGCCCAAATCATCTGGTCACCCCATCCTTAAATAGAACATAACCAAAAAAAAAGGTAAATAAAAAAGCCAATAAGAAGCAAAAGCCAAGGCATAATGAATTAAATTAAAATATTGAGTCATGTTCCCAAATGGTCCAATATTTCTTCATAAGCTTTTCACAAATGTCTCCTACATATTCCTGTAAGAAAAGCAGCCACGTGCAAGGTAGAATCTCACCTCTGGACAGCGTCTGGGGAAGTCTTTTCTCCTTCTTGACTGGATTCTTTTCTGGTTTCCCAGTAGCGGAGGTCACGGCCACCAAGACCAAGAGCACTGACAATAATCCTTTAATCATCTTGAGCTGGTCAAAATCAAAAATAATATTAGCATCAAAGTAAGAACGTGAAGGAAATAGTATACAGGACAAATAGGACAAAAAGTCCCAGGCATTTGGAAATCTCTCACCTGTTCTCAGGTTTCTTTTCAGCCTCTGTTCAGACTCAGACTCCTGGTCTTGCTGTGGCGCCGGTCTCTCACCTGAGCAGCATTTATACACCTGTTCAGCTCCCTCCCCTCCTCTCTTCTGGAATGTGTCAGTTTATTCCGTTGTGGTCCCGGCCATAAGTTCAGAACGTGTGTAGATAATATTTACTTTAGCATATATTTACTTTAAATTTAATTCATGTTTAATGCAGCTCTATTTGTAGTAGTTAAAACTGAGTTGCTGCGATGAAATCTGTAAATATTTTTGATGTCTTTGTATATAAAGTTGATCAATTTGATTAATTTATTCACTGATTTGGCACAGGTCCAAGGACAGGTCAGCACAATGTCATGAAAAGGAACTGAGCATTGTAATGATTAGGCCTTTTACGATTGGTTCAGGTCGGATCAACGACGTCAGCCTGGCATTAATGAGATTGTATTGTTACGACACATTAAGTATTAAGAGAAGGAGCAAAGCATATTTTATGGAGTAAAAGGTTTGGACATGTATGAATTACATCATCTTCTATATATACAACAAAAATGCATTTAAAGAGATACACTAATTACACACATGTGGATGTAATATTTATATATTCATTGATACAGCCAAAATGTTATACATTATACATAACTGGTTAATACATGCTGAATGGTTAGATATTATGCATTTACAAAAAAAAGCAATAGAGGTCGTTTACCAATATTTTTTCTTAAATTTGTTCTTATTTGTTGGTTAAGGCATTTAAATAGTATAATATTATACAACTGTAGAATTGAAGAGAGGCCATAAAGCTGTTTTGCACAAACATGTATGCAATAAAATTTATAATTTGAAGATTCAGAATGTCAAAACATTGTCAAAACTGCATAAATAGGTTTTATAAACAAGTTTATTCTTCAGAATGGTTGGTGAATGAGGCCTAAAAACTAAGCATTTCATTTCACAGTGAAGCTGCTGGTTTTCTTCTGTGCATATGACAAACTTTCTTGATCTAATTACATTATTATTAATGATATAACTTTTTAAACACCCAATAAATTCATCTTAAGTAATTAAGATAGATTGAGATTTTCAATAGCCAGAGTGTGATTGTACATGTGGACGATTTCATAACTTGGAGCCCAATAAAAGCTGAACAAGAAAAAGATTTTTTGCAAAAAAGCAGAAATTTGCCAGACTGCTCAAGGAAACTGAAAATGTCTTGAAGCAAGGAGCTAATTCAGACCATGTCTCCCTCCTAAAAAGCTGGGCGTGTTTTACATGCAGAATGTTTAATGTGTTCATGTCCATGGCAACGGTCTGGAATCAGCTGGGGTAAAGCCATCCCCAATAGAACAGGCCACTTGAGACGGAAGTCAGATTGTTAGCATACTAGAAAGACTGACGTGGCCTTAAAACTGCTGACCCTCTAATGACGTCGTTATTGTCTCGTTCATTTTGTATCTTTCATTTTTTATATTGTGCTGATAATATTTGACAAACCAATTTACAAAACTATTTTAGAAGATTTTTTTCGTTTATAATCTATTACATAGCGCTTTTAGGTCAAACTTTAGGACAAGCTATTATATAAATAATAAATTTATTATATTTGTTTTATATTATTGAGTTATACTGCTACCAATTTCGTTAATAACAACAGTTTACAAACATAACATACAAACATAAACAAACAGTAACTGTGTAATTGTGACTACAATCAATGTCTGTTTATGATAAATGTGGCCATCATCTTCAGCAATCTGCCTCTCCGGAGGAATAATGCAGTAATTCAGGCCTGACAAAAGCCCCCCGCCTGCTGGAGCTCTGGGATAATGTGACTCTTGCAGATCAATGCTGTCTTTGTCAAGAGCCCCACCACCACCACCACCACAGCACAAGCAGAATGAACAAGCCGGTTTACATCACTGTCCTTCTGCCCTTCAGATCACGGCTGGAAAAACTGTATCGGTGCTTCTTTAATCCAAAGAAATCAACAATTAGCAGGAGGAAAATACGCTTCAAATAAGTACAGTATATACACATGGCAACTGCATGAAATTGATACTTGATCGTCTTGTGTAATTATAGCCCTTTTTGTTGCAGGGGCTGTGGTCTTGCTTAATGACAGACTACATGCATCTCCATCAAAGTAACAATGTAAAAAGCTCATGTAAAAAGTTGGTCGTAACCACATTGTGAAAATATAGTTTCACTCCTATTCAAATTGTATTTTGCACATAGATACTGTATATTCAAATTTATTTAACCCATCTTTTTTTTTACAGTCGTCATGGCTTACTTTCCCTGTCCAATAAAACTGATTCTGATTATGTGTGTGTAGCTGAAGTGCATCATGCAAAGTGACATTCCAGTTACAGACACACACTAGTTCTGAATGGGATTTACTGCAGTGTGGACATGGTATCACTGGATTGCTGAGGTGGCCTTAAAGTCGCTCAGACTTGGGTAAAAGTTCTTCCAACTTCATGTCAATATTTGTTTTTGAGGGTGGGGTGCTGAGGCCACTCCTGTTCACACACTGCTCTAGTCATCTTTGCTCGGTCCCGCCCTGAGAACACGGATGTGCACTACAGGAAGGTAAACGGCGCAACACAATCTGATTGGGGGAGCAGGACGTAATTTAGCCAAATAGGGCTAACAGCTAAAAACTACTCAGCCAGAGGGGCAAAACGAGCTGGAAATCGCAGTGGACAAATATTCGTTCAAACAGGACTTTTGGACATTAAAAGAATAAATATTAAGTGAGATATTTTGGTACTTGGCATCAATTAATTTTTGGGGCAGCCGATAGTGTAACGGTTAGGGAGTTGGCCCTGTGATCAGAGGGTCGCCGGTTCAAGTACCGGACCGGTAAAAGGTAACACTGAGGTACTTATGAGCAAGATACCGGCCCCAAGAACTGCTTTATAGCTGCCCATCTGTGAGGGAGCAGTGAGCAGCAGAGTTCAGATTTCGTTGTGGTGCACTGTGCTGTGCTCACAATCACTCACTCTAATTACTTCACTTTAATCTCATTTCATTGAACAACTTCATAAAATCAAGAGAAGGGAGCAAGCAAAAAAGCAGGTGTCACATAACGACAAACGCCAGCATGAATTTTAAATATTTATTAATATGTAGAAAAAAAACTTTACAGATATCTATATATATTCTTATAAACGTGTTTATGTCTCTATATTCTGACCCATAGACACAGAACTCTCTAACAAATTAACCCTTAAGGTAATAAAAAAGAATCGCAAAAAAACCAAAACAAATTTACAGAAAAATGCAGTCCCACAAGAGACACAAAGGCCACTGTTTTCACAGAAAACACATTGAATTGCGGCTGGCCCGGAAAAGTGGTTATGAAGCCCTGGTCAGGCTCATTTAAACACTGAAGCAAGGAAATGCAGGACTCAAGTGTGACCCAGTAAGAGTCAGTGCTGGACTTCATGAGCATGCTCCATAGTGGAGTGTTTAAAAAAAAAAAAAAAGTGCGCGCACGCACGCACACATAAACGCACACACTGAATGAAAACAGCATTAACACTGGCTGGGAAATATAGAAATATATATCACCCTGATTGTCACCCTGTGTGTGTTTACCGACAAAACGTTTGACTTCTGAGGCTCAGTCGAACAAACTATTTTAGGGTTCACGTAGTTCGAACATATGATGAAAGGTAAAATACATTTTAGGATTTGTATGAAGAAAAATCCAGTTTCGTCATAGTGGTCAGAGCGATGGTACAATCTTCAGCAGTCTTAAATCACTATATTACATATGAACAAAAAACCTGTATATACATATCATGTACAGTGATCTCTCGTCAAGTGTCTCTGTTTGAACAGGATGAGGCTGCGTCTACCAGCGTAAACACTCCTTTCCGCTGACATCGCGGTGTAGTGTCTCGAACTGGCCGGAAAACCAGTAACGGCCGAAATTACTCAGAAAGTCCGGACTGAGTTAATGCGGAGGTGGAAGCGGAGGGCCGTTGACGCCGGGGTGGTAAAACGCGCAGTTGTTTTCGTACCTGCAGTTTCCTTTCATCATGAAATGACGACACACTGGCCTTTTCGACATATCTAAGGAGGAAAGAAAACAGCAAAATAAATATAGCTCCTTCACATGAAACGAAATATCAAACATGCATTTAATCCTGAATTTAATCAAATCAAAATATTCGTGAAATCAGCAGAAACCGAATCGCTGTCCACTGAATCAACATAATATTGCATCGTGATGAAACTCATGGTGATTTACAATCCTCCAACTTACCTCCCATGTTGTTGTGGCCTCCCCTGGGCCCCCCTCGTCCGCCGCGTCCCCTGAAGATCGGCTCTCCTCCTCGTCCCCTGCCTCCCCGGTGGAAGTGGCCCCCGCGATGCGGCCCTCCCCGCATCGAGTCGTCTCCCCAGTAATTGCCGTTATCTCCACCGCGGCCCTGGGGACCGGGAGGAGGGCCCATCATGCGGGGGCCGCCCCCGGCGTTGAAAGGGGGCCCGTGACCGTGGGGAGGAGGCGGGTGGTTGAAGTGGGGGCCGCCCGGTGGTTTATTAGGGGGGAAGCCTCCATTCATGGGCATCTGCATGTTCATGTTGTTCATGTTCATCCCTGGACCGTGACCCAGCAGACCTGTGTTAACTGGAAAAGAAGAAATGAAGGTGAAGATCATTAGAAGGCTGGACAGAAACACCACTTAGGCATTGACTGATACATGAATAACCAGTATTGGGGAAGCTTCTCTTAAGAGTGTGGCTCAGGAACAACCAACAACCCTAAACCACAAGCTACTTATGGTTAAAAATAGATCAATTTAGCAGTAGTCGCAGTTAGCTACTCCCCAATACTGTGAATACTGTATTATCTTATTGCTTACTAGGTGGAGCGTTGACAGGCGCATTCTGGTTCTGGTTCTGGTTCTGATTCTGGTTCTGCTGTAGGGACCCCAGGAGCTGTTTAATCTTGTCAGAGAAATCTGGCTGCTTGAACAGGTCCTCTGTTGACTGGGTTGAACCCTGTGCACCCTACAAAACATGCAGACAAACAAGTTAGCTACTGGACATAAAACAGAAAAATAAAGGGGATAAAACAATGGACCTCAATCACCAAGTTTTTTCTTAATTTTGCTCTTAAGAAAGTTTTGAAAAAGAAAGAACAGTTTAATATTATCCAACTGAAAGAGTACTCCTTGGTAGTTTAGATTCTTACCTAGAAACAAATCTTAAATAAGAAAATCTTAAGTGGGATTTAAGAGCAAATTTCTTCTTAAGTCTAGTCGATGAATGAGGTCCAATGGGCGGATAAACCAGTGCTCACTTTACTCACCATGATGGAGTTGAGCAGCTCCTGGACGTTTACACCAGGATTGCTGGGCGGTGGAGCGTTGCTCTGAGTCTGGGGGCTGCGATTGCTGCTGCCCAGGCTGTCCATTAAGTTAGCCAGGACGGGGGGCAGCTTAGAGGCCTCCTGAGACGCTGAAGTAGGGCATGACTGGGCCGTACCGTCTGAGGATTCCATGTAACTATCGTCCATCATGCCACAGTCCTGGGACTTCACAGAAAGGAATATAGACATTTTAAATTTCATTTATATTTGCACTTAAGATCTTAACAAATTAAAGGCTCAAAGCAAATACTTGAGATTTGTCCTTTGTAACAGTGGATCTTGACCAATGTGTGTTTACTTCAACTACTTACCTCGACCAGGGGAATGAGGCGTGGTGGCATTGGCTCGTAGGGCTCGGGGTCGGGCTCATGTGGGCTGTCCGGAACACTAAACAAGGATTTTCAAGAACAGCAAAGTTAAAATCTGAACTCGGAGAATTCCATTCAATCAAAAGAGGAAGGCACGCGTCCAAAAAACCAGAAGACCCGGCTAAAGACCCACCTCTCCTTATTGAGGAAGATTTCCTGAAGGATGCCCATCTCCCTGTCCCTCTGTGTCAATTTCTCAGTGCTGTTGACTCCGGGAACGACCAGGCTCCCCGACAGGGTGAGGGGTCGCGGAGGCGTCCAGGGCACTCTCTCCTCCATGGCGTCGTGAGACAAACGCCGTGCCATCTCAAAGGTGTGCCTGTCCATCATGAGCTCCCGCTTAGCTGCCTCACCGAAGTCTTTAATCTTATTTACATTCACTGTGGAGGAGGGGATGTTAAGTTAAGTTTTGATCTGCCACACAAATGCTCTGAGCTGCTGTGAGAGACAACGCTCCCGTCCTACCTCTTTCAGTCTCGTCCAAGTCAAAGTAAAAGTATTCTCGGAGCTGCTCTTCCTCTGGCCAGCGGACTTTCTTCTTTTTCTTTCCTTTCTTTGTCAGGCTCTCCTCCTCTCCGCGTGGCTCGGCAAGAGCGTTGGGTTTATCTGTGGAAGGAAGAGTTTGTAAGTCTGTAGCCAAGCTGAGAGGAACAATGTCGAAACATAAAGAAATCTAAAATAAATCTTGACAAAATATATTAAATGACGAATAGTTTGTTTTTTTTGGTAATTAATGACACTGAGAGGAAAGACTCTGGTGATAAACTTACCGGTGTCCATAGGCTCAGGGTCATCGGTGGGGACAGGGGTCCCGGGCTGCTCCAGGTCCTGAGGCTCATGGGGAGGGGTCCGAGACGCAGGAGTCTCTGGGGAATTAGGTTTGGCCTGTGTCCCGGAGTATGTCTGAGGTTTGCTGTCAAACGGGCAAGGCTGTTGCAAAACAAGAAAAAAAAGGACAAGGAAATGAGGACGGATATACATAAAGTGATAAAACTGATCTTTATCTTTCTCAGAATACAGCTACATATATATACCTTATTAGATGTAGGAGAGACTGCTTTTGATTTCTTCTTTTTGATCTTAATTCCAGGCACTGGAGCAGAATTAAGGGCATCCAAAAAGCCAAGGCTCTCCATAGCTAAAAATACAAGGAGTAAAAGGCATTATGTACAGGTTGCAAAGAGAAGACTAAGATTGTTGGTTTACTAAAGAGCAGCAAAATTATATGGACAAATTTTTCTGACTAGTATTGTGAAGTTAAATAAAGGCTGTGCTTACGTTGTGGAGGTATGAGCTTGACTTTAATTTCTTTGGCAGAGTTTGGTGTGGTGTTAAGGGGCTTGTACTTCTTTTCTATTGGGGTTGTATCAGCAGGGGACGTGCTGCGGAATTAAACACAAAAAGGTTATTAAAAGTCAAGTATGTTTATCTGTCAACTAGCCCCACTGCAAAACAAGAACTATCAGAGCTGTATGAAGTCATAAACTACAGTCTAGTCTGGACAAGCAGTAGAGCGGAGTAAAACTGGAGGGTTAGTCACACTTTTTAAATGCAGGAGTGGTGCGTGTATTACCTCGGCCTCTTGAGAGGAGCTGGTTTGATGTTGTACTTGTCTCCCAGTTGAGGGACAGGCCTAGTTTTTGTAAGTAGGACAGGGGTCTCCACTTCTAAACCTGTTGTCATTTAGACAGGAAAAAAATAAAATCAACGGCCTGCAGATCATGATTTATATGAATAATTACAAATATTAAAACACTGAAAACGAAATGCTTCATTAGAAAGCAGGGAGCAATAGGTCACATTAATAGTTGAGATTCTGACCTGTGGAGCGGATCTTGGCATGGCTGGGAGCATGAGCTTTGGGCTTTCGCTTCTTCTTGTCCTCATCTGTCACTTTCTCCCCGGCTTTCACCTCAGGCCGCAACTTTGGCTCTTCTTTCTTTCGTTTCTTGGCTGAAAAACAGAAGTGGAAGTTTGTGAGTAAAGCTGAATAAAGCTACCCCGAATTATTAATTACTTATACATTCTTAAGTCATGGATATATAGTTTACACATCTCAAGTAGATGTCCTACTAGTAGACAAGCCAACTGAATTTAAGCCTTGGCTGCTAAATGTCTCAGCATTATGATGAACTAATACAATGTGGACAGCTTTGTGAGGTTGTTGGCCATGGCCATGTGGAGAGACTTAATTTAATTTGTCATTTATAGCAGCTGTCAGACCACAAGATTTCTCTAGCTCTCACACTGCATCCATGCAATTGTGACATCATGTTTGGGTGCAGGTAACACTAAACAGTGATGAAACTGCTGTAATAATGAAAAGAAATGAACAGGAAATAATTACCACTCGGCGAGGTCGCGCTGGAAACGCTCTGAGAGCGAATGATGGCCATCCAATCGTTGACAAGTACTGAGGCAAGCTTTCGCAATTCTGTGGGAAGGAAGTCCAAAAGATTATAGTTAGGACACTCTGAACAAAGCGCAAAAGAGACTTGAAGGAGTCATGAATAATACAAGGTGCTGCATTGGTACTGTAGTGGTGAGAATAAAACCTGCTCATTACCTTCTGTTGTGCCATTCTTGCTCAGATATTTAACCAACTTGGCTGTGTTGTTCTGTGATGAGGGAACAAAACAAGAATAAATGAGCAAATAAAAGAAAAAGAACGCACTCAGACTGTAGTAGAATAACACAACTAGAATAACAGTTGGAGTAAAGAGCTACCTGTTTGAGATGGTCAACCTTGAGGGGCAGTTTCTGGAGAGTGAGCAGGAGAAGCTGTGTTAGAGGAGCATTGCTGTTGTTCTTAGAGTAGCTCAGCCATGAGTTCAGCAACTGATACCCACCGATACCAATAAAGCTGTAGACAAGAGCAGAAAAAGTTAGCCACAACATTTAAAATGTGCATTCAATTAAAAATGTTAGTATTACTACAGCATTAAGTATAGTCTTGCATAAATACTGAGGTTCTTCTATATACTTACTGGTTAAGGAAGTCTTGAGAATTGGTCTGGAGCAAGATGTTAAGGTGCATGCACCTGCTGACCATCTTATCAGAGCCCCGCATAAGTCTGTTCGGAAAATAAGGGAGAAGAAAACATGGGATTAGGATCAATATTACAAAAGACTTGAGGTAATAAATGCCACTGTGTATATTCATGATTCATACTTGAATACTTCATCAATGCCCTCCAGGCTTTGAAGCTCTCCAGATGTCCCCAGGTAAGGCTCCAAGCCTTTCAGGACCTCCCTGGGGTCCACCGAACTACTCGACATTCCAAACTATCAACAAAAATAAAAGGGCAAGAGAGAGTGAGCGGCATTCAGAAACTGTTTTCATGATCATTAGTCACTGGAGAGCATCAGTAGCACAAAATATGATTCACCGGGTTGTCACTGGAACCAGAAGCAAGCATATTTCAGGATGCTCATTGGAACAGGAAAGAACCCCAGGGGCTGAAATTCCACAACCACACTTACATATGTCTTGTTTTACTGGAACAACACTGACAACACAAGCTAAAGCCTCACAAACCAACGAACAAGGCCTATAGGGAAATACAATCACACGACCAGTCAGGAAATACCAAAGAGTCCAATTTAACCACAACACAAACAGCACTCCTAAAATGTAGTTCATCGAGTTTGAGAAGTGAAATGCTGCTCATCGCTAGTCTTCTAACTTTAGTCATGAAGAGACACAGTGAGTTGTAGATAAGGTGTAAACAAAAAGTATGTCAAAAACACATAAGCCTTTGTCCATGGGATTGTTCATGAACTTAAAGGTTTGTGCTCAGAAGATTAAGCAATTTTTGTCACTTGTTACACACTAAACTTCAATAACTAACTATATATCGTGACAACTTATGCTTTGATAAAAATTAGATGGGAGAAAACAGAATACCGGGGTGGTGTAAAAAAAAGGCCATACTGAACAAGGAAAAGCGTAATAAATATGAACAGACTTATGATGCAATGTTTTTTCCTTCTAAAAATTATCTCTATCATTTAATTAATAATCAGTAGATTATTACTGCATGCTATTATAAGTATTTGAGTTAAAGGCTGTTAGGAAGCAGAAATTAAACATTTTAAAAATATATTTTTCATGAAGTCATTGACTAAAACAATTATATTTAATATGTATTACTTCTAACTTTAAGACCCACCTGCTCTCCTTACATCACTTACATATACACAAAGGAATTACAGATTATTTCTTTACATACAGTTTCCTTGACATAGAAACAATGATCATAAATACATCAACATTGAGTAATAAACAATCACTATACCTTTCATATTTTTTAGTTACAAAAGTATTAAAAATGTAAAATAAAAAAGAATATTAACATTTTAAAAGTACATTCTTAGTTTCTGTGACATTACTAGTGATAGTCCCTGATGTTAACAGGCCTTACTAATTTAAGAGTAACCTCACTGATATCTGTACAGAAATTGACAACTTTGACTAGTGTCTATTATTTAAAAAAACTGAACATCTATTCTCATCTACTGTGTACACACTACCAAATAGTTAACAAAACACAGTACACAGTGCCATATAGCTAACAAAGTATGTAAAGAGTGTTGCTCAAACCCACAGCAGCAGACAAACTGAGACGGTCACAGTCTCAGAAATGGCCACCAGGATCTGTAACTCTCACCTGGTAACAGGAAGCAGGATGTGTTGTATTTTCTTTAAGATAACTAAGGTACATGAGAACTTGTATGCAAGTACCAAACTTACTATCAACACTAATGTATTTAGGACTAGATCAATAATTTGTCTATATATATTTTTTTACATGATACAGCTTATTTGTTTTTAAAACACACACACACACAGTTCTCACACCTTTTCAGTGTCTCCACATTCTTCTGACAATGATCCACAATGACTAAATCAGGCATTGGAGTGTTTTCCTTTTTTACTTTTTTTTTAAATAAAAAAATGGAAATATCTCATTTGCATAAGCATTCAGATCTTTACCTAATATTTGGTACCAAAGAACCTTAGGCAGCATTGATGCCCTAAACTCATTTTAAGAATGACCCCTAGAAAGTTCTTTAGAAAGTTTCTCTTACTCTAGGCAGAAATTCAAAAGGTTGCCTGGGGAGTGTTGGTGACTTTTTAAAAACTATACTTCCTTCTATTCTGACTAGGTTCCCAGTCTGTTTACTCCCAAAAAATCCAAACGGAACAACGCTACCACCACTGTTTGCCTTTAAGAATTATTGTAATGTGATTCTCCATTCTTGGGCTCATCCACACATGCCATTGTGTTCAAGTAGTTCAGTCTGTTTCATTAGACCATTTTTGATCTCATGGTCTGAGAGTCCTTAAGGTACTTTCTGGCAAACTTCCAGGATGTCATGTGTCTTTTAGCAAGGGCTGGCTCCCGTCTGGCCTCTCTACCACCATAAAAGCCTGATTGGTGGAGTGCTGCACAGATGTCTGTCCTTCTGTACGCTTATCCCAACTCCATAAAGGATCTCTGGATCTCATGCATACTGAACTTTGGGTTCCTGTGTCCCTGATAACTCGGTTTGTGTGGGCAGTCGGATCTGGGACGAATGATGGTGGTTCCAAATCCCGATCTGTGTCTTGCCACAATCTTGTTCTCCGAAAAGCATGGCTTGGCTTTAACTCACACGTAATCCATCAAAGGCATGTATGTGCCTTTCCTACTTGTCTAATAAATTAAAGGCAACATTGATGGACTCCAATCAAATCGTAGAGGCATTTTAAGGACCATCACAGTTCTACTATTCTGAGTGGTGAGATAAAAGATCTGAATACTTATGAGAACTTTTTTTTTAATTCTGGTAAATAATGAAAACACTCTGTAAGCCTGATTTTGAATTGTCACTGTGGAGTATAGTGTAGACTGATTAAAAATACTGATTAATAATCTTGAAAAGGCCTGGAAACCTTTCATTGGCACTGCCTATATATATAGACACACATGTGGATACATATTTACACACATACATATATACTGACGAATAAGATATGTTTTAATTTATTTAGTTAGATTCTTATGGAAAAAAAAAAAGAAAAATAGCTTCATGTCGCCATCAAGTGGTTAAAATTGTTAAATAAACAAAATGAAGTTCAGCAGAGATGATTCTTTTGCCATGGTGTTCATGTACTGCTTACAACTAAGAACTAATAAAGCTAAACTATAAGTTAAAAAAAAACATAATGTAAAATATCTTGTAATCTATTATCAAGTTCTAAATCTAATGAAATATCTCGTACTTGACTAACAAAATATACACAGTATCATTAAACCTACAGGTAGTAAAATAACGAGCAGAGCCTGGCGGGCAAGGAGCTGATTCAAGTGGAAATGACCGTGCGAGTGGGTGAAGAGGCGGGGTCGGGCGCGCGGACGCCGTTTTGGCCCCGCCCACGCCGGGACTCGCCACTTTAAGAATCTCCCCGCAGGCGCTCAGTCCTCCGAATCGGACGTTTCGAGAAGCGTTAGCACGAAAATACAAACTCCAAAATATACTTCAAGTACACAACTAAGCAATATAAAAGTACACGTTCTTTACATTCACTAAGGCTCAGCATGCAACGTTTTTTCATCAGTGGATTAATTTCGGTTTACTGTTACGTCGTATATTTTCCGAGGGCGATGAGATTATACGTGTAAAAATAATAATTTATAATCGGACAATGTCATGTGAGAAATCAGGTTTTGTCTTACCCGTAAAAGTGTTGTTGTTGACGTTTTTATACTCTCAGTGACGGACTCTATATCATGGAACTTTACACACAACTCCTGAAAATGTAACAACTGTTACAAATGTGAGCATAGTAAACAAGTTATTTATGGAACCAGAGGTAAATCTTAAAAGAACTAACGCAGTGATCAGACAAGAAAGTTTCAATATTACAACACTGATTTAAGTGGCAAACTTACTTAATACATACATTTTCTTCAAATAAAATATGACACTCCCCACCCCTCATACAGTAAACCAATTCCCCTTCCACAGTGGGTCGTAATGGCCAACTTTACGTCATTTCATATTCGATTTACCCCAAAGCAAATTATTCTGCAAGACAAGATCAATGTGTGACACTGACTACAAAACGTCGCATTAAAGTCCCTTTATATATTGTGAGCTGCGTACCGAGGCCACTGCGCCTTTCGCCATCTGTTGGCCTCGCGCCTGGTCTAAGCGCCGCCTCCTCGTTAACCCCTTCCTGCCAAACTAGAGCCCGATGGAGATGAAGAAGCCCTGGCGCCATCTTGCAATACTTGTTAACAGTTCCCAGAAACTTAACTACTTACAGTAATTTCGCGCGACATTCATTAACACTGGCCACATGTATCATGAAACACGCAGAAAAATAGTCCACCGAAAGTCTGACGTAGCTAGACCTAGGACACCACTAAACAAACGGATAACAGCGGGATTCTAATCCAGTCACCATTGCCTGTTGAGAATCTCAGCAAAACGACAACCTGTCCGCCATCTTAGCGCCAACACCGACAGACAAATAGCCTTTTCTACATGGCATTTAGCAGCTAAACACCACCGCAAAGCTAACCGTTAGTAGACAACGAATTCTTTGTATGCAGACCTGCCCTATTTATATTTAATGGGAGTTTTATTTCACCCGACGGGCTATAACGTTACCACTATCAAACGCACACAAAAAAACACACGCCGTTGAATTTTCAGCCCCTGTATTTCCCAGTCGACCAAATCCAGTCGCCAAAACTTGCAATCTTTATGTGTAGATTGCGTCGATTGTTCCAATGAGCTCTCCTTTTTCCAAGTCAGGTTAATTCCAAATTCATTACACCCTGACTATACTGTGGCAATCTTTATGTACAGATTGCTTATGAAAAGCGATCGCTAGCTTATAGGCAATTTATCCGCCATTTACAGGAATTGGAAATCCGTCTCACACACAAAGAGAAACAGGGCTTTCCGCCGCTGCTCACTTTGCGGTGTGAGCTCATACACTAGCTAGCTTACTCGCTTTAACTAAGCTTATTTTTAAACTTTCATTATATGTTTCCGTAGCCGTTAAACGGCTACGTAATATTAGAATTTCGTCGTTATAAAAGAAGAAATTGATTGTTAAAAATAGATTCAAATGGTTTTGAGATAGGCACTTACTATTTATACCACTCCTTATACGTCTCGGGTAGCTATAAAATTGTTTGTGCTTAACAGCAACAACTTAAAGAAATTAACAGTTTAATAGTCTAAACTGTCATGACTTTAGTTATGGCTGAAAAATGACTCAATGGGCGGGATTGTGGTGGCTAAAACCTAGCTGGTCCTTCTGGAACAATCTGAAGCAAAAAGTCGCAAATGTCCATCAATCGAGTAGAAAAAATATGTTTTGGGGGGTTTTGATCTTCGTATACAGTAGAAAAAAATCCTCGGCGTCGAATCTTCACTGAGACAGTTTCAGACCTGTAACAAAGGAAATGAACAGACGACGATCAGGGGGAAAATTCGAAACAAAACTGCTGAAATGATGCAACAATGGTTATCGCTCAGTCTTCGTCACAAGGCATTCCGTGGAGACAACAAAAAGGGAAAACATTTATTATATAATTTAAAAAAAAATGTTCATAACACGTCGAACTAACTCGCAAACGCACACTTACCTCACAAATCCGGGAACGAACGAGAAAATGGGGGCAGTTTGTATTTATACACATGACGTTAAACGTACGTCACACACGAGCCTTTTGGTCACGTCCACTTTTCACCACAAAGGACAACCCATCCCCCAACGAGTCCGCTTCGTTCCTTTTATTTTAAAACAAAATAATGTTTTAATATACTCACTGTACTGGAGATTCACAGTTTGAGGCTTAAATGTTAAACAATACTATGTCAGTTGCAAAGGATGTAACACTGTTTTAAAATAAGAAATGTACTTTAAAAAGTACCATAAAACCAACAATATTCGTTAATGCCGTAAAAAAAGAAATGGAAGTGAAAACACAGCAAAATGAAAAAAGAAAAAAAAAGATATTAAAAAAGAAAAACCGAACGTGTTGTTGGGTGAAGGTTTCATGAACGTTGCCCACTTCCTCTAAGTTCCACTTTAACCCTGTCAGCGCTTAAAGACAAAATGGCGGCCTCCTTACAGAACGTCGTGAGGGTTGCTTGTCGCGTTTTCCCCTGCGTTTTGCAAAAATCTCTCCACTTTCAGGTCTGTTTGTTTAAATATAGGAGTATACTACTGATTGTTAGTTGAAGCAAAAGAGGTTTAAAGCCTCGTAACTAGGTACACACTGTGAAATAGCAACATGGCAACTGTTAAGTCGCAGCTTTTAATGTTGTCTAATGTAAATGTTGTTTTTTGTTGTTGTTTTGTAATTTAAGAGAGCGCGCGCGGGTCCGGTTGTCCTCGCACTTCCGCGACACGGTTTTTGTTCTGCAAACTTGGCAAATGATGGAGTTTCTGCTAGTGAGTTGGAGTCTTCAGATGTGTCCCGCTACAAAGAAAGGCCATGGGAGTACTTGGAAAGTGAAGGTAACATGCAATTATTTTATTGTATTATTTTACTAGTTTTCAGTAGTTATTTTTGTTTGTAGATCACAAGATTCATCACGATACGATATATCGATTCGATGTCGCAAAGTCCCGATACGATTTCGATAAGGTTTGATTTTGTTAAATCCAATCCGATCGATATAGAGCGACCAGACGCCCTCTTTTTAAGACCTAATACATAAATGCGTCTGGCAGGGATTCTAAAATCGTACGGGATTTTATTCTGTCTCAGCCTCAAACATTCTTACACTGGATTTGTGTTGCCTTTCCCTGAGGCTTTCCTAAACTAGGTACTTTGCCCTCCCCCTACTCACTTTCACTCACTTTTATTATTGCATAAACCGATTGAAAGCGAGTAGGGTGAATGAAAGCCTTTCACATAAATTCGGAAAAGCACATAAACCACTTTTGACGTTTTTATTCCTGAGCTAAGGCCCTCAGTTGTCTGATTGTGCTTAATAAATGTTTTGATGAAACTTGCCACTTGTTCGGCTAGGGACATTAGAGTGTGTATGATGTCTGATCAGTGTTTTTTTTATTTTGGAACAGTGCTATGGGCTTTTGATATTTGAATTGATGTACCTTGATGTACTGTTAAACTTAGCATTTTTTATTGTATAGCTATAATACTTTATTTTATAATTTTTTATTTCCTATTTAATTTCCTCTCAGAGTACATAGAGCGCTATGGATCAAAACCTGTGTGGGCAGACTACAGAAGGAACCACAAAGGAGGGATCCCTCCTCAAAAGACCAGGAAAACATGCATTGTACGTTGGCAAAGTGATGCAGTGCCATCTATAATTTATCTTGTCTACGTATGTATTAACATTTATGTTTTGCAATAGAGGGGACACACTATTTGTGGGAACCCATGTCCAATCTGCCGTGATCCAAGTATCATTGTCCACTATAAGGTTTGCACCATTTTATCTATTGTTTATCTGTTTTATATGCATTAATATTAAATGTTTTCAGAAATATATATTTGCCTCTGCAGAATGTGAACCTTTTGCAGCAGTTTATTAGTCCTTACACGGGAATGGTGTACGATCCTACAAGAACTGGTAATGTTGTTATTTTATGTCTTTGCGCATTCATTTCTTTAATGACAAGAGATCTTTACACTCAAAAGCTACTATTGTTTTTCATGCCAGGTGTTTGCATGAAGCAACAGAAACTACTTAACACTGCTGTTGAAACAGCAAGAGACTATGGTAAGACTTCTACATGTACACTATTTATTGAATGCTATTATCCAGAGCAAACGTTCTATCCTAATTATAGGGAGAACTTGGATTTTAGCACCAGAGCTCAGTGGTACTAGTTCTGGAGGTAGGACAGAACTGGATTCCTCCCCTTGACCCATAGTTGGATATTGTACCACTAGCTGCCACCACAGGATAGTTGTAACGTAAGAGCCTAGTCCATTTTTAAATCTGCATTTTTGTATCAATGCCATTACACGTTCAGTATTTCTTGAATTCTAAAAACAGAACACTTTATTCAGCTCAATGAGAGTGTGATTATCTGATCAGCTTGCACAAAATGAGGCAAGGATATACAAATAATTGTAATCAGGACACTATGCAGTTGTGATTTCCTGCCAAATTAATAATCAGAACAACAGTGGAATTTGGAATCAATTCGTTTACAAAAGAATATCAACATTTAACAGTGATCAGTTGTAAAGTCAGAGAGACTGAAACCTTTGATGTGGTATTGTAATCCAGCTACTATACTGATGTTTTTTTTAGGCTTGCTTCCTTCTCAGCTACCTTTTGTGGACTTTTCTGGAGAAGACTACTCAAATATCCATGGAGCAGTGGGCCACACTCCCCCTCCACTTTCCTGCACCTCTGGTGAACCTTGGTATCCATGGTATGGAAGCATAGAGCCCAATGAACAAGAACTGGCCAGAGTAAAGAAAATCTACAAAGCATATTTAAAGTAGTAGATTTTATGAGCACCTTAAAGTCTATTCATCTTTGTTGTGCTCAATGACTTTAGGGGTTGCTAAAGAACATCACTATTGTCATTATAATTATTGTACAAATACTTATGTTTATGAGCTGTAGTTCATAAAATGGCCCTTGCAACAGGTAGAAAGGTCAATAATCCATTATGATCTAAAGGAAATGTCTTTGGTCATTGTGTAGAAAGCTGTAATAATCACAAATGGCCAATGTGTAGTCCCGTATTGACTGTTTCTTCTACAATAAAGAAAAAGCGAAAGTTTCTGCAAAATTCATTTATTTTCTTATTTAATATGATTTTGTTGAATACTCTATATCACTGAGGTTGCCTTTGAATGTGACTCAGTTCTTAAGTCCTACACAAGCCTTACCAATATGGCTAATACAACACTAAGGGTATCAAATGTACAGGTTACATAGTGGCAAAAGAGGCTGTCCCACCCAGAAGTTCTCAATAATTAAAAGGCAGGACTGTTACTCAACCATGTTTAAACAGTTAAAAACACCTCCATGGAAGCAGAGAAGAAGACAGCCTGTAGGTGTTAAACTCTGCACAAACCCTCATGCAATTCAGTTCTGTTAAATTGATAGGTAGGAGAGGATCACATTTTCTGTGGCATTGCCTCACAAAGCAAAAGCATGTGGCCAGGAAAGATGGCGTTCACTGCAGGAGTGTCAGATGCAAAGACTGAAGAATCACAGCTCCTGCAGGGATGAAAAACTTTTTTTGCCCTTGGGCAATGGTTAATTAGTGCCTAAACTGTTCACTAAACAGGGCATATTGTCAAAAACTTGGTCTGGAGTCTTGTTCTGAGATCACTCTTTGGGCTTGTGAACCAGAGTTTCTCCCAGGGCCTCCAACACTTCTCTCTTGTAGTCTTCGAAATCTCCATCAATCTGGTTAATGGACTGATCCTCCACTACCCACAAATGACACTGCGTCTCGGTTATCAGCCTGGCATCATGGCTCACGATGATCACAGCTGGAAATGACAATTGATTAAAACCATAAATAATCAGAACTCAAGCAATTTTATATAAGTTAAATACATTTTCACCTTAACAAATATCCCATTCTGGATTTTTAAATGTCTTCAACTTTGATTTTAGCTTTCACTTTAAGTGCATGAGCAAATTTGCAGTAATTCAGTTAGCACTTAAAACCTACCTCCTTTGTAATCATTGATGGCTTCTGATAAAGCATCAATTGACTCAATGTCCAGGTTATTGGTGGGTTCATCCTTGAAAAAAAAAAGTGTAAATATGAAGTCTGGGAGAAATCTTAACTTTGTAATGTTATTTATTTAATAAAAATGAAAACATCACCACTAACCAATATAAGGACATCAGGTTGCCGACAGGAAAGTTCAGCAAATACCACTCTTGCTTTCTGGCCACCTATAAAAAGGGAGAAATGCTACTGGTTAAGAAAAACACTCTTGCTGCCAAAAGTTTGTGGAAAACGCAAGTGATGCCCGAGTCCTTACCAGAGAGTTTGGAAATCTGGATGGTGTGTGCGTGGCTCTCCAGGCCAAAACGGCCCAGACATTTCCTGCTGTCCTGATAGGGGAGGTTGAAGTTCCTCTGCAGATATTCAGTGGCAGATTCTTCCATGGTCAACTGATCTGCATATTGCTGATTGAAGAATCCCACTTTCTATACACATGAAACAAATCACATATTTAATTTCCATCAGACTAAAGAAAATTGTTATTTAAGAATAAACTGTTATCAATTATTTCTACATACCAAACGATGATTCTTCCTCATCTCACCTTTAGTCTGAAACACAAAGATTAATCAACATCAGCAACTCATTCTGTTAAACAGCAAGAATTCTTTGATGGGCATATTAATATAGTTAAATAAGCAGCAGGGAAGGATAATACTTGTGGAACTAAAGCTGAATTTTACTTACAGGAGTTAGTTTCCCTGTTAGGAGCAGTAGGAGTGTACTCTTCCCCACACCGTTTGGTCCAACTATACATACTAAAACAAGAAAAAAACATCATGTTCCACTTTTAGACGTCTTCAAATTCAAAGAAAAAGAGTTATGTGTCATATATGATAAAGCTGGCCTCTATATTTTGGTTTACATTAAATTAAGTTAATTTAAATTAACAATTAAATTAAAAGCAAGCTTTAGACTTCACTATCTGGTCAATATTTGCAATTTCTGTTTGGGGTTTACTTTTAGATCACTTTAACTCCTCA
Source organism: Distichodus sexfasciatus (assembly GCA_032718565.1). Lineage (NCBI taxonomy): Eukaryota > Metazoa > Chordata > Actinopteri > Characiformes > Distichodontidae > Distichodus > Distichodus sexfasciatus. The sequence continues at coordinate 4,566,672 of JAVGVS010000010.1, read as the reverse complement.
CGTCTAATCAGTTCAACACCCACTTGCAATGCATATGTGCAGACATTCAGAAAGTAATTTACTAATAATACCCTCAAAGAGATGTATATCATCTAATAAAACTATGATGTTGCTTATTAGAATGTGCAATGCAGATCCCTTTCATTCTAATTGATCAGAATAAAGCATCTGAACGTGAACTTACTTCGAGATTCCATATCAATTCCAAAGTCCACATTTTTGAACAGAGGCTTTTGACCCTCATATCCAAAGTCCACACCTGGTTAGAGGAAAAGTAGAATTTACTAAATTCACTATGTCCATGTTAATTTTCACAATACCTCAACATAGCTCAAGTTCAGCCAAACATTCTATAACAATTTGTAATTTTTAAAATTATTATTACATTAAAAAAAAAAATCATTGATCAACTTTAAGATAACCAGTTAACGTTTTAAAATGTGACTGACACCCACTGCAGTTCAAGTTTCATTTAAATCACAATTACTACATCATGCATATCAAATGTGCTATATTATTCTTGAATCATGAATTCTGAAATGTATTTATGCATGGCAAAAAAGCAACATCGTTAAAAATAAGTTCACTCTCAAGATACACGACCAGAAAACCATAGTCATGATCAGAAGCAGAAAGCAGCAGGACCAGATGAGGAACTCACTGTGCAGGCCAAGAATGGGGGGAGAGAGAGGTGGAGGATTAGGGAAGGTGAACTTCACTGTGTATTCTTTAGGTCTCTTTAAAAGCTCCGGAGCCTCGTGACTCTCTTCTTCCTGCCCCTTCTTTTTTCCTTTCTGCTGTTTCCTTGTCAGGGCTTCCTTTGTTTGCTTCTCCTGAAATAAGGTGAGAAGAGAGAGCAAGGTGGTATTTGTAGACGTGCAATTATAAAGTCGACCCGAATCAAAAATAAATTAAAAGAACTTACAGCTTGTTTGGTGGATTTTCCGCCAGCCTTGAGGTCTTTGAGCTTTTTCTCCTGTTTCTCATACTGTTTCAGCAGTTCCTTCTGTTTCTGTACATACATCTTCTTAAATGTCACTAGAAAACAATGAATCCAAGTATTAAGCCTGTTATGTTTCAGTATTGCTCTGCTCTCACAAAGATATAAAGATGTACTCACTACTATATTGTACAATTAGATCTAAAGAGCATAAAAGCTACACCATATCATATGCTGCCTATTTTCAATCCTGTAGGAAAAAATAAGGAAATCCACAAGCATAACCTTAAACATATGTTTTAGACCTGAAATTGTTAAGGACTGCAAACTGTTATTTCATGCACCTAAATTAGAAATTCATAGGTACTACTTCATATAACATTCCCAGATTCCAACTCAATATTTTACCTACACAACACATTTCTTTTTACAATGCTTTAGTTTTTGAGTTCATTACACTCACAATAGTTGCCCCTGTAGTAGTAGAGTTTCTGGTTGTCCAAGTGAATAATGTCTGTGCAAACATCATCTAAGAAACTCTGGTCGTGGGACACAATCAGTAGAGTCTTCTTCCAACTTTGCAGGTAGCTGGAAACATAATTGGGACAATTTTTAGTATCACACCCTCAATATATCAAATACACACCAACACAGCAAAATACGTTCATTACTTGTTGAGCCAGATGACAGCGTTAAGGTCCAGGTGGTTGGTCGGCTCGTCCAGCATTAGCAAAGTGGGTTCCATGAAGAGAGCCCTGTAAGGGACCCAAACACGTTGGTTTCCAGGTAAGTTAAAGACCTATGATGTCCTATGACGTCCTGGATTCTTAAGGGCAATGAGAATCTGTTCTCACCTGGCTAGTGACACTCTCATTCTCCAGCCACCAGAGAACTTCTTAGTAGGCCTGTTCTGCATTTCGGGGGTGAAAGACAAACCAGCCAGGATCCTGCGAGCCTTGGCCTCTGCAGCTGCAGCTCCAATTGCCCTCAACTCTTCATACACCTTTCAGAGACGACATGTTCATCATCCTCTACCTATATTCACCGACCTCCACAATCCACTCTTTAACCCACCGACTAACACTTTTATGGTAGTCGGCATGGTAGTTTTATTTGCTAAACCCTTTGGTTAAATACATATCAAATGTTAAATTTAAGTGTGAAAGCTGAAGTAAAACAACCGAACCAGTATTCACAAGCTGCATTGTACTGTTTTGAATGAAAGAATGAATTAATGAATAAATTCTGGTCTTTGGTCATTGTGGAAATAAATGCAATACAGCAGACAACCACAAGAGATGTAACAATTAATGGCTCTTGAAAAAAATGCAGGAAAGCTGCACACTCAAATCTGGATTTGGCAAAGAGCCGGTGTGAAAAAGGAATTTGTTCTTCTCCCAAAACTATGCAGACCTTCTCAAGCCTCTCTGCGATGCCGTCCTCGCCCTTATCCAAGCGACTCTGTAGCTGTTTCTCCTCCTCCAGCAGTCTCAGACGCCGTGTGTCTGCTTTTAGCACAGCCTGGACAGCTGGAGTGTCGTCGGCTACAACCTCTGGGGGTAAAAATATTTACTGTAGGTTAGTTAAAAACATTCGGGGCAAAGCGACCGTAAGAAAAAGAAACACAGGCAAATATAATGGGCTAAATGTACCTTGTTCACAGAGCAGCACATCAATATTTGGGGGAATGCTGAGAGCTCTGTTGGCAATGTGCTTCAGTAATGTTGTCTTCCCTTTCCTAGCAAAAGAGGAAATCTGTATTAAGAGTTGTGTGAAGCTTTGAAGGGACATTCTGGTCAGAACATTTCCAACTGATCATAATCTGTCATAAATTTCATCAGTGATCTGCTCCTTACGCACGGTGAGGTCTATATCAGCAGTAAGCAGATCTCAGGCTGCAACACTGATGTGTTTTGTAAAAGACTTTCACCATTTGACATTAGGCTTCAGGCATTAAATATGCCAATCACTTTTGACACATTACAGTGTAAATTTAGCCTAAACTGTCTAAAATTGATAACACAAATCTCTTAGAATGTACATCAATGCTTAATAAAGCCACTAGGTGGCAGTAGAACAAGGTCAATTGACATTTAGCTTAATGTAATCAGATTTTTATTCCATTTTACTAGCAAAATAAACTATTGCCAATTTCCTGGTTTAAAAAGTTTATTTATTTAGATGTTCTTTATATAACAACTGGAACATATTCAAATTGTTTTAATGTTGGTGTGTACTGTATTGAAAGTTTTGCAAGAATCATACAAATCAAACAAATTAAAATATTTTAACATAAATTGACATTAAATACGCTTTCAGAACTATGAGTGTTTTGTAAGAGAGATAGGTGCACTAACCCATTTGGTCCAACCAGACCATACCGCCGCCCCGCTACAATGAGGAGGTCTGCATTTACAAAAAGCTCCTTTCCGTGAGCGGAGATGCTGAATTTCTCCAACTATGACAAAACAGGTGAAAACCAAAATAAGCCTCAACATTATACATACAACATTTAAAAAACCAACAATGTAATATCACAAAGAAGAGAATTAGGAAGGAGCTAAATAGCTTAGTAATTCAACAAATATAATAAAATACCTCAGTTTCCAAGTCAAAACAACTCTAAAATTGACTACATCGACGCATTACATCCACAACATTATTGGTGGAACAACTGGTAAAAACCAGAATTTCATGTCATATGGTCCAGTTTTTAGAAATACTTGATAGACGTTCAAAGTTGTTTACTATAATTACAACCCTCATCTACAAGAAAATAAACACAACATATCCAAAATTGCGATGCGGTATCTCCCCAAATGAGTTGGGCCTACAAAACAACCCCATTCAGACTCGTTGGATGAAGAGGGGCTGTTTTTTTTTTTTTTTTTTTTAGAGAGAGAGCTGACCTTAATGTCTGAGGCATTCTCCAGCATGGCTTGCCTCGAAGACATCTCGGCCTGAGAAACTGAGAAATCTTCCTCGGCAGCATTCTGAGCACGAACGCTGGCCACCTGCCGCTCATATTCCATCTGCAATGCAAACACGCTGTTACATCTCAACATTCTGCAGCTTTTGTTGTTACGGCAAACTAAAAGTATTCCCATAATTACTTCATGAACTATGAACAAATAAAAGTATGATTACGTACTACAAGTGAATATGGGGAGGAATTCTAGGTTAAATCTAGTTTCAATATAATGAAAGCAGTAACACAATGCAGTAATGATTAATGGAATATTACTACATTATTACATAAAAGACACTCTTTAAATAGTTATTACAACATGCTTACACAGACATTAGTATTTAGTTTGTACTTTAAATCCAATATTCTAATTGGTCTGATCTCACATACCTGCTTCTTTTTCTTCTTCTTCTCCTTTTTACTGAGATTGGCAAAGGGGTCATCTGCCTTCTCCTTGGCCTGATCTGCCGCCAGCACGTCCTCCGCACTCTGCAGAGAGAAAAACCAGCAGAATGGGCACTGGAAATTCACAGAGCAATAACATGGAGAAAAAAGTAGGACAGTGAGCCTACCATCATTGTATCATTCTCATCACTCTTTTCTTCCACTTCTACTTCATCATCACTGTGAGATGCACGAGCAGGCTTGCCTTTCTGAACGTGAAAAAGAAACTATGAGCATTTGATGAATGAGGCTGAAATACTGTAGGTGCAGTATGAGGATGAGAGGTAGGTACTTTTTGGGCAAATTCGAAAAAACTCCACCTTTCATACATTCATATGTATTTGTCTCATAAGGAACAGGATGAGGGTCAAAGGCACTGCAGAGCTCAATACTTTACTGACCTTAGGCTGTTCTTTCTTGTTTCCCTTTTGAGGTTTCTCCTCTTTCTCCTCGTCCTCTTCCTGCAGAAAAGAAATCACTTATTTTGCTTTGTTGTGTATAGTTCTAAACGTAGGAGTTGGAATGAAGAGATGGAAATCTTGCACTAAAAATATATATATATATTATATATATATATAAATATCTGTCCCCACCATCATCTCGACTGATATCCTGCAGTCTTTATGTCACCAACAACTTAAAACTATTTAGCAAAGTATGTAAGTATTTAGGATTTTTAATGCTTGGGAGTTTAAGTATGAGATCTGAGTCTTGGAATCAATGTGGATAAATTTGATCCAAATCTTACCTTTGAGGCTTTGCTGCTTGTTTTTATGTTCTTTTTCACCCCCTTCTTCTCATCCTCATCTTTTTTTTCTGCCTCATCCTCATGTTCGTCATCAGAAACTTCCTGTTTAAACACAAAGCACAACATTAGGGAGGTTGTTGCAGTTAGCTTGGCCCCTGAGACAGGTCTGCTTTGAAAAACCTTTTGAGACCTTCTGAAATAAGATGCACTTTTCATGATTTGACCTCATTTGACCCCGTTAGAGATAAAAAAAAAAAAAAGAAATTAAAAAGGAAAAGCAGAGGCAGATATGTGAGTGGTTATGTTGCTGTATACAGTTCATGAAGAGCCATAACAATATAGATAGGCAAAGGTATAGCACAGAATAGGACAGAAGAAAATTCAAGAGTAACAAGCATTCCCGAGTACCCACCTTAGGTTTCTTACCCTTAACCTTATCTTTTTTCTTTCCCTTGGAAACTTTCTCAACCTCCTAAATCACATACATACATGTACAAACAAACATTTACATGTTTAGAGTGAATGAGAAATTAAGACATATTTGAAATACTAGGGGAGGAAACGTATCAAAGCAATAAAGGCACACCTGTAAAGTTGGAAGCAGAAAAGAGAAAAACAAAATAGTGTATTTAAGCTTGCGCTACTGTTTCCATATAGAGTATCTGTGTCCTGAGAAATAGGAAAGCACCTAAAGATTAAGGAAGTAGTTTCTCCTAACATTACTCCATTGTTATATTTTTTTTCTCGCACAGGACTTCTTCAGCAATCACCTCATTTTACTACTGCCAAACTTCAACAATAGTGACTCACTCTTATTTAATATTTCTACATCTCTATTACCTAACATGTAGCGACTATTTAGTTTACTGCCACAGCAGGTGTAGTTTACCTTAGAATTTTTCTTATTCTTTGGTTTATCATCATCATCATCATCATCATCGTCGTCGTCATCACCACCACCACCACCACCATCCTCGGCATCCTCTTCTACATCTTCATCGCTCTGACCCTGGCTAAGAGCTGCAAATATGTTGCCACCCTGAGAGACAGAGAGAAAAAAATTTGAATACAATAACAAAGGTTTCAAAGATATATGGATTAAAATAAATGTTTAATATTTGTTTAGGTCATCTATACAGAAAAAAAGCTAAAGTGTTTACTTAGATAAGGCAACCGATTTTCTGACTTAAGCAAAGTCTCACCTTGTTTCTCTTTCCACCTTTGACAGGAGGTACTACTGTAAGGCAAAAAGGATATTAAAATTAAAAACAATTTAAATTTTGTTTAGTAAAAAACATCCAGGGCGACTAGAGTGTTGTATGTAATTCCATTACCTACTGTATAGAAACAAAAAGACATAAAGGCTCTATTTTGGACATTACCCTCTTCTTCCTCCTCCTCCTCATCACTGGCTTGAACAGACAGTTTCTTAAGTTTCTGCATGACATCTTCATCTTCATTATCTCCTTCTCCTCCTTTCCCTTTCCGCCGATCTTTCTTTTTCTTTTGAGGCTATACACACAGCACAGCATTTACATTTACATTAATGGCATTTAGCAGACATTCTTATCCAGAGCAACTTCCACTTCCTAATTTCAGGCACAATCTTCCTGGAGCAACTTGAAGTTAAGGGTCTTGCTCTGGGGGCCAGTGACAGTAGTGCTGGTGGTAGGATTCAAACCCACAACCTCTTGGGTCAGAGGCGAGTATCCTAACAACTAGACCACCACCAGGAATTAGCGACCGTTAAGAAACTCAAATGTAACCTGATAAACCGTATTTTTCTACTGACCCTCATAGTACTAAATAAAATTCATTAAAAACCCTTATAAAAGTGAATGTACCTGCTTTCCTTGTGTCTCTTTCACTGCTGTTTCTTCTACTTTCTCTGGTTTACTGTCTGCAGACAGCTCATCAAAAAACTAAAGATATGAAATACATACAAAATAATTGGCAAAAGGATATGGTACATGCTTTTGGAGCTTAAATGGTAGTGTGCCACACCATCTTTGTTTAAATCAATTAAATTCCTAAGGCATAGAAGTTCATGAACCAGATCCCCCACTTACACTCTTCTTCCCCTTCTTATCTTTCTTTCCTTTCTTGACAGGTTTGTCTAGGAGGAGAGACAGTAAAATGTTTAAGTTTTGTGCAGACCAATGCTATTCACACCAAGCTTACCGACAAAAATATCCAGCTGACACAGCGTTAACTTTGACAAAGCTGCAGTTTGAGAGAAAAGGACAACAGTTTAACGTGCCACAGTGATTGAGAAACTGTTCGTGTACTACTATGAATATATTTTCAAGTCTGTAGTTCAACTTGTACGTAACGTATGTAATCTACTTCTGTGACATTTTGTTAAAAAGTATGCCTGCAATTCGATTTATTATTCAAAAGTTTGACCTGTGTTCATGTGATTGTTAGTCCCCACTGTAGCGATATCATTTTAGTGAAACCATTTTAAAACTTAGATTCACAAATAAATAAATATTGAATTATATGTTTTTAAAAAATGAAATGAAACATTTATTCTCCATGGAACAATTGCCAGAAGTAGCTGCTACTTGAATAAGCGCGTGGTTTTTTAACACCAGAATTATTTCAGCGAGGTAACACTACCTGTACTTAAGTACAAATATTCAGTACTCTTTCCACCACTGCCTAGTACCGGTTAAATTAAAAAGCAGCAATTCAAAGAGATGTTACTTTATTTGTAAATGTCACTAATCGGGTGTCAACTCCAGTGCGCGCACTGTTACTCGTGCTACGCTTGCTAGCTTTTTAGCTAACTATAAGGCTGCCTCAGTAGCGCGACCGTTACCTCCACCACCCGCTACCAACTCACCAGCCTGCGGCTCGTCGTCTCCCTCCCACTCCGCCACCTCTTTACTCTTCTTGGGCATTTTCCACTACTATTACCAGTTACAGAAACAGGGACAATATTAGGGAAAACGTGTGCCGCTGATTTGTGGATGTCACGCCGGAACTGGAGATTAATACACGCAGGATTCCGGGGGCGCACGCGCGAATATGGACCATTAGCGGCGCTACACCGGCTACGTCAACCCGGAAGTTGCGTCACAGCAGTCTCGGGACTGAAGTTTTCTGTAATTGTGCGCCACCACTACTTTGGGAGGTGTATTGGGTTAAATAGTTTAGAAAATTAGAGAATTATGTTCTGTGCCTTCTTAGATGTTTAAAGAGCAAACGGATTTTTACGAAAGCAAAAGGATTTTTCAGTTAGTTTTTCAGTTTCATCTTAGGTCCATGCATTCATTTTTAGATTACTGTTTACATTTTCAACTTGTAACTTTCTAAAAGTAACCTCCTCAGCCTTGCATACAAGCCTACAATACATACATTTCCGACTTCATAACAGTTTATTGTCAAAATGTACAATCGGTTCTGGTTGAGTTTATAGGAAGAAGGCTAATGAATTAAATTAGAAGATTTTTTACACATAATTTAAAGACTCAACCACAGTGCAGAAAGCAAATAACCGTTCACGTGCAAATAGAAAGGAGGTGAAATGCGAATAAGATCGAAATGAATCAGAGTAATGCAATGTAAATAGGTAGTTTAAAAATAATGCGTAACGATTACAGCGGTAGAGTGTGACGCATGCGCACCAGTGTTGCGGCGAAGTCGGGCAAGGGCATTGGAAGAGTTGTGACATTTGGGTTAGGTTAGAAACATTGCAGCACGCTACTGTTCATAAAGTTAAACAAAAAAAACTTTCGCTGTATCTAAGCAGACATTACGATTCCCACAACACGTCGCAGATTTCAGCGGATTCCTCCTTTACAGGTATTATGAGATGGTGATTTAGGAGAGAGCTAGGTTAGCCGGCTAGCCACGTTAGCTTGTTCAGAAGGCGCTAACGTTAGCCAAGGCGTCGGAACTGTTGGCGGCTGTGAGAGGAAAGGCTGTCCTTTATGCTGTTATTAAACTAATTTACCACTCAAACGTCAATGACATACGTTTAGGTGAATTAGTCTGCATAACGTTAGTTGTTCGCTCCAAAAAGTGACTTATATTCGCGTTAGCTTGTAAGATTTACAACTGACAGCTTTGCTCTCTATTTGTGCTGATGTGTAATCTTTTATACACTTCTGTACTTGGTTTGTCTAAGAGCTTTTAGAGGGTATTTCATGGTGTCTATTTTGGTGCATGTAACATACAGTTGTGTTCAGAATCAATGAAACAGATCTGATGTGAATGAAAAAAGTATGGCTGACATAATGCACACTGAAAAGATTTACTTGATTGCGTTTCTAGGCGTCGCAGAACATGAATGAAGTCGTAGAAAGTTCTGGGTTTCGTTCACTGCATTTAGAGCAGTCCGTTTCGGCCGCCTTAAGTCACGTGTCATGTTTCTGTTAACAAACTTGCTGCTGCCACTCAATGCTCTAACGTCATTAGAGGAGCTAAAACCTACTGAGTTGTGAAAAGACTGACTTTCACTTCATTCATGCAATTGCAGAATGGGTCTAAAGACTTCTCTTTGCCCTTTTCTTTCCGAAGGCTTTTCAATACGCATCAAACGAATTGGGACAGGCAAAAGCGAAGGAGAAATTGAACATTTCTTTCTACTGGTGTCCCTAATTATGCCATTGGACTGATTGGTGTCATTTTGTGAGGTTGATTTGCACCCTCACCTGAATGGCTGTGTGCAGAGGGGGGCTGCTGATTTGGGGGGAACGCATCAGGAGCCATGGCAGTAGACAGACAGTAAAGACTTGGAAAACTTGGAGTGTATGGCAGGTAAGTGCATCTTTTTAACATTGCATGTAAATTCCCATTAAATGATATGCATTCACACATCTCTTTAAGGACTCTGATACACCCAGACACCATGTAATGAAGAAAAATCTAGTTTGGTGCGGTAAAGTTGGTTTAAGATTCGACTTTTGTTTGATATTGCCTTCATTTTCAACAACTAAACAATGTATACAAAGTTGAACACATGAACAGGAAAGTGAGCAGTGCAAAAAAGGGAATACGACACCACCCCAAAAGTGTAGGATATTTAGAATATAAAGCCAAGGTCGAATATAAAACCCACATCACTGCACTGGCCATGCAGTGAAGTTCTTGCTGCTCTTACATTTAGACATGGTATTGTCATGAGCAGGACTCCTGTGCATTCTGAAGGACAACAGGCTAATAAGCTGTTACCATAAGATACTTAACTTAAGCACACTAAACAAATAACTTTTAAATAATTCTTCTTATGGGACCTGTAATGAGATAATGAGATATATATATAGATATCTATAATGAGATATCTAGGATCTAAAAAACACAACTTCCCCTTTTTTGTAGACACTTGACTCTCCTCTAAATGGGCCCAGCCGAGTCCTGTGCCGTGCGTCGTGGGCTTTGGCTCCTCCAAACAGCCTTCGCTACCAGTGCTTCCAGAAACGGTCCCTCTCTGAGCCCTTTCACCATGCTTGTCTGCCTCAGAGAGCTCAAAGTCTAGAGGAGGAATGGGAGGACGCCCTGTGCATGGAGCTCAAACCTGGGGATGCGGAAGAACAGCATACAATGGTGGAAATTCCCCTGTTTGGGCAAACCAAGCTGAGCGAGATTTTGACTTTGGGAGGCAACCGACCTGCTGACTTTTTGTTTTCTTTAACCACGGTTGATGGGAGGAGAGAAGATGACATTAATGTCACTGGAAAGTCGACGACTGAAATGAGACCCGAGTGGGAGAAGAGAGAGAGGGGATCTTTCAGGAGTTTGTTTGAGGAGGAAGGATGTCCAGCTCCGTTTATTTTGGGCTCTCATTTTTACTGTTTCCACTGCCCTGGGATGGAGCCTGCAATCTTACCAGAAGATCGGATGTGGACCGGACGAGAAGCACATTTCCGCATTTTGCCACCTTTTGCCTCTCTGTACAGTTATGCTGAAATGGAGAACAGAGCCAGTGGTGCCAGTGAAAGAGACTCGGAGAATGAAGAGAAACTGGCCCTGATGTATGAAAGGCTTAGGATTGAGGTAATGCTTCTGAAAACGGTTCCTCTTTTTTCTGCATCATCGCTCATCTTCTGTATCAAAGTTACAAAAATGATCTTTAGTAGGGCTGGGCAGTTAATCGACACCAACAGTCAGAACCTCTTATCGTCTTAATGTGGCACATTATTTCAATTATTTTTAAAATTCTGTTAATACTTTCTGCAGTGTGTGTTTATGTACCGTACCCTTAAAAACTTACTACCGTGTATGTTGTCACATGGCTCCGCCAGTTGGCGGCATAACAGTTAGGGACTTGGCCCTGTGCTCAGAAGGTTGCTGGTTCCGGAAAGTTCTAGTCCGTTAAAGTTATCATTGAGGTACTTATGAGCAAGGTACAGTTTCCAAACACTGCTCCCTTGGCGCTGCCAAAAGCTGCCCTCTGCTCCTTCACAGATGGGTCAAATGCAGAGGTCACATTTTGTTGTGGTGCACTGTGTGCAGTCTAGTCTGCATCCACATCTGTGTAATTTGAGGTCCTATCGCCCAGCCCTTGTCTTTGCTCTCTTTTATCATTTTTTCCTCACTCTGCCTTTACACATCTACAATCTCACAGTTGTCATGTTATCTGCTTTGCGTTTCAGCTCCCTAACTTTTTTGTGAAGAATCACGATTACAGCATGTATTCCAATGATGTCGAATTCATCAATTGTCTTCTCAACACCAAAACTAGGTGGGGTTATATAGTTATTATTTACTTCTGTTCATTCATATTTACTGCACTGAGGCACTGGAGATACTTCTTTTTAATACTTCATCCTTTTCTGGATCTTTAGAGGCCGTGTAATGTACCAACTAACCCTGACGCTGTGGCGCTTGCTGTGTCTGTGCTATTACACGGGCGCGCGGCTGGAGGTTTTGAAGCTAACGAAACACCCAGAGGAGCACTCCATAAAAGCACGTTGGAGGGTCAAGGGTCTGCCTTTCCACTCCCTACTCCTCCACTTCTACAAAAAAGACAAGACCCAGCTTTTCAGGTGAGACACTTGAACAGAGGAGCAGAACTGATTATGATCTATGAATTTGAGGGTGTCAATTAGCATTTCTGTTTGGTTCGTTTGACAGGACATATGACGCTTTCTCAACCTTCTATCTGGGCTCTGATGGTCTGGTACACTGTCATAAAGTTGAGAAGGTGAGCTCTGGTTTTCTTGTTTGCACGAGGAGTGTAGCAATGCTTTCTATCAAGTGGCTTTTAGCTCAGTACTCTTAGCGTTGTGCACATGATCAGTTGGGTAAAACTAAAGTGGTTTGTCCTCTCACAGGTGATGCCAGACCAGCCGCTTATGCCCAAAGTGGCTTCGCTCCTCGGAGGCGCTTTGGTGGCTCTGGGGATTCAGGAGCATCGACCTGCCCTCAACCTTTTGCCACTGTTTCTCTCTTCTTTCAAACAGGAACAGGACTGAAGCAGAAATATGAGGAGATGTAGCATGTGTGGAGAATGAAGTCTGCCTGTTGTCAGTGAGAGTGGGTGCACTTTGTCAAGACAAGAGATGGCAAGTTATATTTGTCAAAGGAAAAGCCCATGAGCTTGAGCATAAGGACAGCAACCTTTATTACAGGAATGAAGCTGGAGTCCAACCATATCACACATCCATTGTCCACCCTATTGTTTGTGTAGTGTCCAAGAAGATAACATGCTCCGTCTCAACCCAAAGCTCCATAGTAGGCATAAATCTGTTAATGTCCACACAGCCTTTCAGTCACACAAAGTAGAACTGATAACAGCAACACTGACATTTTTCAAACCGTGTTTGCTTCATTTCAGATTACTGAAAAGTAAAACACTACCATGAAGTCTCTAGAACGGCAATTTGTAGAATAGGTGGATTTCAGTCACGGCGAGTCATGTGCCCATGAGCCACAGATTCAGAGCATACTAAAAGCAACAGTTCTGTAATAAATTGATGAAATTAAAAAGATAATCAAAAACAGAGAGAAGCTTTTTTTAAAAGTGAAAACTGTGTAATAATTTTCTCTCCACTTAGTTGATTAATACCTTTAATTAGGTACTCTGCACCTTAGTGATACGTAGATGACATACTTTTGTGATTGGTATGTTTTGCACAGTGCTAAAAGGAAAAGTTGGTTGGATTTGCCCTGAATGCAGAGACGACTTAGTTTACTCAGTCTCTAACTGATCACCTCCATTCATTATGTTTTTGGGAACAGTTGGTTACTAAGGCACAGTTAAGGGTCATGTGACTCATCGTGGCTGCTAATGTGAACTAACAGGTTTACTGTGTAATACTCATGCAGTGCTCTTAACTCACTGCTTGTCACTTGTACATAGCCTGAATCAGTTTAGTCTGAAGCCATTTGTTCCGCTTCACAGTGATTATTTAGACTAGTTTATGCAAAGTCCAGATGAAAGGTTCGTCAATGATCAGAATAACTGTTAATTTCCATGCAGAGCACCCGTAGTTTAGTGCCAGATGCTACTGGATGAGTGATCCCATTGTGGAAATTATCAACTCTGTACTTACTCGATCCTGTAGCCTGAATCTTTATGACCATTTGAGGAATATTTACATTTGTCTTAACAGTATGTTGTGAAACAGCAAACCGTGGAATCATGCCTGGATATTAGCAATGATTTGCAAACAGTCTTGTACCACACAGCCTTTATTGGAATGGTGTGTCCTCATGTTAAGTTGGTCTAGGTGGAGCTTTTCACTAAACACATTTGTACTTTTGCAGCATGTAAAATGCTTTGGTGGAGGAAGATAGTTCTGTGAAAGTTGCAGTTGAGAGGAACAACACTGGGTTATATTACTTACACCGGTCAGCATTCAGTCATGTGCTGATGGAGGATATTTTTGAATTACATTAAATTGTTTAAGGTTCTCCATCTGCAAACGTTAAGAAATGGGCTTTTCAATGGGCAAGTCTTTACATGCATAAAAAAAAAGATCATTTACCCACAATTTATTATTCTCTTCAGTGTTATGGCACAAACCAAATCCGTTGAATGCATCCTACATCCACAGTTAAACTGGCTGTCCAAGTGTTGTGTTACTCTTACATACTAGAGTCCTGAAAAAGAAACCCAGCAAAATCCTTGGTCTAATGCTGTGCTTTTAACCCAAAATCTGGTATGAAAATGTGTGTAAAAAAGTGTACAAGCTCAAATTCTCATGACAAATACAGTGTGAAAAGTGGTTCAGCCTACTGTCTGTTTTGGTAAAGTGTTATTTTGGAAGAAAAAAAGCAAACATTAATGCTGTGATGTAACAAGACTTCTAGCACTGGTTGCTTTCAATTTAGTTAACTTACTAAGTCAGTTGTAGTTTTGGGGAATTTTTTTTATTCCATAAGCTGCATTCACAAGCAACAGACACCTTATGATTAACTTATGAAAGACAAAGCAAAGCAGTAGTTACAGAACCATAGAGAGAGAAAGTGAAGTATGGCGTGACAGTGACAATACTCGATAGAGATGGCAGCTATAGCTTTTCATTCAGTTTAAGTAAAATTACTTAAGTGTCAAAGGACCAAATCTATTCATATTGTCCAAGACACGCACTTAAGTCACAAACTGGTCAAGCTACAATGGACCAAGCACATTTTTATTACAGATACAGCAGAACCACCAGCTTGTTACTGCTGCCAATAATGGTGCTATTAAAAACATAATATACAGCTAATTTACAACATTACAAAGGGTGTCATAAGGATGTACATAGCTCCATTCAGAGTGAATCTGGAATTGAGACCTCTGGTCTGGTCTCAATGATGTGATCTAAAGAGATATTCACAAATCAGATTTAATTGGTATTGCACACTGAGTGAAAAGTACACCAACCAGTCCCCTTTACTGAAGAATCCAGCTCCTCATTGACCTGCGTGATTTGTTCATCATTACTGTTGAGTCACTAACATCTGATGTGATCATATTGTGCAAAATTAAACTGTGGAGGTTAGGAGTCTTCCAAGAAAGCCTTGTGGGTGTTGGGGAAACGCTGAGAATTGTAGTCAGGATCTTCATTAACTCGTTTCTTCAGATCATTCTTAACCTGAGACGGTAATTGAAAAGGAGCAGGAAAAAAAAATTGGCTTTGTTCAGAAATCAAACCAATTTTACATTAAACTCCAGTTTATTCTGTCTTTACATCAGTATGAAATTTTACTAAAAAGCAAGTGACATTACAATAAGTATGATGCCTGATTGATTTCATTTTAGATCAATACTGACTGATCACTGAATCGACGCATCATTACGCCACCAATATTACCTGCCGGGTATAGGCCTCCTGTAGCTCCGGTGTCTCTAGCTCCACCTGTAGGCTGTCTGGGGCAGTGACAGGCCGCACTCCTGCTGATCTTGCAGCACGACTAACAGCCTCAGAGAGCGAAAGGTGTGGCCCCTCGCCTTGGGCAGTCTGTCACACAGCACAGGTGATTATGAGCACGAGACATATACTAACCACACCTTCACAACAACAGAAGTCGGGCATTGACTACTGGAGTGTGTCAGAGTGTAAAGTTGAAGCCTCAACTTTGATAATGAGCTATAACATGGTTCAGCAGCAACAATCAGAATATAGTGTAACACACGTGTAAACTTTTGCATAATGTAATGCCCATAATGTACTTTCTAAAACAAAGTGCACATTAATGTGGGCGTCGTAACACGCTGATGCGTCTTGGCTGATGCAAGGCTCAGCATTCTGAACACTATCCCTGTTCATTCTATTTATGTTATAGAGCGTTCACTGGTATTTAGAGGTGTAAATCTCAAGTTTGTTTTATTTTGATTCACTGGATAACAATTCAATGTCTGCTGAAATGCTATGGCACGATTTTAATTCAATTCAATACAGGAAAAGTGATCGATACGGGATGACATGCTAACACAATCACATCCGTTCATAACCACAGAAAAAGCAATTAAAATATTGTTTGACATTTTTATTCTTCAGCCATTAAAATGAACATAAAAAAGAGACCTTCTGTTCATTCACTCATTAATTACATGATCCTTATCCAGCTCTACATTCTTAGGCGCAAAAACCTCACGCAACGAACATCAAGCATGTTGATGGATGAGCACCAACCTTCCTTCTCTTGGCTGGCATTCCCTGAAGGTAAGCGTCAGACATTGCAGGCTGGGCTTTTATTTTCCTCTGAGACAACATGTCGTGCCTAATGATGGGGACCCACTCCTGTCAAAAACACACCGCCTTGTCAGCCACTTAAGAAAAACCGCAGCGCTACATTCAAAGGATTCATCCAGAATCACAGGAATACGGTCTTACAGGTGGTACAGATGCTGCCCATGGCTCCGCCTCTGCCCCTGACTCCTCCCTCCCAGTGGGGGCAGGTCCTCGAGTCTCCACCGAGGCTGGCCTGTGAGGCGGGGGGAGCTCTGCGGGCTGCTCTCTGCCATCCGCACTCTCTCCTGAAGACGCCATGGCCTCCTCAGCAGTGGTGGCAGGAGCTGGAGAAAGACCTTCTTCCATCTGTAGGTGAAAATGATGCATCACTAGTATTAAGTGTGAATTTAAGTGAGTATTTGTCATTGCGAACACAGCACAGGACAGTGCACCACAACGAAAAGTGACGCCAGCATCTGTGTGCCGAGTTTGGTCTTGCGAGACCTGCATGTCATCCAGTAGCTATCTTCACTCAAAAAACAGGACTGTTCTCACCTCCACATTCTGGCTCACTGTTTGTTCGGCTACTTGACTGTTTGACTCCACGTTTCCAGCAGATTCCGTCTAGCAATGAAAACCAGGAACAAATACATTAACTTTTTTATTACATTCAAAGATGATTTGGGCAAAGCAGTTCAAATGTTCGAAACAGCATCCTTCTAAGTAAAGTATAATAACCTGTGTGTGAATGACATAATGCAGAATCTGATCCTCTGTAACAGGATTATGATCCAGGATCACATGAAGCCTCATGGACATCATACTGGTCAACCAGTTGACCAGACTGGGATTGACTTCTGCAGACATCCTCCTCTGTCCATGCACACACATTTTCCAAAGCAAAAAAATCAACGTCACAAGAATTGCTTACACTGTAACACTAATACAACGTAAGAGATGAGTACGTGTATGTTTACAAAAGGAATACAAAGGAGGTAAACTAACAATACGGTGGTTGATAACCGCGGTGAGAGCCCTCTGCTCTCCTCTTAGGCAGTACAGATTGAGAGCCAGACACTCAAACAGGCCTTGAGTGCACAGAAACAGCAAGCGAGGACCAAAGGTGTGATCTGGAGTGGGGGAAGAGATAGACATTTAATAACACTGCCACTCCATTATAAACCAGGTAACTCTAATTAAGTGAGGCTTTGCAGGGGATGGATTGGTGAGTACCGGAACAGCGGATGATGTGGGTGGCCATGCGGGTGAACTGCTGTCTGAGGAAGGACATGTTAGTCTGGATGATGTCCACTCCTTCTCGCACCGTGACGGCAGACTACAACACAGGGGTAACAGAATGCTTTGAGCTATTGAGAAAATGGGTTAGAAATGACAATGCATAGATGCGGAGGTGGAGACTTACAAAGCTCTCAGCAATGTATTCCTCCAGGCCGTTGATTAGATCTTCAGCAGCAGTCTGGAGGGAAAGAGAAAAGTCTATTTGAATGACTTTTCTTAAGAAACAATTTAAGAAAAATAATGGTAAAAGAGACACAATGAGAACTCCATCATTAACTTCAATAAGAAAAATCATCATCAAGCTTTACTAAAGTTCAGTAGGAGAAATATCCCTCTCACTGATATCAGAGAAACATCTCTCTTTCAAGTTCCTGGGTGAGTAGCACAAAATCTTGAACTGTCCTGAAACGTTTTAGCTAAAAAAAATTGCATATACTACTACTACGTATTGATGTGTGGGTGCACATGCACGACTCACTGCGATGTTGGCGTCTGTGGGTTCTCGGCCCTGAAGATAATGCTCGGTGAAGAATGCAGAAAGTTCAGGCTGGATACGGCTCAGGGGTTGAGGATTCCCATGCAGCAAGAGCACCATGTCCACCATGGAGATATTCTGACAAACCAAAGACAAAAGGTCTCCAAAGAAACCTGCCACAGAAACGAGTGAGAAGATGAAAAAAAGTAAATTATTAATTAAAATTATTAACAAATCATTGCCCACTGAATTGATGACGAAACCCAACCTACACACTTACCCACAGCATCCCCTGCGCCAGGGGTGAAGAGGTTGCTGGTCTGAGACAGTCTCTGAATAAACTGTGCAATGCTCTCGCTGTTGCCCTGACCGGCTCCCAGAGATCCCATCATGCTGGACAGTACACCCTGAACAATCCCTGTGAAAAATTCTGGGCTCAGCGTCTCGCCTCCGCCGCTAGGGGGCTGAGGAGGGTTGGGAGGTGGTGCGGAGGCAGGGGCAGTTTGCTGATTTGGTGGTGGGAAAACGGGCTGATTTGTCTGTGAAGGAGAAAAATGAAAAGGAAACAAAAATACAGTAAACAATATTTGCTGGAAAGGACAAATGTAAAGCAGACTGACCTGTATATCCACTGAACATGATTCAAAACCAACATTCAGAATCTCTAATCAGTGTAATCTGGCCCTGTTGATTATTTTTGTAAATTATTTTAAGAAATACTTCAAAAAAAATCCTTTAATAAACTCTGCATTGTGTATTCATACACTGTCCCCTTAAAAACAAACTTCCGTGAATATTAGCTGGTGCCTCCGATAAACCGTGATACTAATTTGAGGTTGTATCGCCCGGCCCTACCTGCATAAAATCAGACATGCCCTGGATGAAAGCAGAGACTCCAGGCACAGTAACTGTGATGGAAGGAGGTCCCCCAGAGACGCTCCCACCCACCCCGGCAGCTCCTCCCAGCAGCGAGCCCAGCAGCTGGGGCAGATTCCCCTCCAGCCCTCCCTCCTGGGACTGGCCCACCGACGCCGTGTTAGTGGTGTGAGTGGTGGTCTGCCCAGACGTGTTGGCTGAGGAGGGAGGAGCAGTGGCGGAGAAAGAGGATGATGAAGATGAGGAAGAAGAGGTAGAGAAAGAGAAGGACTGGGATGAGGAGGTAGTTGATGTTTGATCACCTGAGGAAAAGAAATGTGGCTGTAACTTCGCAGCCATTAACAAAATGCCAATTTGGCCCAAATGTAAAAACACACCAGTCAGCCATAACATGACTACGAATCATCGTTTCAACATCATTACGTTTCATCACGATGAGGTATTTCATTTATTCAACGGTCAACGTCTGCCAATATAAGTCTGTTACGATATGATTTGGTTTAGATTCAAATCAGCAGCCAGAGATTTAACACAATCACTTTCACTCATATCAAATGGGCAGTTGGTAGCGTAACGGCGAGGGAGTATGCACCATGATCGGAAGGTCGCCGGTTCAATTCCCGGACCGGTAAAGGTACCACTGAGTTACTCATGAGCAAGGTACCATCCCTAAGCACTGCTCCTCCCTGTCAGCTGCCCACTGCTCCTTCGCGGATGGATCAAATGCAGAGGTCACATTTTAAATCGCAAAAAGCAACTAAAATACCTTGACATTTTTATTCCTGAGCTCAAACAGTGTTGACGTATCAATGTACACTGATGTATTTTTTTCCCCGTATAATGACCACTGACAGGTGACCTGAATCATTGATTACTCCGTTACAAAAGCACCCCGCAGTGAGTGGAACATATAGGGCAGCAATGGGCAAGCGAAAGGATTTGAGCGACTCTGGCAAGGACCACACCGTGATGGCTAGATAACCGGGTCAGAACATCTCCAAAATTGCTGCTCTTGTTGGATGTTCCTGATTAAAAAGTGGTCCAAGTCAGGAAAACAGGTGAACTGACAACAGAATCGCAAGTAACCGAGTCTCACTAATGCACATAGGAAGTGAAGCTACCCCAGCTCATACTGCAGAAAATAATAATGCTTCAAATAGAAAGGTGTCAGAACACACAGTACATTTGCGCATGTTGTGTTGCAGTTGTTGCGTATGAAGCTGCTACAGACCCACTCAATATTAGGCAGGTGGTCATAATGTTATGGCTGACTGGTGGAAGTTCCCTAGAATTTTTTTTTTTTTTTAATCCATATTTTCTGCTAGCGTGAATTTTACACCACCCAATAACTCATAACTAATTGTATGACTTTATCTCTATTTTCTAACTCTTTGCCTGGATCTGCACATCATGTTTGTCCAAACAGCAGTAATGTCAGTTTCTTTTCATGGTGTCACTTTAAATAAGATTCTGTTTGCTTGTTACTTTTCATTTGTGACGCTCCACGGCAAAATCAGTCGCTTGTCACAACAGAGGTTTCCGAGAAAAACGTCCGTTTATGTTGCGTGGGATAAAATTTTGGATTTTTTGTTTTTAGTGTTTTGAAACAGTGGAAGGTCTATACTGTACTGTTGTCAATACATTTCGCTGAAAAACTTACCCTTTCCATCCTAAAAACATGACTTTCTTGAGGTGAGGAATTCAATTCCAGCAGAATGTTAAAAGTTTCTGTTTTGACCGCTCTACTTCAATGTTTACAGTAAATACACTGGTTGACTAGCGTGAAGATTATTCTCCGGAATCCATCTCCGTCTCCGTCTCCCGAGTTCAGTTAACCTAACGCAGGTAGGCTATCCATGTGGCTGTCATATGTCGTCCGATTCATTCGATATAGGTATCGTTTTGATTTATGCCCTTTCATGAAAACATAATAACTCAATTTTTAAAATTTGTGACAAGCGACTGATTTTGCCGTGGAGGGTCACATTTATCAGAATCCAAAACTACCGAACTCATTAAAAGCCAGGTGCTGATAGTAACCATAAACATCTCATCCCATAAAACGTCTCACCTGTGTGCATCGGCATTAAGAGCTGTCCAACCAAACCGCTGACCATCTGAGTGAGAGCAGAAGGGGCCATGGCATTGCCCTACAAAAACCACAAAAAGCTGCTCTAATTGCACTATAAATCTGGTCGAAATCTGGTGAAAAGGACAAAGTCCACAACTCCTCACCTGTCCAGGCTGCAGGCTGCCTGTGGGGGGCATTGCGGCCCGCAAATTGATAGAAGCCCCTCTGTTACCCGAAGTTTGGGGAATGCGTGGGGAGAAGGAGGGGCGAGTGATCACCACCCTGGCTTGGGGAGGTGGTGGTGGTGGAGGAGGAGGAGGAGGTTGGGTTGAGGTGTCTCCGCTCTGGCCAGTCTGTGCAGGAGCTCCCGGCTGGTGGTGCCCAGCTGAAGCTGCGGAAGCCATGGCGGCAGCCTGCTGAGAGATCTGGTGCATGATGGCCTGCATGAACTCCGGAGGCAGGCCTGGGATGTGAACGGGAGGCGTGGTTCCTTTGTGGGGGGGAAAGGAGATAACGAGTTGAAGAGAACGATATTGGTACCAGAGAGGCTACAGACAAGGGTTATCAGACACGACAAAGGGGAGTTCTGGGTATCAAAACTACAGGATAATATTGAGGGTTTCTGACAAATGAGGCAGTTTTAGAGATCACAGCTTCCCAGAGATGGCACATAAAAGGCCAGGTTATGTCAGCATGCTTGCGGTTGGGTATTCTGTGAGGAGCAGTGGACACTGACCAGTCTGTCCAGCAGCGTTGGGATTCTGATGACCTGCTGCCTGAGCTCCGCTGCCTGAATCTGTTGCACAAAAATGCGCAGATCAGTAGCTAGCATTAGACTACTGCGTGCCAGTCCATGTCTGAGAACGTGTTCAACCTACTGAAGTTATATAATGACATTTCCATGTCTTTAATCCCTGGACTAAGTTAAGAAATTCTCCCAGACCAGGAAAGGGAGAACAAAAACACAGTGCTAAAAGGGGGCTTTAACTGGATTTAAAGTGAGGGCCTGTGCAGCCGAAAGAAACTAACCATCCAGGTTCATCTGCATCATGACCACAGGCTCCATGGTCTGGTGAGTGATTCGGATCACGCGAGGAGTCCCCTGACCGGGCTGCTGATTGGCTCCGTTGGTTGGAAGAGGTGCTGTATGCGTCTGATTTTGACCCTCAGATTGGTCGGATGGCTGAGATGCCGGAGGTTGACCTTCACTCGCCTGTCTGCCATTTGAGGTCATGGTAACAGTGGTACCGATGTTCATCTGTTAAAGAAAATGACGGCGGTCACACGTAAATGGCAGAAAATAACATTTGCTCATGTACACACACACACACACACACACGCACACAAACACAGCAGAAATGACAACTACACACACCACTAGTGTGATTCATCTGCCTACCGGTATTGGTATATGGGGCAATCCACTCTGCAGCAGGACGGGAGAAGTGTAGTGGGAAATGGGCCGAACCACGTGTAGGTGGCGAGGGGGCTGAGCAGCCAAATTGCATCGGAGATCACTCAGAGCAACCAAGGTGTTGCCTAGGAGACGAAGGGATTCTCCAACCATATTAAGGGTGCGCTGGTCTTCCTCACGCTCTTGTGTCTGTGGAGAAAGGCAGGTTTACTTTAATAATTAAAATAACCCTTTCATTATCAAATCTTTTAGAGGTCACTCATAAACAGGAGCAGTCTCAAAATGCCAAAAAATGTCAATACAACCGCTCAAGACATTATAAAAAATATTAGTTATGTGTAGATTCTGTAGTATGCGAGTTTTCCAGCACATTAAGGGCTCACATGCCCAATACTTGTAGGGATATGAATAATCTTAACAGTTTATGCAGACAGTTATGCTTTACCAAGAAAATAACTTGGGAAGTGGGAAGGTTTTATAATTAAGATAAGGTTTAATCATTTTAAAAACATTGTTTTACAATCATTATTAACGACAACTGAACGTTTAACAGAATGTACTACAGTATAGCAACACTGAATAAGAAAGTAACCCATACGTTGTTGTTGTAATCAGCTGAACCAGCTGCTCCCAGGATGGAGTGAGTTCTCTCCATAAAGGGACGGAGTCTTTCCTCCACTCTTCGCACCTCGGACAAGACCTCCATTAGCTCCAACGGAGACGGGTGACTAAAAGAAGAGGCAGATGAACAAATCACTTCAATGATTCAGAAGAGCGACATTTCAGACTCGAGTAAAGCATAAAACATGGACAAGATAACATTAAAGACAAAAAAGTAGTTCATGGGTAGAAAACTGTGAAAATCTGGAGGTTAGTGCCAAAAAGCGGGGATAATAATAAGAAAAAGAAATGAGATGGACAAGGTGGTCGCTGATACGCAGCAATAACAATTCCAGGTAAAGAAAGAAAGCGTGTTTCTCATACTTGGGTCCAGAATGAGGAGGTCCCTCTGTTTGTGTGGAGGTAGTGGACGATGATGAAGCAGCAGGTTGCAGAGGTGGAGAGGTGTCCATTTGTACAGAAGTGGGGGGTGAGGAGGAAGTGGTAGAGGAAGAGGAGGTGGCAGCAGCTGACTGTGAAGTAGCAGAAGCTTCACTTGGTTGCCCCTACAATTAAGCACATTAATTTACCAGCAGCAACATTATGCTAGAAAACAACCACTGACGACATAATGAGGTATTTAATTATGATGGTCTGTTTGCAGACCTCGAGAGTGATATATACCTCTAGTCTGTGTATCAAAGACCGTGTGTCTCGCAGCAAGTTTTCAGCCAACTGGAGCCTTATCCTCGGTTCACTCTGCACCGGCTGGTCCAGGTTAATGTGCACATCCACAGAACCGTTGCTCTGTGAGACAAAAGAATGTACACATTAGGTTAAGATGATATGTCATAATCATGGCTACTTCCCACTGTCAAGTCTATGGCATCGTAGCCAAGTATCCCTCCATTTATTTAGTTATCTTTCTTTTCGGTCCTAAGTATATCAAACCAAAAGACTTGCACACGCTCATTGAGTACAATCACATTATACTCTTAACAGCTGCGAGAAGAAGTCTGAGGATGTTCGGCTCCATCCTCCATTCTCCTTCTTGGCGAAGATCTGTGGCCGTGAGATAGTTTTATTGGGTAAATATCTATTTTATTATACTAATTATTTCTTCTTGTCACACTAGAGTTGATGAACATTAAAAACAGAAGTTGTAGCAGGTTAAATCAGTCCCTGCAGGATTCTGCAGGTCTTTTTTGAGATTGTTGCGGCCTGAAATGTTGGCAGCTTTTCAAAAAAAAAAAAAAAAAAAAAATCAGAAAATTTGCAAATTTTGAACATTTTTGCCGCTTTGTTGCAATTACGTTGCGGAATCAAGTCAAAGTGGCGAAAAAGAGATGTTTTTTCCCCCTTTATAATTATTCTTTAACAATTCATTTAAAATAATTAATTAATTAATTAGAAAAATGTATTAAAACCACAATAGTTTTTTTAACCATTAAGTTTTTTTTAAGGGTAAACATGAGGTGGTTTTATCACACACATTTCCTGCGTCTTCCAAACGTAACAAGGAAGTAAGTTCGTTGACGTACAGCTCAACATTTTGCAAGAAATGAAAAGTTGCAGTAATTGGTCAAAATTGCAATATCTAGGAGAATTTGCAGAGATTGGCTGAATTTGCGTTAATAGTTGCAATCGTAACATCCTGGAGGGTCTGTTAAAACTACTGTATATTTTTTTAGAAGGGAAAGAACACAGTAACAAACTTTTTTCCCCACTGCTGGAGCAGCCTGCTGGTAGAAGAAAAGTGCTACAATATTCATTCCACAGGATGTCAGAAACATGTTAAACATGCAGTAGAGCAATTTTCAATGTTTATAATAAAGTATGTTTTGCATAATATCTGGGAAGATGACTTGTTGCTTACTTACCCCGGTGCTGGTGCTGACTCTAGCATTGCGCCCACCCTCCCCAACACCAGTCATCATCTGCTGCACAGACATCTAGTGAAGGATCAGACATTTTTCTGTTATTTATGATAGAGCAACCAATGTTGCACTGCGAGTAAATCACATACAAACCTGCATCTGAAAATGGAACCATTCCAGAACGACAATTTACACTTTAGATTCGCATTCATTCACACACACACATAAGAAAGGGCCTCTTAGATCAGAAAGTTGATGACCTGTATCTGCTGAGGATCCATGATGTTGACCGGGAGGTTAAAGGTGCCCAGCATCACATAGCTGTTGCCGTTGCGGTCGTGAGGAGCTCCCTGAGAGGTGGAGGTGGAGGAATGAGAAAAGCCGGATCCTCCCTCTGCTCCTCCGGATGAACCAGGTACAGCACCTCCACCAGGCCCAGACTGAGTGGTCTGAGGAGGGGCGCGCTCGACAAGATGAATAACCTTGCCATCGACATCTGAGAAGAGCAAAGGGAAAGATAAGTGAGAGATCTGTTTGCACCTTCTGGAACATTTTTCACACATCAGTTTTGAGTCCTTCCTCTCCAGAGACAGCAATCTTAGATTGTGGACAAGACACAAAGTGATGGATCCTGATTGATGAGTTGGGACAGCATCACAGAGTTTCCATTTATATTAGAGTTGTACAGATCCAAGTTTTTCAGTCCCAATAGTGATACAAACACCTAACTAGAGCGCGCAAAATGGCTCGCCGCAAAAATTCCGCAGGCGTAAATTTCAAAGTCACGAGCGCAAATGCGCAATTCGAGAGCACAATATTAAGAATCAAGCGCGCGGTTGTGATAATATTGCGCGCAAACTGTATTTTTCCTCTCTCTAATGTCTTTATTTCCTCTCGATGTGTCAAATGTCCTCGCATGCAAAGTAGATTACCGACGAGCGACTTTTTTGCTCGAGTGAGATTTCCACACGCGCGGTTTGAAAGGGGCGGGTTTGGGCAGTTTGGGGGCGGGGTTTGGCAGTTTCTGCCTGTGAATCCTATTGGCCCATGAGTCCGGGTTTTGTGATTGACTGCACGCTACAGAAAGTTTCTACAGAAAAACAAAAGATGATGGAGGAAGAGGTACAACAGCAGGTAGGTTAAACGCAAGTTATAGTTTATCGACCTCATAATTTAATAGTTAGGTCTATTAAATTATAGCACATTTAATAAGCACGCAATCAATGGCTCCCCTTGCCCACTTGTCTGTTCCCAATATAAAGCATAAAGTTTGCTACATTATACTTTGGTTTAAAATAAAAGCATTTACTATGTTAAACTTTGGCTAAATTCATTATATTGGTGTCATTTTATGCAATATAGGGCCGAATTTATCATTTATACAGTGATTTAGAGGAAATTTCAAGGTATTGAGATATATATCGTGTATCGTGATATAGCTTTAAAATATTGCAATATTATTTTTATGCCATATCGCCCAGCCCTACCGATAACAGAACAGTACATCCATAACATATTTTAAAATCAAGACTTACTGTATTCTGTTAGTGTTCTCTCATCCTGCAGTACTCTGCCCTGGTAGATCAACCTCTGCTTATCCACTGGGATCTCAACGGAGGAGGCAATATGTTCTTTAAACTCTCTCACTGTCCACTATGAAAGAGAGCGATAAAGTCATCCGTTTATTAATACATACAGAATATTCCAAATATAATTTAACTCCATTACTCTCACTTTTACTTTTCTTGCTTTCACAAATGTTCCCTGAGACACTAATGAATGAATCAACCCTGTATTACAGAATGAATATCTTATGAAAAAATTTTATATACAAATTAATAGCAATACACAAATCTAATACTGCTGACAATAGTGGTCGCTAACTGAAATAGAGGAAACAATGAGTCATTAAGTAAGATTTAATTTCTCTTTATTAAGTGTGTGATTATTTGTCATTGTTAACACAGCACAGCACACAGTGCACCACAAACAAACAGAGGTGGGCAAAGTAGCTAACTTCGTTACTTAAGTGAAAGTACAGATACCACTAGTCAAATGTTACTCCAATACAAGTGAGAGTCGTACAGTCAAATTTTTACTTAAGTTAAAATACTGAAGTACTTGTTTTAAAAAATACTTAAGTATTAAAAGTACATCTTCTTTCACTGCATTGTTGCATTATTGCCACAACACTTAGAACACCTAAGGTCTCTGACTAGCTTGACAGCTCTGGCAGTGTGTGCACACATATATGTGTATGTTAATCAGGAGGACAGTGCAGTAGCTGTAAATGCAGCTCAGAACATGAAAATCAACATTCAAACCTGCTTAAAACCCAGGTTTACACCTCTAACTTCATGACTTTCCAACAGCAACAATGTTAATCAAGACAAAACGGCAGAACTGTCTGAGCTTGGTTTTATAGTTCCAGTCTACAGGCGTGACGTAACCCTACTGATTACTGACAGACTGTTACCTGCCAAACAACCAATCACCTTTTAGAAAAGGGGAATAACATCCACTTTATCCACAGATTTGAAAGTAACGAGTAGTGAGAATCTTGATAGAAATGTAGTGAAGTAAAAAGTACAGTAGTTGTCTTTAAATGTAGTGAAGTGGAAGTCATAAGTTCCAAAATAAAATACTACTCAAGTGAAGTACAGATACTCAAAAACTCTACTTAAGTACAGTACTCAAATAAATGTACTTAGTTACTGTCCACCTCTGCAAACAAATGAGACCTCTGCATTTGACCCATCTGTGAAGGAGCAGTGTGCAGCTTTTTGGCCGCACACAGGGAGCAGTGCTTGGGGACGATACCTTGTTCAGGATTACCTCAATGGTACCTTTATTGATTCAGGACTTGAACCGATAACCTTCCAATCACAGGGCCAACTGCCTAACCGTTTTGCTGCCTAACAGATACTGCCCCAACTCCATAACCTATTAACATTAGCTTGTACTTTAATATTTATTTTCTTCTCATTTGATCCTATATCCTATTTTTAATTCCTGACCAAATTTTTTTGCTGTATCAGTCAAGCCTGATGTTGCCACATACATAAGAGAACAATATCAGTCTCTTCCACACAGGAAGACAAACAGATTATAAATGAAACATTGGTTTTGGATCAGTACTCATCAGAAAGTACCTATAACCCTCATATCAATCATATCTAGTATCTGGACTCAGTATGGTCTGGTGGTAGAATACATGCCAAGGACCAAAAGGTAGTAAGTTCAAGTCCACCTCTTATTTTATTACCACCATTGGGCCCCTAAGCAAGATTCTTAACCCCAAGTTGCTCCAGGAAGACTGTCCCTGTAATTAGGATATAGAAGTAGATATAGCTTTGGATAAGAACATTTGAAATGCCCCACATGTAAATAAAAAGGTTGGATTGGTGCATTCTTCACTAATTACACACATTTCTCTTGTTTGCAACTGTTGACACGAACAAAGGCACGATCAACGGATGTGTTCGAAGGAGAAATGGCCAAAGCTGGAGTGTTAACTTAAAAAAAAAAATAAAATAAAAGACATGATCTGTACCTCTCCCCGGACAGTGTAACTCCTGCTCTGAGAATCCAAAGTTTTAACAGTAACCTCAATAGTTCCCGATTCCTCCATGGACACTTTCTGCGAGAAAAAGACGACGTGAGAGGAGACTGATTAGAGAGAAATACCACTAATCTCTAAAAAAAAAAATAAATACAAACGTCACGCTGGGTGTCGAGAAATAAATACAAATGACTTCTGGTGTACATTAGCATATCAAACACTACTGAGATAAGAAGGAAAGCGGTTAATTTAAATACACCAAATTCGCTCATTATCAGCTCTGACTGTAAGCGACGCCGCAGGCTCGGCTCGCTAACCGGCTAAGTATTAGCATAGCTGGCTATCTAGCTAGCCTTCTAATTGCGCTATGAGCATAACTATCCAGATATATATACAAACGAACAACATTATCTGGTTATATATGTAGATTAGACATACCTTCCTTAATACTGCTAAGGAGAGATGTTAGCTCCTAATCCCACTATTCGGTGCCAGCTAACGGACGCGGCTATTCGCTAATCCCGCACACTTCCGTACACCGTCGATCTTTCTGCCGGTTGGGGTTCGCAGGATTTGCGCAGATACTGTGATGTATATATAATATACCGCACGGCAGAAAGATCGACGGTGTACGGAAGTGTGCGGGATTAGCGAGCTAGCCGCGTCCCGTTAGCTGGCACCAGATAATTGGGATTAGGAGCTAACATCTCTCCTTGGCAGTGATATAAAGGAAGGTATGTCTAATCTACATATATAACCACAGATAATGTTGTTCGTTTGTATATATATCTGGATAGTTATGCTCATAGCGCAATTAGAAGGCTAGCTAGATAGCCAGCTATGCTAATACTTAGCCGGTTAGCGAGCCGAGCCTGCGGCGTCGCTTACAGTCAGAGCTGATAATGAGCGAATTTAGAATTCACTTGTTAAATTAACCGCTTTCCTTCTTATCTCAGTAGTGTTTGATATGCTAATGCTCACACCAGTCATTTGTATTTATTTCTCGACACCCAGCGTGACGTTTGTATTTATTTTTTTTTTTAGAGATTAGTGGTATAATAATAATAATAATAATAATAACAATAATAATCATCATCATCATCATCATCATCATCATCATCATCTTAAACTCAAACTAAAAACCTGCAATATTTTTCTTAGTTGATATCGAGCTCTGTCAACTAGTTACCTATTACTTTTTTCTTTGAGGATTTTAAGTCGCAAATGCTGCACTGTAATGTATTTTTCTAAACAGCTTTTGCTACACAGATTTTGCTTTTTTAATTTTTCTTTTTAAGTTATTTTGCTATTATTTATAAATTAAATTTGTTTAGAAAGAACCAAGGTACATTTCACTTTATGATATACGCGTATAACTATGGGTGCGACAAATAAAGATTCTTGAATCATAAATAAATAAGTAAATTGGAAAGTGAACTATGGTTCCAGGTGGCAAACCGGGTGGTTTCCACCCGGACTGTTATTGGGCGAGCGCCGAGTTAAACATGCAGCTTTTCAATGTATTGTAAGCACAGTAGCTGAATTTATAGTCTTGTTCTACATTATCAGAAAGATAAATGAGAGAAAATGATAGGAGTTTAGAACTCATAACACTTCATTGAAAGTAAGTGCAGACTTCCCACCATTTCCCAACAAGTACAGAACAGTTCAACTGTATTAAAAAGGATGATGATGACAGAGATGTGAAAATGCTTTGTTGTTTTACTCTGTCCTCTTCTCCCTCAAGCATGAAAGGGGACATTCTACAAACAATGACGGTTCAATTGATTTGATATGATCATCTTGGAGTACTATATTGAGTGAAAACAACTTTTGGATGAAGCACTGTGGTATTTAGAACAGAGTGAGTTCTAATGGATGTACATTATCTCTCAGCATATTTAAGGAAAGGAGCAGAATAATTCCTTATCCAAGAATACAAATGAAAAGAAACCTTTTGCACATGTAATTTTTTTTAGCATTGTCCACTGCAGAGCCTAAATAATTTTGCAAGCATTGTACACTGTATAACTTCATGGAAATATAGGAATGTGCTTGGAGTATTTTCGAAAGTTTGAATAATGTCTTCATTTCTGCACTACACAGGCAATTGTGTTGGGTCAGCCTATCTTGACCTTCTAACTGAAGAGCTATGATGATGAACTCACCAAGAGAGGTGGAGCAGAAGATGAAAGAAATGCTGTATAACGTCACATGCAAATCTCATTGTCTCTAAGGTCATTCTGTTTTCAATTGTACTTTATGTGAAAAAAAATCCTACACTTTAATATCGATGTGATTTCAAGACCAGAAAGAATTTAGAACTGATTGGAAAATCACATATATTAACAAGATGCTAAAGAACAATTACAGGCTTATGTTTCAATCAGTTGTTCTGTACAGCAAACTAATGATAGAAACACAGAAATACATATTAGATTTGTTAGAAATATTTGTAATAATTCAGTGTCTAATCTGGGATGTTAACCAATGTAACAGCATAACTTTATTCGTTTTGGGTTGCCCTTATATGTATATGGGAAGATTTTCTGCTGCTTATTCTGTGTCCTTTGACTAACTTTTGGTCCATGTTTGAGCAGGTGGCAAAAGTTGTCCACCTAGACACAGTATGATTGACTGTGGAGGAGCTGGACAAACAGAAGCCCTGTAGATACACAAAAGATACTAAAAACAAACAGCAGTAACTGTGTCTTGCATCAGATGTCGCTTTAAATCCAACCTGGCTAAACAGGACCACAAGTGACTCCCTCACACATGGCTTTGGTTGGAAAGGAGAAATAGGAAAGTGGGCCATACACAAGTATTCACAGGGACATCTCCTATGCTTTTTCATCATGGGTTTTAGAGTTGACCGCCATGATTTATGCCTATGAATGACTACAAACTCCTAACAGTTTGATTTGGCTATGAGCGGCACGGTGACGCAGTGGTTAGCACTGGCATCTCACAGCAAGAAGGTCCTAGTTTTGATTCCCGGGTCAGCCGTAGGGCCTTTCTGTGTGGAGTTTGCATGTTCTCCCCATAACTGCCGGGGGCTCCGGTTTCCAGAGTCCAAAAGCATGCACAGGTTCCCGTCCCCTCTGTGACCCCGGTTGGGATTAAGAGGTTCAGATAATGAATGAATGATTTGTCTTATTTATTAATTTATTTATCTATCAAATCAAACCACTGCCTGGTATTTCCATCGGGGGCATTATAGTTTGGATTTATTTATATAGGAATTATCAGTTTCCATGTTTTACGTTCAGTTCATGTGCATTGTGTGCTTATTCAGTATTTTCTATTGTACACAATAAAACATTTTTACATTTCTAGTAAAAAATACACGAAAAGCATGTCAAGCTACACACTCCAACTATTATGTAACTAACTATTGCACTGTGAGGTTTCAATCAAGAAAAGGATTACAATAAATCATTTTTTCCTACATTCTTCAGAAAGTTGAGGTGACATCTGAGTGTAAACCCAATTTACAGTTAACAGTGCAGTATAATGGAACCTTCTCAAATGGGTTTGAAAAATAAATACGATATAATACTATCTGATGTTTATTCCCAGCAGCTTTAGTGAGGACGTGCCTTTAAAGCAACTGCTTAACTTTTTAAGTAAATACTGATCTGTGCAGATGGCAGCGAGTACAGACCTTAGGCAATACAAACATGTGACTCCCCCATAACCTTGAGGACTGCCAAGGCTGATCAACCTTTGAAGAGGTCAGATGAATAAACATTACAGCCAAACTAGGGCAAACTGTCATCATGAGATCTGAATTCTAGGAATATCCCTGCCTTGGGGTTTGTGTATGAAAGAAGCGGAGATTTGCTTCACAGTACTGCCTCAACTGTTAATGTAAGTTCTCTATATGTATACACACTTTTAAAGCCCATAAGTCAGATAAAAATCCTGTGCTGGTCTAAAGTCTCCACAGTTTACAGCCCTTTCATAGTTTATAGTACAGTGCTGATATAGCGCTTCTTCTTTAGCTGATGTAGTGTTTTTCCTTATTTTGCGTCTCCCAAGTGCCATCACTCTGCGCTCAGTTAATGGGACACTCCTCCCGAAAGATGCATAGCTTACATTTTTAGGAATTTATTAGTTGCTGTTTTATAAAGCAACTTCATTTCATAACTGGTAAGGTCTCCCAGGAATAACTTTGACTTCCTCACTGTGTTTTAGTCTTTCTCGGGATTCAAACCCCCAATCTTATGGTCAACAAGACTACAACCCCACCCCAGTGGTTTTAACAAGTTTTGTATGTACAGTACTTACAGCTAAATAAAGCCAATTTCACCTAAAAACAACCACCCATCTCTGCTGCCGTCCTTATACAACGTTTATAACATAACAATTTAGTCTTTGATAAGAATCACGTGGATTTGCTGATACTCCACTGATATTGTAAAGGTCATGGCAAATAGTTTCAAGCTTTTCACACCTTCAGATAGATCCATGAGTATTTGGAAATTTTCTCTCTGCATACCGCCACAATGGATTTGAAATGTAAAAATCAAGATGCAATTGAAGTTTAGACTTTTAGCTTTAAGGGGTTTAACAAAAGGTACGGCATTATGCTTTTAGAAATTGTAGCATTTTTAGAGGCTCAAAAGTGCTATAATATA
Source organism: Distichodus sexfasciatus (assembly GCA_032718565.1). Taxonomy (NCBI): domain Eukaryota; kingdom Metazoa; phylum Chordata; class Actinopteri; order Characiformes; family Distichodontidae; genus Distichodus; species Distichodus sexfasciatus. The sequence goes on along the minus strand of JAVGVS010000010.1, from coordinate 4,533,644 downwards.
TACAATAAGTACTGTTTTAATGCATGAAAATCCTTTGCAGTCAATGATACAGCCAAGGACCCATGAACAAGTTTCCTACCTTTACTACTGGCGTCTTCATATTTTGATTGTTTCAATTTCTTTGCTTATTATGCTTTACTGGGTTGAGATCAGATGACTTGCGAAAATTTTGGGTGGTTCTTGGCTAGTTTCTTGAACATGGGTTACGCGTAGTCTTGGACTAAGTTGCAGTACCAATAGAGAATCTCCACTGAAAGCCAAAGCTAGTCTGGGAAACTGGCCCTTATGTGTTTACATTCATGAAGACGTCATTTGACTGTAGACTTTGAAAAAGAGACACAGCTACCTCCTCATGGGTGCTCTTTACCTGGCTAGATGATTTGAAGGGATGATTTTTTTCCTCATCAAGGAAATAATTTCGAATGCATTCTCTATAGCTCTTCAGGCCCTTTAGTCTTGCTGAACTCTTCCTAAGAATGTATCAAATTGTTGATTTGGGACATTCAGGTTTTAGCTATGTACTTGATAGGTATTGTTTTCAAGTCTTATGATGGTCTTCTTCACTTGCAAATACACCTCTTTGGAACTCATGTCCGAGTTCCTCATCAGTCAACTCCAGACCTTTTATCTACTTAATTTGGAATAATACAGAAATTGGACTCACTTGACTATAGAAGTGCCAAATACTTATTCTGCCACATTTTAACTGCTCAACTTCAAATCCACTGTGGTGGTATTTAGAGAGAAAACTACGAAATTTGCATCAATGCCTAAATACTTATGGACCTAATTACACCTAGGTACTGCAGTTGAGTAGTGTTCAGGAAGCACATTTTAACATAGATGGTAAGAGCGTTTGAAAAATCCTTATTATGTACTCAGGCAGCAGGTCTGACAATCAGTAACTAGACTTGAGGTGCCAGATTCCACTGAGCAATAGCCTTTTAGGTGCAGAGATGTAGAACTGTAGAAACGCAGAAAGTGCAAACATTGATTTATGCAAACATTAGAACACTATATTTACAGACTTGTTTTATTTAATAAATAACACAGAACAAGCATGGTACAGCGATAAATATTCATTTACACACTGTAAGAACCTGTATTACAAAATACAGTGTAATTGTAATGCACTTGATTCATGGGGAGTAGAGGTTTCATAACAATACCTGATTTGTCCCTATCTGAAATTACATCTGTACTTTGCTTCCAATGTGCTGTAGACATGAGTGTAATCTCAGATAAAGACTTGTCAAGAACCAGTGCTGCCCCCAAGTCCGATTTAATAGTTCCTTTGTTGCATAATCATATCCATTAACGGGGCAGAGATTAAACTTATTATTAACACCAACACCTTATCCCAACCGTATCATACTCTCATTAAATAAATTATTGTAGAAATCTTTTTCTTGTTTTTTTTGCATTGACACTGTAGTCTGTCTGTGTTAAGTCATATTCCCAACAGAATTTGATGAATGTAGTTTTTCCTTTACATGCCACAGGCTAGTAGTGTCCTTTCATAGGCAGCAAGAGGTAAAAGGCAGGTTGACATCGTAACACAAGACCAGGAATGTTGGATTTGTCCATATAACTCAAGGGTGTGTCCGCGAGTCCCGTTGTCACTTATTGCTAAATCCCGAAAAACAGAGGAGGGCCCCCATTCTATTTCTCATACAAAGAAAACCAAAGTGTGTCATACACATAACCATGAGCGAGGAATGTCCTTTTGTGTGCCGTTTTATTTGACATGCAAGTCTAAAAATAAAAGTAACAAATTATTACAAAAGTTCACAGGCCTATTTACTATAGCCATGGTTTTACATTGGATGCAATTTTAAAAAGTGTTACATGGTATATGCTTCATTATTTAATAGGTTGCAATATTAAATTGAGCCCTTTTCACCATTTCACTCAGACCCCTGGAGTCTAAGTAGCAGCAAAACCCTGTGGTATGATGACGTGATGTAGATGCAGACACTAATGAGCTCATGGTGTCCTAAAAAGAAAAACATTGACGCTTCACGAACCTGCTGATTGTCTGTTTGTAATGCAGTTGGAAGATACTGTCATGTAGTGTCATTCTGGAAGTATCAAACACGACCCAGCCAGATTTATAAGTTCATGTGCAAACTTTAAAAACCTTCTTCTAACTAGTTAAACATTTCTGGGCGAAGGGGGGAAAAAACTCAAAAGCAAACTGTACCACACAGTACCACAAAAATGTCCAGTTAATAGCAAACATTTGCTGTACAAACTTCATTTCAGCCTACAGTTTCTCAGTTGCATATGCATGTTAAAGGTATTCCAACCACATCAGAGTTGTGTTTCGCCTGCAAGTAGTACGTTACAGTTTGTCTGTTAGTCATATGGCTGCTAACATGGCTTTTAACCACTTTAGAAGACCGTTTCATCTTTTACAATCTCACTATCTACTGTGAAAAAGGCATATTCTTTATCACGCTTGAGGTTCCGTCAAGTGCTGAGTACTTTGTTAAAAAGAAGCTTATTAGTGAGTAGTGACAGTGAATTTTGGGGTAAAAAGAACAAAATTCACTTCCTACAGCCCGTACTGAAAAGCATATTACTCCTCTTATGTTGTCTCAGTAAAAAAAAATTGCAATTAAGGATGAGCTTTTACGCGTCAGTGCTGTGAATTTTTAACGAAAGCCAAAAGGGATCTGTTGACACTGGCCATGTTAACGGTTCCCTGACGGCTTCCGGTCAACGTTAGACCAACTCACATCTTTGGGCAGTGTCTTTTTACGATTTCAAGGACCAATCAACCCGAGTGACCCCTGGGCTAGGGCACAGATTGTGCCTGTAGCACGAAACTTGTTAGCAGGCAACCTTGGGCTAATTTAAACAGCTAGAATCCGAATCAGCAAAGTCAGCCATCACTCAGGAGACAAATGTGTCTAATTAAATGCATCTCTAAGGAGGGAGGGAGGGGGGAAGGGAGGAAAGGCTGGATGTGGTAATTTCCAAGGCTGTGGCTATTATGTAATGGGTTATCAGTTTTGATGGGTTGCACATTCAATCAGTCATCCGCAGCGATCCTCCCTTAAGGTGAACGACCTACAGACGGGTAGGAGTTTCTCCCTGCATTCTCTCTCTCTCTCTCTCTCACAGACATAACACAATTAAATTCGTACCTGGCCAATATTCAGATAATGTCAATCTCACACTTCTAGTATTCTGGACTACAAAATGAGCACAGCTTTATTAATAATTAATATTTTCATGGAAATTGGGCATTGTTTCTAAAAATACCTATGTAGCCAAAAATGAACGAAAGCCACGTTCATTTTGCTAAAGTTATTCTAAAATTAGCTCCACAATCATTGCTTATTAGCCCTGTTAGCGTCTGAGCAGAGTGGCCGTTTCATTTCCTTCCCAAGTTAAGCCAAAATAATAGAAAAAGTACCTGAAACAATAACAGTGACAGCCTAACATGTGTATTGCACAAAATGAACAATGCAATGAGAATTTGTTCCAACAGAAAAGGCAAAGTTAATGAGCTGAGAACAGGACAATTCATAGCAGCCCTATAAGAAAGCATTTGGTTAAATAATATAAGAAATAAAAGGCCTGGGGTTTCTGCCATGGTCTCCATAAAGCAATATGGGAGACTGAACACAGATAAGACTGTGCTGTTCACTCAGTCGTGCTGTACTCCAGGATCTTGGCAGGACATTCTTAAATATCCTGCTGGGAAATTTTGCTTCCTTTCCATCTGTTCCTTTCAGAACTGTAAAAATTGAAAGGTTGATCATAGTTTAAAGAAAAGCAACAAATGTTCCTAGGCAGATATTATCTATTTTTAAAATATTCTAAATAAGAAATTAATAAGGAGAATTCCCTTTGTTCATTATTTTGAAAAATATGAAAAGAAGCCTTAAAAATCACAACATTATGCATTTACAGCCCATGTCGTCTAAACAACCCTATGTTGCTTATTGAGCCTTATCTGATATACAGTAGCAGCCTGGTTCCCTAATGCAAGTTCATTTACAAAACTGTAGTGATCTCTCTAACGACATGCTTTAAACCTGCTCTAGTTATAAAAAAAAATCTAGTTTCAATTTGTATCGTATAAAAAATATTTTTAAAACAAACAAAAAAAACTAACTATTCGGCTCTAATTTAACTTCATCTTCCGTTTACAAAATACTGGCCCAGTGTCCCAACCTTTGAGGCTGATCTCTTCTGAGAAGACGATTACACCAATGTCCAATCCTCTGCAAGAGTCAAGCCAGAAAGTGTCAGATCCACCAAGTTTCCTTCCACCAGCTACACCCGGACGCTGGCATCCTGGCGCATACCCTGACATCTCTCCGTTCCTACTTCCCACGCCCTGGCATTCCTGTCAGGACTGCACCACTGTATAGGTTGGGTGAAACAAGCTCCCGGCAGGAGAAGCATGTACATTAGGCATCACACCACGTTAATCCCCCCACCTGCCAAAGCTCTTTTGCTGCAGTATGTGGAGCCGGCGTGGTTGGTGGCGCTGCCGTTCATGTGCGAGCTTTTCATTTCCATCTGGCAGGCGGCGATGGCGGCGTTCAGTTCCACTTGCGCACGGTGCACCACGTAAAACATCAGGCCTATGCTGATGAAGATCTGAGGAGGAAGAGAAGGCGGGAGAAAAAGGCATGAGAGAAATAGACTAACTGATGGAAACTCAAGATCATTTAGTGAAGCCTTGAAAAAACTTGTGGTTCGAAAAGTAAATAATACTCATGGATGATCTATATGACGTGAATCTTTGGGATAGTGGCTCGTCTCGACAAAATCAGTCCAGTTAATGTTGCATTTAATATTTTATATAATCAAAGCTTCCAAGTTTAGGATCTTAGGTTCCAAGATTAAGATATAGGTTCTAAATCTAGCATCCAGTGTTCCAATAATAACGTTTCAAGTTTAGTACCTAACGTTCCCAGTTTAGGGTCTAAGGCTCCAAGTTTAGTACCCAAGGTTCCAAATTTAGAATCTAAGGTTCCAAATTTAGTACCTAATGTTCTAAGTTTAGGGTCTAAAGCTCCAAGTTTAGGATCTAAGTTTAGTACCGAGTGTTCCAAGTTTAGTTCCTGAGATTCCAAATTTAAAATCAAGGGTTCCAAGTTTAGAATCTAACATTCCAAGTTTAGAATCTAACGTTCCAAGTTAAGTTCATTTCATGTGTTTTACTCTCACCAAATCTAATTATGCAAAGTCAACATTTGATCAACTTAATCCTAATTTGTCATTAAGTAAAATTGTAAACGTTTATAAGCAGGAGATAGCATAAGCAGTACACAAGTATTACATTTGCAGACAAAATCTGAAGTATTTTCCAAGTCAAAGATGACACAAAGCCCTTCACGCTACAGGAAAGTGTATTAAGACAGTAAAAAGATCTCCCTGCCCTCTCCTCTGTATCCGATCTCCTTTAAAAGCACACACAGTACACTTTTATCTACGCTGTACCAGTCACTGGAGCAATGAAAGGTCAAACTGTCTTATTCAAACTGTCAGGACAGAAAACAAGCAAGTGAATTCAGAGAGGGAGAACCGTATTTCTGTGGATGTAAATGAAACTACAGATTGCATGTAGCATCTACACAAGTAGGACCTCGCGTACAAGACTTACTCCCATGATTCTATGAGAACCCACTGAATCAAAAAGAATCATTCAATGTAGTCCAGCTGAGAAAGAGCAGTGGGCAGCGCCCGGGAAGCAGTGCTTGGGGACGGTACCTTGCTCGTGAGCACCCCGTAAAGGTACCACTGAGGTGCTCATGAGCAAGCAGAGCTACACTTACTTGTAGACTGAACACAAAATATCCACTGATGCTCTGTTCGGCTATAACGTCCTCCATCGTGCGCAGCGTTGTTCCCAGGTAGGAGTTTAAGAGCTGGGTGGGCAGCAGGCCCACAGAGGAAGCCACAAGGTAATTTGGCAAGGAGACGTCTGTGATCTAAACAGAAGAGAAATTGTCATTTTAGTGCATGTCAACTGCAATAGCTGATTGTGTATTAAGGTATTAAATAAGCATTTATTTTTAAATGGACTGAACCTGTCAACAGGAAATGAAAGTTAAATTTACCCATGTTTCTTGTTTGCAACAACACCCAACGGTTTTTAATAAGCTCTTAATATTCAACATGCTCCACAGACTGTAGCTTTTAGACAGGTAACCTCACACTTCTGTTCATGGAAGAAATAGAACACTAGCACTAGTAAGGATTTCCAGTTCCTGACTAACGAACAGTAGAGCGGGATCTATGAAATGAGAGAAAGCCACTTCTTTTCTACTGCAAATAGGTCAGGGTGCTGAAGTCAGGTCCTAGAGTACTGACGGCCAACACAGGTCAGTGTTTTCTCAGCTCAAACACACCTGGTTCAACTTACCACTTCATTACTAGGTTAAGTAGATGCTTAACAATAGGGATTTTGTGACTCTGGAGTCGAAATGCCACTGTTAGGTGAAGATAGAATCAGGGTTTGCCACCTCTCGCTTATCTTTCAAGTGATATTATCTTTCAGGTTCCTCCGCTTTTTCTTCCATTCTTTCTTGCAAAGCTTAAAACACTTTTTAAAAAGCCAGTTGCAGAATGTTTTAAGCATCTCATCAAAAGATCTGTAAAAGCTGCATATATCATCAAAAACAAAAAACTGTTCATTTTAACAGCAGCAGTTTTTCTATTGTTATTTTTTCATTTGATAAACCCACAGTGTGGTAACTTACAGTCAAGCTGTACTTATATGATTGTTTATTTTGCAAAGTATGTGGACCATGGCGTGCTGGGTTACCGACATAATGCACTGCTATCTACTTCAGCAGAAACGCCAGGGCACAGTGAAATGTAGACATCCGCAGAAACAGCTTACTGAGGGCAGATGCAACATAATTCCAGTATGACGTGGCAAGAACCCATATGTTATGATGGTTTTTCTATTTAAAAAAAGCCTAATAAATACTTTGTAAAGTCTACAAGAACAGTTATAAAACGAAAAAAAATAGAGTTTGATGCAAACTTCCTCAAACCTTCCTGCTAAATAACATCTTGACTGTTTTCTGCACCCACTGTTGAATTAGTCAGCTAAATTAAGACTCTGCATCAACACAGAGCCAGTCTTCAAACCGCAGCAATCTACAGCCCTGCCAACCAACAATCCTAGCAGCATCTGTTAAATTAGCAGCTGTCAAATGGATTCCAAAGAACAGTCTGAAGGTCCAAGGACATTTTGAAAGTCTAAAAGTTTTTAAGAAATCAAATTACTTTCACATGGTGCTGTTTTTCTGAGGGCAACATACAGTGAAAGTAATTTAGTGAGCAAAAAAATCTTAGAAATGCACTTTTCGATCATCATGACTAATTTGCAATTAAAGTTACTACCTACTTTAAACTACTTTAGGTAAAACCACGTACAACTACAGTATTGAATGCCTATTGAAGAATAATTCCTTACATTTATTACATTGTATGGAATTTGTATGAAGAAATTACATTACCTAATTACAAGAACAATCTACTTGAAGCAACCTAAGGTTAAGGGCCTTGCTTAGGGGCCAAGTGGTGATTATAGGCTCCCCTGGGATTCAACCCCTGCAGTTCACCAATACATAGTTTCTGTAACTCTGATCTCTGTGCCACCGCCTATTGTTCAAGATTCAAGATTCTTTATTTGTCACGTGCAAGTTATACAGGTACAACAAGCAGTGAAATGTATCAATGTGTTTGTACATCTGTGTACTCTTCTGACCTTGGTAATCCTGAATGGTGGTTTTACCATCTCACATGTCAGTTAATCAAATATTCATACAGGCGACTACGCAACACTCCAGGGGGTAAAATTACTATGACTGTCAGCCACTACCCTTGAACCTAAGTAAAGGACACTGATGTCAGACTTAAAGCAGGGACTAAGTAGGAACTCAGGGCTAAGAGTGAAAAGAATTCCTGAGCCTGAACTTTTTTCCATGCCCGGGAGGTGAGCAGGGTATGGGAAGCCGTTTTAGCTTTAATTCGTTTTTAGAGGATATCACAAATTCAGTTTTAACTAGTCACAATGCAAATTCTTGATATCAGAAAGTCACTTGTTACTAGTTATAATGTGTATGTCTGATATCACAATTTCAGTTCCAACTACTTAGAATGCTAAATCTTGATATCAGAAATTCAATCTGAACTAGTTAAAATGCCAATTCCTGATATCGGAAATTCTATTTTGGCTAGTGAGATTCAAAACGATTTCCTCATTTATCTCAGTGGGAGTTGGAATTTTAACTAGTTAAAATTCCAATTTCTGATATCAGGAAATCAGTTTTAACTAGTCGAAATGCCAGTTGTTGATATTAGGAATAAAAAGTTGAATATCCAATTTCTGATATCAGGAATTCAGTTGTGACTAGTTATGATTACAATTTAATATCTAGTTACAATGCTATACAATTGCCTCGAGATGGACAGATGTGCGAGGGCGGGTTTATCCTCCGCTAATTTCTTACATAAAGTAACGAGTGGATGAGCGATAGTAAAGGACAGGTCATGCTCAGCAATGAAGGAGCACGAGCAAATTTTTTAATTAGCCACGTGATCGGTCATTGAGGGTGCAATATCTGCCGTGGCTGTTGCCCCCGGCAAACGTGAGGTGTGTTGCATTGCTTGGACTGCTGCTTTATGACTAGGGTCTAATTCGTGCCGTGACAGCACTTTTTTTGCCGCTAGTTCCATATAGAAGATCCTTGCGCACAAAGTGCAGAAGCATGCTTCTGGTTGCCGGAGCTTTTGGCAACAGCTCCCAAAGGGCTTTTCGTCACTACCCACCTCCTCTATCCAAGCCCAGCACCATTTATTCCTTATGGCTTTATCGACAGCTTTGGTGTCTTCCCCTGGCTTCATAAACGTGCTGTCCAAGACATACGGTTTGCGTTCCAGCGACTGCTGGATCTGTATCAATCTGTTTGGCCAAGACCCAAGGCCTGCCCCTTCCCTATTTCTGATTGGCTTAGTGGCTAGTAGGCCTATTGTTGGTGTGGTTGAGAGTGAAAGCTGCGCTCTGAGCTGCACCTCGCATATCTAGGATCACTGGGTGAACCTGTTTTTTTTCATTTTTTTTCACAGCCACATCGGTACGCCGGAGATACGGCGTGGCCCCTGAATGCTATCAGCCCTGGGAACTGCCTTAATTATTTTACTTTCCCTAAACTGGATCACCCTGGATGTCCTTTGAAGACTTAAAGGGTTTAACTTAATTAACTTGATCTCTGTGGATCTAGAGAGGTTTCACAGCAGCCTTGTGGGAGCAAACTCGGTTGTGGAGCAAGGAGTTGTGTGTTCCAGTCTGACAGTAACCTACCTCCAACACTAGCCCCCTGAGCATAGCATTTAATGCCAATTTGCTCCAGGGATACTTATCCCTATAACTGAGCAACTTTATCACCACTAGATAAGAAACTCTGCCAAGCATGAGTAAATAAAGCTGTTACTGATCAAAAGACAGGGTGTTCAAATCCTGGGTAAAACAGTGCTACCACCTTTTGGCCCCTGAGCAAGACTCTGAGCAATACTCCAGGGATACTTGTCCCTGCAATTAGGCAACATTGTCATCACTTGTTAAAACAGTCTGCCAAATCTGTGTAACTAAAACAGTGAGTAGGTGACCAGAAGGTTGTGTGTTTAAATCCCAGTTAAAACAGTGCCACTACATTTTGGGCCCCTGAGTAAGGCCCTTAACCCTAAATTGCTCCAGGGAGGTTTGTCCCTGCAATTAGACAACACAATTGTCACCTGATAAGACAGTCTGCCAAATCTGAGTAACTGAAACTGTGAGTTGGTGACCAGAAGATTGGGTGTTCAAATCCCTGGTAAAACAATGCCATAGCCTCTTAACCTCAAACTGCTCCAGCGAGACTTGTCCATGCAACTGGGCAATGTAATTGTAACTGGATATGTCTACCAAGTCTGAGTAACTGAAGCCCTGTGTTGGTGACCAGAAGACTGGGTGTGCAAATTCACTCTGGATCAAGAGTGTGCAATGAAAGCCATAGAGGTACAGGAGAGTAGACTAGTCAAAATAAGATGGTATTGACATGTCTTACCGAAAACACTGCGTTTTGGAGTCCAAAAGGTATAGGTGTGAGTCTAGCTAAGGCCACGATTTTGAGTCCGCTTCCACCCTCCACCACTCGGATGACGGCGCTCAGCTGCTCGCTGTTGCCAATCTTGTTCAAAACCCAGTCCGTAAGCAGGCGCTTGCACACCACATGGGCTATGAAGGTGCCAATCAGAACGCCGACCATCACCAGGCCCATGCCCAGCACGAAGCCGTACAGATAGCCAGCGGCCACGTTCAGCACGATGTAGCCCCAACCGCAGGGGAACGACACGGTGATCAAGCCAACGATGAAGAGCATCGCCCCCACAAAGCTGTCCAAGCTCTCCACCCACAGCAGCAGGTCCTTCAGGTACTGACGGACAAGAGCCACGGATGAGAAGCACACGGCCGTCAAAACGCACGCCAGCAGGGCACTTTTGAAGCAACAGGTCGTTATGATGCATGGATTCCTGGAGTCTCCAGTGAAGGACACACCGGCGTCCGCTGCGCTCTCCGGTTTCGACTCCGTCTTTCCTACGTTGCCTCTCTCGTCGAAAGCGTTACAGATCAAGATGTCGATCTTGTCGCAGTCTATAGATTCCGGTGCTCGCTGCAACCAGCGATTCAGCTGGATCTGGCCCTTACCGGCGGCGTGTTTGACGGACTTGGTCAGAACCTGCAGCGTCGCCGCGGCCAGACTCCACATGATCGCGGCGTCACAAAGTCCGATTTTTGATGTAACGGTTGACTTCGACACAACTTACGGTCTTTGGCGTTAAGCCACACCGGGGTTCATCTCCTCTTCTCCTATTCCTCCTCCACCTCCTCCAAATCAACGTAACCGAGACGCAGTTTTGTGTCGAAACGCGAGACGCCCTCGTCCGGGGGAAAAAAAAGTCTAGACGACCGAATGCGACTCGCTTCTCATGAGAAAACCAACTCGCAATCAAACCACTTTAACGACTTGTACTCCAACCGCGTAACACACGCCATACTCTCCTCGACGTCCCCCACTCTGGGCTGACAACGTCAACCATGCTGACAGGAGTCACAAGGTGACGAGATTTCCTGCTCAGCCGAGATCATCAGACGCGGCCGTGCGGTTCATCACAGTGGGATTCATTTATGACAAAATACGGCGTTAACTTTCCAAACCCTGCTGTCCTGAAGCATCACTGCGACGTCAGCTTCTGGTCCAAAGTCCCGTTACTAATCCGTAGCTCCCCGCCTCTTCATGCCATTCCACCGAGCAGCCGTTAATCGAGTAAATGCCGCGTTACAGATGTTTATTTAACCGAATAACCCGCCGCCCCTTCAGCCACCCCTACACACAGCCAAACCCGCAGCACAGTCAACGCTGTTGACGTTAACATTACCCACTGTTTATTTCCCACAATGCCACGCAACTTCTGCCACGTGACCGCGTCTGGGACTGTCTCTCGCGCTTTGTCGCGAGAACAGGCACGGCACCGCCCCCCTCCGACATCGCGCAACGACCGTATTAACGATCATGGTGTTTACATTAAACAGGACATGAAGTTAGTTGGTGTGAGGGTAGAGGATGCAGTAGATAGGACTATGGAGACAGATGATTCGCTGTGGCGACCCTGAAGGGGAAAGGAGAAGAAGAAGAAGAAGTGTGTACATTAAACACTTTGCTTTGAAGAGTATTTACAGAAACGGATATACAGTATAATGCACATATTCTACGAAATATATGCACTGCCGATCAATTAAAAATGGTCTTTAACGAACTACCGATAAGCTTATTTGTGCGCCTCAAGTATTCTTTCAGTGTGTTTTCTCAGTTTTTTTTTTTAATTTTTATAATTACAGTATTTTATGTATTCTTGGAAAATGCAGCATCTCTATTTTTTCTTTTTTAATCTGCCCTGAAAAAAAACATAACCGACTCATTCGTCTTTAAAATCTTTCTCATTCTTGTTTTGTCTTCTGTATCTTGTGTATTTTTTTTTTAACAAGTTTCAGCAGTTTAATGTTTTCGTTTGACAGACACAAAACCTCAGTTCTGTTAAACTGATTCACTGTGAAAAATGCTTAAACCTTTGCACTTACCACATACATATATGTACATAAACACAAAATGTTTATTTATTTACACAAGAACTCATTCACAAAATACAGCGATTGAGTATTAACTAATTAATATCAACTATTCACTATTAAGAATGAGTAAGTATTAACCTGCCCACCCGAACAGTAATCTGCCCTGCACATTTTAATGCTCTAATCTGTTAGGGGAAAACGATGTGCTGGAGGAGTGGAAAACTAAACTTTGCAAGGCATAACCAAGCCATTACTATAGAGGGTCGATGGTTCAACTCACACCATGGAAGACCAAATACCTGCTTTAGATTTTCTCTCTTCTCATACATGTGAAGATCTTAATTAACGTTAGCTGATAAAATAGGTAAAATTCTCAATATACTACATGCTATTTAATCAACATAGTTCTTGGCTTTTTCAGGATAATAGTGCAACACCCCTTTAGACAGTTCCCTTTCTGATCCATTATTTCTTTAGCCCAGTGTATGCTGTCGTTGGTATGACTTGAAATACACCTTTACATTTTGTCTGAATGCAGCATTGAACAACTGATGATCTACATAGTTATGCACAGTTGTTCATTGCCAAAATAAGCAAACATAAAGTATGTGGAAGTTGCTGTGTAGTTTCCCAGGACGAAGGTAACCAAAAAGAAGTCAAATTGCCTCAGTTTCAAGCACTTAAAACCTTGCTGCTGCAAAAATAAATCAAAATAAAGATAAAACAATTATTACATAATATTAACAGGCATGTTTATGTGATGTTTATATTATTTAAGACGTCAAAAGCAGTCACACTAAATCGTAGTTACTATGCTATAACACTAGGGGTCACTGCAGTTTATAATTTGTGCATCCATTTAAAAACACTTGGTAAACGCTGTTATGACTACAATATATAATGCCATTATATTTGAACTAATGCAATGTATGGAATTAACATATAAATCACTCTCCAATTAAAGTTAAAATAATAAGAGTCTGTGGCGAAAACGTTATGATGCGTAATGGTGAAAGATGTGACAATGCATAAGTTCTGACGTCTTAAATATGCCTGATTGTGTCACGCGCGAAATGTACGAGTAATTAGACAGGTTCCACCGTGGCAGATTTGGCACATTATATGATACTTGTTGCTTTGTTAATTTACGCTTTAAATGGCAGGTCTAAATGAGACTACCGCATATACCATATTGTGTATAGAACTGAAACCTGTGTAACGCGCACCTGTGGATTCCAGCCTCAATGCGCGCGCATTTAGCGGACACGCGCCTGGTGTCGAGCAGCCGCGCGCCCGATCAGTAAGCACACAGTCGCGCGCCTTAATTGGCTTTTCCTCATCAAACCGACGCTGGTTATTTCGTTATTATTATAATTTATCGCTCTCCTTCAAAAATGGATTGTTCTGAAGAGGTGCAGTCACTTTCGGACGAAGCTGGTACTCCAGTGGAGTTAAAGAAAGGAATGTCGATATTTTTGGATGTAAGTAGATGCGCTCAGATCTCTAGTGAACGAGTTTTAAAATAATATATCTTTTTAAAAAAATATTCACGAAAGTGTTCGTAATATGGATAGTAATTATGTAAATAAACGTTGTAAATTCTTCGGATAATGTTTTGATATCGTTGATTTATTCTCACCTCTTTGCTTTGGGAAACACATTATTTTATCAAGGTTTATTGCTTGTTCCTTTATATAACAACAAAAATAATAATTGTCCGCATGATAAAATGCAGACTTGACCTAATCAGTGTAATTTGGAGTGAACTTTGTTAGAAATGCAATTTAACGTAACAATTTTAATCACTGGTGTTCATATTACATGTATAAACTTCCATGTTACCCTTAAAATTGTTCTAACCCCCAGGTGATTAGCTCAGTCTTAAGAGTTTTGCTGTGCCGTTGTTTCCTTTGACTAGTTTCTGTGGTTTCAAGCCTGAACACATGTGAAGTGTTTGAAGTGCTGTTGCTCACCATGGTATTGCATTGATGACACAGGATTGTTAATCACTGTTGTCATGCTGGGCAACAGGATTTCAAACACCTTCATATACTTGAATAGTATAATCCTAAACTAAGGACGTCACTGACGTCCTTTTCTCATCCTGATAATCACCCTCAAAACTAACATGCAAATTTTACATGTAAAGCCATTTTGTGTATGAGGCATTTGCCTGGAGTTAATAGATGAAATTGGACGGTAAACAATGCATTTGTGTTCTTGCATCAACGTGCATGTCCATTTCTAGTTTCATTTAACAAACGTTTAGAAATCCATGATTAAAGAGTGGTTTCTCTCAGATCCTTGCTGGTCTTACAAACTCTAAGGTACACTCCATGAACTGGTTTTCTAAGAGCACTGTGTCACAGTGATAGTCCTGAAACTGCTTTCTAATGCTTAAAATGATCCTATCACCATGATGCTTTTGCATAAATGAGCCTGTGAGCCTGTGATTTGTAAAGTAAGGGTATTTTATTCATTTGATGTCACCCTTTTCAGATACTGAGAAGAGCAGACAAAAATGGTAAGACTTTTCTCTTATGAATATTCCTACATTATAAAACATTTGCCAGTCAGTTATTTTTTAGAAATATACTGTACCCACACTCATTTACTGTATTAAGATAAACACACAAAATCTATAGGTCAACATTAATTCCATTCATCAATTTCTTATGACTGATAAATATTACACTATTCTCAACATCACTGGCATCAACATGGAAATTACTTTCAGTTTTTCTTGATTTGACACGTTAATAGTTGTTAGATGTAGTTCACACTGACATATTCCACAACTGTGCTGTTCGCAGGAAGAATTACAGCAGAACTTGTTCATGGCAACCCAAATGAACAATAGACCAACAAGCTGCACTTCCTAATAAAGTGTACTATACATTGTGTTTCCCTGCTACATTACATTGAGCTTCGCCCCATGACTGTTCCTCTGTAACCCCAATGCTGTGGTTCTGTTGTCATGGAAACAGTGGACCGTCCATACCTTTTTAATGTCAGTCAATATTTTAGCACTTTTAGACACACAACTGGCCACTGGACAAATGTCATTGTGCTAACAAGAGCCTAAGGGGAACACCTGGGCTTTGTCACTGCTGTCGATCGTTTGTGAAAACAGAGAAATCTTCAGATATATAATGCTATATAATGCATGTGAAACAATATTTTAGGATATATATTTTTTTTGTTTGCTAGCATTTTATTAGGATGTAATGAGACTTGAAAGATTGGTCTGTATAGTCACTTTGCATGGTAAAGACATCAGATTCAAAACACCACTGTCCTGAATGTAAGATCTGAATTCATTTAGAATAGCATAAAAGAAACGTATCATATTTTATTGTGATTCTGTTTCGAAACTGGTGTTAGGGGTGAATGCTTCACTGACAAGCATCAGAGGCAAATGCTGAAAGTTTTTCTGCAAATTTGCATTTCTCTTTTTGAATTTAGCCTGCTAAAAGACTACTTTCTGTGATTTTTTTTTCTGATTTTATTACATATTCTCCTTGCCACTAATGTGCCACTAGACTTTCCCTTTAGGGGTTTAGATAGTATTGAAAAGCTGATTTGTGATACAACAGTACCTGTTAAAAAATGCACTTTACAAATACCAATGATCTGAATTTATTACATTTTAAATTTACCAATTGTAAAAGAACTATTTTATCAATTCCCCTTTAATTTCATAGAGCATCACTGCACTGCATTCTGTATATTTGAGAATACATGGATGAGTTGTGTGTAGCCTGTGCCATTGTATGTTCGTGCTATTTTGAGTGCATGTTTGTGTGACTCACATCAGGTCTTGCATACACCACCATTTGCAGAGGAACCTGAGGGCATAGAGCCACAGAGTGTAACACAAGCCTTCTGCCATCACACTTTCATAATCTCATGCAAGAAATGTTCAAAATCAGTTACATTTAATTTGTATTGTCAGTATTATCACTATGCACCTTCATTAAATATTAAGGTTCTTATCTTTCTTTCCCTCTAAAGTACAATGAAACACATTCTGTTACAGAGATTGGTCAATAAAAAGTCAGTACGTTCTATAGCAATAAACCAACAATGAATCAACCAGCTGCAAACTACACACTACAGAATTCTTCATCTTTAAACTGTTGAATGAACCCACCTGGTGCAATACTTGAGCCACTGTAAGCACCTGACCACATTATTTGTTGTATTTTTTACATACTCCATCCATTCTTTCAGGCAGGTATTGAAGCAGTTTCACATCCTAGTTTGATTCTTGTTCTTGTCTCTCAGCTAAATCTGCTCTTTACATGGATTAAAGGTTGTAACAGACACTCAGTATCTCTACCCTGTGGCAGGACCTTGTTATAGTAAAAGTCTCTTGCATTTATGTATGTGTAAATATATATGTTTAATCACTGTGAAAAACACTCAGGTGTTAGAACTTTTTTGTTTTTTTTCCACAGATGATGGGAAGTTGTCCTTTGATGAGTTTAAGGCCTATTTCTCAGATGGAGTTTTGTCAGGAGACGAACTGAAGGAGCTTTTCCATACAATTGATACTCATAATACAGAGTAAGTAATGGAGACGAGACATTGCATAAATAAGGTTTTCACATTTATGCTCAGCTGTAATATTGATGACAAAATTACGTAGAGGTATCCCTTACACATCCAGTGTCACTTCTATTCTGAATTTGCTTAGAAAGTCTGGACAACAGAATATTAAATTGATGGTAGCTAAAATTTAGACAAAGAAAATATAATGTATGAGATCAAAAATTATTTCTAGATGCTGGTGTATTTCATTCAGAGCAAGTGCAAGGTACACAAGTAACTAGTGTCAAGCTTTTATGTGAATTAGACAATGTATTGCACATGGTGATGTTATATTGGGTTGTGTAAGGCAAAGTGTCATTGTGGAGGATTGCTTTCAACCTGGCAGTAGTACAGATTTGTAAAACTTTTACAACTCTGCCATGCTGTTCTTGTACCAGTATGACACCCACGATCATGTCAGTGTCACTGCTGTTGTGAGAATTTCTCCACCACATGAATAATAATTTGTCAACAGTGGTCCTGTGGTAAAAAGGACAAATGATGAATAGTATGTAAAGTGACTGGCAAATAGAGTTGTACGGGGTGAATAGCAAAGAATGTGTGAAATATAAAAATATATACCTATACGTATTCATTTTAAGTGTAATAACTATCATAAATGTTCTAAAAGTTCTGCCACAATTGAGTTGTCTTAATAAAGTGTCAGTGCATTGCTGTGTGCTATGTTGGGCTCCACAGTGGCTGTCAATTTTAGCCTAGGACATGTGGGTGTAGGAGCAGTGTGTGTGTGTGTGTGTGTATGTTCAGACCTGCAGTAAGTGTGTATACTGAGACCTGCACGGTTTCGCGCAGGAGTTTATTTATTTGCCCTTGTGCTTTGATCTATGCTGACAAGACTGGAGGCAAAAAAAAATCTTCAGGCTGCATCATGGCTACGATTTGTGTTAGCTGATGGAAGTTACTCAGGCTTGCACGCTCTCAGCTCTTTCTCTCTCAACAGCCTGTTGTCTGGTAGCAAATGTCATGAGCACAGCCTTTATATATGAGCAACATCAATAGACTGTGTGGGGGCTTTTTCTTTAAATCACAAAAGACTCACTCAACCTGATTCTTGATGATGCTCAGAGAGTATATACGTGTGTGTTGATGCATTTATAAAAATGCATCCAGCTGTTGATAAAAATGATTCTGACACTTAAATGTAGTGATGCATATTGGGTTTTAAATGCACTCATCTATACTATACAAGTTCGCTTTTCTTTATTTTTTCAGTGCATTACATGCAAGATGTTTTTGCCTGTTTTTCATATCTAACATTAACCATATAATTGAAATTCTCCTTATTTATGTCATCTCGGTTTCCATAGCAGCAGGCCTCTTGACGGATTTGCATGCTATTTGTAGAAAAGGTTTGATGTAAAGGTGTCTCCGATTTGTTTGTAATCCACATTATGTTGGACCTTTTTTGATTGTTTGATACTAGAGAAATAAGCAAAAGACAATGTGATCTGAGAAGATCACAAGAGGTTGAATGTAACCTGGTTCACTCCTAAGACTGTGAAGTCAACTGAAATAAAAGTTAAACATAAAAGCATAAAAGGGTTAAAGACAAATTAAGAACCACACAGGACTATATGGCAGGGCAATTTTTACGGTAAAATAAAGTACAGTTACATTTTATCAAGTTTTAGCAAAATGGCCAGTTCAAGCCTCTAATCGGAAGGAGGTCTGATTCCATTTAAGCTATTGATCTTGATGATTTGAAAAGAAAACACTAAAGACTAGACCATGTCATGTGACCACACACTCACCTAACAGGCAGGTGTACGTTGCTTAGCAACATGAGAAGGAGGGACATCACTTCTCCAAGTGGTCTTACAGCATTGCCCCCCTGAAGAGGTGTGAATTCAGCTCCAATTACAGCAGAAGAGCTCATTTTTATGGACTTTTAGGGTCTCTTTTTTTTCGGTCTGTAATTCAAAGGGTATTTCTTGTTTCTTAGATCTGAATCTGAATAATCCGTCAGAACAAGGCAGGACTAATACTGAGGTGAACAGATGTATTAGTGGGGCTTAACTCAATCATCATCTTTCAAACTATCCAATTTAGCCCCTGTGATATGCTTAGAAAAGTGTGAAATAGACCAAATAAGCCATCCGTGATCGAACAGCGAATATTTCATGTATTTAAAGGATCCTAGTTTCTCAAGCATCATGTTAATTCATATTTGGTTTGATAATCTAATAGGCCTTGATGTTTTCATTACAATCTTTTAATAATGCTAATGGAAGTCTTCCACATAAATGAGCTTTTCCACCACATTGCCTGATCTGGGCTTATCATGGCTCAAGTATGATTTTCTTAACCTTCGGCTCCAAATTAAAGGGCTGTGAAACCCCCAGGTTTAAGGAAAGCTCGGCCCTCATCTTAAGTGTAAAATATGCTTTGAACTGGATGTGGAGTGACGAGGATTAAAACAATGACAAAAGGGATAGAGAGATAAAGGAACCACTCCAACACTGGACTTTCATGTAAGTGTCTTTAATGGACACTACAGTGTGTGCCAACAGTTTGTCAATTCTGAAAGGACAAAATACTTGAAATTACAATTTTGGCTTGAATGTTTAAACAACGCATAACATTATTGTTTTCATTCACTGTCGTTCATGTGTCGCTGAAAATCTCCAAAAATGGCTAAGAGGGTTTCATTCCTTTTTTAATAAAATGTGGGCTGTCCTTATGGACCCTCTTCAGACAGAGTTTTTGGCAGAAACCTCTCCCCATTAAACTGAAATCTCCTGGTCTGAGGGAACCACTTTCTTGTATCTATCTGTAGAGACCGAGTCAGTTTGTTGCGTAAGTGACAGTCACTCCACAGGGGTTTGGATGTGCTACATGACAGGGCCAAAGACTTAATAACGATGATTTGCAAGCCCTCATTTAAATATTTAAAAACCCTTACTTCCCAAGCCTATAATTCTTTAATTTGCTCCAGTTTTTATATTGCTGCAATCTGGTATCATGCTGTTATTTTGAGTGCTTCGTGAAACAAATTGAGTTTGCTAAAGCCCTGTGATTGTAATATTTTGTTTCTCATATCAACCGCCGTAATTAAGGAACGTAGAGGATGTTGACTACAATGAACCTTACTGAGAAATACCCCAAGTGGTTCTAAATTTTGACGGCCTTATCAGATTGTTTATTAGAAGCTGTGCTGCCTGCGAGGTCCAACGAAGGCAGCCTACAGTCTGGTCTGTGAGTCATAGCCTCCTGTGAGATCATAGCGCTTGCCATGGAGTCTCAGCCCTGCTCAGACCTGCCATCCTCCAGAGACAGTCCGTGTAGCCACCACATGACAGTCAGGCATTTCATATATGAAGCCATCCATATGTAGAACAGAGAAGCAGAATACGTAATCATTGATGAGAACAACATTGGCCCTCATTCACCAATGGAATAAATTTGTTCTTAAATCTCAATTATGCAGTTTTCATGAAGATTCTGACATTTACCAATGTTTTTCTGTCTGTATTCAAGGTATAGGGCACATGACTAGTAAATGCTCTCAAGTCATTTCACTCGCTAAATAATATAATAACTAGTAACTCAATAACTAGTAACTAATAACTACTATAACTACTATAATAACAATGACTATGTTAGTATTCCTAAATTTGGGAACTAATGTGTTAATTGTACAGTATGTTTATCTTTTTTTCTTATAGCAACGTGGATACAGATGAGCTGTGTGGTAGGAACCTTTTTAAATTGATTTAAAATTGGATGTTTGGTGGACTTAAATTTGCAGACAAATAAACAGTAAACCATGATAATTATGTAATGTTGTTTAATCTCAGATGGATTCTCAATTTTGCTAATTCAGTCGATTTATTATATTTTTAAAAGCTGTGTAAGTTCCGGTCTGGCACTAATAATGAGGTTGTGTGGCCTGGGAAAGATGTGTTTTATCTCTCTGCCATTCCTAGAGTATTTCTCACAGCATCTTGGAGAATATGAAAACGTCCTTGCTGCTTTAGAAGACTTGAACATCTCTATATTGAAGGCTATGGACAAAACCAAAGAGGTGAGTGGGTGGAATGTTTTTTCTGCAGTTTTCTGCGTCTTAGCTTGACTAATTGTTTCTCAAAACACAATTAAAACACAACCAAGGGCATGCTTTAATGCCTTGCTTAATGCTTCGTATGCCATATTCCTCAAATCTATATTACTAAAGATGCCAATGCACACCCAAAGCCATATGAACTAGAGTACACCTAAGACAGGGGTCTGCAACCTGCGCCTCTAGGGCCTCATGCGGCTCATTCAGCCATGGCTCAATGCGTGTCTCCCTGTAGCTTTAAAAAATAATATAAAGAAATAATGGCTATCATATTTTATTTTAATGTAATTTTTACACAATGAGATAAGTCTTGTTTTGGACATCAGTGTGTCACCTGTATTCATTCTTAAATGCAACAAAGTAGTTCTCATGACTCCACATAAATTTTCTTTGGTGGGAAAAGAGCCAAAATGGTTCTTTGATGCTGAAGGTCGCAGATCCCTGACCTTAGACAGCATCTTTAGTATTAAAGCAACTAAGTGCATTTATGCAGTTATTCTCCTATGTGCTCTTTGAAGATGCTACATCTGACAGCAAGGGACGCAGTGCAAGGGACTTGCAGAATAGATGCATATCTTCCTTGTCTCTTGAGGGACAAGTTTAAACTGCTTCACTATAGCCATAAGGTCAAAGAAAGACTTTTTGGTAAACTGACTTAGTATCTCAAAATTGATGCAAGAATGTTTTTTTTAATTATGAATCTTAAATACAACAAAAGTTATGGTGGGTTTGTAGCAGTGTAGTAATAAGAGAAACTGGGGAAGTTGTAGATCAGCTGTTAATATAGAAAGTGCTCCCAGGAATGAGTTCAAGTAAGTTGCCTGAAGTTTATTTAGTTATTCCGTTTTTAAAAGTTCCCTTTCATGCAGACGGAGGTGTGACTTTATCACATCCGTCCATAACATTTCATCATTTCTTGCTTGTGTTTGTTCGGGCTTTATTGTTAGTAATGATGGGAGGTATGCAGCTCACAATGGTGCCTTTATAATTTTAGTGTCAAAGTCTTTTGGGAACTTGTCGCTACAGCCTGAGTGTTGTATGTAATTTTGAATCTCCATCATTTGTCTATCATTTGATTAAAAGCTGTAATCTGTCCTCAAGTACATTTTTTCTAAATTCTATTGTTTTGACTCGCCTACAGTATGCTGTGCATAGTTTATGAGCCTCTTTGAATTTGTTATTTTCATTATGGAAACTGCTTGTTCTTCTCCCACAGAATATTCGCAAGTTGTGCCGAAAGATAAAAAACGATGCTAAAGGCAAATCAAAGATGGGAGCTGTTTGAGACTTATAGTTCAGTGTGAAGCTTTAACTCTCCAAAATGATAGACCGTTTCTTGCAGAAATCCTTGAAGTAAAGTGGTGTCTCCTAGAGACAGTAGTGTGTGTATTTTATAAATCCTGTTACAGCGTTTGTTCCAAATCACAATGGGAAACTTATTGTGGAATGTGGAAGTTGAAACTGCAATCTATAAAACCCATCAGAATATCATTGTGCAGAAATATATTTAAAGAATAGTTATTCTTCTTCAAAATGCATTTAATATGTATTTTGACGAAGAATAAATAAGCAGTACCACTATATAAATTTAAATATAGTGCCATATACTGTATATCAAGCTGAACGAAATACTGAAAATAAGTACCAGAAGCCTGGAAATTACATAGTCAGGTGTGTAAGGGTTGAGACCAAATTTAAATGATTAGGGGATTTTAATTTTAAATGTAATTATGCTGCCTCTATTAAAGCACGTAATAAAAAATAAAACCCCATCACTGAGCCTTTAGCACATTTAAATTCTATTAAACATGGATCTGCTGTAGTCCTGACTAATTTTGTATGCTGAGTGTTAACAATGTGTTTTTTATAGCATCAAATAAAACCCTGTACAACAGCATTATGATAAAAGCATAATTGTGCCAGCAGATTGTATTTAACATTTACATCTAACACTCTTTTTAAGGTCACTAAGCTTTACGCACCTTAAAGGAAAATCCTTCTAAATATTCAGTTGATAATTTTCCTTTGATCATCTTTTGCTGTTGTTATGTCCGTTATGTTGAACGATGCTGATATTTGCATTCGTATTACTCAGTGTCAGATCTGAGAGAGAGAGAGCACTTTATCTACCTAAACCAAGGCTGATGTCCTTGTTATCATGAAAGACCAGCCTAACCGCCGGGGAACACAAATACGAAATGTATTCTTCAGTCGCCTCCGAGGCACTTAACTCAGCCTTGTGACTGCTCTTGCACAGATAATGAATTGCTGAGACACTGACTCAAGGCCTAGCTTTGCTGCCACTTAATGTGTGTGTCTGTCTGGGGGGCGCTGTCACTAGGAGAGGGGGCGATGGCCTGTGTCATTTCATTATAACATCTAAATTAGAGAAGCTGGTCTATTGATTGTAGTTCATCTTCCGGTTAAAGGATGGCAATATGTACAACTTACCTTGTATGTAATGACGCTGGATGATTATGCATTTTTATATATATGCATATGAAAATGAATTTTGATGTGATTTCACAAAAATTTGCGATATATTTGCTGACATTTTACAACAATAATTGGGAGACTTCATTCTGATTAGTGCACTTTCTGTAATAATTCCCATTTTGACCAGTCAGTCTCTTTTGACACATCAAGGAGCTTAAAGAAAGATATTTCTAAAGTTAAAATCGATTGACAGATAAACACTATAGGTATAGAACCTTACAAAGTGGTCCTATTTCATTGTGAGGCGCTGTGTGCAGTGTTCACAATGACAAATAATTAGAAAAAGAGTTTAGAGTATGTAGTAATTTCTTGTCCTCATCATTCAACACTTGCACAGCAAAAGACAGTCAAAGTCAACTTTATTATGTATTACTTTATAAAGTACACAGAGAGACGAGATGACGTGGCTCCAGATTTAACAGTGCAAAGAACAAGAGACAAGGAACAATGAACAAATAAGGCACACAGAATAAATATATAGAATTTGATATACGCAGTAAACTAAACTAGCAGTAGAAGATATATTTATATACTGCACACATCTTTACTTTACTAAAAATGAGGTTTATAGGTACAAGGTTTATAGGACCATGCCGTTAAAATCGCATTTAGATGCTTCAGGGGCTTCAGGGGCAGAGGAAACAATGACAACAGATGATTCCAATATCTAGAATTCAATTACAAGCAAGATGCAGAGATTATAAAGGGGCGAGCAAGGACGCCCCGGGGGCAGCACAATTGACGCCATCATCCCTTCAACAATAAATACCTAAGCAGCAAAGCCTGTTTATCTTTTTATTTGGTATTCACCATGAACCATCACGTCTTCACTGACCATCCAATGAATCATAGCTGACTGCAGAGCTGACTGTAGGAAATAAGGGATCAGTGGCGGTGTGAGAGACAGTAAAACACAGTGTTGATTTTCAATTCTTTCTCCCTGAGGTCAGAGGCACATTTTCCTGACATTTATAAGCTATGTGAGAGATCATTACAATGTTGTGATGATTGATTTGTGTGTATATGGTGGTGTCAGCTGCTATGTGTTTGCTGCCTCTGTAGACAAACAACAACATGGGCATTATGACAACAGATGTTTCAAACTTTTTTATTATACATTTTAGTATTAAGTCTGAACAGTAAAACAGTGGCACAATTTGCAGTTTAAGTCAAGCAACATGCATTAGCTCTCATATCCTTATATAATAATAATAATAATAATAATAATAATAATAATAATAATAATAATACAATAAAATAATAATAATAATAGTAATATAGAAAAAAAGAATAAACGGTTAAGTGATAATGTACAATATGAATTATTCAGGCATTTGCTGATTGATAAACCATTATGTCCATTGTAGAAATGATACGTTAGTGGCAATATAGAAATTGTATGGGATCATTTTTAAATCAAGATGTTTGTTTCGATTAAATGTGGCAATCATGGTTTAAATTACCAACTGATATTTTGTATTTTGTTGTTTGGTAATATTTGTTAAAAGATAAAAATCTTAACTCTTTCATGTGTGGATTTTGAGTCACTTAGACAAGACCTTTGGATGGTTGTCCACTCAAAAGGGAAAAAAAAGGTAATTAATAGTAATTATATTAGACAATAAAACATTTTTCACACTTAAATTTCTATATGGGTGTGTTTCTATTTGTGGGATAAAATCATGTTTAATCATGGCTATTAGGCTGTAAAAAGTTCATTCACAAATGAAATTGTAACCATAAGATTATTTCAACCATTAGAAAAATGCTCAAAAGAAAATATGTTCTGTTTTGTTCTGCTGCACTATATATACAGTATGTACCTGTTCTGTTGAGCTGCTTTGCCTGAAACGTTGGCTTTATATAGAGCAATAGGGGAGACATGATGTTTTCTCCTGGTTAAAATGGCTGTGGCTGACGATGGTTTGAGCCACTCTGACTCACGGCTGGGCTTAAAGGTCAGCTTTCTGTCTCTGTTTCCACAAACCTTGCTCAATTGGCTTTGATCTCGGCTCTCGAAGTGTGTGGGAGGAAAGCTATGTAGTATTCACACTAGATACAAATGAATGAATGGATATTCTATTTCTCATGGCTGGGCCAGTATACTGAACATGTTAACAAAAAACAGCTAATGACTGATGATCGCTGTGTTTTCTGAAGAGATTTTCCTGAAATCTTTCACATATAACCTTAAATATTAGTTCTTATAGATGGGAGTGTTCCTTTTTTTTTTTTGGAAAATTCTAACTTTGCTCTTCAGAACACAACACAATTCTCATATCTGCCAAACCTCATATAAGCAACAAACAGCTCCCAAATTAGAACTCACCCTTAGGCTCTGATCTTATGACGTTCTGAGCAGAATCATAATGCCAGCAAAAGCTGATGCCTTGCATTGTTCAAGCATTCGTTTTCAACCGACTTGATCTAGTGTGTCTGCTTAATTGAAAGACCTCATGCATGACCTCCATGAACATACACCGTCCTCTTCCACAATCAGATTGAAAATACCCTCAAGGGAATTCGATTCGCAGCACCAGGTGTTTGTGCTAATTTCTTGTTTTCATCAATTTTCTTCAGCAGACTTGGAGATATTCTTGGTGCAGTATTCTTAGTAGGATCAATTCGGGAAATATATCTTTTAGGAAAAGTCATTTCATAGTCTTTCAAGTTTCTTATTTCAGCACAGCTTCAAAAGCTGCTCACAGATGTGGTTATTGAAGCACAATGTTGAGTTCTACCTAATAGGTATAAATATACATAATATAATAATGCTTTTTAATATGTATTATTTAAACGATGCTCATCCACTGAGGACTGGGAATGTGAAACCCTGCTCTTTCTGAATAATTGAATAATTTGAGTTATGTGATTGATAGGGATGTCTATTTTCAAAATGTTACAGCACATGCCAAAAGAGAATGAACTGCTTTCCATTATGTTGTCCAAAAGGAAAAATTATGAACCATAGTAAAATGATTCTGACTGGAAACTCGGCTAATAAGGTCTGCTTCCAAGTCTCGTTATCTAGAGTAGTGGAGAGCACCTTGATTAAAAAGGTCTTGGCATTGGTGATAGATTATAATCCACTGTTTTTCTGATCTGCAGGAGTATCAAGGGGCCACACACCTTGAGCAGTTTGTGACTCGATTTCTGCTGAAGGAAACTACCAGCCAGCTGCAGTCCCTTCAGAGTTCTCTGGAATGTGCAATGGAGACCACAGCTGAGCAAACACGCCAGGAGAGGCAAGTCTCACTTGTCCATGTACTGTTACAGCCCAGTTACTCAGTGGCTAATGTCCTCAATCTGTTTAGAAGTTGGGGGTAGAAGTCCCTGCTGGTACTTGAACCAAGCATTCAACCAAGGGAGGTTAAGAAGCCAAGGCTGGGTATTTGTAAAGTACATCTAGCACTCCCACTCAAGGCACTTAACCCCATGTTGCTCTATCCACTAGCCCTTCATCAGCTGCAATTTCATGTAATAGCAATAATTTTATTTATATAACAGGTCAATGACTGGTGACACTGAGGCATGTGAAAGGAAATGTGTTCCAAAGTTGAGAACATGACATCTGGCAATGGTTAGCAGTTGAGCACTTGATGATTCCTTGATATGCATTACTTTGCCAGGCATCTGTAGATGTAGGGAGGTGCTTATGGACATCCTACGTCTCCAAATGTAAAACTAGCTAAATGTTTTCAGCTGTAAACTGAACCCATAATCTAGTGAAGTTATGCTTAAAAATAATTCTTATGTTTCCTTATACAGTACTTATGCAAGTTGGCATTCTAGTATGTAGCATACAGGCACTGGATAACATTACAGAACTGTACTATGTAGTACGATTTGACTTTGGTCTCACTTTGTCTAATGATTGTATATTCAAACAATATAAATAATACTCCACAATGCATCCATTTCTTTTGGAATTTTGCCCATTAGAATCCACAATAGTTTTTTTTTCCTTTTTTTCACAGAAATATTCAATACTAGATATTTATGGGGGTTTGACAACAATGTTGGTGTGCAAAACCCCAACAGTGCTGTTGTGCTTTAGACACACATAGCTTCCAACCATCCGTAGCCACTACTAAATCAGACTGGTCTCCTTGAAGAGTGGCTTACCACCTAAAAAATAGCAGAGCAGTAGTGAATAGGGTTGAATAGGTCATTTGTGTCAAGAGATGGGTCACAGCCTATAATTGACTCTATAAACCATCAACTTTATCTTTACTCTATCAACTTTATGATGTCAAGTGTAGCGTTTGCTGCATCCTCAATTTAATAAGACACTGCTGCAGCCTTAACAGCCCCGACATGGAAAATGATTTTTCCAGAAATGAATGATGGAGAGATTAGAAATTCTCCAGCTGTAACCTGTTAACAGATGATAAACTAAACATGATTGAATGCTGTAGATTTTCATTCAGCAGAAGTATTTATGTATTGGACAACTTTAATTGTGACAAATGTGCAATGTGTGTGGAAGAACCTGTATCCTGCAGTCCACAAAACTGCACATCTGCAGAAGAATAAAGGGAATTTGAATCACAAATCAGTTTCGCCCAACCTTGGAATACAGTATTTAACACTGCTGGACTTTTTATTGCTTATATGGTATAAAAGGAGCCAAGATAATTAACAGAAGTGCCATTCATGATATGCACATTAGATTTAGATTTAGATCATTTAAGTCATTTAAAATTTAGTATGAATTCAGTAGACCTAACTGTGATGGAAGTGATGTGTGAGAAAGAGAGTATGATATTTTAACTCTCCTGCAACAGCTGTGGTTCATTTCCCCCGTGAAAAACAACTAAACAGTTGACACATTGAAGTGACAAATGCCGTTGATGGGCGTTGTTGTTGTTGTTGTTTGATTGCGAGATGAATACTTTTTTTTACTGTGTCTCAGAAGGAATATTTTGTTTCACACATGCAAATATAACCTAATTAGCTTACTGAGCTTTCGTCAGATGTGATACAACAATTCAGACATGTTAAAAGCAAACAGTAATCCTCTCCCTTATCTAAAGCTTCATCAGCATGCAGAGTAGCATCTGCTCTTTCCGTTCCCATCTGGCTTCAGAGGTCGGGTAAAGAAATGCGGCCGAAAGATTGAGATGGAATGTCTTTCTGCACACAGCCGTGCCTGTCATGTTAACACCCCTTCAGAGGACAAAGAGGGCAATGATAAGGTAAAACTACGGTTGAGACACTCACATCTCTTCCCCGGGCCGAGAAAGTCAGCGGCAGAGAACCTCACAAAGGCCAGGCTTTTCCTACACTCTTATGGGTGCATTCAGAAGCTTTTAAATTCGCTCCGCTCCCGTCTGCCTCCCAGCTTTTTTATCCGTAGTGTGCTTTTTTCGGTTAATGTTTTTTGCTGGTTATTATTTGTACATATAAAGGATGTCAAATTTAAAGCTCAGCTTTAAATATCATCAGTCTTCCGACCTTCTGGAGATCTCAATAGCGTCTGACGTGCTTTGCATGCTTGATGTCCTAAAAGGAACTTCACTACCAGGCTTCCCCTGAATTGCTTGCTTATGTTTTTCCCTACTATACATTTCATGCTTTCCACAATAATTAAAGGCAAAATCTCTAAGACTGATGCTCCAATACCAGGATATATTCCGGCAGACTAATATCAGGGACGGTGTGAATTCCCCTTTGGTGAGTCGTGTTTAGAGTGGCCCGTAGCCAGAGCAAATTGAAACAGCACAGCCAATTCTCAATTCTGTCTGAAGTGTTTAGCCAGGCTCTGTGAGGAGAGGCGAGACGCAGCAGGATGAAACACGGGAGGTACAGTGCAGCCTGAGACCTCTCCCTCTCACTTCACTACAAACCCGCCACACACACACACACACACACACATACATTCAAACACATGCAGTCGCGTATAACTATCTTTGTGAGGTCCTTCCATAGACTCCAATAATGACTAGATGTATATAATTTTACACCTACAGCTAACCCTAACCCTAACCTTAAACTCAGTACCAAAAGCACATCTTTTACCTCTTTTAGTTTCTCAAATAAAACGAGCATATTTTCTATAGTCATTTTTCTTCATGGGGACCTCTCAAATGTTCCGACAAAGCTAAAAAAACGAATAAAAGTGATTTTAGGAGGCAAAAAGGTCCCCACAATGCCATAAATACCGACCCACCCACACACACACACACACACACACACACACAATGAGGTTTAAATAAATGAGATCACACATAAAATAGAGAAAATAGAGACCTTTGTGTATTATAAGAAATTGTAACCTTAAACTTATGTTAACACACACAAATGTAAATGCTGTATTTGATTGTATAAATACTGATGAAACACAAAAACTCTAACCCAACAAACAATATTGGAGAATAACGGAATACATGTACCGCCGTTACATATTCAGATTACAAATTATGGGTAACTATTCCGTTACAGTTACAGTTACAGTTTAAATACATGGTAATCGGAATAAAGTTACATTGTTAAAATAATGGATAACATGAGAGTATTTTTCTGTTCCACATGTTTATCCTCTAATAAATTTCAACAATTTCATTCATCACCAGAAGCCCGCAACCAGAACATGCAAACAAAGATTCTAATGTAAACGTACATTTAGCGTAAGTTTCCAATGGAGGAGTCAGAGCTGGAGCCAGCATGACAGTGCCAGAGCAGAAACGCATTTCTGTGCTGGAAATTCAGACAACACTTCACATTAAAAGAAGAAAGAGGGCGGAATATGACCGTGAAGGGTGTGATCACCACATTCATACAGTTGTAAAAAGCAAGACAATGTGGAAGTATTCCAGAGTATTCAGAATACCTTATTCACATTGAGTAATCTAACGGAATACGTTATGAATGACATTTTAGCGCTTGAAGACAGAAAGTTCTGCTTTAATCAGACCAGTAGCAGTAGGTTCCCACATTCTGACATTTCTGTCTGGCAACCGGAAATCTTGATTCTGATTCTGATTCATTCTTGATTCTTGATCAAATTTGTGAAGTAATAATGGATAGGATTGGTGTTTTTTCAGGAAAACATTTAAGTATTTGTAAAATAACGAACGAACACAGAAATTAAGTTGACCACAGTGGGTACAGAAAAGAATCATCAGCTTTAAAATATTTACATGTTGTTGGTTTACAACCTGAAATGAAAATACACCCAAAAAGCTTTCACTTTTATTAATATAAGTAATGCAGTTTATTCAAGTGAAAGTTATAGATAACTGAGTTTGATAAAGAGTACATTTTTAATTTCAGACTGTAAAGCAATTTAAAAACCTACACAGACAGTCACACAATTAAATGTTTGAGATGGGAGATTTTTCCCTCAAACAATGGGTATATTGGTTTTAAATATTAAATCTTATGGGAAAGTCCTTTATGCCAGTTCTCTGTAAAATTATTTGGAAGAAATAGTTTTATTAACATGTTGAGTTAGGAATAGAATTCAAACAACACTGAGTGTACCTGACATCTTCTGCAACTGTTTTCTGCAGCCTGTATTACTGAACACAGAATGTTAAATCACAAGTTATTGATGTGTAGTTATTTTCCCCAACGGATAGCAAGCGGTCTGCTTCTGAACAAGGCTGAAGTAGCTCATCAGTGGTGCTTATTTTCCTTTGGCTTCAAGCAAAAGTCTGAGCTGCTGTTGTGTGTGTTTGTGTGCGTGTATGTGTGTTTATGCTCTCAATTACAGACAGGGCCCCGTGAAGCCTGAGGTGCTGTCGATTCAGTGGTCAGGAAGGCGATCCAATCGAAGACTTCAAAGGAATAACAGCTTGTCACCAAACAACCCACTTCTCAGCCTTGTCAATTCAGGTGTTTATTCTTAGC
This sequence comes from Distichodus sexfasciatus, assembly GCA_032718565.1. Taxonomy (NCBI): domain Eukaryota; kingdom Metazoa; phylum Chordata; class Actinopteri; order Characiformes; family Distichodontidae; genus Distichodus; species Distichodus sexfasciatus. The sequence continues at coordinate 4,502,472 of JAVGVS010000010.1, read as the reverse complement.
TCCAGAGCTGCAGAGAAAATGGCACTCGCCTACACTGCCTTGGCCCATGCTTGGGGAGGGAGGCGTGGGTGGGACTCTCCCCTGTACGCTGCCACACTGGAGCTTTTTATGGGAAACGGGGACATTGATTTGCTGTTACAGTTTTCTATCTATAGCTTTCTGTAAGCTTCCCTTTAGAGATATTATTTATTATGGTAGATGATGAGCAAGACATGGAAATTGGAACTTGCTCAATACACAAGTACGAAAAGTTACTAATGTTTAAAGTGTATATCAATCAACCCTCTGTAGCCTATGAATATAGATTTTCTATTGGTACTTAATAACCATTGATGATTAATAGAACAGTCGTCTTCTTCTTTCGACTTTTTCTGTTAGGGGTCGCCATCTCTACTTCTTCCTGTTCTCTACATCTTCTTTCACACTCACCACCCACAGGTCCTCATCCATAATCTTCCTTTTAGTGCTTCCTCTTTTCTTTCCACCTGGCAGCTCCATCCTCATTTTCCCAATATAGTCAGCATCTCTCCTCTGCACATGTCCAAACCACCTCAATCTCGCTTCCCCGACTTTGTTCCCAAATCGTCCAAAATGAGCCGTCCCTCTGAGATACTCATTCCTAATCTTGTCCATTCTGTTTACCCGCCATGGCAAATCTTACCATCTTTAGCTCTTCCACCTGCAGTTCTGCGTCCTGTCTTATCGTCAGTGCAAGCATTTCTAACCTATATAACATAGCTGGTTTTGCCACCATCTTGTAAACTTTCCCTTTCTATAATGCTGGTACTCTTCTGTCACAGATCACTTGCTGGTACAGATGTATGATTATAAACATTAGCCAGGGACAGAGAATAATAAAATATATGAATACAATGTGAATAGATTAAATCAGGCATGAATTCGGTCAAAAATGATGGGTTAAACCTTAGGTGAGTGACCTATGAAATGCTTTGTGATTCACCATTGTACCTGTGCATCAATTCACAATACACCTTGATTAAGATGTGACTGAAGGATTCTGATCAAGCTACGGCATGTGTTCTACTTGAGCAAGCAATGATGGAAGGAAGGAAAGGTTGAAATAGCAAAGAACGCACAGTCGCTTTGTGCCACAACCCTGTACGTTTGCACTATTCTGTTTGACTTCATTTTGTTCAATTGCATTGGGTCAGAGCAGGAGCAGCCTAGACTGAAAGAAAAATCAAAGTCAGTTTGTAAGCTGAAAAGCTCGTTTCTTTAGGTCTGTATGAAGAGGACAATCAATGGATAACCCAAATCAACAGACTGCAGAAACTGATCGATCGGCTTGAAAAGAAGGTAATCACTGAATCTAAAGCTGATTGGTTTCTATAGTATAGTCATTTCATTAACCTAATTTCCAACATGCAAACACCAGCCAATGGAATGCCTACCTTGAATTTTACTGACAACTTGATTATCAAAATTGATTATAGATGCATGTACTAGGTGTACAATCACAGACTATATATAACCCATACCAGTAGCACTGTACAAATATACAACCAAGCATGTTATTATGATCCACAAGCAAAGATCATTACTGACCTAGTACAATGGCAACACAAACTAATGTTAATGGATAGTGTTGGTGGTCTAATGGTAAGATACTCGACCACGGTCCAATAGGTTGTAGGTTTAAGTTGGTCCATCGAGACTGTCCTTGTAATTAGGTAATGTAAGTTGCTATGAATAACTGCACAGTTACAATGAGTGCCTACACAGTGGGCATTCCAAAAAAGTGGCTGATGAGTGTTGAATAAACAGCAGTTGTAATATAGAATAGAGTGTGGTTCCTAATGTGTTTCATAGGAGTTGTTTTGTAATGTTATTGTCTCTTTGAGTGCCATGATCTTTTGTTTATTCCTATTTCAATCTCTCTCTCCCCTCCCTCCTATGTTCATATCCTTTTCTAGTTTGTATTTACATTTTGCTTTCATGTCTTTTGAGTCATGGCTTCGGGTTAATTAGAAAGTGTAATGTGGATGTTCTGAAGAGCCACCATGTTTGTTATGACTGCATTACTTGTGTTGTGTGTTAGGAGCTGCGTCTGGAGCCGGTTGAAGAGGAGGTCTTGGAAGGGGCCACTAAATCAGTAAGTCATTTACAGCTCCCTCTCTCTCTATCTCCCTGTGTCTCCCCTTGCTCATTACTACACACTCAAGATGCTGTTGTCTAGGAAACAGTGGATCTCTCAAGTTCTTTTTCATCACAGTCTGTTCCTCTGCCTCACTCATTTGACTTTTTCCCCCTCTTTCACAAAGTGATTTTTGCTGGGTTATTTCCTAGGGTAAATGTGAATCAGAAAAGAGTGTGAATACTGATGGTGCGTTTGTGAGAGAAAATTATAGAAGGTAGAAAATAGCCAGGAGCTATGCTGTGGCTCCCTGTGGTTATTGATAGTGAGTACAGGAATGTGTGAAAACAGGGAAGAGAAGCGGCGGGACATCGTGTTGTTCATCTTTGTTCATCTAAAACATGTAGACAAAGGAATTCGCACACACACACAGTCACCCACACACAGGCATACACACAGTCTCTTGATATATTTGTGGAGGGTTTCCCTTGCGTGACATAATTATTAGATCTAAATAATACGACACCTACCCCTAATTTCAAAAACAATCTTTTCGTTCATATAAACGCAGGAATCTTTCTATGAAAATATTTTCCCCTTATTAGAACCGGCCTTCAATCAGTCCAGCCACAAAAATATGACAAATTTAAGCATTTTAAATGGTAGGGAACAACTACAAGGTCATCACAACTGTCTAAAAACCTGCACACACCCACCCATCAACACACACACACACGCAGTTTATTGAATCCTTATGAATCATAATTCTTAATTGCGTGCATTATGGTACATTTCTTTTGTAATGGATAAAAAGAGGCCTTGATTTCCTCATTAAATGTGTTTCCTGTGCATGAGTCAATAGCATGAACAGTCTGTGATTGTCCTTTTACACTTTTACTTGTTACAAGTCTCTTTCTGCGCACGGACAAGCGAAAGTGTAAAAGGACAGTCACACATTGTTCATGCTGCTTGACTCATACACATGAAACACACTTTTAATGAGGAAATAAAAAATGGTATCCGTAATCCTAATTTAGATGTAGCAAATAAAGGGAAAGACAACTAGCAAATAAAGGGAAAGAAATAGCATAAAAGATAGGAATGAGTGAATCTACATGACTTGTGAATCTACATCCTTATATCATTTTTGTATAATGCAGTTTTTGATGAAGTCTTCTGTAAGCACTGCAAAGTAAAGGTTACAGAATATGTAGTCATATACTGCTTTCCTGTTGTTCTTAAATGACCTGTGCCTTTGTGCAGTGTGTCTTCATTCATTGTTCCCAAACCCCCTATTATTTTGATGTGTATTACATGTTGTGAAGATATCAAATTAACATATTTTTGCCAGATTAGCCACCCCTGCGTGCACATGCCAAACACTAAGAGGCGGTGCACAAAGAAAGAGTTTATGTGAGGTGACACCAGTACAGTGCCTGTGGAGAGGTCAGCTCTGACCCCAGGGAGAAAACTCTCACTTCCTTTTACCTTCACTTCAGCTCTCGTCTGCCCATCAGCAGGCCTCCAGTGGCACTGCCTGTCCAAGACCGGCTATTTTTCTCTGGTATTTATGTGCGTACCTGCAACATCCAGCCCCAAGGCTTTCCTATCTCCATTAGTCACACTGAGTCACTGTGGCACGGCCATTGGCAGCAGTAATGAATGAATGACAGGGCGCTTTGGACACATTAACCCCATTTTACTCTTTTGCTACTATGCCAGCTCCTGGATATTTCTCCCAATTCTCAATTTTCCACCAGTCAGAATTTAGAAATTAGGTAAACACTTCAGAAAAACAGAACTTTTATACTCAGTAGGGTTGGACAATTAATGACTAATTAATTAAAACTCAGAAGATTCATTAGATTCATTGCACTCTTTCACATGAAAAAATATCCCAGCTGTAATTGTTGAGCATATTTACATTACACACCTTATCTGTGAACTATGAGAACAAAAACAAAACAAAAACAATTATAAATCATAATTGAGGTAAGATTTTCAATTTTTCATGATATTGATTTGACGTCATATCACTTAGCCCTAATTCTCAAGCTATATGACTCCTCATGAAAACTTAAATTTCCCAGGCAAACTCACACTGGCCATGACACAACACATTACAGACTGCACTTTAATCATAGATTAACTATTGAATATAACATTTGAACATTAAATACATAAAAATAACATGATTACATTTGTTTTCTTCGCGTAACTATGTATGTGGCAAATAAATAATCTTGAATCTTTGTTCTGATCCCCATGTTTCGATTCGGGTCTGATGTGAGGCATTTTGTCACATCCGCCCACCCTCAGTTCTTGGCCCCTACCCCAGTTGATCTCCCTAAACCTTGTTCTCGTGTCCTGTGTCACAGCTGCTGTCACTGCACTGCATGTCTTCCTCCTCCCTTTAGGTTTGTCAGGCGGCTGGACTGAGCTGAGCTGCTCCGAACCAGAGCTCAGACTCTCTAGCAGTCGTCATCCCTTGTGTCTAGGCCTTATTTTTTTCCCTTGAAGTTCTGAGAAGCTCTTAGACTCACTTCTCCGGTTCTCTGTTCTCTCTTGTAGCACATTCTGATTGTGCAGAGGCAACTGCCAGTGCTGGAAGATGAGTTGGAGGAGTTTCGCTTGGCTCTGCGACAGTATGTAGACTGTGCCAACGCCCAGACCGGCTGTCTTCAGTAAGTACGCGCCTCCAGCTCTGCTACACTTCCACCTCTGTGATATACAGCATGTACCCCTCAAAAATAGCTTTTAAAAGGAGGATTCAGAAGTTTTGTCTGGCACTGGAGTGATTTAGACCTTTTAGTAGTGTTAATTTTGGCAGGCACTTTTGATCTATTCTTGAACTAAAATAAAACATTAATTTTAGTAATTTTTCATCATTTTCTCGTTTAATTTTTGTGTAGATTAATTGATGAAAGTTAAAAATACATTTTTGTCAGTTATCATTTTTTAAACAAATTTTTATTGTTTTCAATTACATCAACTGACCAGTAACAATAACACAACCGTATGCCTCAAAATCCTCTTGTTTGCCTATTGAAACATAGGTAACTTTTTTCAGTGGGAGTTTTGACAACATTTTTGTCCACTGAGAAATTTCCACTTGGATTTTTCCATGACATCGCAATTGTTCTTTTTACGTTTAGCAAGCTAAGGTAGTTGTTAACATTTTTTCGAATTAAATCTTTACAGTGGTTTTATCAAGAACAGATGACAATGAACTTTTAACTAACAACGTCAAGCTAAAAGAACTTTCATTGTCCCATATTTCCTGGTGCCTTTTGAGACGTGTGGTATATTTGGTTCTGATCAGAACTCACATTTTACCTCTTTTTATCCTTTTTAGCATTGTAAGGATTGAACTCACCTTCATGTTAGCAATTTGATCTTTAATATTTGTTTTCCTGGAGTAAGGGAGGAATATGGTTGGGCAGCTCCTACTTGTATGTATCAACCAATCATCACATGGCTGGGCATATCTTGCTAACTGAATGTAGAGTTTTACTACAGAGTCGAAGTCAAAGTGAACTTTATGGTCATTTCAGCTATAAACAAGTGTATAGAAAGATGAGACGAGATGGCTCCAATGAAGAATGTACAAAGGAATAAAATCTATTGATAGGATATCTACAATAGATACTTAAATAACCACATGGCCTGCTGCCCTGGTGGAAAAAAACAGCATAGACAAGCAGAGATTTTAAGATGGTTCATCTTGCTGGAAATATCTGGTTTAATGCTGTTCAAAACACTTAACTTGAGATGTTTTTTCTGGAAATGTTTCAAAATGTAACTTAAGCTTTTAATAAGCAAAATATTTCTTCAGGGACTTTGAATATTTTTAAGGCAGTTTGTGCGTATCGCCACGGAGGTTAAACGGGTTCACATTCTGTTTAAAGTTCATGGAATGGGGGAATCTGTTTATGAGCCCTGAGTCCAGGTTTGACTTTTAAATCTGAGACGTGACAAAAGTGACAGACAGCACGTTGAGTCACATCATTATATCCTCCATAACGACCCAGAGGTGCTGAAGGCGTCCTCATCCGCTTGCCAGAAGTTTTTTCCGAGGTTGACTTTAATTGGATCTTTCCATTAGAGGAAGGAGTTGGTGCAAGATAGCAAAGAGATTAGGAGCAATACACGGTAAAATGATGTGTGAATTTTGGCACATGTTTCTATGCTATTGTTATACTCATTGCTTCACAGCTCATAGTGACTCACTCACACATATGCCGCTCAGAGGAATCATCCCACAGGATTCAGTTATGTTTTCATATTAGAGCTCGGAAACATGGGGCTACAATGAATTTAAGTGACTGAATTTAAGTGAGGGATTATTTGTCATTGTGAACACACCACAGCACAGCATACAGTGCACCACGAAACGTTACCTCTGCATTTGACTTGTCCGTGAAGGAGCAGTGGATAGCTTTTTTGGCAGTGGCTGGAGAGCAGTACTTGGAGATGCTTCATTGCGCATCTCATTGCTCATGAGTACCTCAGTGGTACCTTTTTGGGTCGAAGAGTTGAACCGGTGACCTTCCGATCACAGAGCCAACTCTCTGCCCCACGTTACTGTGGTCTCTGCATAAACTGGTCAGGTTACAAAAGCTCTTTAGGGCAGAATATCTTAATCTCTTAAAAGACAATTAGCACTTTCCAGTCTTTAATGACAGCAAATGAAAAGGAAAGATTAATGATCATCTGTAATTGAAAGCTAATGAGTTTGGTTAGAGAAAGAAACATTAAAACTTTCATTATTAACTCCATTTAAAACCGAGACATGTAAAATCTCAACAATTCAAACAGAAAACGATGATAGTTATCAAGTAAATGAGCAAATTTGCTAAAACGTATTGGTATTTGCATTTTTATAATCTGTGCATGTTTAGTTATTGCAGCTTAAGACAAAACCCATCATTCTCCTTACTAATGACCAAATCTTTAGAGTCATTTTTAAGCCAGGAAGAAGCTATCTAATGGAGTATTATGCATAGTTAATAATTCCACACTTAATATGCTCTGTTGGCAGCATTGCAGTACAGAGGATTGCTGATGAGTCTCGCTTCATACTTTATGAATTCTGGGAGCACAGCAATGTGTGGAAGAAGTAAGTAGCTTTTTTATTTCGAGTTGGTTCATGATATTCACTTGTATTCTTTACCATATATTTATCAAATATATACCAAATGTCTTCATAGATTGTCTGTAGATGATAATGTACTACTATATCATTACACCATGTTACATCAGCAACCATATCAGTTTTTATCAGCGTTTATAAATGCTGAAGATGTCTGCATTGGAATATTTGGTACATTAGTTAATGTTTCCGAGCAGTAGTTTCCATTTGACTACTTTTAATTCAATGCAGAATCAGTACAGTCAAGCCAAAAATGTTTGTTTATTTAAATGCATATTACTGTCCATTACTGCTCTTAAGTATGTGTTTTCTGATCAGTCATCTGCAGACAAACTACAGTAAAACCTTCCAGAGGGCCAATGTGGATTTCTTAGAAACCCCAGAGATTACAACAACCATGTTGGTACCAGGTATTGCATTAGCATCTCTCTCTTTAACCTGCCAGACAAGACAGAAATTAAAATGAGCTATTACTCAATCTGAGGATTACATATCGTGTCATCGGTAATCCTGTCATTTTTACTTTCTCACTATAGCATCATGGTGGGTCCTGAACAACAATTAAGTCTGACTTCGACTATTCAGACAAGAAGTTTACGAGGACCAAATGTACAAGTTTGACATTGTTATTTCTTAACCATCTGGAATAAAAAAAACCCTTGTATTAGTACTTGCTGTGAGGTGAATATCATCAGGAAAACATTCCCTCATTGTTAGCTTTTTAAACTGTGTACATTCCTAGGTGTTCCTTTCTAAAGCAATGACCTCATCTCTCTGATGATGGCGCTCTGTGAAATCATCACTGTGTTGATGTTTCATCAGAACTAGCACTTGGTTAACCTGGTGATTGTGACTCAACAGTGCAGTGAGCTGCAGCGTCCCGACTTGTCATAGCTAGTCTTTATAACTCACTGCCTCCTTATATAGCAGTACTTGTGAGCCAATCAACCCATGGTGATTACGAGGTCTCGACTTAACTTTCTGTATAAAAGTACATCACTGTTGTTGTGTTTTATGTATATTATGGACTCTAAATAAAGATGTCTAAGTCTATAATTATTGTGTCTGTTGTTTCATTAGCTTTTTAAAAACATTACATATGGCTCTAATGTATGGAAGCTCGTTTCCGCCACTAAACAACATATATGTATATATACAGTAGATATATATATATGTATATATATATATATATATATATATATATATACATACACATATATATAGTATATTTATATATGTATATATATCTGTATATGTATATATATCTGTATGTATATATATATATATATATATATATATATATATATATATATATATATATATATATATATATATATATATATATATATATATATATATATATATATATATATATATATACATAAATAGTGACTTTTTTCTCAATTAGAGATAAATGAGATATAAAGTCGTATGCAAGATATAAAGTCGCAGAATCAGGAGATATAAGTCGCATTGCGAGATATAGTGCCGCACCGCGACTTTTTTTGGCCTCAATTCTGACTTTTTTCTCGCAATTCTGACTTTTATCTCAGAATCTCACCCCTTTTATCTCTGGTAGAATTCTGACTCTTATATCTCGCACTTGACTTTATATCTCGCACCAGATTTTATATCTCACAATTCTGAGAAAAAAAGTCAGAATTATGAGATAAAAAGGTCACAATTTTCTTTGTTAGTGTCGGAAACGGGCTTCCATACTAATGTAGCTTTGGCAGCGACGTTACAGAAACGAAAAATGATTGTGGCCTTAACGGGTCTTTCCAAAAAAGAAACAACAGCGCCATCTGCTGTATGCTTGCGGCAGACAAACGCTTCATCTCTGGCTATGTACCTTCGTAGGATCCATTAATGCGAAGTTTCTAAATAGTTGCCGAAGCATCTGGATCTCTGCACACACACAGACTCCCATCTTTCTAGCTTTGAAAGGTACTTCCATTGTCTTGCATTACTGACGTAATACACCTTAACCTTAATAACTAAAAGCAAATATTAATTTAGGAATTTTCACATAAAACCTGAACTGAAATGAACAAACCACAGGATTGAATTTTTTATTAGACAAATCCTTAGAAATCAACGTGCGCACACAGTCCATTACTTGCAGTGACTTTCATATTACTTGATGTAATTAATACTATAGGTGTATCTGACCTTATGCTTATTGAACTCCAAAGTGGTCAAAAAAACCCAAACAAATGACCCCCCCAGGATATTATGAAATGAATAACTAACAGATAAACTAATTAATAGATAAATGAAACTAACTAATAGATAAATGAAATAAATATTAATAAAAAAGAGACAGATATATTACGGCAATGAAATTGAACACATTTTGAAATATAAGTCATTATAATGAAATATTGCTTTTTCCTTAAAAACTTGCTTATTATTGTGGAATATTATTTCATGCATCATTTTTCCCCAAATAACAGATATATTAATGCAGAGAATTTATTTAATCTCAACAGCTTTTTTATTCTATTTTATTCTTTTTTTACTGCAAGTCAGCCTTTATTTCAGTCCTCAACCAGGACATACGAATTGAGATGTGAATTAGCTGAGATGTAAATTAATTAATTTGTTATTTTATAAATGGATAAAAGAGTGCAAAAAGCTACAGCACTCCGGTATTCCCAGGCGGTCTCCCCATCCAGCATTTCGTCCAGGCTCCGACCCCTGCTTAGCTTTCCCGAGATCAGAGACGATCGGGGCGTTCTCAGGGTGGTGTGGCCGCAAGCGAGAGCTGTGGTTAAAAGTAACCCATTTAAGCTATGGTGTAACGTTAGCATTGCCCGCCCAACATTTACGGGAGCACAATATGAAGATTTTCTGTATCAGAATCAGATGATGTAGGAATGCCGGTGCATTTCTCGCATTAAATAATTTAATATTGCAATCGGTTCAGATTTCTCCACCTGCTGCCATAATGTTCCTTCCGCCTTGTGCTCCGAAAGCTCAGACCTGCATGTTTTCCACTCAGCTCATCTTGTCATTTAGAACATATTGTTGTAGCCAGAAGCAAATAAACTTTTAATAAGCCTTTTATTGAATGGCTAACTGTACATATAGAGCAGGCTGTCTGTCAGTTTAGGATTTAAATAGTTCGCTTTTGAAAACATTTCCTGCTTATGGCCACACCACCCTGAGAACGCCCGATCTCGTCTGATCTCGAAGGCGGTCGGGCCCGTTAGTACTCTGGATGGAGACCGCCTGGGGAATACCAGGTGCTGTAAGCTTTGCCCACGTTTACCCTTTTTTCTGACTAAATCATTTCTTCTGAAACTACTTTTTGTGACAAGTTGCACGCCTAGCTTGCAAAGTTATTTATAGTTGCTGGAGAGGCAGCTTGTTATTTAGGAACAGTATAACTGGAGGTTTCAAAAACAGATGTAACTGGACCTCACCACTTTTCTGTATCATTCATTTACAACTGTAACATATAACGTAAAACTTCAAGGTTTTTAAAAATCATATTTTTTATCTTTTAAAACCAGTAATGTGAAAATTCAGTCAACTTGGCGGATTACATTGACTTAACCCTTACTATCTGTAAATATATTTATTTCTATTATAATATTTGTATTATAATTCATGTTTTTTTTTATGTTTTTCATATTTTTATTTTTTATTTCTTTTTCTTTTGTTTAAAAGCTGCCAAACATTGCATAAAGACAGAGTAGTCATTCTGCTGAAAAAGGGCATTTATGAAATAAAGGCCGATTTTGGAAAAATTGGACGTTGAATAAAAACGGGCTGAATTAAATAAAAAACTTTATTTATTTAATTATTTAATTATTTCACAATAATAAGTAAGTTAAAGTAGAATGCAATATATTTCATAATAATGAGCTGTATTTCAAAATGTCTTCAATTATTGCACAAATTCATTATATATATACACACACACACACATATATATATATATATATACGCACACACACACACACACACACACATATATATATATATATATATATATATATATATATATATATATATATATATATATATATATATATATATATACATAGATATAGATATAGATAGATATATAGATAGATATATAGATATAGATAGATAGATAGATAGATAGATAGATAGATAGATATACACATATATCTTAACCTCATTTTAAAATTTATTGAATGAAACTGCAAAAGTGTCCTCAAGTCACAAACATGGTGGTGGTGGTCTAGTGGAATGACACTTGTCTTCAAATCGAACGGTAGTGGCTGGAGTTTGTTTTTAAAGCCCCTGAATACACCTCCTTAACCAAGAGATAGCTCTAGAGAGACTCTGCTTGTAATTAGCTAATATCTGTTGTTCTGAATAAGAAAAAATATATGCAAACCTTTAAGGGATTGTAGGCTTAAGGAAACCCATAAACCCACAACTAGCTGTGCCCTACTGCCTCCCCTAATTGAGCCATTAAACAAGGCCCTTAACACCAGGTTGGTCCAGGAAAAATCCCTGTAGTTAAGAAAATAAAGCTGTCTGGATACAATAGCCTACTAAAGCTGAAAAAATATATAAAAAAAACAACACAACAGTGATAGCTTTTAATTTTATTGATAAATTATCATTTTTTTAAAAGAACCAAGCCATATTCCACTCAAGCTTACAAAGTCTCATGTGTACTGAATAAACTATGTACAAAGATTTTTTTTTCCTTATTTTATCACATTCAGAACAGGATTAATAACCACACGTGCTGTGTCTATCCATCCTGCAAAGAAAGTTAGGGAGCCACTGGCGATAAGTATGCAGGAACAATCAGGACGAGTAGTGAGGCATTTATTTATTCTCTACATATATAGAGTGAGTACTAGACAGGCTTCTGAAGCTAAATAGTGCTTCTTCCATGACAGAGAAATAAGAGTACTGTTCTGTAGTAGAAAACAATCAAATTAAAAACATGCATGTGTGATTTCTCCATTTAGCATATGTAAGTCTCACTGCTGACTGATGGTCATATCATTTAGGTGCTGTGCTTAGGAGTATGCCAGAGACTCAGAAAGCCACTAAACGTAAAGATTATTGCTCACGCAAGTTAGTATGGGTTGACAAAAAATCAATTTGAGAAAATTAATGAAATATACTTGGAGCTTATCCTCCTAATTGGACACAGATAAACAGGAACATTACACAGGACTGTAAGAAAAGTCACAGAATACTGAAGAATCTAAATGCAACACTGTACCTTTTTAAAGATTATTTTCCTAATACATATTAATTCTTTTCAGCTTTTTTATAGCTGTGGTATTAGCAGCAAATAAAACCGGAATAATTGCATGTACCAGAAAAGTAATGGGCAGTTTGTTCATAAAAGATAATCTGTTTGGTCAACTCAGTAACAAAATGTCATACTTCAAATGTATACCTTGTCCATCCAGTAGGGGTCATAATGCCCAAACCAGCTAAAATCCATGAAGGCACCATGCAAGACTTCCATTATTTATTTGGATCATTATCTCTTACTTCAGTACTGATTTGTAGTTATTCAAAACTTAAATGACCTCAAAACCATTTACAGTCTTATTTAACTTAATTTGACAAATGTCAGAGCTAGCTTGCTGTGATTATCATTCATCTCAAAAACCCCAGACGGATTAGCTTCCTACATGAAAAAAACATTTTAATGGACACCTGTTAAAATCAGGGCTAAAATGAATACTAAAGGGCCTTGAACGATGGACAGACAGCCTATGCGAACAGAAATGATAGCTGACTTTACTGGCTCCCCAACAGGCCCAAACCAGACAGATGAGACCCAGCAAGAGGGTGCGAAGCCCGTGAGACCTAGGTAGTATGGTAACGGCTAGCAAAGTCTTGAGTGCCCACCTGGCAAAAACAAAATTTAACACATAAAAATTTAATAAAATAATTTAAAAATAAACATTCATTTATGGGTATAAACACTACACTCCCACAAACAGACACACAATCACCCCATCCTCTTAAATGGGTCAAAGGAAGGTGCCTTATTTTGTTCTGGGTGCAAAAATTTGCCTGCTAAGATGTTGCTTTTATAATCTAAATCTACTGAAAGAACTTCTATTCATTAGAGAAAGAATATTTGGGCTAGACCTTCCAATGTCCTAAGAGAACTCATTCCATAGCTCCTACATACAAAGATTTTTTCTTAAACCACTTCTAAGAACTGGCTGCTGATATGATTACTTTCACATTCCAGTTTAATATTCACCTCTTTCATGTGGCCTGCAAATACACAAATGAGCAAAAAACAGTATTACCGGGTTTTATACAAAAAATCATGTAGGAACTTATAATGCAAATAAGCTGTATTTAAACTACAAAAAACAAAGCACAGAGGATAGCTTTTTGAATTTGGTGAGCAAAACAAAGAAGTCTTTGTATGCTAGATCAGCATCACTGTTAACCCAATTCCAATGAAAAATGCAGACGGTTTCTATCAGATGTAGGCGCAACAGCGCCTCCTGGGTAGAGCACTGCCTACAGACGAGCTGCAAACAAGAACAGACAACAGGGTTATGATGTGGGCAAAGGTCAGTGCCTAACACAGTTTCAGAAGATACCAATCTGAAACCAGAATTAAATTCATGCCATAACTAAGCTCAGATTACAAATTCTGGTCTTCACTATTATTTGGGAAAATGGCCACATCAGGCAATAAATCTAATATTTACCAATTCACAAAAACGCTTATTATTGCTATTTGAGAAAATTTATAAATATAGCAAATTTACATATAAAAGATGCTACAATATTTGACTTCAAATCTGACATAGAGGCCAGACTGCGTAGAACGGCTTGTAAGACATTTTTCCTTTCTTTTTTTCCTCCCTTCCAAGTAGTCAGATGAGGACGTCGTCATCAGTCACATGAGTTATTCCCTGTATGATGGTAAATCCCAGCAGAACTATTCACATGCTCCTCATGTGACTCGGTCCTAAAACATTCTTTTGAAATAGCCACTGAATCAGACATTCCCAGCGTGCCCAAGTCCAATTCCCCACTTCCTTCCCCTAATCCAAGAAATACTCTCTTTCACAGAACCTTCCATTAACCTTATGTTTTTCACCCTGACGCGGTCATTTTAGTGATCATTTTGCCTTGTAGCGCCCATCTGCATACACCCTGCTGTTGTTACGCTAGCGTATCACCGTGAATCTTCTCTCAATCCACAGCACCCACTTGCTGGTCCTGGCAGCAGAAGCTACGACGCATCGCATTGGCACCAATATTTCTATGAGTTTATTTACTCAAGAATCTCTGTTCGTCTTCTCTAAATGTTCGGGCGGAGAGAAGATTCTATCTCAAGCTGCAATGTAAGGCCACACGCTTGGGATTTCTATAGCTGCCTCCCGAGAACTGCACATCTGATGGTGCCAGTGGAACCCCAAAGGAATACAAGCACAGGAGACCCAGTTGCAAGAGACCTAATACTAGTGGGTTTTGTCAACCAAAAACCTTCAAGCAAATGCAAATGTAACATGATCAAACATGGCAAGAAGACAAAGCTGCAAATTCCACTCCACATTTTTGCAGGTAAGACTTACGTATTAAATCGGAGCTCCATCCACTGCGGGGAGAAGAGAGAATGATAATTACTACAGACAAACTTAAATGTAAAGACTTACTCGCTCTACTCAAGTTAATCGGACCTCTGATTTTCAGTCCCGAAACAGAGTTAGAAATTTACCTTTGATTTGACAAGATCGCTTTGAGATGGTCAGCCAATGATTCATTCCATGTTCAAAGGCAAAAATGCAATTGCAGCAATGTAACAATAATTTCTAGATCAATGTGATCATATTAGATTTCATGTGAAAAAGAAGATAAAGTCTTTGCAGTCCCTGCATCTTGCCTTTGTAGGATACATCAATTTGATGCTAGTTTTTAGATGAATCAAACTTTTTGTGATTACTAGATGGGAATATCATTCAGTCCATCTACAAGGAAGGGGTGGCGGTCTAAGCACTACGAGCATTAGGACCTTGAGGGCAACGGAGGCACCATCAATACGCAGGCCAGAGGAGTGCCGGATCACAGCGGCATCACTGGCCTAGAGGCATAAGAGGAGCGTTGGAAACACATCTAACGCAATGGCAATGATGGAGGCTAGTCTTCGTTACTGTTAAAGTAAGTATTCCATGTAAAAAATCCAGTTGTGCTAACAAGTCACAATAAGCTAGGCAATGAATTCTGGAATTTGATGACAGTCGGTCATTTTATGTAATGCCTAAAAAATGATTTCATTATTATAAATGAAAATGAGGACTGTGAAATCATATCTGTTTTGGTTTTTTAACGGTCAGTATTACTTCCCCATTCCTAAGTCATATGACCCCATCATAGGTGCAATAATGTTTTGTGATGGCAACAAAGCATGCTGCCTACTTCATATGGAATGCTCCCTTTATTTAACAAACCTGAAATGTAAACATCTCTTGTACATACGAGGAACGTGAAGACACAATGGTCAGACACCACGCTGCAGGCCTTCTGGCTGACAGCAGAGCTGGCTGAGCCGGCTGTTCTCTGGGAACACCATCACGGGCTTAAGTTAATGATGCTGCCTGCTGGGGGCGCAAGAACAAAAAAAAAAATCACATTCCTGGGCCATATTCTCACATTCTTTGTTCCTCCTGTTGATAATACTATTTAAAACAAGTCACAAGCTTCAATAATCATGTGTGCAGTCACACTGTAAATCACAAGTTTCCTCACGATACAATATTATATGTATTGAAAGTACAGCTACTTGGCAACTGTTGATATCACAAAGTCTACCACGATACGACTGATTTAAACAAACTCTGGAGCCAGAGATCGATATGAGATGCTGGTTTAAAAATACCACTTCAATTCATATTGAACCACAAAAAGTAACATAATTACTATTTGACATTTTTACTCCCGAGATCAACCAGATACTCGAGCGAAAAAAAAATTCTATTAAAATTCTTTTAATAAAAAACAGTATCTCCCTGTTCAATATAAAGTGACCTTAAATATGTATAATGCTGCTATTTTGCATCATTTAATGCTTCTTGGGTAATTGGTGAAATGTTACTTTCTTTCACTGTTAACTGTTGAAACTGCAAGAGCAGGCTTTCTGCTCCTTAGGGGTGTGTGTGTTTGTGTGTGTGTAGCTGCAACTCCAAGAACAAAGTGCCTTAGCATAGGTCAGCTCCCTGTGATAATTGGACATTGGCCCTCTTAGACACTCAAGTAATATTTCATGCTCACATTAGTACTTAACCAGACTACGCTAAATGTCTTACCAGTTGGGCCGAGGGCATCCTATTCTTCGAAGTGTCTTTGCCAGCTCAAAGGTGGCAGTTGCAAGGACATCTAATGATGACTTTTCCTGTTATGGGTTTTGATGGGCCAGGAGGAGCATTGAGAGGCACCAGTAACGGTCAAGCTGCTTAGGCCTGCGTAAAGCATGCAAAACATTGCTAAATGTAGGATTATTTTCTCAGAATTATTCCATTTTTCAAAGGGTAATCTGAAAAGCTCATTAATAGCCACATCCTAGACAGTTTAAGAATGAAGTCTCACATTATGAGCTTGCTGAATTTGCCTATAAGATGTTTTGACTTCTAATTAATGTGACGAGAAGTATATGATAATGCCATTAATAAGAAAATACCCTGTTGGAGTTCTCTGCAATGCTAATGGTGCCAAAATAGCGGAGTCACAGCATCAGGAGCTTCTTACCAAACAACAGAAAGCACTTTCATTTGAGTCCTGATTGAGCACCAGCTTGCCATCACAAACACCTCTAATAAGTTTAGTTCGAAATGCCGAAGGGCCAAATATTTGATGGAGAGCTTTTAGGACTTAACAAAGTAGTGGTCTTGGCTTTGACAGAGTCTCCTTAATCACTTCTGACTCCAGAACAACCAGGAAAGAAATGAGAAGACCACAAGAGCAGAGGATTTTGTATGACTGGCTATTAATCCACTGTTAAAAACAATTATCATAATCTAAACATAAACTAATTTTGAGAATCAACATTTCAGTAAACACCCTCCAATGATGTTGTTAAGCCATATAAAAATTGTGTGTAAATGAGGATAAATGTATGGCCTAGACAAGAACCAAATTGAACTACTGGCTTATGAGGTAAGGCATATATAATTTCAGATGGTTAAATATGATTTAGCTGATCTGATTTCCAGCAAAAGTGAAACTATCCTATAGGCATACCATGCTAATAGCCAAATATTTAATTCCTAATGATCGCACCCTAAACATTCTACAACAGGTAGCTAATTCAAACTCAGAGCCCACTTGTTCACACACTCCTGTGAAACCTGCCACTGCATCTTTCTCCCGGCTGTGAAGCCCTTTTAGGCACCTCAGTGCACTTGGACGCGCCGCCAGCATGCATGACTACAGTATTGCCGATTGGCTGGTGCGTTGCTTATGACAAGGAGTCAGTTGTCCTGATAAGCTGGATGAGCCCTATACATGTTTTGGCTTATTTCCAAGAGATATACTTTTTTCTGAATGACCTTTATTTAGTGTGCAAAAGTAATAGACACCACTGCATGATCCAAATCGTAAAATCACATCTTGTTGCATTCCTATTTATGCACCTATAGAAGACCTGGAATAATTAATAATAATGACCTTTTCGAGATCTTTAATAGATTTATTTAGCAGTTTTTATATGCAGTACTTTTATAGTTATTGTGTAAAGGATATAAATACTTCTTTTAAACTATTTATTTAGCAGTTTTTATATGCAGTACTTTTATAGTTATTGTGTAAAGGATATAAATACTTCTTTTAAACTATTTATTTAGCAGTTTTTATATGCAGTACTTTTATAGTTATTGTGTAAAGGATATAAATACTTCTTTTAAACTATTTATTTAGCAGTTTTTATATGCAGTACTTTTATAGTTATTGTGTAAAGGATATAAATACTTCTTTTAAACTATTTATTTAGCAGTTTTTATATGCAGTACTTTTATAGTTATTGTGTAAAGGATATAAATACTTCTTTTAAACTATTTATTTAGCAGTTTTTATATGCAGTACTTTTATAGTTATTGTGTAAAGGATATAAATACTTCTTTTAAACTATTTATTTAGCAGTTTTTATATGCAGTACTTTTATAGTTATTGTGTAAAGGATATAAATACTTCTTTTAAACTATTTATTTAGCAGTTTTTATATGCAGTACTTTTATAGTTATTGTGTAATGGATTTTATAAATGGTAGCTGCTTTGTGACTTCTTCCTTCTCTAATTCTTCTAATACAATTGTCACTGCACAGCTCAGAATGATGATGATGATGATAAAAACAACTCAATCTGAATCTCTTCAAACTTCTATGTTGAATGTAGAATCAACACCCAATTAGAATGAAGGAAAAGCAGAGAGCACAGAGACCAGAGATGAAAATGGAAATAACTGTGTCAGGACCAATTATATATCACTCTTTCTCCTCCCCTTTTAAGATTGCCTTCTTTTAGTGACCTTAGTACAAGAACTCATAACCAACAGGGAGATCCACTGATGAAAGGCAGCTAGAATAAGAGCGAGACAGAGAGAAAGAGAGAGAGGTGTGAAGTTGTGGCTGGATAAGCATTAGCGGTAGATGGAAGGAACCTCTCTTACCGTGGCCTCGTTGCAGACAGTGCACTTCACCACATGCTGATGGAGTTTGCCATCCAGGTTTATAAGAGACTGACACACTCTGCAGTTAATGACAGGCACTCCTCCTGCATCCGGGCTGGCAATGGCTGTGTAAGGGGGAGGAAGCTCAGCTGGGACACCCCCACACACACACACACACACACACACACACACACACACACACACACACACACACACACACACCTTTTCAGCTCACTGTGTCTTATATTTTTATACCAGGCATGTTAACCTACTTCATGCAGAGCTGACAGTACTGACCTTTTGGTACATTTTCCATTCTTTACATTTTAATACAGCATGTTTGCCAGGTTCAAAAGCCTTCCAGATCCAAAATGTCTTAGTAACATGCTATTTCTGTGCTCAGTAAACAAAGCAATTCGGCAGGCTATATAAACAGTATTTCAATCACCACAGCTTTTTTTCTCAGCTGTTTTTGACCCATGTGATGCATAATAAATAAATACTTAAAATGCTGAATCATTGTTTAAGCAACACTATATGTATACTGTATATTCTCTCAACCCAAACCTCAACAAGTTCTTTGGACCCGTCTTCTATACACCTAACAGTGGTATTCTAAAGAAAGCAGATGAAATGTTTCAGGTTTTCTTTCAGTTGCTGCTGTTTCCATCCAAAGCTCTTTCTGTAAGTTTAAATAGGCCATTCGATGCAACACGGCTAAATGTACTGCCTCAACACTATGGAAAATCGGCTGGCAGTGACAACACTTTGGGGTCTAAAATAATGAAGCACATTGTGTAAGGTATTAATGTGGCAAATAGTGAAACGCTATATTATGAAATTAAACATCTAAATCCCACATTGCTGGCTTACTAAATTAACACTGTGTGGATTGAGAAGTATGGAAAGCTCTCTCAATGCCGTCTAGACACATTATAACATTACTAATAACCGTATTAAGGTCAGGCCAGTGTGTAAATGTACTAACCCTTATATAGTTTCCCTGGTAGGATTCATATCTCATATTATAAATGTGGATTCTAGAATTATGATACAATTAGTTTCTCAATTTTTAACTTGGAAAAAGTAGAGCACCTCGAGTCATTTATGAACATTAAAAGTTTTAATCATTCTTTTATTGCTTAAGCCTAGCTGAAACTATTAAAATGTTTCAGCTCCCCATTTTACTGTACAGTAATGGCCCATATTGAACCCAATAGTGCAAATGCACAAGAGAGAGAATGGCTCTAATAAATTAAAAGATTGTGAAATAATTATTTCTTTGTAACCACTAGTATTATACTGTATATAATCACAAACTACTGCCATATATGTCTATTGAAAATGGATGTGTTTTATCTTGGTAAAGGCACTTTAATGCCACAATGCCCAGGTCCTGCACATTATCCCCAATTTACAGAGGGCTTGTGGCATTAACAATAAGATGCATATTTTATATATGAAAAAGACAGACTGATAATATCAAAAATATCTGACTGCTGCCTTGTTTTTGCCTCTTTCAGGAACTGAGACAACTGTATGATTCTAACATACTGTATAACAGTCAGTGTACATTTATCTCACTTGAGTGGCAGATGTTACAGGAGTACTTGGAGAAATATTTAATTAATCTAAACTTTAAGACGTTTTCTGATAAACAGGATATATTTATCATGCCTGCAATTCTATCCTGCACTATGTACACAGCATCATCATACCACTGTGTCATGACTTATCTTTGTTTAGTTAGCAAACAAATCAACAAACAAACCCATGATTAGACATGGAATTCATCCTTCCTTTTCAACCCCACATTCAGATAATGGTTGAAACGATATACTGTTGATATAGTTACTGTTGTCATATGAATCCATAGGTTTGGTGGCATCTGGAGCCATTATACGATTAATTCGGGCATAAAAACCTAATTTAATGATTTAGCTTTCAGTTACCCTTTAAAGTGGACTTCTAGGGTTAGGGTAAAGTATCTTCTTTCTGTTCTGCTGCTATTGCTTAAACCTGGTTCAGATGAAAAAACCCCCCCAACAGTGACAGCTTTTAATACAGTTTATAGTTGGATTGCTAACGGATAGGGAAATTACGTTCTAACGCGTGTAATATTACAACTGTGCTATAAAATGGTAAATCTTCATTGACCTCTATCTGTAGTCTTGCAGAGGTATCCTTCATGCCTAACATACCAATATACCATTTGCCTTTCTTGACAAGTCAGGGTTTGGTTTCTCTGACACTTCCTCACACTCCATGTAAAATGAGAGCTCCCATTTCCAACACAGAGCGCTAAGCACTGGATCAGGTTCTGGAGAAACTGTCTAAAGTCCACAGATTTAGCAGAACTTACACTGCAGATAACCCAGTCACCTGCGAATGTGGATTGTGCTTTTGAGCATTAATATTGCTGTAGCAAAAGGCTAAGCTTATGGGTTGTGTCCCAATTTCAAGGCACATTCATAATAACCAATGAAAGTGCTGGTCAACAACTCAACTGGGCACGAGACATTCTAACTGTATTGATATCTCACAACAGCATTCTAAATAAATATAATGTACACATATAATAGAATGTATTAGTCCTTCTGTGAAATCTCATTCATGATGTTTTGTGCTATATCACAACCCTGTTTACTTTAATAATTCTGTACCTCTGACAACTTCTGTTGTCACATGTGAACAGCTATTATTCTGGCCTAGAGAGCTTATCTAAGAGCAATCTTTTCAGTCAGAAACCTAAACTCCCAACTTAAGTGGCATTAGAATCATTAGAATTAATATGCCTTGTCATTGGTTACAGCCCCGACCAGGATCTGCCTGTTTTATGAGGAGAGCAAGGCAAGTTCAAGCACACCACTCAAGCATTTAAATTATTGTTCAAAAGTTGTGTTGTTGTGATGCCAAAATCTGTATCCATCACTCCTATTCCCATTTGGGGCTTGATAAGGCACTTAACGCTAAAATAAAATTCCGTTCACTGTTCATCAGGGTCATGACTGTTAGTGTGCCCAAGTGGGCCCATTCCTCTATCCCCATAATGCAATTTATTAAGACTGAAAAGGGAGTTATCCAATCATAACCACGCCAACACAGTTGTCTACGCTGTTCTACTCCGACAAGAGTACAGATCAGCAATTCTGTTCTTAGCAGACACAGCAAAAATGTGGAATGTACTTTACATGCCCAAAGAGTCAAAATGGGACAGATTTTTCTTGTAATCCACAGGTTAGAAAATACTAGCAGAAGAGGTAAAGACCCAGCATGCAATTCAAAGTTAACATATTGCTCCCATTTGTAATGACACTGACAAAATGTCAATGTCAAATACAAATGGGAGCTGTATGCGAAAAAGCAGATAAATATCCACCTCACAAGCATTCGCCATGTTACTTCTACCTTGGACCTCCAAACAAAGGAAAGCCCAGAGGAGCATTGGTCATTCTAGACTGTTACTCAAATAACACTGCTGCATGCTGCTGGTCCAGAGCATCTCTGCTCTTTCTGCATGTCGTTTTTTCCTCTTTCCTCACTCTTACAAGGCTACTCCAGAAATGGATTTATGTTTACATCATTTTATACAAGAGTACGCATTGATATGGGAATTATGTGGTCAGTCTTTGTTGATGGCAGCATATGGGTCATTCAGGCAGGTTTTTTTTTCTTTACATTTGTGCTCACTTATCGCAGATTAAGGTAATCTACCGGTCACGGACTTTGCCTTGTGAATTCGATCCTCTCATTACTTGTGTGTTTAAGCATTTTGGGAGAAATCTCCAGATGATGGAGCCTGGCAAGCGCCCTTCACAACACTGACAAAGACTGCTTTATTTAATACCAGCACATTTACATGTGGCAAAAAAACCATTGACCGATTCAATCAAGGCGTTTAGACTAGAGATGTAACTGACGTTACTGACTCACATTCGAATCGAAGGCTATTTGAGAGGCGGCTGTGATTTTCTCGTCTGATGCACACATTAGCCTGTGCGTTCTAAGCTGCAACAGCCTACAAATCCTCAGTCCGGTTTGGCTCGGCTGAGGCCTTGTCCTTCGGTTTGCACTTTTTTGTGTCCAGTCTAATTTTAAACACTATTCATTAGCTGTAAGTGTTCAGGCCTGGGAGCGGTCTCTCCCACAGAGGCGCGGCTCGGTGTCGGTTCATGCTCAAAAACACGACGCTTCAAAAAGTGATTCAGCAGCGCCTCGTCAATCACAGCTCCTGTTTATTTATTACTATTATTATTACCTCTCGGGCTCGTGTCCTGCAGGTACGGCGGGGCCGTGGGCGTGACATTCCCGGAGTTTTGCGCCGACAGCAGAGGGGAGCGCTCGTCCATGCCGTCGGAAGCCATTATTGGCGGTGCTTTACCCGAGAAATCGCACAGCCCGCTGTTGCGACAACCGGCCCGCTGCTACGGAGCGGAGCTGCGAAGATACAGCTCTGATCCAGCGGCACAGACAGAAGACGACGAGGGCGGGGCCTAATACGCAACAGGGGCGTGGTCAACGACGCAACCGGGGCGGGGCCAACGACGTTTAACGGGGTAACGGAAAAAAATAGGGGTTGGGGTTGGAAATAGATCTCCCTTCTGGTTCTCACTATCATAGATAAGACTGAAGATTATTTATTTGTCACATACATTGTTATTCAAATACAACATGTAGTTAAATGCAATCGTTCTGAAAACTGCAAGGAAAAGTTAAGAGAACATGATAAAAAGTTCAGTTGAAAGTCATAAAAAGAACCTCAACAAAACAGTTTTCTACAGTGTGCCTGTTGTAAAACAATTGTGTAGTAAAGTGCCCTTTTGTGAGGTAAATGTGCAATTATGTGCAAAAGTGTCATAAAGGCGGGTGTGACGGCTATATAGCGCTCAAGATATTCTGTATATCATTAAATATCTCTTTTTATACTTTAATGGTCTCTCACACAGACTGACCAGAAAGTGAACAATGTAATGCTTGTTGGTATGCTGGCGATGTTGGTTAACATGTCAGCTACTGAAACAGCAAGTTGCTAATTAACCAAAACAATATGCAAGTGATATTCACTGGTTGGCTGAAATATCAAAGCTTGTAAATTAGACAGAAATCTCTTAATGTATTGTACTCGCACAAGCGTATATATTCTATTATTTTAAACAGGCGAAAGCCGAAGGCACACGTTCACTGCTGCGAATAAGAAGCGCAACTTCAGCCTCGTGTGGACCACTCTAAAACGTGAAGCAGCATTGCGGTTAGGCAGTTTTAACTGATTTAAGTAAAACGTTTATTTACAGTTATGCCATTTACACCGTGGTGATCAGTAAAGTTATGGCATATGTCAGACAATCTTGTCCAGGGCAACTTACAATTACCTGGAGCCAACTGGGCCCCAATGGCACTGGAGGTATAGCACCAGAGAGGACCACAATTTGTTCCATTAGCTGAATATTATTTTTAAATAGAAACAGATACCACTTTTTTTTGTTTGCATTGACTATAAGTAAATGTAATGTGATTTTACAGTACTCCTGTTTGGCATAGCTTTTGTTGGTCAATGTATATATTTCTCACAAATAAAAAAACACTGCCACACTAGATAAAGAATGCCAAGAAATGTCATTTTCTTTACGACCACTAGGTGGTGCGTTTGCCAAAACCTTTTTGAAGTTACATTTAAAAGATAATTTGGTACAGTTTATGGGTATTTGTCAAAAAGGTGATCAGTATATCTCAAAATGATAGTATATTTAGATTTATTTCAATTGACAGAAAGAGCTGACAGATTACTTATGCAGAAGACCAGCACAGATGACAAAAGGTAAGGAGGCATTTTCGAGTCAAATGTTGTCATGTTTCACCTAACTATTTGGAAAGGCGAAAGTTTTAAGAATAATTATAAGAACAGTTATAATAATGAATTAAAGAGAAATATGAAAAGACAAAAAAATAATAGGAATATAGAAAATCATATCCTGAATAAATCATATCCTAAATAAACACTTTTATAGTATCTAAACAGTGTGCAAATGTAACAGTACATACATACATACATACATACATACATAAATATATATATATATATGTACTCTCAGTCAAAGTTTTGGACACACCTTCCCATTCAATGTTTTTTCTTTATTATCATGACTATTTACATTGTAGATTCTCACTGAAGGCACTATGAATGAACACATATGGGATTATGTAGTAAACAAAAGGTGTGAAATAATCCAACACATGTTTTATATCTTAGATTCTTGAAAAAAAAAACACCCTTTGCTTTGATCACTGCTTTGTTTTGTTTGAGAGAGGTGGACTGTAAAGCCCTGCCCAAAGAGAAAATTGATAGGTCAATCTGTTGCAAAGGGACCAATCTGATTGCTCACTGTCACGCTCATGCTACGTCAGTCAATCGGGTTTGCACTCTCCAGCTCTCTATCCTACAGGGCAAACGAAAATACTAATACTAAACAAAAATATAACATAAACAATATAATCCTAAATAAGAGAAATAAAACTCTAAATGTTAACGTTTTATCTGAAAATGATTTTCTGAATACTATATTTCTTACACAGAAATGTAAAGATCTTCACTTCTGTGCACACTGTGTAACCAGTATTTTAGGATGTAATTTTAATTTAGTGTATAGGTTTGATAACTTAAATAGCAGATATGGTATAATGAGAAGTCAGTATTGTGTTGTGTTAATTTGGAGACATTTACTTCTTTAAAAGAAGTGAAACAAAATGCATTATCTTTATTTATATCTTTGTTTGAAACACTTTTGGAACACATTTGTAAATATAATAATGGTGAACTGTGACATTATATACGCTTTATATACAGTACAGTATTGGGTGAGGGGTTTTAATTGGGATACGCATAATCAAATAATCACAAACAAGGCCTTTGAGAAGCCACAACTAGTAAGTAGCAGTAGCAACATTTGCTTTAGGCCAAGTCTGGAGAAGACACGCCAGTCCTCCTTATCACAGAAAACCAGACAGATAAAAAAAAAAAAACAACATTTTACCACTCATAACCAATCAAATGGGGCTTGAACTTGTACTCTCCCAGTTTTGAGACTTCGGCATAGGAGGATACCAGGGGTGTGACAAAACAAGATAAAGTGTTCATAACAAATTAGCGTCATTTGCGCGATTACCACCATGGCTCCACCACCAAACCACAACAGCTTTCATCAGAAGTAATTCAATCCACAAACAACACAAAAGGTAAGTCGAAATTGGAGATATGCCTTTATTGTATGTAAATAATGTACAACTGCCTTCTTTGTCATAAAAATGATTTATGACATTATTGGTCCATAAATAAATTTATTAATAGTTGGATTTTATATCGTAGTATCATATCGAGGGGAACTCTCTCCTCTTGTTGGTCCTTACAAAAATGCAACAATTAACAATTTTGGCATTAAAGATTACAATTTAATAACAAAAGGCCTTACATTCAGGAAGCATTGGATTTTAATTTACAGTATATGAACATCATTTGTCTGTAATTCTGATAATTGCAGTTTAATAAATGAAGTCAATGATACTGTAATAACATTTCAGTAAATTGAATTTCAAATCAGGCATTACATGGACTTCTGTCTTACCAGAAACCTTGTCACAAGCCATGGCGGAATCCAGAGATTACGGTAAATGTCTTGCTCTATATTTTGCTTGAACATGCATTTTTCAGTCATTAAAATGAACATTAAGTGTATTACTTATTAGTTAAGATTGCCCACTTAAAGGAAAAATACATTGCCATTCAACATTAATCTTGTAGTTGGAGATTTCCTCAGCGAATTCAAGGAGCAGATCATTGTACGAGCAGAACGAGTCAGTGAGATCACGGAAGAGGTCATCTCCCAAGGCCTGATTCACGATGGGGCGGCATGCAAAATCCAAGCTACTCAGAACGAGCAGGAGGCGATGAAGCTTCTGTTTGAGGCCATAGAGAAGGGACCTTCCCAAAGCAAAGTGTCTTTCCATCTGATACTGAGAATGACTGAACCAGAGCTTATTCAAGAGCTTGGTAGGTATTCAATCATCTGCGTATTTACAGTAATCTCTAAGCATCGTTATACCTCTGTTATTCAAAGTAATGCTTCAAACCAAAACATACTCTATATATCCAGATGTTTGACTTACATCAAGTGTAGGTGAGTCATGTTTAATACTGGACTTACCCTGGAGTCATGTTAGTCTTAAATGCGGCCTGTTTTTTAAACAGAATGGAGACAATGGAATAGCAAATCAACACAGACAGAAGCGGATCAACCTTCTGGAGACAGGAAAAAAGAAGATGAAAAGGGAGGTCAGAAGTCTGAAATTCAGCTAAAGAAAGATTCGCTGAAAAGGCGGCGCCTGGAGACAATGCGGGCTTTAGAGCAGATCGAAAAACTCTGGGAAGGAACAAAGAGAGAGAGGAGCGAGATTGACAGCATGAGGGAAAAAGTTCAGCGTCAGCAGGTCGAGATAGCCAGGCTAATGGAGGAGAAGAGACAGCTGGAGATGATCCTGGCTCATATGAGGATAGAAATTGAGCGTGTGAATGAAAACATGCATCAGAACAGGCAGGAGATAAATCGAGAAAAAGACACGATTGAACTAACGAGAGCCGACCTGCAGGCGGAGAGAAAAAACTTGGAATGGAGGCGGGATGAAATTGTTCGCGAGAGGCAGAACTTAGAAATGATTAAGTTCGAAACACTGAGGGCGAAGGAGGAGATGGAGAGCAGCCGAGAAGCTACGAGATACGAGAAGGAGAGAATGGAGGAAATGAAGACTGCTATACAGTGGCAAGTGTATGAGATTGAACAAAAGGTGGAAGAGACCAAACAGGACAAAGAAAAGATGGAGCAGATGAGAGTCCACCTTGAAGAGGAAAGGAATGACCTGGACAGAAAAACAGATGACATTAAGAGACAAAGAGAGCAGTTTGAACAGATCAAACATGAGCTGCATAAAGTGAAGGAAGAGATGGAGAGAAGGTGGCAGGAAACCGAGAAGGAAGGACTGGAACAGAGGGCCGCAATCCAAAGAGAGAAAGACGAGCTGAGAAACATGCAGGTTGAAGTTCAGAGAGCGAGAGAAGAAATTGAGAAGAACTGGGAAGAGTCGAAACATGAGAAGGACAGAGTAAACCGGATGAGATCCGAGATGCTTCAAGAGAGGGAAGCCTTAGAGAGAAGACGACAAGAAAGCCTGAGAAAAGAGAATGAGATAGAGCAGATGAAGTACAACACTGAACGTGAAAAAGATGAGTTGGCAATTAATAAGGAGTTTGTTAAGAAAGAGTGGGAAAAGGTGGAACACACCAAGGCTGATCTACAATCTGAAATGGCGTCTCTTGATAATAAGGCTGAGGAGATCAGGCGGGCGAGTGAAAGACTGGACCGAATAAAAAGATCGATTCAGGAGGAGAAGGAGATTTTGGAAAGACAGAGAGACGATACACGGAGAGTTAAAGAGGAGATGGAGAAAAGGAGGTATGAGATCATGACAGAGGAACTGGAAGAAAGGGCTCAGTTGCAGAAGGAAAGAGACGAAATCGAGATGATCAGGGCAGAGATACAGAAAACTAATGACACAGAAAGAGCAAAAGTGGAGAAATTAAAAGACGAGATAAATCAGACAAAAGAGGAGGTTCAGCAAGGCAGGGCAGTAACTGAACAAATGAAGGCTGAGATAAAGATGGAAAAAGACAATCTGAATAGACAACAAGAAGAAATGTTGAGAGAGAGACAGGAGCTTGAGAGAATTTGGCACGAAACATACAGAGCCAGAGAAGAAATGGAGAAATTCCAAGAAATCACAATGAGGGAAAATGAGAAGATGGAACAAATGAAAGCTGACATTCAGGCCCAGATAGAAGACATTGAAAAAAAGGTTCAAGAGACGCAACAGGAAAAAGAACACATGAGTGAGGTGAGAATGAAGCTGGAGGGAGAGCGAGACGAGTTGGACAAAAAGAGAGACAGCATTCATAGAGAGATACGTCAGTGCGAGCTTATTAAACACGAGATCATTCGAGTAAAGGAGGAAATGGAGAGTAGATGGAATGAGACTGAGAAAGAAGAACTGGAGATGAGGACAAAAACCCAGCAAGACAGAGAGAGACTTGAAGAACTGAGGGATGAGCTTCAGATCATTAAAGAAGACATCGATAAAAGCAAGAAGGAGATGCTGCAGGAGAGGCACAGTCTCAATACACTGAAAATGCAAGCCACAGAGGAGAGAGAAGCTGCAGCTGAGAAGCTTGACGAGGCCAATGCCAAATTTGAGGAGTTATCAAAAGTCCAGAACAACTTGGAACGAGAGAAAGAAGAAATTCAAAGAGAAAGAGAGAGGCTCAACCAAGAACTACATGAACTCAGTCAGATGAGAAATGTGATACAGACTCAAATTTTAGAAATTGAAAATAAAATGTCAGCAGCAAAGGCGGCCACAGATGAAGCAGAACAAGCCAAGCTGGCAGCACGGGAACAGGAGCTGTGCTTGAAAAAACAAAAGGAGGAGATGGAAAAGAGAAGGTATGAGACAGTGAAAGAGGAGCTGGAGCAGAGAGCTGAGATACAAAAAAGAAAGGAGGAGTTAGAGCAAATCAACAGCAAGATACAGGGGGCTGAAGTCGCACTGCAGAAAACGAGAGACGCCGACAAAGACAACCTGGAAAAGGTTTTGCAGGAGGTCATGCGAGAGAGAGAGGTTACTGCGGAAATGAAATCTGCTTTGGAGCGAGAGATGATCACGCAGGAAAGACACTCGGCCAAGATAGAAATGGATAGACAAGAGCTAACGCAACTTCAGTTCCAGACGCAGAAGGTGAAAGATGAGTTGGAAAGGAAGCAGTATGAACTCGTGAGAGAAGGTCTTGAGCAGAAGGTTGAGCACCAGAGAGAAAGAGAGGAGCTCGATAGAATTGGGGCTGACCTGAAGAGGGACAAAGCAGACGTGGACAGGAGTCGAGAAGCCATCACACAAGAAAAGGGAGAACTACAGCAGATGTGGATGGAGCTACAGGAAGAAAAGGAGGACATAAGAAGAAGACTGGAATGGGCAAGACAGGAAGAAGATAGAATTCGAAAAATGGGTGAAGAAATCGAACTCGAAAGAGAACACATGGAGAGAATTCGAAGGGCGACCGAAAAGGAGAGGGAGCCGTACGAGACGCTGAGGAAGGAACTGAACAGAGTAAGAGGAGAGATGGACAAACTTTGGGATGAAGCAGAAAGGGAGGAACAAGTGGAGAGAGACAAACTGCAGAAAGAAAGAGAGGAGGTGACTAAAAAGATGGAGGTGATGAAGAGCGAGATGATGCAGATCCAAGACATGAAAAGGGAGTTGAAGAGGCAGAGGGAGGATGTGGATGTCAAAATGGTGAAGGCAAGGCAGGAGATGGATAAACTCGAGCAGATGAAAGCAGACCTGCAGAGACAGAAGGAGGAGACGGAGAACAAAATCGCTGAGAGTAAAAGTGAGAGAGACAAAATGGAGAAAATCCGGGCTGAGATACTGCAGCAAAAAGAGGATGTGGAAACCAAAATGCACCTGGTACAGGCCGAGATGGAAAGGATGGATCGCGTCAAGGCTGAAATACAACAACAAAGGGAGGAGTTGGAGGAACGGATGCAGAGGTCGAAAAGAGAAATGGGCGAGATGGAGCTCATGATAAAGGAGATGGACAGGAAGAAAAAAGATCTCGACCAAAGAATGAAGCAGACAATAAGGAAAAAAGACGAGATCGACAGAATGAAGATGGAAATACAGAGAGCGAAGGAAGAAATGGAACGCAAAAGGGCAGAGACGGAGAGGGAGAGGTATGAGATGGAATGTGCCAAAGCGGAGATTAAGAAAGCCAGAGAGATTTTTGTAGAGGAAAGTGGTCTAGATCCAGAAGAAGTGGAGGAGATGAACGCCGTGATGATCAACCTGATTCACCAAATTGAACGAACCAGAGAAATGGTATGGGACGCGAAGTCTTGCATGGAAATAAGAATGGCAGAAAGTCGACTGGAAACCGGCGACAAAGAGCAGATTAACGCTGAGATGCAGCGGCTGGTTGTTGAAGTCGAACACATCCGAAAAATGCTGCGAGGCCTTAAAAAGGAAATGGAGCAAAACGCGGAGGTCTTCAAGAGAGAAAAATACGAGATAAAAATATTAAAGATCGAGGTGCAGCGAAGAAGGAGAGAGTTGACGTCCAGGGAAGAAAAAAATCGGAGAGAACGAGATGAGTTGGAAGTTCTGAGTGCTTCGATACAGAGAAAGAAAGAAGAGCTGGACGAAAGACTGAGAGATGTCATTCATCAGAATGAGATCGCCGAGCAGATGAAGGAAGATGCGCAGAGGGCGATGGAGGAAGTGCAGCAAGAAAAGGAAAACTTAAGAAGGGAAAAAGAAGAGATTCTTCTAGAGATGAGCAAAAAACAGAAGGTAAGCAATTTATGTTTTAATCAATGGCTTTTCGGTGTGGGTCAGAAAGGTACGTTTTATGTGTTGCACAGAGGAAAAGAAGAACATGATACTTTAAAATTTACATTACAGTGAATGTTGGAATGACACATAAGTTTGCATGTATATAGTTATAGTTTTATGTATGTACAGTATATATCCTTATAAGCAGAGCTGTTTCCTTGATAGAAACAAATAGAAACATAAAAAATGGGGCCATATTCATGAAGAAATGTATTTCTGCAAAGCAAAACACTTAAAACCATGGGTTTTATCTTAAACCTTTCCTCAAATCAAATGGAAATGACTTTTACTGCATAATAAATAAAATCAGAGAAAAAGTGTCTAGAAAAAATCCCATGTGACCATTATTTTTCAAAGAAGACCCTTTAAAAAATTGCTGGCAGTTTTAATTGTCTGCTTTGTAAATCATTTTCTGGTAAGGTATTATGACCAACACAAATATAGACACACATTTAAAGGCTTGTATATGTGAGATGAACTTTGCTATGTCTGGTAAATTTTAATTAAAAAAAGGGTAAATAGTAAGGTCATACATACATGCAAAAGTTCTAAGTTCTAAGTCTTAACCCCAAGTTGCTCTCAGGGAGTCTGTCCCTGAAATTAGGAAAATGGAAGTTGCTCTGGATAAGAGCATCTGCTAAATGCCATAATTGTAAATATATTTCAAAATTTTTTAACATTCATTCAAACATTATCTGAACTGCTTAATCCACACTGGGGTAGCAGTGGCACAGGAGCATATCCCGGGAACTTACGGGCGCAAGGCGGGGAACAACCTTGGACAGGCGCCAACACACTGCAGGACACAGACACTCACACAATCACACATTCCCACCTTACGGGTCCAATTTAGAGTCACCAATTAGCCTACAGTGCATTCTTTTTGGACTGTGGGAGGAAACCCGGAGCAAACCCATGTGAACACGGGGAGAGCATGCCAACTCCACACAGAAAGCCCCAAGGCCGTCCCTGGGGCTCGAACCCAGGACCTTCTTGCTTTGCGGCGGCAGCGCTAACCACTGTGCCATCCACAAATTTCTAACATATATTGAGTTCTTATTCAAATGTCATATTTGCACAAAATATAAGCCAAACACACACAGAAACACACAGAGTCTTGTATATGTGTAATGTCGTAGACATTTACATTTATGGCATTTGAAAGTGTGTGATTATTTGTCATTGTGAACACACCTAAACACAGTGCTCCAAAATGCAATCTGACCTCTGCATTTACCGGTACAGGATTCGAACCGGCGATCTTACGAACCGTTGCACTACCAACTGCTTCTGGCAGACACTCTTATCCAGAGCGACTTTAATTTCTGAATTACATGGACAGTCTCCCTGAGAGCAGCTTGGGGTTAACGCTCTTGCTCAGGAACCCAGTGGTGGTAGAGCTGGAGGTAGGATTCGAACCCACAACTCTTTGTCCAGAGGTGGGTGTCCTAACCACCATCATCCCTACATCCTTACAGCACTTCCTAGCTTAGTCAGAGAAATCAGCACTGGGATCTTTCTACTCATTTATTATTTATGTCAATTTATTTTATATTAATGAAATGAATGAAATGCCAACATGACTGGACATAGAATCTTTCATATATATATGGCCCCAAATTTAATAAGGTTCAAAAAGCTTTTTAGGAAATACAAAAACTGTACTTTTAAAAATAAATGTACATCAAACAAATATTGATCTCAGGTACCGAAAAAGGGAGACAAAATGGAGGAATCCGATGTAGAGCAAGAAAAACACGAACTGGAAAAGACAAAGGAAGAAGTACAAATGGTAAAACATCAAATGGAAGAGAAAAGGTATGAACTACAAGAAGAAGAAAACAAATTGGAAAAGAAAAAGCAAAGTCTAATAAACATGGAGGAGATGCTACAAACACAGAGGGACACAAATGAAAGGACTTTGGACATCATAAACAGGGAGAAAGAACAACTGAAGCAAAGGAAGCAAGAACTTGACAACATGCAAATAAACATTGAAAGAGAGAAAACTGAAACGGAACGCGTACACAGGATGAAACGGTCGGTGACCCTGCAGTCGGATGTGCAAATACAAACTGACGACTGGACTACTGTGAAGGAAGAGGTAATGATAACAAAGAAGGAGCTGGAGAAAGAAAGGCAAACAAGAGAAACGATCCTTAAAGACATAGAAGAACAAAAATGTGTGTTGGAAAAACAGAAAAAACAGTTAAATCTTAGAGAAAACGAACTTGATCTTCGTAGAAAAGAGCTGGACGACATGAAAAATATGATGGCCAATGAAAAGCTTCAGCTTGAGGAAAGAAACTCTGAAATAGTTCAAGAAAAACAAGAAGTGCACGAGGCCAGAGAAAGAATTCTAACAGAGAAACTTGATATTGAGAAAGAAAGAAGAAACCTTATGGAACAGCAAAAAGAAATGGAAAAGCTGAACGAGGCATATAAGGCTGATATACAGAAGCTCGAACTTCTGAGGAAGGACGTTTTTGACCAAAAGGAATCCATCACTAAAAATTCACAAATGCTAAAAACAGAAATGGATAACATACAACAACAAAAAGTCCAGCTCAGTAAAAATTTAGAAGACATACAAATCCAGAGACAAACAATTGAAAATGAAAAGAAGAATTTCGAAAAAGTAAAAGCCGAGCTACAAATAAAAACCATCAACATTGAAAAGCTGAGTTTGGAAACAGAAACACAAAAACAGAATTTAGAGATGATATCTGTTCGGCTTCAAAGAGAGCAAGACAATATTCGCTGCCTCACAGAAGAAACAAGAAGCAAGAAAGAGGCTTTGGACACATTAGAGCTTGAAATGCAGCAACAAAGACGAGCCATTGAGTCAGATAAAGAGATGCTGATGGGAGGGCGGAAAAAGGTAAAAATGGAGGTACAAAGAGCCAAAGAAAGGGAACAGAGTGAAATGATTTTGTTAGAGATAATGAAAGAAAGAAATTCTCTTCAAGAGATGAAAGTTAACATCTCAGAACAAGTCAATGACATTGAAAAGGAAAAGAAAAAACTAAACGTGAGACGCAATGAGCTCGAAGCCATGCAAGCAGAGACTAGGAGGCAGCAAACTGAAATTGAGGAACTGTGGAACACAATCAGTGCAGAAAAAAAGGAGCTCAAAGAGAGGATGGCTGGAATACACCAACAGCAACAGGAAATGAATAATATGTATGGTCAAATACAAAAAGAACAGATCAATCTTGAGAGAGAAAAGGATGAAATAATAAGATCTAAAAAGCAAATCATGGAAGAACTGCACAGAGAAAGAGAAAATATGGAGAAAAGGCTTGGTGAAGGAGAACAAATACAAAGAAACATACAGGTCCTTAAAGTGGATATGTATGAGATGCAACAAAGTAAAATAAACTTGGAGAGAGATCTGGAAAGCATTAAAATGCAGAAAGAAATGACTGAGGATGAAAAGGCAAAATTAGAACTGAAATGTGCTGAGTTGCAAAGAGAAGTGGAGGATATTGAGCATGTCAAGCATGAAATGCAAACGAAAAGGCAAGAAGTGGAGGACATGGTTGCCAAATTTCATAAAGAGAGAGATGATATTCATAACCTTGCTGAGGAAACAAAGAGGAAAATGGAAGCTGTACATGCACTACAAGCTGAAGTGGAAAAGGAAAAGCAGGGACACAAATCAGAAAAAGAAATGCTGGAAAGAGAAAAGCAAGATCACGAGCTGTCGAAAACAGAACTAGAGCAAGCCAGAGAAAATCTAGAAAAACTCATCACTGAACAAGAAGAAAATAAACTGAACCTGACAGACCTACAGAAAGAGAGAGATCAACTTGAAGTGATGAAAATCAAGATCTCAAAGCAAATCAGTGATATTGAAAGAGAAAAAGAACAGCTGAGACTTAGAGAAGAAGTGCTGGAAGAGAAAAGATCTAATGTTAGCAAACAACAAACAGAAACAGATGACATGAGAAATAACATCAAATTGGAAAAAGAACAGATTGAGCTGAAGTGGACTGAAGTGAATAATCAGCAGAAAGAAGTGGATGATCTGCTGAAACGTGTCAATACTGAGAAGAACAAGATTGAGAGAGAAAAAGCTGAAATGATGGAACAGAAACAACAAATGGAAAGCAAGTTGAAAGAGGAGCTGAGGGGGGAGACGGAAACTATGGAGCTACTTAGAAAAGAATTGCTAAATGAAAAAGAATCAACAGAAAAGAACAGACTGTTGTTGAACAGAGACATGAATGAAATGGAAGAACAGAAGACCAGACTGAAAAAAGAAGCAGAGGAGATGGACTTTAAGAAACAGCAACTTGAGGATGAGAAGAACATGTTGGAGAAGATGAAGATGGAGTTGGACAGAGAAGCTGAGGTCATTAAGAAGCTGAAACAAGAGATTGAGAATGAGAAAATGAAGGTGAAGGAGATTTATGCACAGATTCAAACTGAAAGAAACATCATTGAAAGTGTCGCTGAAGACAACAGAAAGCAAAAAGAAGATCTGGATGGTTTGCAGAATGACATACAAAGACAAAGAGCTGCAGTTGAAATGGAGAAAGAGATGGTGGAAAAGGAACAAGATGAGACACTTAGAAGCAGACAAGATCTTGAGAATCTAACAACAAAACAAAGAGAAGAGCATGAGAACATGATGGCAGAAATGCAGAAGGAGAGACACTCTTTAGAGCAAATGACCACCAACATTACAAAACAGCTCAATGACATTGCAAACGAAAAGGAGCAACTTAGACAGAGACAAAATGATGTGGAACAACAGCAAGCAGAGATGAACAACCAACAAGGAGAAGTGGATGACTTGTGGAACACCATCACTACTGAAAGCAATGCACTTGAAAAGAAGAAGGCTGAAATTGAACAACAGCAACAAGAGGTAGAAAGGATTCTTGATCAACTGCAAGAAGAAAAGAAGAAACTTGAGAAGGAAAAGAATGAAATACAAAGAAATAAAGAGCAAAACATGCGTGACCTACACACCGAAACAGAAATGGTGAAACTAGTAAGAAAAGAAGTTCTTGAGGAAAAGGAAGAATTGGAAAACGGCAGACAGTTGCTCAAGGCCAGTATGGATGAGTTGGCACAAAAGCAAATAAATATGGAGAGAGATTTGGAAAGCATCAAACTCCAGAAGCAAATGATTGACAATGAGAAAGACCAATTGCAAAAAATGGTTGCGTTACATAGAGAAGTTGTAGACACTGAAAAATTCAGGCAAAAAACACAAAAAGAGCGACAGACAGTGGAAGAAATGGCTGTCAAACTTCAACAAGAGAGAGAGGATATTCAAGATTTGGCTGAGGAAACAAAGAGAAAAATGGACATGTTGAATCAATTAAGAGTTGAGTTTGAAAGGGAGAGAAATGCATTCCAGATAGAGAAAGATGTGTTCACAGTGGAAATGCAAAATCTTGAGATGTCCAGGACAGAGCTTGAGAAAACCAGAGGAAATCTTGTTCAAGAAATACAAAATGAAAGACAGAGAATGCAGGAAATGGCATTAAACCTTCAGAAAGAGAAAGATTATGTTGACAGACTGGTGAAGGACACTGACAAAAGGAACCATGATTTAAATGCCAAGTATGTTCTGATAGAACAACAGCAGCAGGTAATCAGATCCGATTTTCAGATGCTTTCCAAGGAAAAGGAAGAGCTGGAGAAGATAAAGATGAACATGGCAAAAGCCAAAGAAGAACTTGAATATCGGCTTTCTGAACAAATGAAAATGAATGAGACTGCACAGCTAGAAATAAAAAATGAAAGAGACAGACTCGAGCAATTAAACATCACCATCTCAAAACAGATCACGGATATCGAATGTGAGGATGAACTGAGAAAGATGGAAGCTGGAATTGAACAACAACTAAAAGAAATGGACATTGTGAAGAATGTTATGGCAGAAAAGAATCAGCTAGAGCAGCTGAAGACTGAAATTGGTCAGCAACAGAGAGAGCTGGACAATATCCGGACACTCACCATGAATGAGAAATACAGCTTTGAGAGAGAAAGAGCTGGAATAATGGAAGATATACAACAACTCCAGAAGACACTGCAGCAGGAGAAGGAAGTTATGGAAGATTTGAAGTTTAACTTGCTTTCTGAGAAAGAACTGATCGAAACTGAAAGACAAATGTTAAAGCAAGATGTATATCAAATAGAAGCAAAGAAAACTGCAGTTGATGGAGAGATGGAGTGGATCAGACTTCATCGACACGCCATTGAGGACAACAAGAAAATGCTGGAGGAAACAAAAGCCGAGCTCGACAGGGAATCCAAAAGAATTGAGATGCTGAAGGACGAAGCACAAAATGACAAGGAAAGACTGGAAGTGTTGGCCAATCAACTTCAAAGAGAGAGAGATTGTATTGCTAACCTTGCTAAGGAGAATGTAGCCAAAAAAGAGATGCTGGATAGAATGCAAGCAAATATGGAAAGGCAGAGGGAGATCATGGAAAATGATAAAGAAAAGCTTGAAAATGAAAAGACGTGTCTGGAGAAAAGAGAAGCAGAAGTTGTAAAAGCCAAGGAAGATATGGAGAAGCATCTCGTTGAGCAAACAGAAAAGTATGCTGTCGCACTAGCTGAGATCCAGCAAGAGAGAACAGACCTTAAACAGACGCAGGAAAACATCTCCAAGGAGCTTGCTGACGTTGAAGAAGAGAGAAAGAAAATATCACAAAGGGAAGAAGAGCTAGTGCATGTGCAGGCTGATGTAATTCAGCAACAGAAGGGTATGGACGACCTTAAAGAAAGCATCAAATTGGAAATGAGTCAGCTAGAGCAAAGACAGGCCGACTTAGATCAGATCCAGCAAGAGGTGGACGATTTAATGGAATTCACCAAAAATGAACTGAGAAATGTTGAAAAAGAGAGGACAGAACTGTTCGAACAAAAGCAACAAATGGAAAGCAATTTGAGGTCTACACTTAAAAGGGAATTGCAAAATGTGGAGCGTCTTAGGAAGGAATTACTTGATGAGAAGGAATTAATTATCAAGAGCAGACAAGAAGTGATGAAAGATAAAGATGATATTGAGGAGAGGAAATTGGATATGGACAGCCAGTTAAAAGACATTGACATTCAAAAACAAGCAATTTTAGATGAGAAGGAAGAGCTGAACAAGACAAAGGCTCAGCAAAACATAGAAATGAATGACATGATGAAGTTAAAGCAAGAGGTAGAGAAGGAAAAACAGAAGGCAGAGCAAATAGCAGCCCAACTACAAGAAGAAAGAAGGAATTTGGAGCAGACACAGACTGAAATTACTCAACAACAGCAACAACTTAATGATAGCAAGGTGTTAATCATGATGGAGAAGGAGGATCTACAGCATAAGAAGAAGAGTCTTGAAAAAGAAATGGCCGAACAGACACAGCAGATGGAAAACATTGTGCAAAATGCACTGAAGACGGAAAGAGAAAGCATGGAGCAGCTGAAAAAAGAGTTGCTGGATGAGAAGGAATTATATGAAAACAGCAAGAAACGTCTGATGAACGACATAGCTGATGTGGAGCAAAAGAAAGCTGATCTGGATATTGAACTGGAAAGTCTTAAATTACAGAAACACATTTTTGATGAAGAGCGAGAGGAGCTACGGAAGATAAAAACAGACTTACAAACAGAGTCAGAACATCTTGGAAAGCTGAAGCAAAGAGTGCAAGATGAAAGAGAGAATGTGTTGAAAATGCAGATGCAGCTTCAAAAGGATAACGACCAGACACTCCTCAAACTAGACAAATTAACCCAACGGGAAGCAGAGATTAATAAACAGTCGACGGAAATGAAAGACATGAAAAATATTCTGGATCAAAAAAGTGACCATGTCCAACAAAAGCTGAGCGAAATCGAGCAAAAACACAAAGAACTGAATGATAGAATGGAAATCATCAGGAAGGAGGAACGCAAACTTGAACGTGGTAGAAATGAGCTAAAGAAAGAGACTGACACTTTGGAGATTGAAAAAGAGAAAACAGAAAGAATGTCAGCAGAGCTACGGAAAGAGAAGGACAAAATTGGCTCACTTGTAGAGGAAAACATGCAGAAGAAAGAAGAGCTGGAGAAACTCTATTTTGACACAGAAAAACAGAGAGAATCTTTACATCAGGACAGAACTATACTTGAAATGGAGAAGTCTGACCTAGAAAAAAGCAGAATCGCAATGTCTAGAGCCAAAGAAGAATTTGAAAATCAAGTAGAGAAACAAAAAGAAATGTCAGTGACTTCTTCGATAGAAGTAGAGGCAGCAAAACAAGCTCTTGAGAAGATGCAAGCAGATATCGCTAGAGACAGAGAGAATATTGAAAGACAGAATGCTGGAATAGAGCTACAAAAACAGCTTCTTGATGTCAACTTGAATGAGGCGCTAAAACAGGACGCTCAGTTGAGGAACGAACTGATAACAGAGAGAGAAAAAGTAGAACAACTCAAACAAGAACTGCTTAAAGAACAGGAGTCACTTCAAAGGAGTAGAACAACATTGGAGCATGACGAGAATGACGTGGAACAACAGAAAGCTGGTCTGGAAAATGAGAGGAAAGAGTTGGAGGAAATGAAGTCTTGGTTACAAAGAATGACCGAAGATTCTGAAAAGCAAATACAAGAGCGAGAAAGACAAGCGCTTCAGAGGATCGAAGAAGAGACGGAGAATGCCAACCAAAGGCTTAATTCCACCATTTTAGGTTTAGAGAAACGAAAGGAGGAGCTGGACAAAAAGGAGAAAATGCTTGAAATACTGGCACATGAGTCAGAAGAAACAAGATCTCAGTTACAGAAAAGAAAAGAGGCTCTAGAACAACAGGTGAAGGAAAATGCTAGCCTGTTGCATAAAGAAGCTGAAATGGAAAAAGAAATAGAACTTATGGCGATAAAAACTAACGAGCTGCAAATCTTGCGGACAGAACTGCAAAAACAAAAAGAAGAGATGCAGAAAGAAGCAGAGCAGGATAGAATGAGACTAGAGAGAGAGAAGGAGGGATGGATAGAGAGGATAAAAGTGTCCAAGACAGAAATTGATAAAATCAATGGCTTAAAACTGGAGTTGCAAAGAGAGAAAGAAGCAAACAGTGAAAAAATGAAAGCAATTATGCAAGAACGTAACAAACTAGAGGAGTTTAAGGCAAATCTGCAAAAAGAGTCTGAACAAAAGGCGGCAGAAATAAAATCAGAAAGAAAAGCGATGGAACAGGAAAGGTATGCTCTCGAAACCCAAAGACAAGAATTCAAATTAGAGATGGAGAAACTAAACTGTGCGAAAACTGAAATAGGTAAACAGGAAGTAGAAGTGGAGGAGAAGATGCAAAAAGCAAAACGTGAGATGGGGGAGCTAATACTGATGAAGGCGGAAGCTGAAGAAAGCAAGAAAGACCTTGATCAGAAGATGAGACAGTTATCAAGGCGAAGAGACGAGATGGAGAAATTAAGGAGTGAGATTGAGCGTGCCAGAGAGAGTCTTCAAAATGAACGGGACCTCGTTAACATGGAGAAGCTCATGATGCAAGAAACGAAAGCTGAGTTACAAGAAGCAAGACACACCTTTCAGCTCAAAATGGAGAGAGACGGCAGAGATTTGGAAAATTATGAACAAATAAAAGCTGAATTCTCAAGGCTTATTCAAGAAGTTGAAAGAGTTAGAGATGTGGTGCAACAAGCCGAATGCAACGTGGACGTCAGGATGAAGAGAAGTGAAATGGAGGCCGACGAAATGCAACAAGTAAATGCCGAAATACACAGGCTGATTCAGGAACTTGAGAATTTAATGACTGAGACGGAAGCCTTGAAGGTTGTCGTTGTTGAAGAAGCGTCAGACACTGGAGACAGCACGGACATGGAAGTGGCACGGAGAGAAATAGAAAAACTGCTGGAAGTGAAGGCTGAGCTGCAAAGAGAGATAGTGGAAATAGAACAAATTAAACACGGGGAAACGATGCTGCCACCAAAAGAGCAATCAACTTTCGTCCATCCAGAAACTGCCAAAATACAGCTGGAGAGGAAAGAGATGGACGACAGAATGCAAAAGATCGCGCGTGAGAAGGGAGAGCTGGAGCTCATCAGGTCGGAGATTAATGTGGAGAAGAAGGAACTTGACCAGAAGATGAGACAGGTCATGAGGAAGAAGGACGAGGTGGAGAGGATGAAGACTGAGATGGAAAAAGCCAGAGAAGAACTAGAAAGAGACATGGAGGAGATCGACGGAAAGCAACTCAAACTGGAAGAACTGAGAGACGAAATTAAGCAGGCAAGACAAGAGTTTCAGCTGCTGATCGAGGAGGAGAGGGCTGTAGACGATGACGTGGAATCGAGCGTACAGATACAGAGGCTGATCTTAGAGATGGTGAAAATCCGCGAAATGGTGCAGAACTTGAAAGCTGACGTAGAACAGCGGATGGCGGAGAGCGAAGTTGAGACGGAGGAAAGGGCAAAATTCCAAAGAGAGATAGGAGGGTTGATACAGAGTATCGCGGAAATACGAGAGAACCTCGGAACAATGAAAGAGGAAATCGAAAGTGTTAGGAGCCAAAGAAAGGATCTGGAGGTGGTGAGGGCGGAGCTTAGCGCACAGCAAGAGCAAATAGAGACCTTGAGGGCGAAAGTACAGCAGGAGAAGGATGAGTTGGAACAGAGAGAAGCTGCTAAGGATACAATAAAGGGGCTGGAGGACAAAGGCGCAGTAACAAAACAGCTACAAAAGCAGAAGGAAGACCTGAATAGAGTGACTGATGATCTTCTGAGATATCAGAATGATCTACAGCTTTTGCTTAGTGATATTCAGACACAGAACCAAAATGCGAAAGACCTCAATGACT
The DNA here is from genome assembly GCA_032718565.1 of Distichodus sexfasciatus. NCBI lineage: Eukaryota > Metazoa > Chordata > Actinopteri > Characiformes > Distichodontidae > Distichodus > Distichodus sexfasciatus. The sequence goes on along the minus strand of JAVGVS010000010.1, from coordinate 4,460,290 downwards.
TGATTGAACTCAAAAAGAAAGAACTCGGTGCAGTAATTTCAGAAATACAGAGGGGACAACAAACAATTGAAGAGCAAAAATATACAGAAAAACAATGGATTATGGAAAGACAGAACACCCTTGAGCAAATGAACTTAGAGTCATTAAGAAATAAAGAAATGATTGAAAAGGAAAAAGAAAGCATCAGTCTCAAAAAGCAAGAACTGCAAAAGCAGACACATGAGTTAGAATTACTACGGAAAGCTACAGACGTGGAGAGACATCACCTTCAGCAAATTCATAATGACATTGATCAGCAAAAGAAGGAGCTGAATAACAAAATTGATGGCAGTAAAATGGAGTGGAGAAACCTGGAAAAGATGAGGTCTGAGGTAGAAGCACTGAAAATGGAGCTGGAGGAAAGGAGGCAGATGGAGCTGGAGAAGTTAGAAAAGCTCCGACAGGAAATAATCAGAGAAAAACAGCAGCTTGAAAACTCCAAGGAACAGTTTAGGAGAGAAAAAGAAGAATTTAGTCGGCAGAAAAACAACCTAGAAGAGCAAACGAAAGAAGCTGAGATCGTCAAACATCAAGTTAAAAAGGAGAAAATGAAATTGGACAAGAACAACTGGGAACTTCAGAGAAGATCTGAGACCATTGAAAAAATGGCGCAGGAAGCGAGCGCTAAAATGGTTAAAGCGGAAGAATTGAAATCAGAACTCCTGCTAGAAAAGGCTGCCATTGAAAAGATAATTAAAGAAGCAACAAGTCAGAGGCAAGCCCTAGATGAGCAGATTACAGAAATCCATCGTGAAAGAAACCAACTGAAAAATGACAAGGCTCAGCATGAAACGGAGAAAGGCTCGTTGAAGGCGGAGAAGAGCGAGTTTGAGAGAGAAAAGGAGGAACTGGACGCAAAACTCAGAAAGATGGAGGAGACAGACAACATAAGGAGGAAAGAGATTGAGATGGAGAGGAAGAGTCTGGAGCAGAGAAAGGCTGAGCTGGTAAAGGAAAGGAATGACATTGAAAACGAAAAGGAACACATGGATTCCCAAAAGCAGGAGCTGAGAGCACTGCAAACGAGGGAGAGAGAGACTGAGAAGATGCAGGAAGATCTAAGGACAGAGAGAAAGCGTCTAGAAGAAATGCAAGCAGACATACATTTGAGGCAGCAAAGACTTGAGAATGATCTCGAGAGAGAGAAATCTCTAGCTGAAGAAAAGAGGCAGTATGTCAGGAACCTGGAAGAAACATTACACAAGGAAAAGAATGCATATGAAAACCTGATGGAAGAGGTTCGGAAAGAGAAAGCTCTCATTGAATCCAGGGAAATAATGCTGAGTGATGAGTTTGAACAAGTAGAAAACAGTAAAGAGATTCTGGTTAAAGAGCAAAAGGAAATTCAAGAAGAGAAGGAGAAATTACAGGCTGAGAAAAATGCCCTAGAAGAGAAATGGGAGGCTCTGCATAGCATCCAAAATGCCATCGAGCGGGAGAAGGAGCATCAAGAACAAGTTCGAACTGAGCTGGAAGAGGAGAAACGGCAAATGAACAACAATATCAACATGCTACAAGTTCAGCAAGAAGAGATGGGCAGGTTGCAAGGCTTACTAAACGCAGAGAGGGACGAAATCGAGAGGGAGAGACAAAATATCGAAGAAATCAAAAAGGAGCTGGAGAAGACAAAAAACAGGATTCAGACAGACGCCGACAGAAATAACGACGCCAACTTAAAGGAGAAAGAGAAAATACAAGAAATGGCAGCTGAACTCACCAAAAAGATTGAGGAAAGCAAACGTCTTGAGGAGAAAAGTGAAATGAAAAAGAGTGAGTTGCAGCAGATGTGCGATGAAGTTGAGAGAAAAATCGATGCAGTTGAAAAGCAGAAGAGTGAACTGGAATTCGCTAAGAAGGCGACTGAAAAAGAAAAGAACGATCTGGAAAATCAGACAAAGAAACAAGAAGAGCAAAATTTGATAACCCAGAGAAAACTGCAACAAGAAAGACTGACTTTGGAGAAAATGTACAGTGAAATAAAGACTGAAAAAGAAGAGGTGGAAAGAACAAGGCAAAGTTTGATGCAGAAGGAACAGGAACTGCAGCTTTTAGAAACGGTGTTGAAGAACACCAAAGATGAAATGCAACGAGAACAGCAGCATGTAGCACTTCAGAAATCTGAAGCTGAACAACAAGAGAAAGAATTAGTACAACGGTGGAATGAACTAGAACTCTTGAAAAATGACACAATGAAGGAAGCAAGTTACATTAAAGACATGGAGAAAGAAGCGATGAAGAAAAGACGTTTGCTTGAGCATCAAGAGAGGGAGGCAAGTCTTAAGCAGCAAGGACTGGATGAAATTTTGAGAGAGATTCAACAGGAGAAGAACGATTTGGATATAATGAGGAATGAACTTAATGTACAAACACAAGAGAGGGAAAAAGAGAAGCAGGAAATGCACCGAATGATGGCTGAGCTACAAACAGAAAAGGAACAAATAAAAACTCTTTTTCACAATCAACAAGCTGCGAATGACATTGAAAAGAAAAAATTACAGAAGGAGAGAGAAGGTTTCATCCACTTAAATGCTACTTTGCGAAAAGAAATTGAGGATTTAAAGAATGATTTGGACAAGGCCAGGACAGATGTACAACACCTGGATCACATTACAACCAACACAGAAAAAGAAAAGGAACAATACAGAACTCTTTATGAAGAAGTGAAAAGGGAGATGGAAGACTTGGAGAAGATGGCAATAGAAACTAAAAAACTAACGCAAATGGAAAAGGCTGAAGTGCTTAAGAGGGAACAAGAAATAGACTCAAAAATATACGAAATGGCAAAAAGGCAGAACCACTTGGATGACGTGCTGGCAGAAATGAAGAAAGAAGAGGAAGAAATGGAGCAAATTAAAATGTTTATCGCCTCTGAGAAAAAGCAACTCGATGAAAGAGAGGCAGAAATAAAGAAGCAGCAGCGAGGGCTAGATGATGATTTAAGACAGATGATAGAAGAGAGGAGCGATCTGAATCATTTAAAAGCCACATTAGAAGCTAAAAACCAGCAAATGATGGATACAGTCAGACAGGAAATGAACGAGAGGGAAGAGCTAGATAAATTGATTGATGAAATACAGAAAGCAAAGCACAATGTGAACCAACAAAGAGAAGAGTTGGAACATGATAGAGCTCAACTGGATTTACAGCGAGAGGAAGTCACACTTGAAAAGCTAAATATGCTTGAAGAGCAAAAGAGTCTAGAACGGACAAAAATGGAAACCAAAAGGGAAACCGAGAATGTCAACAAGATTTTGGACGACATAAGGAAGGAGACAGGAAAACTAGAAGGAATGAAAGTTCAGCTTCAACGAGAAAGGGAACTCAACAAAGCTGTCAGTAAGGACATTGAAAAGAAGGAGAATGAACTGCTGAGGATTTCTGCTGAAATTGAAAGTCAAAGTCGAGAGACAGACATCAAGAAAGACCTGCTTCAGGAGGAAAGAAAATCACTGGAAAAGAAAATGGATGAGATCAATAAACAGAAAAAAGATGCGGAAAAAGAAAAGAAAGACATAATGAAGAAATGGGAAGCACTAGACACAGAGAAAGACAACATACAACTAGAGAAGAACAAAGTGGATCAAGAAAGACAACTTGTGGAGAAACGTTCGATGGAGATGACGCAGGAAAGAAACAATCTGGAGATAATGACCAAGGAGCTGGAAGCTGAACGAGTAGGAATGGAAAACAGCATCAGAGAGAAAATGAAACACGAGAGAGAAAAACTCGACCAGTTATTAATGGAAATACAAATGGAGAAACAAGAGATCGAAAATAATAAGGACTTTACAAACAATCTGTTGAATGAGTTGGACATGATGAAAGCCAGCATGGATGCACAGAAATGCGAGATAGAAGAAGAGAGAAATGCTTTCAAGCTCTCGAAGACAGCTATGCAGAGCGAAGCTGAAGATGTAAAAAATGCTTTGGATAAAGCCAGAATGGACTTGCAAGGAATAAGAAAGAATGAGCTGAAACTCCAAATCGAAAATGAGCAGTATAAGGCCCTTACTGATGAAGCAAACAGAAAGGAAGACGAACTGAAGAAGATGTTTAGTGAGATAGCAAAACAAAATCAGGACATCGAGACACAGAAAGAACGTCTTGAGATTGAGAAAAACCAAATTGCAAGTGAATGGTTGGAGTTACACAGGAAAACCGAGGAGATAAGACAACGGATCTCACAACATGAAGAAACTGAAAACATTGAGAAGATAGCAATAGAAGACGCAAGAAAAGCCCTAGAAACAGAAATGACTGAGATCATGAGACAGAAAGAAGAAGCAGACAAAGAGAAAGAAGACCTGGCAAAGAGGGGGAACGAGCTAGAACTGCTTAAAGATGAAATATTGAAAGAGAAGAAGGAAACGGAGGACACCAAAACCAGGGAGATGTTAGTATTGCAAAGAGAAACTGAAATGAATAAACAGAAACAAATCCTGGAGGACAGTTTAACGGAGGTGAAGAAGGAGAGAAGCGATCTTGATAAAATGAGAAAAGAGCTTGAAGCTGAGAGACGACAAATAGAAGACGCCAAGGAAAAAATGAACCAGGAAAGAGAGAGAATGGATCAGGTGTTAAAAGATATTCAAATTGAAAAGCAAGAGATTGAAAGTAACAAGGACTTGACAAATAAATTAAAAAGTGAGATTAAACTCAATAAACAAATGATAGAGGAGGAGAGAAAGTCTTTTGAGCTTTCAAAAGCATCGATGCAGAAAGAAGCCGAAGACGCGAAGAATGCTTTGGAGAATGCCAACGCGGATTTGCATGTATTAAAGGAAAAAGAGGCGACATTTGAAAAAGAAAAAGAACATTATAAGCGCCTCGGTGAAGAAACAAATAGAAAAAGGGATGAACTGGAGGAGATGGTTACTGAGATACTGAAGCAAAATCAAGAGATTGAGACAAAGCGAGCCAGTCTGGAGAAGGAGAAAACTGACATCGATAACAGATGGATGCAGCTAAAGAGGAAACATGAAGAGTTGGAACTTGAGATTCTAAAACACAAAGAAGCACAGAAAGCTGACAGAATGGAAATGGAAATGGAAAGAAAAGCTCTAGAAAAGAAAGCTGCTGAGATCAGGAGACAGAAAGAAGAGACCGATAAAGAAAAGGCGGACGTGGCAAAGAGGGAGAGCGAACTAGAAATGCTTAGAGAGCAAACACAGACAGAGAAGAGTGAAATTGAAGAGACCAAAATCAAGATGGAAACGGACAAAAATCTACTTGACCAAACAAGGGCTGAAATCAACATGCAAAGACAACGTCTGGATGAGAGTTTGAGAGAGATGATGGAGGAGAAAGATGCTCTAGAGGAAACAAAAAAAGAACTTAAAGCTGAGAGACAAGACATGGAAAACACCAGGGAACAAATTAAACATGAGAGAGACGCACTTGATCAGGCAATTAAAGAAATACAACTGGAGAAGCAAGAGGTTGAAAAAGATAAGGACTTGACAAATAAAATGAAGAATGAAGTAGAAAAACTCAAATACAGTGAACTCGAAGACATGAAGAATGCTTTAGAGTGTGCAAGAGTGGACTTGCAAAAAACCAACGAAACTAGGACCAAACTGGAAAAAGAAAATGAGTCTCACAAAGTCCTAGTTGTAGAGGCCGAGAAAAAATGTGATGAACTGGAGAAGAAGGTTATTCAGCTAGAAAAGCAAAATACAGACTTTAAAAGAAAGACTGATCTTCTTGAGAAAAAGAACAGTGAAGCTGATCGCAAGTTGTTAGAGTTACAACAGCACAGTGAAGAGATGGAACAACAGCTCGTCAAGCACAGAGAAATGATAGATATGGACAGGATGTCAATCGAAGAGGAAAGAAAAGCACTGGAAATGAAAAAGAGTGAAATGATGAGACTAAAAGAAGAGAAAGAAAATGAAAGCAAACTGAAGTGGGCAGAACTAGAAATGCTGGAAGAGAAAATACAAAAAGAGAAGGATGACATAGAAGAAGAGAAAATCAAGCTGAAAACCGAAAGGGCTGAATTACACGTTCAAATGCAAAGTCTAGAGAACAGTTTGAAGGACATGATGGAGGAGAGAACTGTTCTGGATAACCTTAGAAAGGACAATGAAGCTAAAAGGCAGGAAATGGAGGACAACATTAGAGAGACATTGAAAGAAGAGAGACAGGAACTTGATCAATTGAGGAAAGAAATACAAACTGAAAAGCAAGAGACTGAAATTAAAGAACATTCTGTAAATAAGTTAAAACGTGAGTTGGAACAAATGAAAGCCAGCTTAGATGTACAGCAAAGTGAGATGGAACTTGATAGAAAGAAGATAGAAGATGAGATCTCAAAGACTTTGTTGCAGAAAGAAGTTGAAGAGATGAAGAATGCTTTAGAAAGCACCATGAAGGAAAAAGAGATTGAGCTCGAAAAAGAAAAAGAACTTTATAAGAGCCTTGAAGAAGAAATCACCAGAAAAGGGGATGAACTAGAGAAGATGGCTACTGATATATCGAACCAAAATCAAGACATTGAGACAAAGCGAGCCAATCTTGAGAAAGAGAAAAATGACATTGATAACATACAGATGGAGCTAAAGAAGGAGCATGAAGAGTTGAAACTTGAGATTCTAAAACACAACCAGATGGTGAATACTGACAGAGTGGCAACGGAAAAGGCAATGACTGAGATCATGAGACTGAAAACGGAAGTGGAAAATCAAAAGGAAGACCTGCGAAAGAGATGGGAAGAACTAGAACTGCTGAAAGATCAAATACAGAAAGAGAAAAATGAAATCCAGGAAGCTGAAAACAAGATGAGAGCTGACAAAAATGAATGTGACCAGAGACTGACTGAAATCAACATGACAAAACAAAGTCTGGATGCGAGGTTGAGGGAGATTAAGAAGGAGAAAGATATTCTGGAGAAAATGAAAGAAGAACTTGAAGCTAAGAGGCAAGACATGGAAAATACCAGGGAGCAAATTAAAGAGGAGAGACAAATACTGGATCAGATGATCAAAGAAGTATCTCTGGAGAAGCAAGAGATTGAACATAATAAGGATATTACAAACCATTTGAAGAATGAGTTAGAGGAGGCAACTTTCATGTTAAAAGAGCAAATACAAAAAGAAAGAGATGAAATAAAATATATACTTGAAGAAAAAGAGAAAGAAATGGAGACGCAACAGCAAACTGTAGATGACAAACTGAGAAAGATGTTTGAGGAACGTGACAATCTAAATACAATTAAGTCTGAGCTTGAAGAAGAAAGACAACAAATGGAAAGAATCAGAGAAAAAATGAAACAAGAGAGAAATGAACTTGATGAGTTATTGAATGATATTGAAAAAGAGAAGGAGTATGTTAGGGAGAATAAAAACATCACAAATAAAGTGCAAAATGAGTTAGAACAAATGAAGGCCAAATTAGATGCTCAGCAAGACAACTTGTGCCTTGAAAAACAAAAGATAGAAGATGAGAGAAAAGATTTTCAGCTATCAGTGGACACCTTGAAGGCAAAATATGAAGATATAAAGAATGCCTTGGAAGATGCAAAGATAGACCTGCAAAAAATGACAGAAAATAAACACAAGGAGGAAATCGAGAAAGAGCAATATATAGCCATCAGTGAAGATCTGAGAAGAAAGAGAGAGGAACTGGAGAAGAGGGTTTTGGAAATTACTGAGCAAAATCATCATCTTGAGAAAGAGAACGCTGATATTTATAATAAATGGTCAGACCTGCAGAGGAGCGATAAAGAATTGAAGTTGCAGATTGCAAAAATCAAGGAAGTAGAGAATATGGACAGGATGGCAATGGACGAGGAAAGAAAAGCACTGGACATGGAAATAGCTGAGATCCGAAGACAGAAAGAAGAGGCAGAAAAAGAAAAAGAACAAATGGCGAAGAAGTGGAACGAACTGCAGGTGCAGGAAGAAAACCTACAGAAGAAGAAGGATGAAATAGAGGAAGCCAAAAAAGAGTTGGTTGCAAAAGGAATTTTACTTGAGCAAAAAGAGACTGAAATTATTAGACAAAAGCAAATTCTCAAGGACAGCTTGACCGAAAGAGACGATCCGGATAGAATTAGAAAAGTGCTTGAAACTGGAAGTCGAGAAATGGAAGACAACCTCAGAGAGAAAATAGAACAGGAGAGAGAAATTCAAGCACAAATCGAAAAGCAAGAAACTGAAAGTAATAAAGATTTGGTAAATAAACTACAGAGAGAGTTAGAACAAATGAAAGACATCTTTGACGTACAACAAAGTGAAATGGAACTTGATAAACAAAAGATAGAGGAGGAGAGAAAGTCTTTTGAGATTTTAAAGGCTTCAATGCAGAAAGAAGCTGAAGACATGAAGATCGCTTTGGAGAGTGCCACGATGAAGTTGCAAACACTGAATGAAAAAGACGCCAGGTGTGAAGAAGAAACCACTAGAAAATGGGAGGAACTGGAGAAGATGGCTAATGAAATATCAAAACAAAATCAAGACGTTGAGACAAAGCGAGCCAGTCTGGAGAAGGAGAAAACTGACATTGATAACAGATGGATGGAGCTAAAGAGGAAGCAAGTAGAGTTGGAACTTCAGATTCGAAAACACAAAGAAGCAGAGAAAGCTGACAGAATGGAAATGGAAATGGAAAGAAAAGCTCTGGAAAAGGAAGCTGCTGAGATCAGGGGACAGAAAGAAGAGACCGATAAAGAAAAGGCAGACTTGGATAAGTGGGAGAGCCAACTAGAAATGCTTAGAGAGCAAACACAGAGGGAGAAGAGTGAAATTGAAGAGACCACAACCACCAAACTGGAAGAATTAGAGAGGATGGCTACTGAGATTGCAAAGCAGAATCATGACATTGAGATGAAGAGAGCCATTCTTGAGAAAGAGAAAAATGACTTCGATGACAAATGGATGGAGCTGGAACTGGAAATGATAAAACACAACAAAATGGTAAATACTGACAAACTGGCAATGGAAAAAGGAATGGCGGAGATCAGGCAGCAAAAAGAACAAGTAGAAAAACAAAAGGAAGAGCTGGTAGCCAGTAATAAAGAACTGGAGATGTTGAGATACCAAATCCAAAAAGAGAAAGATGAAATCCAAGAGGCCCAAAACAGGGTAAGAACTGATGAAAATATGCTTGACCAAAAAATGAATGAAATAAACATGCAAAAGCAAAGTCTGGAGAAATGTTTGAAGGAGGCGAGGGAGGAGAATGACCGACTGGAAAAAACGAGAAAAGAACTTGAAGCTGAAAGACAACAAATGCAAGACGTCATAAAAGAGAAAATGAAACTGGAAAAAGAACTAAATCAGACAATTCAAGAAGTACAATTTGAAAAGGACGAGCTTGAACATAATATGGTTTCTGTAAATAAATTAAAAAGCGAGTTAGAACAAATAAAGGCCAGCTTAGATGCACAACAAAGTGAGTTGGAAATTGACAAACATGAGATAGAGAGTGAGAGAAAATCTTTTGAGCTTTCCAAGACTACAATGCAGAAAGAGGTCAAAGACATGAAGAATGCTTTAGAGAATGCCATGATGGATCTGCAAATATTAAAAGAACAAGAGGCCGGTCTAGAAGAAGAAAAGGACGATGTGGCAAAGAGAAGGAGGGAACTGCAACAGCTAGAAGAGCAAATGCAAAAAGATAAGGATGAAATAGAGGAAGTCAAAAACAAGATGGAAAGTGACATTGCTTTAATTGAGCAAGCAAAGGTAGAAATAAACCAAAAACAGAATATTCTGGACGAGGATCTGAGGACGATTTTTGGAGAAAAGGCTGAAGTGATTAAAATGAAGACCGGACTTGAAAATGAAAGACGAGAAATGGACAACATCCAGGAGAAAATAAAACAAGAGAGAGAGGAACTTGGTCAGCTATTGGATGACATTGAAAAGGACAAGGAAAACATTAAAATAAATAAAGACATTGCAAATGAATTTCAAAACAAGTTAGAACAAATGAAGGCAGAGTTAGATGCTCAACAATGTGATCTTCAGCATGAAAAACAAATGATCGACGATGAGAGAAATGCATTTGAACAATCGAAGGTAGCCATGCAGAGAGAACTAGAGGACATGAGCAATGCTGTGGAAAATGCAAGAATGGAATTACAAACGCTGAAGGAAAGTGTGACCAAAGTAAAATTAGACAAAGAACAATACGAGGATATTGAGAAAGAGACAATGCAAAGGGAGGATGAAAATATAGCTACAGAGTTGGCAAGGCAAAAACAAGAGTTAGAGACAAAGCAAGCCATTCTCGAGGAACAGAAAAAAGAAGTTGACGATAAATGGTTAGAGTTAAGGAAGAAAGGAGAAAAGATAGAACTGCAGCTTACACAAATGGAAGAGGAGAGACATGTCCTGGGGAAGCAAATGGCTGAGAGCAGAAGACAAAAGGACGAGGCAGAAGCAGAACACCAAATGATGGTGAGGAAGTGTGAAGAACTTGACCAAAGAGAAAAAGATCTTAGTCAACAAAGGCAAATTCTGGAGGGCAGTTTGTTGGAGATAATGGAGCAGAGAAATAATCTGGATATGATGAGAAAAGAACTTCAACATGAAAGACAAGTCAGGGAAGACAACATCAGGGAAAAAATTACATTACAGGACACTGTAGATCATTTGAAGAAAGAGTTGGAGCAAATGCAGGAAAAGTTGCATGTACTGTACGGAGAGATTGAGGTTGAAAAACAGAAGCTAGAGGAGGAGAGAAACGATTTTGAGCTCTCAAAATTAGCTATGCAGAGAGAAGTTGAAGACACGAGGAAGGCTTTGGAGAATGCTACAATTAACTTGCAAAAAATGAATGAGATCCAGACTCTCCTAGGAAAAGAAAGGGTGAAAAATGAGGCCCTTTTTGACGAAATCAAAAGAAAAGATGAAAAACTGGACAAAATCACTGGTAAAATATCAGAGACAAATGAGGACATTGAAGCACAGAAGGTCCTGCTTGAGAAAGAGAAACGTGAGGTTGCAAACAAATGGATGGAGTTGCGGCAGAAAGGTGATGAGATGGAAAAAGAGATAATAAAACATAAAGAAATGGAAAATATTGACAGGATGAAAATGGAACAGGAAAGAAGCGAACTGGAGAAGCAAATGAATGAGATCGAGAGACAGAAATATGACGTGGAAAATGAAAAAGAAAACTTAGTGACAAAGTTTTACGAATTAAAATTGCTGCAAGACGAATTAGGAAAAGATAAGATTGAAATAGAGGAAAGCAAAAAATGTGTAAATGACATGAAAGCTCAACTTGCCCTAAAGGAACATGAAATAAATCAAAGGATGATGGTGGAAATGGAAGAGCTGGATAAGATGAGAACCAGACTTGAAGCTGAACGGCAACGAACGGAGCAAATTATTATTGAGAAAATGCAAAATGAAAGACAGGAAATGGACCAGTTGAGGAATAAAATGGACAAAGAAAAACAGGACATTGAAACTAAGAGCAACAGATTGAACAACTCGTGGAGAGAGCTGGAAGAGAGGGGAATCAAACTGGCTAAACAACAAGAAGAAATGAAACTCCTTGAAGAAGAAACAACCAAAAAATTAGAGAAGCTTGAAGACCTGCAACGAGACATTCAAAAGAGAGAAGATGAAATGGTCATTCGGCAAAAACAGATGCAAACAGAACGAGTGGAACTTAATAAAGTTTTGCGTGACCTTGATATACAAAAGGAAGAAACTGAGACAGAAAAGTTCCAAGACCAAGTTCCAGAGTTACTGATAAAGCCAAGCAAAGCAGAAACGCAAGACGATGTTGAGGACTTAGCAACAAAAGTGTCTGAGCTGAAACAAAGAGAACGTGAGCTAATCCACATTAAATATGAGCTGGAACAAAGAATCAACAACTTACAAGAAGAAGAGAGGAACTTAGCTGAGGGGGTTGTGAAACAGAAAGACAATTTGTTTCAGACCAAAGTCGAGATGCTCAGGACAGGTGAGGAGCTAGACGCTCTAATAAACTTACTACACAAAAAACAATCTGAGTTGGATCAAATAAACACAGCACTGGACATGACTAAGGTTGGCACAGACGCACTTCCTCGTCCATTCAGTCACAAAGTGGTTAAGGTAGACAATCAGAGCCAGACAAGTGAAGATGACAGTTTGACATTAACAGGGAAAGTACCAGCTGTGATTGTTTCATTGAAAGAGAAACAAGAAGAAGAACAAGCAAGAGACGAAACTGATCATCAAATTAGTCTAGAGTTAGAGGAAGAGAAACATGACCTGCTAATGGCTGACATTCAAAGCCATCAGAAGGAGGGAGACGATATTAAAGAAATGTTAGAACGACAGAGTGCTGAGCTAATTCGATTTAATGCAGCACTGGAGAAGCAACAAAAAGACTTGGACACATACAAACAAAAGATAGAGAAGGAAAAGCAGGAATTAGAAGTGGCAAAGGACAAGGTGGCGAGAGATCTGGAAAGTATGGTGGGGAAGGCCAAGAAGATGCAGGAGGAGACGGAGCAAATGGAACTGCAAACTCAGAAACGGAGGAAGGAACTGGAAACAGTAACAGAAGAGACAAAGAGTAAGAGAGAAGAACTGGACTTGATCAATATGGAGTTGGAGAAAGTGAGACAAGAAGTGAGGCAACGATCCCTGAAAGCAGAAAAGCATGAAATGGAAGAGAAGGACGAAGAGTATTTGGGGATAAAGTTTGAAATTGATAAAGCAGCAGAATTTGATGAACTGAGAAAAATGGACATTTCTGAGCCAAGTGAGGAAGAGGTCCAGTCTCAAATAGCACACCTGGAGAACCTAATCAAGGAAGTGAAAACTGAGAAAGATCAGCTGGAAAACATGAGATCTGAACTCCACAGAGAAAAAATGGAAAGTGCGATTTTTAGGGAAAGGATGATTGCAGAAAAAGACGAAATCAAGCGAATGAGGTTTGATATGGAGACCCAAAAGGAAGAGTTAAAGCTTGTCCAAGAAAATATAGAAAATGAGAGACATGAACTGGAGTCTATGGAACTAAGAAAAGAGGCTATAGCGGACACTGTTCTGCAACTCATGAAAGAAAAAGAGAGAGCTGAAGAAACTGTGGTCCAACTCACCAGAGAGTGGAGGGAACTGGACAAAATGGTAGAGGAGGCAAAGCAGAAGAACAACGAATTAGAGATAATAGATAACGAACGTCGAGCCAAACAGAAAGAAACAAAGCACTTCTTAAGGCTAAAAGAACAAGAACTGGATGAGATGCTTAACGCCACCCAGGCAGAATATCAAAAGATGCAGAGCAAAACGGCAGAGCTGGAACATATGGAGGCTGTGCTGTCAAGTGAAAAAGAAGAAATTGCACATATTAAGGAAGTACTAGAGAAAGAGAGACGGACACTGAAAGAGATGGCGGAAGAATTAGAAACACAAAGAGCAGACAGAGAAATGGCAAGTGTAAGTGAAGACGAGTCCATGAAAGACAGCATGGTGCAGAAAACAATGCCTAAAGAGGATCCGAAATTTAGAGAAAAAATGGATGTTGTTGGACCAAGGAGAGATACTCCAACTGTGTCAGATGCACAACAACAGAGTTCCCAAATGAAAGACTTAATGGAGTCACTGAGAACTAAGGAAGAGCAAATGGGCAGAATGAAGGACAAACTTCTGAAAAGTCAGAAGGAAACTGAGAATATGAAAACACAAATGGAGAAAGAGAGGATTGAGACAGAATTAGTCAAGGAAGGCATGCAACAACAGATACAGCAGATTCAGATTGCTCTAGAAGAGAGGAGGAAGGACAACGCCATGGCAGAAGACTTGATACATCAACTCCAAGAGGAAAAGACCGTCAGTGATGTTAGGCTTGAAGACGTCAAGAGGAAGCTTGATGAATTTCAGCTCATGAATGACGATTTAGAGAAACAGAAAACAGAACTACAAAATTACAACACCCTGCTGGAAAAACAGAAAAAGGATTTGGAAATGAGACTGCTGGAGTTACAGAAAGAAAGGGACGAAGGGATAAAAGAAAACGTGGAGGGCATATTGAAAGAGGGAGAGCCTCATGAGACCATTCGGGAAGAAATCATAAAACAGAAAGAGGAAATTGCAAAAGAAAATAAGGAGTTGAAGATGAGAAAAGATGAATTAAAGCTTCTTCAAGAAGGAATACAGAACCAGAGTTACGTCAATGAAGAAATGAGGGCGACACTAAATGTGGAGAAACACAAGCTTGAACAGGAAAGGGAGGAATTATGTAAACAAATTCAACATAAGACGGACAGGTTGAATACTTTAAGGAGGGATATGCAAGTGGCGCGTGATGAAGTTGAAATGCAGCGTCAGCAATTAGATGATCTCAAGCAAAATATTAAAAGCGAAAAGGATGAACTGGAGTCCGAAAAGGTGCGTTTACTGGAAGAGAAAAAGGATATTGAAAGTGCAAAAGAAAAGGTCTGCACAGACTTGGTGGAAATTGCTGCTATTCAGGCCCAGTTACACAAGCAAAAAGAAGACATAGAAGCTGAGAAACAGAGGCTATTACACAAAGAGAACGACCTGAAACAGAACGAGTCTGTGCTACAAAGCAAAACAAATGACTTACAAAACCTCATGGAAAAAATGAGGAAAGAGAGAGAGGAGATAGAGATACTTGTCACTGAACAGCAAAAAGAGAAAGAATGGACTGAAGCCGCCAAGGAAAAACTTAAATGCCTTGAAGACAAGTTGGAACAAGAGCTGCAAGACATTAAGAACTCTAAGGATGCACTTGCACTGGAGAGGTATAAGCTGGATCAAATGAAGGTGGAAATACAGAAGGAAAGAGGTGACCTTGAGAGCAACCTAACACAGCAGCAAAAAGAATTCGAGGCAGACGTTCAGAGAGAAAAGGGTGCTCTAGAGGAAATGAATGTGCACTTGAAAAAGCTTACCAGCGACATAAATCTTGAGAAAATTGAGATGAACACCAAGAAAGAACAACTTGAGAGCTGGGAAGCAGAAGTACAGAAACAAAGAGATGAAGCTGAAGCAATGAGAGCTGCCCTGGCTGCTGAGAATGTTCAACTAAGGAGGGAAGAGGCTGAACTGCAGCAGCGTAAATCTCAGCTGGAAGACCTCTTGGAAGCCATCGGACAAGAAAGGCGCACGCTAGAGCAGGCGAGGCTTGAAAGTGAACAGAATAAAAAAGAGATCGAAATCATGACGCATGAGAGAACGAGGTTAGAAAAAGGTGAACGGGATCAATTGCAGCGTGAGCTGCAGCAAGAGAAGGATGAAGTTGAGAGGGACAGGCAGAGGGTTGAAAAGTTAAAAGATGAGCTTGAACACAAAAGATCGGATTTAGACACAGAAGGAAGGAGAATCAACCTAGAGAGGCAGAATATTGAGAGGGAAACAGAAAACCTGAAGCAGATCAAGGCAGAGATGCAAAGAAAAGCTAAGAATGCTGAGACACAAACAGAGAAACTCAAAGTGGACGAGGACGTTCTGATTACAAAGGAAAAAGAAGATATGCAGAGAATGAGAGAGGAGGATAAAAAGCCTGAGAAAGAAATACAGACCATGCCAGCTGAATCAGAAGAACAAAAACAAGCAACTGAAGCCAGCTTTCAGCTTTCTCAGAAAGAGAGGGATGAACTGGAGCAGGAAAAGGCAGATGTTGGGGCATTAAAGGAAAAACTGGAAAAACTGATTGAAGAACATCAAGAGAAACATGCCATGACAAAGAGAGAGCTACAAAAAGAGAGAGAAGATATAGAGCGGTTGCGCATTGATCTGTCAGCACAGAGAGAAGCTATGGAAAGGGAAATTAATGAGAAAACACTTGAGAGTGAAAAGAAACAGAAAGAACTTGAAGATCACTGGAAGGAAATTGAGGAGTTTAGAACTGCCGTAATGATGGAAAAATCTCAGCTTGAGAAGAGACAGCAGGAAGTGGATAACCTACTAGAGGAAATTAGAAGCGAAAGAAAAGATCTAGAAAGTATGAGAGAAGACACTGAAGAGCTAAAGAAAAATATTCTAGAAGGGGCAGCAAAGGAGAGGGAGAGGGTATCAGAAATTGTCCATGAATTAGGAAGAAAGAAGGATGAGCTCAAGAGTATTACTGAATTAGTACAGAGCAAAAAGGTGGATCTGGAGCAAATGAGTGCTGAAGAACAACAAAGGAAAGAAGAACTGGTCAACAAAAAAGAACAGTTTGGTGAAGAGATCAGAACAATGCAGCAGAAACAAGTTGATTTACAGAGAGAGGTAGATGAACTAGAAGCCAGGGTGAAACATCTGAGGGAAGAGGTTGAAAAACAAATGAAGGAGGAAAAGGAAGCCACAGACACACTTGGTTTATCTGAGAAGACTGAACAGGTATCAGAGAAAAGGGAGGAAAAACTGGGAGACCTACAACAGGCAGAGAGAAAATGGGTGGGCTATGGGTTAGATGTAATTAAAACTGACGCTCAAACACAAACCTCTATTGACCTTGAATGCTATGAGAGTGAAAAACCTGAAGAACAACGAGACATGGACATTTCAGGGAAAGACCTTTCCTCTTTCGCAACACAACCAGAAAAGGTTGATCCAACTCAAACTGAGTATGAAGTTCCTAAAATTCTCTCCCGGGACAAAGAGATGGAAATAATGAGGACATCAGTGCAATCAGAAATGGAAGATCTTACAAAAATGAGAATGATCTTGGAGGAAGAGAGAGAAGAATTAGCACAACAACAGGCTGAGATCCAAGTTCAAAAGCAAATGGTTTTAAAGAAAAATAAGGAAATAGACGAACTCCACAACACAGTCCAGACCACGAGACGAGAGCTAGAAAAGAAGACAACAGCAATGCAAGAAGAGAAAGAGAAACTAGAGGAGGAGAGGCACTTACTGATGAGAGAAAGAAAAGAACTGGAACAAATGAGGGTTGAAATACTGGAAAGGGAGGCAAAAACTTTGACTACAACACACACACAAGTGAGAGAAGACACTGAAGAAGAGGTACAAAGAATGCAACAGAAACAAGTTGATTTACAGAGAGAGGTGGATGAACTAGAAGCCAGGGTGAAACATCTGACGAAAAAGGCTGGAACCCAAATGAAGGAGGAAAAGGAAGCCACAGATACGCTTGGTTTATCTGAGAAGACTGAACAGGTATCAGAGAAAAAGAAGGGACAACAAGAGGATCTGGGAGACAAAGAAAGAGTTCCAATACAAGCAGAGAGAAAATGGGTGGACTACGGGTTAGCTGTAATTAAAACTGATGCTCAAACACAAACCTGTATGGACGTTGAAGGCTATGACAGTAAAAAACCTGAAGAACAAGAAGATATTTCAGAGGAAGAACTTTCCTCATATGATTTAGTTGCAACACAACCAGAAAGGTTTGATCCAATTCAAACTGAGTACAAAGTTCCTAAAATTCTCTCCCAGGAGAAAGAAATGATGGACATGATAAGGATTTCAATGCAATCAGAAATGGAAGATCTTACAAAAATGAGAATGATAGTAGAGAAAGAGAGAGAAGAATTAACACAACAAAAGGCTGAGATTCAAGTTCAAATGGAAATGGTTTTAAAGAAAAATAAGGAAATAGATGAACTCCACAACACAATCCAGACCACGAGACGAGAGCTAGAAAAGAAGACAGCAGCAATGCAAGAAGAGAAAGAGAAACTAGAGGAGGAGAGGCACTTACTGATGAGAGAAAGAAAAGAACTGGAACAAATGAGGGTTGAGGTACTGGAAATAGAGACAGAAACTACAAAATACACACAAGTCAGAGAAGATGTTGTAGAAGAGACCAGGCAAGCAGAAGCCAGCAAAGAAATGACCTGGCAAAGAGAAAAGATGACAGTTGAGAAACCGTCAAAGAAACAAAAAGAGAAACAGGGCCCAGGTCATGTTTACCATATAATCAAAGCAGACGCTCAAACACAAACTCAAATGGATGAGACTGAGGAAAGCTACAGCAGAGCTGAAGT
Organism: Distichodus sexfasciatus; assembly: GCA_032718565.1. NCBI lineage: Eukaryota > Metazoa > Chordata > Actinopteri > Characiformes > Distichodontidae > Distichodus > Distichodus sexfasciatus. The sequence continues at coordinate 4,442,343 of JAVGVS010000010.1, read as the reverse complement.
ACAAGTAGAAGGTGTGGATATGGCAGAGAAAAGTCAAACAGCAAGTTTGGTTCCAATAATCATTGATGATGCAGAAGAACTGATAGGACAAGCAGATCAAATAAAAACTGTTATAGACATTCAAGACGAGACAGTGGGGGGTTACAGACAAGGACTGCTACCCTCCGAGATACAAAGAGTGACAGAAAGAGCAAAAACTACAACTCTTGCTGTGGACCTGAAGCAGCAAGAGTTTCATCAAGACATAGCGATGACCAGGAGAGAAGTAAAGGAACTTAATCTAAGAAAGTCAGATTTAGAGAAGCAGACAGCAGAGCTTGAAAGAAGAATAAAAGACAGTCAACAAGAATTTGAAAAATCTAAAGCTATCACAGAAAATATGGAGCTTGAACATAGAGCAGCCGAAGTAAAACAGGCAGAACTCCTGCAATTTATACAAGTGGAAAGTAAGGAACTGGAGAAGATTAAGGAACAATGTCAGAGACAAAGTGAGACTGTGAAACATTTGACATGGCAGTGTGAGAGAAAACAGCAAGAACTGCAACAAATAGAATCAGAAATACAACAAAGTGAAAAAATTAGAAGGAGACTGGCTGAAGAAAAGGCAGCACCAAAAGACAAAAAAGAAGAGAAAGAACAAGAGCTCAGCCTAGCATATGGAAAGGAAACAAAGGATGCTTGCATACAATGTATCATGAAACAAGAAAGTAGAGATGAACTTTCCACTGAAGCTGAAATGACCAACAAAAAGACACGTATGACCCAGACTGATGATAAAGACCTCCTTCCAGAGCTTACACAAGACAAAGACATTCTCACCAGCAGAAAACGGATACAAGAATTGAGCAAATTATTGGAAGACATGAAGAAAGAACTTGAGAACCGATTGCAAGACATCCAAAGGAAGGAAATGGAGAGAGCTGGGATGCACAGAGAGAAGATCGAGCTGGAGCTAAAGAAAGCTGAAATGGAGCGCTCCAATGAAGCACTGCGTCAAGAGAGGGAGACGGACAGAAGGAAAGTCTTGGAGAAGGAGAGAGAGATCTTACTGCTAAAAGAGTGCATACTGATTGAGATCGACAGCTTGAAGAGCAAGAGGACAGACACAAGCACAGAATATTTAGAGAGGATGGAGCAACTCATCTGGGAAACGGGTACGAAAATGGAAAGAGTCAGGCAGGTGTCGGACAAGGCTGTACAAACGCAGATGGAGGAGAAAACTCAGTTGAGGACAGAAGGAGAAGAAGAGGAGAGAGTTGTTTATCAGATGGCACAGGGAACCCAGAGACCTGAGCAGGCCGGGCAGGTGGAGGCTGCCAGTGCTGCTTTGCATGTCCTTCTTGATGAAGGGGAGGCATTGGTGAGAGAAGAGGCCCTGGCCAGAGCTATACCTGTGGATGGCAGGAGGAGATGGCGGCTGCTTCAGTGGATCCGGCGACGTTGCTGTTGCTGCTGTTGTCCCACTACAGACAGTGAAGAAGAGGAGCAGGGCATGTTATAATATCCAGTGAGGTTCCCAAACACCATGGACATCCAAATATAAGAAACACATTTCAGATTTAAATTTGAGGTACTTTACATTCAGTATGTTTGTTTCAGTTGTGCATTAAAATTGATTAGATTGATGAAATGAGTTACAGAGTAAAAGCATATGCAATTTAGATAAAGAGCATAATGCCAACCCTGAGACTTCAGTGTTCCACTGAAACAATTATCATAGTATTTAATTTAGAAATGATTAATTTTACGGGTGGGGCAATCTATTTTAATTTGTATTTTTGATGAAAACATACAATCTTTTTATAGGTAAACTGACATCCCCACTCTTTGTTTTTAGTTTGAACTGTGGATGTGTGTTTTGTGTATGTATTGAAGAGAGACAGAAATTCCAAAGATTAATTTATTGATATATATTTATTGATGATTTAAATATTTATTGATTTTACAGAGTATGCAATTTTTATAGCTGTAGTTGTACTTGTTCATATATTTAATCTACTCTAAAGTCATCTTAATTTAAAGGCATTCTGAATGTTATGATTAGAACCTCCAGATTTCAGTTTGTGTACTGAAAATTTAACTGAAAAAGAAAACTGTACATTATTCCTTTGTATTCCAGTTTAATCTGCATTGGGGGGGTCATTCATTCATTCATTCATTCATAGTCATTGATTAATTGGTCATCAAGAATCTAATCAGGAATGTTCCAATGACAGATGTCTCAATCCAAGACACACCAGTTGGCTATATTGTGTGGCAGAATCAAGCACCGAGTATTCACAGAGTGTGCAGGTGTTGAGGGAGTCACATGGCCAGTGGTTCTAAAAAGGTACTTGACTGCACAGTCTTTGGAGAAGGACTGCAGCAGCCTTTACCATTACACAATGGTGATTTCTGGTGATAGGGAGAAAAGACATCTGAACATGACTAAATTATACTAACATGAAATTGATTATGCTCACATTATCTGTGCTTATGAAATTATATGCAATTTTTAAAACAAAAAATGACACCCCAAAGCATTGCAAAGTTGTGAATGGCAAAGGAATGATGCTATAAGTTTACCTCAACATAAGGAAGCAGCAAGTGCCTTTTAAATATATTGACTATATTTTATACAGTGTGTAAAAGACTTATTTTTGGCTAACATTTGCAATGTATCTTCAACCATTAATGTATTAATTAACCATGTATTACTGCAATAAAACACCATGTAAATTAATTTATTTTATTTCTTTTTTATATTATTATTTGGATAATTTAAAAATAATTCGCCGACGTCTCTGGGGCGTCTCACGTCACATCGTCTAATAAAGCATTTGAAACGGGAATAAACTACAAGGCCACTAGGGGGCGCATGTTCATTGGAATTTTCACACTTCGAACACAAATGGTGAACTAACTATAAATACACTTTAGTGTGTTCATTGTGGTTTAATTATCTAGAACATTCTCACACTCAGAGGTAATGCAATATGCTGGACAGAAATATCACGTATTCCAGAATTACTCAACGCACAGTGGCCACTTTTGCGTTTCCTCACGGAACTAAGGAATGAGCTGGATTTGCTCGACGCTGTCTGCACGACACGAGGTAATAATTACACTACAAATTTCCAAGACCACCCGCGTAATACTGAGTAGGTGTCAGTGCGACGCATTGTTTGTTCTGAAACCTTCTGTGTAAACCAATATTATAATTTTCAACAGTCTGAGCAACTGTAGCTTAAAGGGTTGTTTTATTGGATCGTACAACACGGGCCAGCTTTCGACCACTTGGACTGCTGCAGCTTTCCTTGGACCTTTAGAGATGCTACGACCTGTTCCCTTGTCAGAGTCGCTCAAATCCTTATGTGCATTTTTAATGCTTCCAACATATGAACCTGAAGAACAAAACAATCACTTGCTGCCTAATATATCACCCTTATATTAACCATAATTGTAGGCAGAGTACCGCCTCCTAATTGCCTCTGGTTTTACTTGTAGTTTATATTTTATAGTTCGCTTCTAGTTTAAAGTGTATATTTTATATTCTATTTATATATTGCCTATTCTATTCATATCCTTAATTGTTCTTTATTCCTTGTTCTTTGTTGTTTGCACTGATAAAGCTGGAGTCACGTCGTCTCGTCTCTCTGTATACTTGTACAGTATATAGTAGAGGTGACAATAAAGTTTACTTTGGCTGTTGACTTACTTCTAGGTGTCTGTAGTGAGGTAACAGGAGGTGTTAATAACGCGAAGGTGGCGGGTTCGATCCCCGTACGTGCCAACTGTAGATTTTGCAATCTTGCATGTTAAGGGTCGGGACTAAACATCAAATTGATTAACCGGCTTGAAGGGTGGGACTCTGAACTATGCTGCTGAGGAAAGGAATTCAGCTTTTATGGGGCAGTTGGTAGCGTAACTTTTAGGCTGTTCGCCCCGTGATCGGAAGGTCGCCAGCTCGAATCCCGGGACCGGTAAAGGTACCGTTCCCAAGCACTGCTCCCCGGACACTGCCCATGTTCGCTGCCCACTGCTCCTGCACGGATGGGTCAAATGCAGAGATCACATTTCGTTGTGGTGCAGTGTGTTCACAATGACTAATAATCACTCACTTTTCAGTTTGTTGTTGATCGGTTTATACCGAACCGTTAATTAACTACCATTAATAATCAGTATACACGGTGTAAAAAAAAAAAGACTGTGGTCAGCCTTTATGTGTCAACATAACTTTATGCATGACTTAATTATTACTTTTCCAAAATAGAACATAAAATGTATACTGGACCAGCGCGCTACTGGAACTCTGCCAGCCAGCAGGGGGCGTTCAGGAGGCAGTAGTGCAGTGCTGAGGAACAGTGGCAGCTCTCATCAGATCTGGTACGTTACCGACAAAAGAATTGAGTGTATTTGAGTGCTAACAACAATATTGACGAGACACGGGAATGCAGAGGATTTTCCGTCTTCATTTAGATTCATATGGATTACTTATTTATTTATTTTTTACATGTGACTAATCTTTCACCTCAGAAACCTGCAGTTCCTTCGATAAACACATGATGGCAGCAAGCTACAGCTCTTAAATCTCCAGCACAATAAGGCAAAAACGCACCCTCACTGCACTACATCAAAACCTCATGACTTGTCCACTCCATGTTTATATGATAATTTTGGTGCTAGCCAGCTGTTGAAATAACAGGTGGTTACTTTTGGTTTGTGTGGCAGGGAAGAGCTGTTTAGAGGCATGTTTTATGATTGGAACCATTTTTTATGTGTAAAGTGACACCAGTCTCGTCTTCAACATTGCCTTCGACAAAACGTAACAAATGTATACATTTTGGACTTATTAATAATCAAAATGCTAATCTTCTATGACCCTTTTAATTCAAGTATAACCCTTTTAATGCAGGATTAAAATTACAGTATAAAATATACAACTAAATGAGAAGAGAATGCGAACTTTAAATAACAAACTATTGCAAGCAAACAAGTCACAATTCACACAAGTATTATAAACTCAGTAACTCAGTTGAGTAGACCGGCCTATTGTTACTGATATCCAATCCAAATACGTGAGTTAGTATCAAACCAATGTCTGATATCAGTATCAGATTGCTGTATCCCTATGGTCCTGTAGGATATTATCCATATATCTAATCTGCCTAATTGCATGGTCAGATGATCTTACAGAGATTTCTGGTGTAAGTGATTTACGTCAGTAGAATTTCTTGTGTGTAGCATAAGTTCAGTATGTCTATGTTCATTGATTAAAAAACAAAGATATAAGCCCCTCCATAATGTTTCTGTTTATTTAAACTGCAATATGGAATGCTGAAGGAGCTGTGATTTATTCAAACATATACTTCAACAGTTGAATTAAGCCTTAATAGTAAAGAAAGTTTCTTGAGCGATAGCATGCCATTGTTACCAAAGAAAAATAAGTAGGACAGATTATTGTTGTCTTTGATATGATTCAGTATCATGATTCTTGCAATTAATTAACAATTATTTCAATATGCTTTTAAAAAATCAATGGCGCAGTAGTTAGAGAGAATGTCCTGCGGTTGATCCCTGGATTATAAATGAATGAATGAATGAATGAAAATTTGACTGGGGTGGGACGGTGACTGACTACACAATATTTTTGTTGGAAAATTGATTTTCACGTACATTGCATATTGTATTTTATGTTGTGTTCTGGGTGCCTCTTGTGTTTTAGTGTATATTATTGTATATGTGTATAAGACTGGTTTGCCATTTAAAGAAAAAGTCTGATATTGTTCTCCAGCATTGCTGTGATTGATTGAGTGTTGGAAAGGTGGGTCATTCTGCAAGTTTTGATTTATAGGCCTGGCTGAGTGTTTTTTTTTTCTCCAAGGGAATACATTGTATTTCATTTTTTCCAATTTACTGTGTCATTATTGACTGGCATTGCTCTAAACATGCATAAAGATTGTTGAATTAAAAGAATGTCTTGCTACGTTCCTGGTTATTATGTTGCTGGCCTTCTGAAACTGATTCCTTTGGATCTTTGTTTACCTTTTTGTGGCACATTCCTCCCCCACAGAGCACAAAGTAGATTATAGTCATTAATTCTGATGGCCATGTTTCATCTCCGTCAAAAAACATCACCCCTGACCTGCACTTGTGCTGCAAACATTTTTTTTCATTCCTCTTGAAATATTAAAACGAGTCATTTTTTTAAACGTGACGTTAATTGCTTCTGCATAACACTACAACTGTGCAGCTGGCATTAAATATTAAATTGGTTCTCCCATTGCAGAGTGGCGTCAACGCTTTACGCAAATCCCTAATTGCGACAAACTCAAAGGAAAGTGAGAGCGCAACCTTTATCAGTCATTAATATGGATGGGCTCGCTGTGCTGTGCTGATTTAATTATCCGTACTGATTGGAAAAATGGAGGGCAGAAGTGTGACGCTGACGGGATGGTGATTCCTTTTTAGGTGTTTGTTACGACTGTTTTGGCCCTCCGTTATCGGGATGTTAATGTAGGGAGCTGACGAGCGGTGGAGCTGTAGGCCTGGAGGCGCAGCCTGGATGGAGAGTCAGGTTGGGCTTAATGATTGACTCAGCTGTGTGCGAGAGGCTCATTAGTGAGTCCCGTACCCTAGGGCCTGTTCTCTCTAGTCGCAGCTTCCCCTCCGGCCATGGCGGATGCAGAGGTGGCCCACGTCAGCACGTCTCCAACTGAAGCTCCATGTGAGATTATCATAACTGCAAGCTCCCACTCAGGTTAGCAGATAATGGAATATTGGGTACTCAAGTCAACATTGTAATGTTATGTAAGCAGAAGTGAAATATATGTGAAGGCTATTGTGTGCATAAACACAGACATTTGTGACTTGCTTCCATTAAATTCGATATTACTTGATCGAAGAGTGGACAATAATTTGAAACCTCGGAATCTTGCCCAAGTCAATTATCTCAATTTTTATTTATTATTCAGTTAATATTTTAAAAAAGAACACTGTTAACACTTTCCCCAGTGTGTGATCATGTACTGTTCCCCTTTAAAACATACTATCACAAATCACAGAGACAGGATATGCACAAAAAAATATGTCCCAGCTTTAATTATTAAGCATATTTAAGACCCTCCAGGATTTCACATGTTGTGATCGCAACTATTAACACAAACACAGTCTGTCTCCGCAAATTCATAACCACCGTGCAATTTTGACCAATAACCGCAACTTTTCAGCAATTTTTGACCAATCGTTGTTTCCCGCAAAACTTTAAATTCGTTCATTCATACATTATCTGAACCGCTGAGTCCCAACTGGCGTCGCGGGGGGGACTGGAGCCTATCCTGGGAACTTGCGCTCGCAAGGTGGGAAACAACCCTGGGCAGGCGCCAACACACCGCAGGACGCACACTCTCACACAATCATACTCACACATTACGGGGCCAAATTTAGAGTCGCCAATCAACCTATAGTGAATGCTTTTGGACTGGGGGAGGAATCCGGATCACCCGGAGAAAACCCACACGAACACGGGGAGAGCATGCAAACCCAGGTCCTTCTCTCTGTGAGGTGGCGGCGCTAACCACTGCACCACCGTGCCGCCCCGCAAAGCCTAAAAGCTTCTGAAAATAGTCCACAGTCCACATAATACTAGGGCAAACCTCAACATCACCCCCAGCAACCAAAAGCAGACATTTTAAATTCATGAATTTTCTATAAAAGTAGTTTCACTCATGAGAACCTCATATCCAAAAATGTCCTCTCAAGCCCCCAAAATCTGACAAATATCATTACTACACAGACACCACCCCCCAACTTAAACAGCTGTTGCCGTGTTTTTGGATCTTATTAATACTACATCTAACCCTAAATCTGCTTTTAGTAACCAAATTTAAATCTTTACTCTTAGTTTTCCTAATTAATGCTGGAACTTTTCAATTAAAGTATTTTTATTGAGAAAGAAAAAAAACTGACACATTTTGGTCTGAATTTGGCATGGTTTCATGGGAAATCATTAGCTTCCCACTTCCCTGTATGGGCTTTGCACTGAGATGTAAACAATGGAGCTCGGTGCTGGAAGGAAAGCTGTCATATATCTTATCTGGCACATGTGACATGATGCTCACTCCTCATCAAATGAAAACAAAGGTCACTCCCTCCATTGTGGTGCGCTGTCACATACCATCCCCTCACATGCCGTGGAGAAACACAGTGGTGACACACACACACACACACAGAGGCCAGCTCTCTGTGTCTTACACCCCCCCGGCTGCCTCTTCTCACACCTGAGTGCTTCTATCTGGCTGTTTCTATTTTTCTTTCTATTGTTTATTTATTTATGCTATGTGTTAATCGGAATGAGCACCCAACTGCTTGATTTACTGGTGGACACACTCTGAGCTAATACGGTAATTTATCATCCGGATGCTGTGTTACTGCACAGAGAACATGATGCTGCAGAGCACAGCATCGAGTGCTTCCATTACTCAGTGCCGTATAGCATGTGACTGGCAAATGCGCTCGTGTCAACCCGTCCATCATTCGTTTACCGCTGGTGACCTAGGAGTTATAGAAACAAGCCAACAATAATGTAATAATTAAATGTTTTCTGTACATAACTGGGGGCTTAAATATGGTGTTTACTAATTTCCATATTCATTTACATGTATTATGTGCCTCCACTGACTTCAGTATTGGTACGTCTACGTCTAATCCTAACCTCAACCAACAGTGTTGGGCAAGTTAGTGAAAGTGGGTGATTATTTGTCATCGTGAACACACCACACCACTGCACACAGTGCACCATAACGAAATGTGACCTCTGCATTTGACCCATCCGTGACGGATCAGTGGGTAGTTGACTTTCTGATCATGGGGTGAACACCCTACCGTTACGCCACCAAATGTTGGGGTACCTACCGTTACTTACAAAATGTAATACATTATAAATGACTGTTGTCACATTACAATATTGCTGACTCTGAATTGTAATGTGTAACACGACACCTGCATTACTTATGAGTTAGTTTCACCAGAATAACTGCAGAACTAGGACTTGGCTTTCTAAAATACTAAAATGTAGTTTACTGCAGTTTATTGTACTTCCAGTGGAGGGCGATGTGGTGCAGCATAATGACTGTAGGCATACAGTCTGTAGGAAGTAGTGCCTTTACTCGCAGTTTTTCTCTCGTGCCAAAGGTCTGATGGCCAGGTGTTGGTGATATGTGTAATAAAAAGACAACAGCTTAAATTTTGGGTGAAAAAGAGCGTGTTGTAATTCACATGACTGAAATATATAATGAGTATAATATTGCTGAAAATTTGCTAGTAATGCCTTACATTGCTGTGTTACAGCAAAAAGTAATACATTACTGTAATTTCGTTACTTTTGTAACACATTACTTCCAACAGTCTTAGGGCCTGTTTACACGTATGTGGACAGGTTTAGCATATTTTTTTTATATGTTTAGGCCTTTTGTTTACATGTAAACAGAGTTTTAGCTACCTCAAAAGCCGATTTTTCAAAACACTGGATTCTGTGGATAATGTATAAAAATATGCATTTATAAAAATAGCTGCATGCGTGTAAACAGTATTCAGTTTTTTTAAACCGAATGTCATTTAAATGCAATAAAAAAAATAAATAAAATGTTTATAAAAGTCTTTTAGTTTTTCAAATGAATTATGCAACTATCAATTATAACATTATTCTTATCGTTTATTACAGTCTTGCCTTGCAATCTATTACCTGTTTACTGACGATGACTTGGCAGTTATAGGCACAAGTCAGCAAATAATGTGTGTTTTAATGGTTTCAGTACTAAAATAACTTGGAAGATACTCTCTCTCATCACGCCCTCTCTATTTCTCACTCTAAATATCTAAATGTAACCACACTATACTGGAAAACAGCACATTTACAAAAAAACATATCTTAGAACACGCACATTGTATAGAAGTTGTTTATAATTTAAGGTTTATTTTAGAGATTTTTTTTGTGTATATTTGTATTACTTTATTTTGTCATTGATTTTTTAAGGAATATTTATCAGTATTAAAATGAATAAATGAAAATTAATGCAATTAAGAATGAACAGGTGCCCAATCCACTACATGCTGGACTTACTGCACTCAACTATATGCATTACTATGTATGTGACAAATAAAGAATCTCTCTCTCTCCCTCACTCTCTCTCTCTCTCTCTCTCTCTGTCTCTTTCACCCCATCCCCCTTCCTCCAGATGCTCAGTGGGACCTTTAGTGGACCATCTTTTGTAATAACTCTGATGCTGTGTTTATGCGTTTTCCAATTGTGTAATTTTTTGTGAACCCGTTGACCATTTATGTGACAGTGACAATAATATGATAGACAAAAGACAAAATAAAGGCATGGAATATGTTCAAGCCCCATGTGGGACTCCGCCTTTTGTTTCGGGGCAGTTGGTAGCATAATGGTGAGGGAGTCGACCCTGTGATCGGAAGGTCGCCGTGTCCCGGGCTCTTAAAGGTACCACCCCTCATGAGCAGAATACCGTCCCTAAACACTGCTCCATGGGCGCTGCCAAAAAAAGCATTGAGTGCTCCTTCACAGATGGGTTAAATGCAGTCACATTTTCTTGTGGTGCACTGATGTGATGTGCTGTGGTGTGTTCACAATGACACATCACTTAAACTGGAAAAATAATGCCTGTCTGTCCATGTGGACACATTTTGTCAGTTATTTACCTTTGGCTGTTGGTATTCCAAAGCCCAGAAAAATACTGTTAATGCTGTTCCACATGTAGGAGAGAGATTGGATGGGAAGTGCTGTGTATGCCTGCTGCTGGACACACATGACTGCATTTGGGTTTGCTGCGCTGGCAAATGGATGGCCCCTCATGCTATACCCCAGTTGATATTGTGTTGTGTAGCGTTTTGAGTGTTGGTGTTTGCTCGCCAGAGCTGTGTTAAATGCCAAATCCGTTCCAAAAAAACAATGGAATAATGGCATGGCTCCTGTCTGTAAGCCCCACTGTGAGACTGATACTTTTGTCTCAGGGTTAAATAGAATACATTATGTCTATTTGTAAACGTGGACACATCTGTCATTTGCACACATCCATGGAACCATGTGCGTGGATTAGAAGACTTAGCTTCTAAGAAATAAGAACCTATGGCAAATAAAATGTAGTTTTGTCTTCTGACAATTTTTACGTAATGGCTTTGTGTCCGTATGCACTAGCCAGTTCCTGAATGCCAGATTGGAATTTTCCCATGTACAACGCGTGTGCAGTTTGGCAGATCAGCACCATGGACAGCGCAGCGTCCTCACACTGAGAAGTGCTAATTCAGCACTAACCTCTTCCAGATGGAGGGAGGTGTGTGTGCATGTCCGTGTGTGTGTATAGTCTTTTTGTCTTATAACAGATAACATAACCTGATATTTGTCAGGAACTTTTGTATGCGACAGCCATAGGAGAAATTTGCCTTCGAGATGAATAAAATGTTTTATCGTTCTAAGTTCAAGGTTAATTTTAGTAGTGTAAACGTACAAACTGTTTGTAGTAGTGTGGGAGACAATAGAAGTACCTCACAAAGACAGCAGTGTGTGTGTGTGTGTGTGTGTTAGACTTGGACATCTGCGGTAGCCTTTTAAAAGAACATGCTTTGTGTCTTTCTCTCCGCCTTTTTCTTTGTTTCACTCACCCATCCTTTCCCTATTAGGATTCTTCTTGTAATGTGGGCAGTTGTCACCGTGAGGTCACACAACAGCTTCACGAATCAGAACGGTACTTGTGGGTTTAAGGTTCCATGCATTGTAGCTGTGCATAATACTAAAATCTGTTTAACTGAGTGCAGAGTTAATAGCTAAATCTAGCATTTCTATGTTAAAACTCATTTCAAATTATGACATCACCCTGATTTATTACCTTTCTTGTCTAATCCAGACATTGTGTGTTATCTGCTGCTTTCAGAACCCTCTTTATTATATGCCTGCTTCACGTGAGATAGCCGTTCGTAATGGGAATTGGATAACCTCCTTCTTTTTCAAATGGAAAAAGAAAATCCCCATATGTAGCGTGGATCACTTAAAAATGTGAAATATCGTTTAAGCTTAATGTGTTTAACTCTTAAGAATATGGAGGTATCTGATAAGACCTCACTCATCTGCAGGGGCTAAAAAGATAAGGATGAAACATAGTGCTGCGCGATAAAACGATCTTGATTTTTTATCGAGAAAATGCGATGATAACGATGATAAACATAAGCTGTAAAATTCGGTCACACTTGTTTGGCCACTATGTGCCACCGCGTTGGCCTATCACGTAGTGAGTGGGCTTGGCATAACGCCAGCACAACAGCCATTCACGGCCAACCATGCAAATTTGCCCATTGTACACGAAGAAGCCACGTGGTAAACATTAGCAAAGCGGTCGCACGTAAGAAAAGATGTCGCGGTGAGTGAAGGAGGGGATGAAATGCAGGGTTTATAGTTTAAGATTTCGATCAACCTTTACCTCTAAAAACTGTTATTTGAGGGTTTTCTTGGTGTGGCAGTTTCACTTTTAGCAGTGGAAAAGTTGTGTATTCTGTGTGATGCGTTTGTAACATCTAAATTTTAATTTGGAAAAAATATTGAAGCACTTGATAGTTAAGGCGGCCACTTTGACAACAAATGCCTCCCGCCTTGACTACATTCTCCCGGGAAAAAGAAGAAGACCGTATCACGGTGAGGCCGAATAGCAGCATCTACACTACCGACCTCAAAGGAACCTGTTACAATGTTTACATGAAATAGGACTGAATGCGGAAGTGCTTGACGACGCTTTTCGTAACTTAGCAACAACAATAGCAGCAACAAGCACTGAGAAAGTGCTCCGAAAGTGACGTTTTGACCGCTGTCAGCGCAAACATTGTCTTGTTAATTTCAACTACTGTATGTGCAACTATTTTGAATACTTGAAAATCAATAACTTTTCATAATGTAAGGGAATTTTGTGTGTATATAGTTTGTGCCACTAAATAAATCTTATTTGTTTCAAATGTTTGGATTATTTTAACTTGTTCATTCAGTTAATTCCGTTTTGAGTTTATCTTAGTTTTTGTAACCTTATCAAATTAATTCCTGTGTTTGGTTAAAATGTTTTATAGTCATGACTCCTCATTTGTGTGGCTATTTTTGATGAATCTGTTTTTGCCCGGAACATTTCTGAGTCACACATCTATGGTGTGACTGCAGTATCTTGGTGGCTGTCAGACTGTTTATCCCCACAGTAAAAAACAATTATGGAGGTGTAACAGCGTGTTGGCAGCTGGAGCCCTCCATAAATGAGAACATTCAGATCTCTGTTTCCTCTGGCCATCGCTGTTATTTTTATAGAATGTAAAATTGTGTCCCTGTAATGGTAATGCAAATGCATCTTTGACTAGAGATGTGAACCTTCACTGGTCTCACAATTCGATTTGAGTACGATTATTGGGTCAACGATTCAATTCGATACGATATGTAGATGCATCACGGTGCGGCCCATCAATTTTTCTACATGACTTCACATTGCATGCAGATTGTGCAGCCATAGCCGCTACCGTGATGTTCTTTTTAACTAGAATTTTTATGCCGTAGCCAGAAATCACCAAGCAGTGTCATTATGATATAATTGAGGGCTTTTCAACTGTTTCTCTCTCAGCGACCACCACTCAGACTAGGCTGTCGGAGTGTGTGTGGAGGGACTCTTTTTTCTATTACTTGTTAGATATTTGCATTAAATTAATTATACATAAAGATGCACAAATCATCTGGAAATGTTTTGAAAAATGAAAAAAAAGAATAATTTTTAAAAAGTGATTTCTGTAGTGAAACAGGACTGAATGTCACGGACCACCTGCGATTCCGCCGCGGACCACTAGATGGCAGAGGACCGCCGGTTGAAGACCTCTGTTACAGTCGATTATGGTCTGCCATTGCATCGATGCAGAATCCTCCACGTCTGCATCATGATGCATCAATTAATTTTAACACCCCTATCTTAGACTACATTTCGTTCTTGAGTTTGGGGGAAACGCTCGTCAGACACGTTTGGTGAAGATAAGTTGATTCAAGATTTCCTCTTACGCTCTGTAACATTAGCTGGAAATGGTGGCAGTGGTGGACTCGCCAATTGTTTGCACAGGGTTTAATGGCAGAAGAAATGTGATGAAGACAAATTGTGATAATCAGGCCGTGTGGAGACAGAACCGTCAGTCCGGCGGATATGTAAAATTACAGCTTTGCAGCTGGGGGTGGGTTGAAAAGTTAATTTGATTTACCTCACATTTACCACCCAGAGTGCCTTTTGATAGAGTCCATTAAAGGCAGCATTAGTGGCTGGAGTGCAGACACAGGACTGCCATCATAACGAATTCTCCACCTCTGACCAGTGATGTCATGGAGACCAAGCACTGAAGAGAGGGAGAGTTCCATCCTTTTTTTGGCTTACACAGCTACACAGGCCAAAGAAATCACCTCTAATCCTTATTCAAAAAGCTTTTTCAGTCCACGCTTTTGGTACCTATGAAGTCACAGACATTTTAGGGTTTATGTTTCATAGTTTTGATATGGGGAATTTTTTTTTTTAAAATTGATAGTTGATCAAAGAAGGAGCGCTAACCAAATCATCGTAACATATGCAAATGACAGTAGACGTGCATGTCTCAAATACATCCAGATCTGTCAGTGAACGACTTAAGATGTGTAAAAGCACAAAAAAGGGGGAAAACTAAGTTGTTTGATCATGTAAGCATGCGTGAATGTTAAAATGGATGTTTGGAGTTCGACCATGCAGCCGCTCTGCATTTTACTGAATAATTATCGTGCAGAGGATAAGGCAAATTAGCAGTTGCTTCATTGGGGATTTCTTAATAATACACTGCAGAGACTGCAACTGCAAACCAACGCTCAGCGGCACAATCCCCTTGTACTCAAATTATTATTTGCTTCCTTAGTGACACGCTTTTATAAAGGATGCTACTGATTGCAGATGCTGTTTGCTCTATAATGAACTGATTAAAATCTTAGTCACATAATCACAATCACGGATGTACATGATGATGATGTCCCAGTGCTTTTTAGAAAGTAGCAACACGTATTGGTTGGACACCCCGTGATCTTTCGGATGATTAAAACGTGATGACATCTTTTATCTTTCCGTTTTACTCCAATTAAAGGCATCTATAAAGGATCATTAGTGCTTTAATCACACTGCACAGGTTTAATAATGAGCCTTCTCCTTTTGTAAGAATGAGAGGCTAATTAGTCAATTCTGAGATTGCTGTTCATTGTGACTGTGGAATTTTCCAGCATCCCCAAATCCCATTTTGTTCATTTTTACTTCCCAGGCACACCAGCATTCAGCCAGAAAAAGATTCTATGGAAGGAAGCAGCTTTTTTTGGCCATAGCTTATTTAAAATGGTTGAACATTAAAGATTTTTAAAGTGGGACTAAAATGACCAGTCCAGTCTATAATCTTCCCTGAACTCTTCTGTCACTGATAGTTCCCTGAGTGATTTGCTCTTGGCAGCACTTGTTTGAAAAATAACGTGTGTGTTGTCTGTGCCAGTTGTGTTGAAGTGATTTGATAAGAGGCCAACCTTACCCTTTCAGCCCTTGTTTTAATGGTATCTGTACATGTGTGTGTGTGGTGCGTTGTGTGTATTTGTGTTTATATGTGTTGGCATGTGTCAGTGGGTGTGTATGGTCATGTGCGCCTCTGAGTGGCTGCTCTCGGCTGATGCTGATTGGTTGCTGAGCAGAATATTTGCCGCCTGACCCACATTTCGAAAACGTCGCCGTTAGATGCAGTCATAAATGTTAAATCAACGGAATCCAACTGATAAAAGAAACTCCAAAATAACTTCACTTCTGCCTGTGTCTAAATGTCATACTGACCCAAATTCAAGGTCTAACTTGATTAGAAGAAAAACGAGATGTCCCTGTGTGATGTCCTACAACACGTCTAGTTATCCAAACCTCCTCTACTCCTTGACTTGCATATCCTGCTCACACTAATTGACTCTCCTTTCTTACCCTCCTTGCTGCCTATATGTGTGTGTGTGTGTGTGTGTGTGTGAGATCTCTCTCCATCTCCTTCCTGACTAACACCACAGGCTGTTTAGAGTGTGAAATGTGTTCTGATCCAGCAGGCTGCCTGCTGAAGCACATCAATTACCTGTGTGCACAGTCAGAAGAAACAAGTGGCTCCTATTAACCCTGGTGGGCTTCAGCCGGCTGCCGGAACACGTCCATTTTTGCGGCTTGAGATTGAGTGGTAATTCCCCTCTCCCACACACACACACACACCTCCCTGAGCCCTCGCCCCTGACACTTGTGTTCCCAGGAAATAGCGGAAAAAACCTGCTTTGTCTTTCACTCTTACGCTCGTTTCACTCCGCTTCAGTCACGCTAAAGAGATCAAAGACGACAAGGAAAAGGGACGTCCGCCGAAGCTAACTTGAGCGCTCGTTCGCTAGTTCGACTCGACCGCACTCCTTCAAGTCTAGGCGGAGTTGTGCAGGCTGGAGGTTGACACTGATGTGCGAGAGCAGGAGTTGCTTCACCTTTTCCTGAACTGCAGGATGGAAGAGGGGTGGGGGTTAGCGTAGGAGCGGGTGGGTGAGCTGCAGTGAAATGGGGTGGAGGAAGCTCCAAATGTGCAGTTATTGAGGTTGAAGGGGTGTGTGTGTGTGTGTGTGTGTATTTGTGTGCGTGTGTATGTGTGTAAGAGAGGACTGCAGGGCATGCAATTTTTATTCACTGTGCATCAACTTAGATCTACAATTGTCTAAACACTGCCCACTTGCCACGCTGATGTTTTAGAAATATCTTATTTTTCCTCCCCAGGTCTTTCTAAAATTAGGATTTTATATGATAGTATGGAATGTTTATCGTTTTATTTTAAACCAGACTTATTATGAAGTAACAAGCTCAAGTTGCAGCTCTGCCTCATAAACAAAAATCAAAATTGATTTCTGATAATAATGATCATTTTAGCACTTGAGGCTTCTCACACTGCTGGTAAGGAGCGATTGTAAATTGAGAATCTATGAGGACTTTGCTATTGATTCTGTTTGACCTTGTGAGTTAGTAAGGGATGTTCATCCAGAAATCGGCTCGCTTCCAGACCACTGCTGCAAATAGGTCCTGTAACTAAATCTTTTTGCATCAGGGAGGTCAGTGGGCCTCATTCACTAACCGTGCTTAAGAAAATATTTGGGCAGTTGGTAGTGTAACGCTTCCTGTGATCAGACGATCCCCGGTTCGAATCCCGGACCAATAAAGGTACCACTGTGAGGTACTCATGAGCAAGGTACTGTTCCCACTGCTGCTTCACAGAGGGGTCAAATGCTGTGTGCTGTGGTGTGTTCACAATGACAAATAATCACTCACTTCATGTAAAAAAACACATTTGTGACCCTCCACGGCAAAACCAGTCGCTTGTCGCAAATTTTCAAAATTGAGTTATTATGTTTTCATGAAAGGACATAAATCAAGCTTCAAAACGATACCTGTATGGAATGAATCGGACGACATATGACTGAGATATCAACATTCAAAGGAGTCGGGTTTCTCCTGTCACGCCAAGTGAGAAACGGAGAAATCTGCCTTTGAAGTTGACTATCGCTGCATTCACAGCCACACGGATAGCCTACCTGCGTTAGGTTAACTGGAGACGAAGATGGACTCCGGAGAAATATCTGCACACTAGTGGATTTAGCGTAAATCTTGAAGTAGAGCGGTCAAAACAGAAACTTTTAACATTCTGCTGGAATTGAATTCCTCACCTCAAGAAAGTCACGTTTTTAGGATGGAAAGGGTAAGTTTTTCAGCGAAATTTATTCACAACAGTACAGTACAGACCTTCCACTGTTTCAAAACAGTAAAAAAAAAAATCCAAAATTTTACCCCACGCAACATAAACAGTCATTTTTCTCGGAAAACTCCATTGCGACAAGCGACTGGTTTTGCCGTGGAGGGTCACATTTACTGACACATTTATTACTAATACAGTTTTTTACTTAGGCAATGCAAAAGTGAGTGATTATTTTGTCACTGAAGTCCAGTGTTCCCGTTTACTGCCTGCATATCTGCAGAATACAGGCATTTAGTTTTCTCCGAATCTGCATTCTGTTTGACCAACTCATGAATAACCATCTCCAGAACATCTAACGGATGCAAGCAAAAGTGGCAATTTTTATTTTCCAGATGCGACATTGGCAATTCCCAACAGACCCACTCGAACCTCCAAATCCCTGTCAGTGCGGGCTTATTCCCGAGCGTGCACACGAGGGCGTAATCCCCATTGTCTCGCGCCATGCATGGCATCGCGAGGCAGCCCTCGTGTCTGGAGGGCAGAGAGCATGAAAAGCCCCTTATTGTACGCCGCGCAGAACGGGAAGGCTGCGATGCGGAATCATCGGGCCCTGCCGTCTGATTGGTGTTGGGCTCGGCGAGATGTGAGTGGAGGGGAGACGCCCTAGAGCCCAAGCGCACTGTCTCTAGGAAGGAATGCTGCCTATGTTCACTCATTGGCAGAGCGCGGCAAGAATCTGGGGGTCGTTGGGGGTGCTTGGAGTGGGGGGAGGGTTGCGGTGGTGATGGGGTGAGGGGTACGTTGAGGAGGGGGAAGGGGGTGCGAAATGGGGGGAGCAGCGTGCATCCAGAGCGAGGAGCGCGAACATGAGTGCATAGCCTTGTTCTCGTTATGGCTAATATTCTCCCCTGCTGAAATGGGAGCACATGCCGTCGGAGTGGCGGGAAGCTTCTTCCACTTACTGTCTCTGCAAAGAGGCTTGTTAGCCATGACCCTGATTCTCACTTTCAAAGCCGCCCTGCGCACATTTACGCCGTGTCCCTAAGCCCTCCAAAAAATTCACGTCTACTCTTTTATGTGTTACCATTTGATCTTTCGGTAACAAACAACACTGCTAAGAGGGATGGCATATTTCAGCTCGTCGGCCCTTTTGCGACCCCCTGGTGCTGTCTAGTGCGTGCATTTCTGTGCTTTTCTGGTCTCAGAATGGCAAAAAAGAGGTTCACTGAATTTCGTTTAATATGAAATAAGGCATTTTGCACAGAATATAGAGGCGCCGTCGAAATGATTTGACTTCCACACGTTCTGCAATTTGCAGAACCCTTCTGGAGCGGGGGGAGGGGGGGTGAACGTAGTTGGAAACTGCTTCAGCTGAACGAGTATCCTGAAGTCATGTGAGACATGATGGAAGAGAGCTTCTTTTAGCCTTCCAGTTTGACACACAGCTGGGATAGCAAGGAACCCGGCAGCTGTTGCTAGGATACGCTGTGCTTAAAGCGTCTGGCCTCTCAGCGGCTAGCGAGCAAAAGTTGTGAACTCCGAGCGCCGGAACCAAGAATGAGCTAAGAAAACAACAATAGCACCACCGCTGAGGTTATAAATACTTCAGCAAACCGCAGCATGACTCTCTGAGCTTGCTGGCTATGGTTTGCTAATATGGTTCTTGGATTGTAGTAGGATGTACTTTTAAGTTCATGGACGGAGGGTTTACTCTTTTTCCCAGGTTCTCATGAGATGAAATCAAAACGGAACACAGAATTTCCAGCAGCAGAACTTCAGGCATGTGTTCATAGTCAGTGAGTGTTGGTCTAGTTGTTGGATACTCTGCTATGGACCAAGTGTCCAACATTGGAGACTGTCCCTGTAGTTAGGAAATGTTAGTGACTCTACATAAGAGCATCTGATAAATGCCATCAATATGGGAACACTGGTCGGCATTTTTGTCTAGAAAAGTTGGCTTGTTGAAGAGATTTAAATACACTGGCCCTCATTCATCAATCTTTCTTAAGAAGAAATTTGTTCTTAAACCCTGTTAAGCAGTTTTTACCAATTACCAGTGTTTTCTTACTTGAGATTGAATGCGTAAATGCTGAAGAGCCCGTTGATTGTGTAACAGCCTCATGCATGTATGTAAAACACAAATTTGGAACAGTCATTTGTAACCTACATTTAAGCTTTTATTATTTACATTTGCATTTGGGGCAGTTGGTGGCGTAACGGTAGGGGGTTTGCCCCATGATCAGAAGGTCGCAGGTTCGAATCCACGGCCGGTAAAGTTACCACTGAGCTGCTCATGAGCAAGTTTCCGTCCCCAAGCACTGCTCCCCGGGCACTTGCTAGCTGCCCACTGCTCCCTCACGGATGGGTTAAATGCAGGGGTTTACATTTCGTTGTGGTGCACTGTGTGCTGTGCTGTGGTGTTCACAATGACAAATAATCACTCACTTTCAATTCAATTCAACATTGCAGGTGGCACAGCACAATAAGTTGTATTGATCTTGTCATAGGACACTTGTTTATGGACAAAGAGGACATTGGTTTAAAGAAAGTGAAAGTGAGTGATTATTTGTCATTGTGAACACATCACAGCCCACAGTGCACCACAATGAAATGTGACCTCTGCATTTGACCCATCTGTGAAGGAGCAGCAGGCAGCTGACATTGGCAGTACCTCGATAGCAGTGCTTGGGAACGGTACCTTGCTCATGAGTACCTCAGTGATATCTTTACCTGTCCTGGGATTCAAACTGGCGACCTTCGGATCACAGGGCCAACACCCTAACGGTTACACTAACAACTGCCCTAAGTCTGCATGATGGTAGTAGTCTCTACATAGTACTCAAGTAAATGTTCAACTGTCCACCTCTGCTGAATGGCTTAATACTTTGGCATAAAGCAGATGGATAGAACGTTTTTTAGCAATAGTTGGAAAAAATGTGCCTTCACCAACATTCCAGAATGGCGTCCCCTGAAAATGAAAGTTCCCTCAGTATCCTTGTTCGACCAGAAGCATTGACCAGCTCATGTTTCATTCCCTCCACTCTTCCTCTATCCTTATTTTTAATCGATCCATATCAGTTCTCAATAGCACAGCTGTTGATTTGTGGTCCTGACCGCTCGGAATTCCTCTGGGGATCAACCGACCGGACACCACACTGGCGCGTTGAGCTGCAAAACACCCTGCTAATAGTATTAATTTGGTGGGAGTGAATTGAATTAGGATGTCAGAGGTTCACAAAGGAGCGCTGAGGCATGCAGAGGGGCCACAGAGCGGCTGGGAGGCCGCCGAAGCTGTTTTTCCGCCCGGTTGTTTGTGGAATTATAAAATCAATCAGGGAAATGCAGAGTGTGGAGTTATAAGATAAGAAAGTCAACAGCAACCTGCTTGTGTGGGTGCCACCTGATACAAACCGCTTTTGTCATCAGACCTGGCTGATTTTCATTCTGCTGTTTATTCAACGCCTTATGCAAATGCATATATGTAAAAAATCTGATTTGTTGAGGTCTAGCTCGAGGACCAAGGTCACGAACGTAATGTGATTTTGGCGTTCAGCCGGCGATATGAAGGTCAGTGAGTCGATTTGCAAACAGTGAGGACATGGGGCAGTTAAAAAGCTAAATCTCTGCATAAGAATTAGCAGGGCAGTGAGTATTCCGCTGTTGTCCCTGAGAGCTTGTGCATTTACTTGTAGAATGGTGTGTGTGTGTGTGTGTGTGCATGCATGCGTGCATGCAAATATTCTCACATAAATAGCTTTGTGCACATAACCCCCTTTCTATATGAGAAGGACACAAGTCTCATCCTATTCCCTTTGCATCACCCAGCATGCTTGCGTTACTGGGGCTTGTTTCTGCCTGGTTGGTTTTCCATAACCAGCGGCTAACCCCATCAAACACAGCTGACCGATGCTGACCGATGAGTCGAGTATGTCACCTGAATGTCTTTAGAAGACTATAGAACACACACTGCACTCACCACCAACAAGTCAATAATACAGGAATCATTACAGCTGTCTCAATCTCTCTATGTGGCATTTACTCAGCGTCTGTATCAGTGACCTTCCAGCGAGGACGTAGCGAGCCTCCATCGACTGCCAAGTTATATTGTTATTAATGGTTTAATTCTGACTTGCTTATAAATCCACATGTGCTTGTGGTTGTATACCAACGATGCAATAATTAAGCCGATATATGATCTACCGCCCTGGCCACATGTGACCCAATGTGATTGATATCTTTGTGCTGATAGTTATCTTAATTGAATCCTCCAGCATTCATACTTGAGTGGACATGACAGCGGATTATAGTCCGTAGTGTAGTTCATCATGCTAAAACTGATTGCTTTATCGCGTACTGTCTTCATTTATGAAACGTCTTGGATGGGCAGCCAATTACCATGTTATCGCACTCACAGACAGATTAAGTCATAAATCAACTGCTAGATCGGGCTCTAATGCTGTTAACGGAACAAAACTTTCCCTTCAAAAAAGTCACCTTCATTGCATGTGTTCAGTTGAGATTATAGGTGTAGCTGATTTTTCTCTTTTTTAGGAATGCTACTGCAGCAGATGTTTGGTCTCCAGTGACATTCGAGGCTGAATCCCGTTTTGACAGGGAACATCAGATGCCTCTACTGGGGAGACGGTACCTGTGACCCAACCCCCTCCTGCAAGGTGCGGACCCTTGGTCCCGGCCATCAGCCCAGACTCGCACCTGCCCCCTCCACCCAACCCGCTACACCTCATCCCACCTCGACCCAAGGCTGCATGCAGACGTGGCGTTTCACCGTTACACTGCATCATGTAGACAAGGTCATTAAAGAACGAATCAATTGCGCACACACTCACACACTCCCCCTGCTGCATCGGTGTGTTTTAAGATGAGAGAAAACAGTGGGGGTCGCATCTGCTTTTCTTTCTCACATCTTTGCCAAAGAAGTCTGGCCTGGACAGTGTCTAACCTCAGCCCCTTGTCTCTACACACACACACTTCCACTGGAAACGAACCTGGCGTATAATAGATAATTACTAGCGCCTGATAAATGAATGGAAGAGAAAAAGGGGCAGAATTGAATCACAATGGAAATTGTACTACTCATGGTGAGCGACGGGAGGAAAAAAAGTCATTAACAGCAACGTGCGACCGCCCGTTTGATGAAACACACCGCAATGCGTGGAGGAGTGGGGCACCGTAAGAAAGGCTTCCCTTCGTTTGGTCTCCCCTGAGGACAGCCTTATGTTGCTTAAAGACAGGCGAGGGGTAAAAACGTTTGAAATCCTTTCTGAAAGGGCTTCTACCCCCCGCAACCCCCCCACCACACTCCCCAAATGCTCCCCTCCTCTCCCAGCTCTGAACCCACTCTGTGTGAAGCGGGGTTTTGGGTGGGCGTCTAACAGAAGTGGGTGGGGGGGCATCCCGTGATGCCTTTGTTCCCTCTCTGGTTACTTGCTGTGAGTCAGTGAGGCAGAAGACAATAGAGGAGCGGTGGGCTCGCATAGCGTGGCTTTCGGGGTTTGGGGGAGAGGAACGCACCGAGAGGAGCTCATTTCAGGCCTGATTGGCCTTGACAAATATGAGCTGGTTGGATTAGCATTTATGGGAAGGTTTGGGTCGGTAAGTGGAAAAGTGCTTAGGGTAGACAATTTCGAGGTTGGGATTATTTGGACAATGGGACGCGGTGATTCCCAACAAGCAAATTTAGGCTAAATAATGTCCAATGCATAAGGGTGTCAGTGTTGGTCTTGGAATGAAGAGTTTTGGATCATTAGGCTTGGTTTTTATATAATATTATGATTACTTAAGGCCATATGCCTGGAGTAATCATAAATTAGTTTTAAACAGCGAAAGTGGGTTTTTACTCTCTAGTGGAATCTTTCACAATGCTTTGTTCTTCTCCCCCAACACCTTATTATGAAGTGGTGTGTAATTAAGTCCATGATGGTGAGCTAATCAATGCTAAACGCTTAATTACATTAGGATGTCGTTCTTTTCCGTGCTCCCTCATTGTCCCCCATTTTTTGGCTCCTCCAACTCCAATAACATTTGCATATTTAAATTGGATCAGCTTGGTCGGGCTCGGCCCTGTCGTCTGATTGGTCAGCCTCCCTTCCTCTGCCCCACCCCCCACTCCAGCTGTTCTCGGCAGTTTGAAAAATGAGTCAGAGTGTCGACGCCTTCTTCAAAACAAAACCAGCGTGCGGGGGCTGCGACGTGCCGTGCCCGGCGCGTGTGTTTTCCTTAGATATGGATATGACCACAGCAAGGCCGGCTGCTCTGGGGGCTGCCTTTTTTAAAGCGCGCAAATTCATAAATCCCCCAAATTCTCAAACAGCAATTTCCAGTTCAATGTGGATAAGCCGATGATGTCTTTATCGACCTTTTTTCCCCATGTAATAAAAGCTGAATATCACTGCACACTCCATAACATTTGCCGACCCCAGCAATTTATTCTACTGGAGGTCTGTAATAAACACAAAAGTAATAGCAAAGTTGCAAAAGCCTTGGACGGGACAGAATAAAGAGATTTTAATGTTTACGGGGAATTTTCCATTAGTATTCACTCTTATTGAAGGCTTATTTAAAGAGGCTTTGGAAATATGCATGTGTATATGTGCTGGTGTGTTTGCCTTTAAGATCATGTCTGCTTACCTGATCGTTTATGTCAAGGGTGTTTGCTTCTTGTGAGTGTGGTGTGTGTGTGTTGCATAATAATACAGTAATAATTTGACTCATTGACATGACACAGTGTTAATCGGTTGTTAATTGTATCTATCATGTTTAATTGAACTGAAATAATTGTGACTTGTAGTGAACACACACAAGATCCCCTGTGTACGTGGGTGTGTATGTGTGTGTGTGGGTTTGTGTGTGCGTGCTTGCCATATTTTTAAGCCACAGAAGAGACAAAATGTCACAGTCAGTTTATTGTTGGAATGGTAAAATAAATATGTCAAAAAATACAAGATGAAATATTGCAAAAAATGACAAGAAAAGTGTGTGTGAGTCTGTCTCTGCGTCCAAGTGGGTGTGCATTCTCCTGAGATTAAGCTTTGTGGATTCGCTTTCTAGTCTGTGCTATTGTTTGGCTAATTTCTCTGAGCGTTCTGCAAGAAAGCGTGTGACAGTGGGATAAATGTGTTTTCCTGCTCTGTATGAGTTAGACACACACACTAATTGAGCCTAGTGTGTATGTGTGTGTGTGTGTGTTCCTCTCTGCTGCAGTTCCTCACCATTGGGATCTCTCCTGATTATTGTGCAGCGTCTTTTTAAAGAGTGTTATCCCTCACACACATTGCCTTCTCGTGCCTGATTTGTTCCTCCTCCTCCTCCTCCTCCTCATCCTCCTCCTCACTGTAATGTGTTCATCCTTCTGTTTTCTGATACTGCTTGTTGAAAAGTTCTCTTTGTTCCTCCTTTTTCCTTTAATGATTGAGCCTCTCTCTTTTCCTCTCCCTCCCTCCCTCCTCTCAAGTCTTCCATGTGTGGATGCATAATGCTTACCATGATAAATCCGCCAGCTGCATTGCCATGTTGTCCGGACCAGATGAAGGCCATTAGAGGTGTTTTTGGAGCCTCTCCAACCTCTCTATTTCTGGCCCGATGCCATTCCAAACAGGTCTATCGAATTGACCGCCGTGGACGTCTGCTACTTTCAGGGCTGATTTTTCGTATTCCACGCATATGCTTACAAGGTTTGTCTGTTGGCGTAAAAGTAATTTAGCGCGAATGTCCTTGCTGCCCCTCGACGCTCGGCAACACGAGTCGTGCTCTGAGCAATTACAAAGCTGTCAGCTCTGAAGACGTCTGACACGGTGGCCCACTTCTGTAATTGAGGCTAGCGGTTCAGTTCTGTACCAGTTGAGTGCTTGAGTGTTTGCGTGCGTGTGTTTTTGGGACACGACATGATCCAGTCAGTTAGGATGTGTCCCGAACAGGAATGTCTATATCCTCTGAGAAGGGGGATAAAGTCATGACTTTGGGATGTGCTGATTGTCGGGCTGGGCGATATGACATGATTGTGATCCTGAATATTTTACCTCAATTATGATTAATTAACAAATATTTTGATTATGGATTTTTAGTTTTTTGCCATAGTTCACTGTTAAGATTTGTACTTTAAAAGTGCTTGGCTATTAAAGCTGGGATATTTTTTATAATGTAGGAGTGCATATCTGTTCAAATAATGTAAGGAAACGCACATAGAAGTAGTCTTGGATGGGATGGAGCACGGTCTCCTGCAACAAAACACCTGCTTTTAACATGTTTAGGGGTCAATAAACACACTGGAAAAAGTATTTTAAAAATGTAGGAAATATTAACAAAATTAAAAATCCTAATAACCAACATGATTACATCGATTAGAGGTTCTGCATGTTGGATTTGATTCATTTTTGACTCATTGCCCAGCCCTGCTGTGTGATGATTGTATGTTTGCGTTTGTTTCAGGGATAGATTAGACCCTAGTTTAGGATTAGTTCAGAATGGGATTTAGATATGATTATTTTAGTGAGTGATTATTTGTCATTCTGAGCACAGCACACAGTGCACAACAACAAAATGTGACCTCTGTATTTGACCCATCCGTGATGGAGCAGTGGGCAGCTATTTGGCACTCCTGTGCTCATGTGTACCTCAGTGGTACCATTACCGGTCTACGAGATGAACTGGTGATGTTCTGATCACAGGAAGAACTCCCTAACGGTTATGCTACCAATGGCTCCAGCTGATGATTAGTTTTATAGTTAAGATTAAAATGAGTTAAGGGTTAGATGTTAGGGTAGGTTAGTTAATGGAAATAACTAATAAACGAAATGTAAAGTCAATGTTAGCATTTGTTAATTTAGAAGCTGTCATGTCTGACACGGTGGTCTACTCCTGTTATCGAGACTAGCACTTCAGTTGAGTAAGTGAGCGTTATAGGGACACAATGTGACTGATTTATTTAGACTGATTCCTGATTCCTGGATATATAATATCTAAATTTATTCAAATGCTTCCAATGATGAACGAATCAAGAAAAAATGATGACTTGCTGATGTGCTGATGGTGTGTCTGCATTTGTTTAAGAGTAGTGTTGTTTATTTAGGTTGGGATTAGCTTGGGATTTGCATCATATTAATTCTAGAGCAAAATTTTATTTAGGGTTATGTTTAAGGGTAGGATCTGATTAAGAATATGGTTAGGTCTTAGGGTGGGTTAATAAGTGGAAATGACTGATAAGCCAAAGGAAAGTCAATGAAATCCTGACATTTTACATAAACACGTGTGTGTGTGTGTGTGTGTGTTTGTGTGTGTGTGTGTGTCTTGGGGGCAGTTGGAGGACCCGCGGTTTGTTGGTGCTGCAGCTGGACCAATTTGTTGTGCGTTTCTCTGTGTGTGTCGTGGTTAGCAGGGGGGAGACCGATTTCTTTATTTCCCTAATCGCCGTGAAACGACTGAGATGGACATTAGCTGGGGTTTGGGTGTTAGGGAGGGGGAGGGAGGCGTGCACACACACACACATACACACACACACACATATAGAGGGAAAGGGACTGAACGAGAGAGCTTCATTATTTTTGCGTTACACAAGTTTACAGTGTAAGACTCCAATATTAATCCTTGGTGTTCTCCATTGATCTCATATGAATGATGTATAGCAGCTCTCTGGGTTCCCACACTGACACATTGATGTAGTGCAAGTCGCCGCTCCGAATTAGATTTGAGGGAAGATCCCTTAGGCGCTGTCTCTGTAATGATTGTGGAAACAGCACCTCATAACTTACCTTTTAGTCTAATATCGTGCAAGGTCAAAATTTCATCAAATATTCATCTGGATTTTCACTTCTCCAGCTCTACCTTCTTTCCCGTCCATCTTCTTCCACCTCCGTGTCAGGGAGGCTACTTAGCTCCTCCTGGCTCCCTCTGTCTCTGCCTTGCACATCTTTTCTTTGAATCTCTTTATAGCTCGTGGTCCCAGCTGGTGTCTGTGACTCGCTGTGACTCTCTCCCTTGTTCTCTGGGTCTCTTTCTCTATCCCGAAAACTAAACACACACACACACACACTCTTCTTTCCTGTCCCCAGCTGCCTGTTTTTGTTGCATAGTGAGTAGGAGAGTCCCAGAGAAATAGACAGAGCTAGAGAGAGGGAGAGAGAGAGAGCAGACTATAAGTGAGTAAAGGACAGAGATGGAAGAAGGGCAGCATGCATGTGTGTGAGAGATAGCAGGTGAGAAGAGGTGCAGGGATGGTATGAGAGAGAGGAAAAGAGGAAGAGAAAGAGGCTGTGTTTGTGTGTGTGAACGAGAGAGAGAGAAGTAGAGAGAGAGAGAGAGCGAGTGAGAGAGGGAGGGAGAGGAGGAGTCGTAGGTGCTGCATCAGCGTGGTGTAGGCAGGACGCAGTAGCCGCACCAGCAGCAGCAGTCTGAGCCGAGGGATCTATTGTTCCTCTTGTTCCTTTTTTCCCCCTTTTTTTCCCCCTCACTCAGACCACATTCTGCTTCACTGGTCTGGATAGAGAGAGTGAGAGAGAGAAAGAGAAAGAAAGAGATAGAGGGCGAGAAAGGAGAAGAGAGAGAAAGGACAACAGAAGAGAGGAGGAGGAGGAGGAGAAGAAGGAGGAGGAGGAGTAGTAGAGACAGCCCGGTGGATTACTCTTTCCCGGAGGAACCACGCGTGTGAGGGACAATAGGAGGCACGCGATCCCTCCAGCGTGCGCCGTCTACTCATTCGTCCGTCTCCGGCACTTTGTGCGTGGGGCTCAGTGAGTGAGTGTGTGTGTTACCCTGCGTGCCGTGGACACGGTTTGGCCGGACCCCACGCTGTGTGGATCTAAGAAGCGGCGCTGAAGCCATGAGGCTGGCCGGCAGGGCTGCGGAGGCTCGGCCAGCCACCTGGCTCCTCAGGGCAGCTCTGCTTTTCATGGGGCTGTGGGGAGCACAGTCGCAAACGCAGACGCCCACCTACAGCAAACCCACCTACGTCTGGCAAACAGGTACGACTCTATACTTTCTCCTCTGCTCAAGACTCGTCCGGAGCGCTTCGATAAACCTCTTTCTTTTGCATCAAAAGTCCCAAAATGTGAGCTGGAGAAGTTGCTTTTTCATTTTTAAAGATTTAAAAGACTGTCGTGTGAAGAGAGCGATAGTTGTTAATGTCTTTCTTTATTGCGGTGCGTCTTATTAGAGGGAGGGGCCAGAGGTTAGAACTTTGTGATTATACCCAATAGAATATCCTGAGAAAACGGAGAAATGACTGTATTTCGAGCTTCCAAATACTAGTGAGAGGGAAGTAAAAAGAAATGAGCAAGTGTGGTGGAATGTTGAATGTTTCTGAATATGGATCTATATATGAATGTTGGAGCTGCTGTAGGTAAGATACCCCAGCATCCTCGCCATGAAAAGGTGAGGTGATTAGCCGGCTGATGTAGCTCGAGAAATATGAGGCACGCTCGCTGCCTCTGCAAAGGAAACTTGAACCCGAATCGATGCCTTATCATAAAAGTGCACGTGGATATCAGCCCGGGCCCGGAATGAATAATTGAAGAGGGGCATAAAAAGCATCACTTATCATTGATGGTGATGGTGATGGAGATGTGGACCGGAGTGATATTTCATATGGCTAGAATGACTTAATAAAAAAAAATTGCTGAATGTGAGACTACATTTTATTGCTGGATGCTAGAGTAACTTTGAGCCAGACATCTAGTCTTCGGCTTAAGTATTTCGGATGGAAAATGCTATTCCACGTGCCTAAATGGCTTCATTAACAAATGGCTGGATATAAGCCTACGTTTTATTGCTGGTAAGTTTTAAGTCGGACATCTAGTCTCAAACCTGAGCATTTACCATGGAAATTTGCTGTCGGTCTCTTTCTTTCCACTCTGCACAGATGTAGACGGGGTACCGGCGTCTTTTTTTTTTTTTTTTTTTTGGGTGGTGCCTCCCTCCCTCTCTGCTCCCTCCTCTTTTCACCCCCCTCCCCTTTCACTCTTTCTGCAGTTTATTAGAGAAAAGCCAATGGGACTGGTGTGGGGGGTGATGGTGGGGTACAGGACGGGCGATGGATGAGGGTGGAGGGTGTGAGGCTGATTTGGATGCACTGGGGAGGCGAGTGTGAAGAGGGTGGCTTCCCGGATGAAATCTGGAGGGTTGGAGTTGGGATTGGGGGGGATCGATGGGTCATTTGCCTGCTGTCTGCGCGAGGGATGGGCTGGAGGAGCGGCTGATCAATGGGCTGGAAGCAGTGGGAGCACTGGTGTCCAGCATGGGCTGATCAATGCACACTGTTCTAGCTGGACAGGCCTGAGCTACTGCAGGATCAATGGAGGAGGCTTACTGCTCCTCCTCCTTCTCCTCAGCCTGACTGACCCAGATGGGGTCAGATCAATTCAAAGGGGCCCGTTACAATCGTCCTGAACAGAGCTTATAGCAGATCAATGCGTCAATTGTGTGGATTCCATAAGTAATTACATTATGCATCGACTTATGAGCTGCGCTCTGTAGATGCTCCTGTAACATGGCGTTTAATTTTGAAGTCGAATGTTCTCTGCTTTTCAGTGAAAACTAGTTTGGGGTGTTATTGGAACACAGCAGGCAGCCAATTTCATTGTTACATACAGCAGCTCGGAAAACCACAGCACCAGCTGTATTGCTGCTATTGCTTTCTCTCTCACCCCTCTCTCTCTCTCTCTCTCTCTCTCTGTCAGCCTTTAACACTAGTTCAGCAGAGTGCAGGAGATTAAGCAGCGAGAGATGGGACGAACAGATTGACTGGAGCAAGTTAACCTACATTCATTGCACTCTGTTTTTGTTTACACACACCATCAAGAGTGCACTTGCTCCACACACACGCACACAGTCACACAGTATGGGATGTGCAATATGTTATACCAATTTGTCCTGTCTGACAAGTGCAGAAAACAGTGCAGCCCACAGTAGTTTTTTTTGCAGTTGTCGTGGAGCTAAAGGCTCCACCTTCCCATCTCTCATAAGACCACTCGTTTTAATCTCTGTAGTGTCCACGTGAAAGCTTGAGCATCTCAGGGTATGTAGGGTGTGTTAAGGTCCCTCTGTCTTGCTACTCTCTTGCCGTTTTGGACTAATTTGGGGCAATAGAGGAAAGGAGGTACAACAGAAGAGTTTATCTGTCTTCTGATGGAAAAGAATTCCCGTGTTTTCCCCATTTTGTGTGTATGTGTGTGTGTGAGATGGGAGGCAACGGGGGAGGTGTATTCCGGAGTGCATCTCTGTCTCTCTGAGCCGGATTTCTGGTGCTTTGATCCAGATTTTTTCTCCAGTGGGTACAGGATGTCAGTTAAATATAGAAAGAAAGAGACGAAAAGTGAAATGAAAGCCGCCTGTAACGTTCTTACGTCTTTAGATGATTGTTCTCTGATTTTTTTTTTCATGTTATATCCCAAACTGTCAAGAGCAGCTGTCTTTTTATCTAGCTTTTTAAAATAACATCACCACACACCCATATTCCGTGCAGTTTTGCTGAATTGTCTCCCCACAATTGTATTAGTCATCTCAGGTCTCAGACTCATATGTTTTCTTTAATGTAGTTTGCTGGAAAAAGTTGTGCTTCTTAATACTTTTTAACACATTCAGGCTGGCTGAAAATTCTGGGACTTGCGTGTCTTATCACACACACAAACACACCCACACATGCACAGACACTCACATGTCGGGCCCGTAATCGAAAGGGCTGCACCCTCTCTTCACCCTGCATTGTGTTGAGTGATGCCCTTTCTACAGATCAGTTCAGCTCCTCCCTCCTCCGTCCCCATCGTCCATTCAGCTCTGCCCTTATGTCACTCTTACTGTTCCGTTCGGTCCTCTTCCACTTTCTAATGGCTACTGATGCCCTGAAAGACAATTTTCCCCTTTCCAGATTCCTCTCCCTTCCTTTTAACCGCCTTCCCCCTCCATTTGAAGACTCTTTTTTGTTCATTGCACCTTTGACCCTTCGTTCGGGGTCTCAGGAGGCTGTGTGGCCAGTATGGTAGCAGGTGGAAGCCACTGGGAGTGGACCACGGGTCAAGCACTTAAAGGGGGCACCTAAAAAGATTCTGAGGTGTATGACAGTAACCACAAGCAGTTGGTAGTGTAAGAGTTAGTGAGTTGGTCCCTTGATTGGAAGGTCACTGGTTCAAATCCTGGACTGGTAAAGGTACCACTGAAGAACTCATGAGCAAGGTACCGTAATCAAGCACTGCTGCACGGGCTCTGCCAAAAAAAAAAGGTGCCCACTGCTCCTTCACGAATGACATGTGGCTCAATGTTTTGCAGGAATGATTGGTCAAGAAAATTGTGTAAAACCTGTGGTAATTGGTCTAAATTGCACGGTAGTAATGAATTTGTGGGGATTGGCTAAATTTGCATTAATGGTTGCGATTGCAGCATCGCAAAATCCTGGAGGGTCTGACTACCATATTATAACATTAGCTTGACTGTCTATAGCTTAGCTACTTTTGGTCATAAGTAGCTTGTAGCCCAAAGTAGTTTCCGCAAAACAGGATACCACAATGAAGCGCGGTCCCTGCTGTTGTGAAGCAGCAGAGACAGAGATCGAAATACAACAAGCCAAAAAAAATGGTGGAGAAAACATATGGCCGAACTTAAAGCTGACAGCTGATCTTTTGTCTGCGGTAATTATGGCCATCTTGCAGGTTGGACGGTCTCATGAAGGCAGAGACACATACCCGCTTAATGGAGAAGGATGAAATGAGTTGAATTCACCACCGGTCTCATCGTGTGCCAATTCACTGTGGTTATTTCAGCCTCTTTGCTCAGCCACTCTGCAGCTGCTCGGAGCAGTAAGGGGCATGAGTGCTGCGCCTGAGGTGGGATGTTTCATGTGGGCATCGCTGAATCTTATTTTGTCTTTTTCCCCTTTTCTTAGCTGCTGAAAAGATGAGACCTAATTGTTGAACCCTATGATTGTTGAAATGTAATATTCGGCTTCCCGAAATGAAAGAAATCGGCTCCATTTTGTTGGAATTTTGGCTTTGCCTCACATTTGTCCTCCTTGTCATTTTGAAGTTCCTTTTTTCATTCCCATTTTATCTCGCCGTCTGCACCGTCTGCTCCGCTCACATCTGTATTTGCTCTCTTCTTTGTCCCTCTTCTTTCCTGGAGAGCGAGCATTCCAGCTCAGCACTGGGGATCACTAAAAGGATGACAAAAGATAGAGTGACAGAGTGATTTGTTCCGCCTGCCCTCCCCTCCCCTTTTCCCTTTTATAATAAAAGCCCTCTCACTTTTGTATGCATGCCTCATTAGTTTGGTAAGAATAGAGCGTTATTGGTGTGCACTTGTGAGCGTGTGTTTTTTGTTTGTGCAGTAGAATAGAATGAGCTGGAATGATTACCTGGGAATGGAAAGCTGTTTTAACCCTCAACCTGCTCCCTCATGGAACGGAGCCAAGTACAGCCTCTCTGTTATTTTACCATCACTGTTGGGGAAACTAATTTTGAACTCAAGCTATTTAGGATTAAAACTAACTAAGCTACAGCCAAGCTACTGTTTTAATATAGTAGTTAGCTACACAACAAGATACAGAGAATCGTAGCTGGTTACATCTGTCACACACGCTCCGATTACGTGACCGGCACGAGGACCCTCAAGTAGTCGGCAGGATCGGAAGCATAAATACAGGCTTTTTTCCGCGGCTCATTGCTCAGTCATTGAGTTTACCTGGCCCATTCCGATTAACTTTGGCGTCAACTGTGAGTACTCCAGTTATTTGGTTATTCTCTTTGATTGAGTGTGAGTCCTTATAACACGGATTCCAGTGGGAATCTTCACTCTGTCGTGTTAGAGAGTTCTTATATCAACTCACGTGGTTTGCCTACCTCTTTGCGTCTCACTCCGCGTCTAGGTTAACCATCCACGCTACATGGGCTATCGGCTAACTGCTAGCATTGTGCCATATTCTAACCAGATCCCTGACAACATCCAAGCTATTTCACGGCCATAGATCCTTGTTTTCATCTTCGCCAAGGTGGACTCCATCCTCCGACTCCTTCTCGCAGCTGCCAAGGCCCAATAGCCTCATCTGCCAATTCCTGCTAACACCTGGTATTTGGAAATTCACATCTTTGTCTTTTTTCTTTTGTAGCAATGTTGCCACACCATATTGTTATTTGTACAAAATAGTAATTAGTTACTTCCAGAGGTGGAAAGTAATGAAGTACGTTTACCTGAGTATTACCCTGAAGTAGAGTTGCTGAGTAGTTGTACTTCACTTGAGTAGTATTGTTTTTGGAAACTTGACTTTCATTTCACTACATTTGAAAGACAAATACTGTACTTTTCACTTCACTATATTTCTATTAATATTCTCGTTTCTATTAATGTTCTAATTACTTTCAAATCTGTGGATAAAGTGGCTCTTCTTCTACAGGCTCTACAAGCTAGTCAGAGGCATTAGGTATTGTAAGTGTTGTGGCAATAATGCAACAATAGGGTGAAACAAAAAGTACTTTTAATACTTCAGTATTTTTTAAAACAAGTACTTCAGTGCTTTAGCTTAAGTAAAAATCTGACTGTATGACTTTCACTTGTATTACTAGCACTTTCATTTAAGTAATGAAGTTAGCTATTTGCCCACCTCTGGTTACTTCTAAAGCTACAGCGTTTTGAAAGAAGCTTCACTACTGACAAAAGTTAGTAGCTACATATAGTTAGCTACTACCCAGCACTGCTGATCAAACACCACTTCTGTTTCACATGTGACTCTGAGCAAATATTCCACTTTTAATATTCAAACGATGTTTCCAGTACAAATCTTATCAGTGAACTAAGAAGGTAAAACACAAACAAAAATTAAAATAATAAAAAATAATAATTAAATGAACCATCATTGTTGTTCTAAGTGTTGGGTAAGGGGGAGATTAACCTGGAAATGAACCCCCAGAGCGTCCTTAGTGTGTCGCTAACTCCCATCAACAAGGTTGGAACTTGGCGCAATAACCCAGTGACACCAGAAATGAGATTAGTGTGCAAACAGAAATCATGTCAACGCCCTGATTCCCTCCTCCCTCCCTCCCTCCCCTCTGCCCTTCCTCTTCCTCTCGCTCACGTTTCTGCAGCAGGCTTAGCCTCTGGGAAACGTGCTGGGGGATTTCACTAATCACACTAAACTGCTTTAAACCAATACCTGAGAAATCCGACCGCTCTTCCTCATGCTTCCTCTAACTGGAAGCAAAAGAGGTGCCACTAATAATCACTAGCACAGGGTTCCTATGCAGTATTGAAAAGTATGGAATTTGACTTGAGTCATTCCTCAGATCTGGATAAGTATGGAAAAATGAAAATAGGTTATGGAGAAATATTTGTGTTTCCAGACCTTCGTTGTTCTCTAAAATGTAGTCTAAAATTCAGCTAAAATGTTTCCAGCAGAGAATTGGCGTTTTTCCTCAATTCACCACCAAGTGGATTGCGTAGAGTTCAGATATGTAGGCGACTTAATTTTTCCTTTTAATGTTGAAAAGTTACATTCAATAAATACACTCTGTGATTTGATAACCTTGTTACTGTAATAAAAAATAGCAGTCAACTATTTTGCGCTAGCTCATTGCGTTACACTACTAACGTTACACAGACCAACGTAAAGTGGTGAACGCACTGGAACACTATTGTGGTTTGTCATGTTTGAATGAGTTCAGCGCCTAACGGTGACAGAGTAACATGGCATTGCCTTTAACGTGTCTGGTTTTGGTTTGAAATAACTTGGAAGTGGTAGAGCAGCTTCTTACCCAGGGCTGCTGATACACATTTTGGGATCAACTTAATATTATGATATGCCATAAATTGATATATTACATGGTGATATGCCTCAGTGTAACATACAGTACATGTTTAAAGTCGGGTTTATTTAAATAAGTGAGTAGTTATTTGTGCGGTGAAGTCTATGAGGTCTGATGAAAATTTGAGTATGGAAAAAGTCTGGACAGACAAATGGAAAGTGTGTAGGAACCCTGTTAGTAATATAACAAATGTAGCCAATAACTGAAGCCCAAATTTATTATTTTATTATGTATAGCACATAGAACAAACCAAGACAGGACGGGTGACCATATACATAGTGCTAAAATGACCCAAAGGCCTGGGATAAATTATGATTGTATATTATTCGACTTATATCTGTCATCTGTTGAGAAATCTGACCGCTCCTCTTCAGGGCTCCTCTAGACTGGAAAGAGGTGCTGCTAATAATCATTAGTAACATAAGAAATGTAGCCAAACACTGGTTGTGCACTTTCGGTTTATTGGAAAACGATGTGTGTGTCTCTCTCCCTCCCTCGCTTATTTTTACTTTCTTTTACACACACATTCACACACCCAGCGCTCCATCTCTGAGGGGCTGAGTGGAGCAGTTCCAAGCTTTATTGCATCCCGTGATCTATGAAGAGGTTATAAATAGCAGGTAGGCAGCGCCATGCAGCAGCTGAGCTCTGCTGCCAAATCCTCTCGGCAGCTGCTAATGGAAGGCAGTTGTGTAGAGGTGTTGCAAAAGACACAAGCGTACAGACACGTGTGTGTAACTGCTTTTTACTTATTTATTTATCTACCCACTCGTTTCAGGTCAGGGCTGTAAATATGTGTTGTTCTCCGTCCAGCGAGTGCAGTGGAAAATCTTATGGCTGTGCCGCTCACAATGAGCCACCTGCAGTTTTTAGCACACAGTACGCAGTTGGCGAGCAAAGACGCCCCAAAATCACACCCTGTGGTCACAAAGCGCATCTGTAAACGGCTTCTGGCTGCATCAAATATGCAGACTGTAATAGAATACTGCACATTTGCATAATGCAGTAAAATCCTAGCAAATGATGATCTTCCATGTAGGGATTTGATCTTTTTTTTTGATTTGACGCTTTTTAAGAGAATTTTAAGCGAGTGATTGTCATTGTGAACACAACACACCACAGCACATCACACAGTGCACCACAATGAAATGTGACTTCTGCATTTGACTCATCCGTCAAGGAGCGGTGGGCAGCTTTTTTAGGAACGCCTGGGGAACGGCGGTTGGGGGCGGTACCTTGAATGGACCCAGCTCAAAATTGAATATTTGAACTTGCATCATTGAATATTTGAACTTGCATCATTGAATATTTGATTTGCATCAATTTTTGTTCAAATGACTAGATAAATGAAGTAACTTTATTTACCTTAGTTACTTGAAGAAGCATGGTGCAGCACCTGGGGAGCAGAGCTTTGGGACGGTACCTTGCTCATGACCGGTCTGGGATTCAAACTGGCAACCTTGCGATGACAAGGTGAATGCCCTAATGTTACGCTACCAACTGCCCTAAATAAATTATTAATCTATTTAGGGCAGTTGGTAGCGTAACATTAGGGCATTCACCTTGTCATCGCAAGGTTGCTGGGGTTTGAATCCCAGATCGTCATGAGCAAGGCACTGGCCCCCATAGCTCTGCTCCCCAGGTGCTGCACCATGCTTCTTCATGAATGGGTCACATTTTGTGTGATGCACTGTGTGCTGTGCTGTGTCTATAATGACAAATAATCACTCATAAATGCATGTTACTTGTAGCCTGTCTGTAGATAAATGAGTCATTTTCTCAAATAATCTAACTAGGTTGGCTCATTAGGTTTTACAGCATAGAATGAACTGAAACACTTTCTAAAAACAGTAGAAGTACTTTCAAAAATTTTTGAATACGAGGTCCATATACATGAAATCTAAAATCATTGAAATGACAGCAGTGTGTCGAATCTTAATTGAATTAGCTGCTGATTCACTCTGGCAGCGACGTATCTGCCAGCAGTTATGGTGCCTTTCATCTGCCCGGGTCAGGAGATGCTCTGTTCGAGTGAAGACGCTATTAAGCTGGATATGACCACATGGGGTGGAGCAGGCTGGGAGCTGGCCCAGTGGCAGGATTCTCCTCTCTGCTTAATCACTGCCTCCCTAATCAGCTAACGGAAATCCACCACTTCCCTTCTTATGTCCTGACACCGCGAGTCAGTCGTCTAGGCCTGGAGTGGTGCTGGACCCAGCCTGCGCGGCCTGAACAGATTATTTAGCCTAGCCAGACAGGTTTGTCTTCAGCAAGCTAGCAATGTGCAAGTCTTTCTGGTAAGCTTGCATCATATGAACTCACTGCACCTTCTACACCACACTTAATTCCTGTTCTGGCTGTTATATTATAGTTAGAAAATGTTTTAAGGGGATAGAAAGGGTCTGTCTTTAGGGGAAAAGAAGTACAAGTGTAGATAAGCTATGAAAGAAAGGCAGAGTAAAAGAAAAATGAGTATGAGAAAAGAGTCATCTTTATTTATATAAAGATTTAAAAAGACACAAGAGGGCCAAGTAAGTGCTGCAGAGTAAAAAACAAACCAAAGAATCAACTAAATTAAACAGACAATTTGGGCAATTAGGAGGGAAGGAATAAAAGTCATGCCTCGTTTAAAACAGAAATGAACTGACTAACATATTGAAAAAGCAATAAAAGAGAAAATTAAAGACGGAATGGGCGAATGCATCTTCTTAGAATGACCAGAATGCCTAGGAAGGAAAATGTGCGTTTATGACTTAAAAATATCTTTATTTTATATACAGGGCTCATTTTGGGACTGATATATCTGATCAGAGGATTGCAGTTTTCGAGATGTAGAACGTATGCTAAATAAGGTCAGAGATATAACTTGGAGCCATGCCATGAAGAGCTTTAAAAACTAATAATAATAATAATAATAATAATAATAATAATAATAATAATAAAGCGTGGGAGAAAATAAACTGCCTGAAGTACTCTCCACATCTCTTTAATGAAAGGTGAAGAACTCTGTAAGCAGGGAAGCAGCACTTTCACATTAATACACTGACACAGCTGCTCACACTACAGCTCATGAAAACATCCCACACCCACTTCACACACATGTAAACACACTCCATGTGTGAACGCTCGTGTTTACTGTGCAGCTACGCCAGTTTATCACTGCTGGGTTTTTTTGAATCTCAATGGCCATTTGAAAAGATGATTTAATAATTTTCAGAACCATTATAAAAGGTTCCAAAATGCAGCTTAAGTCGGTTATAAGTTAAATGTGTGTTTTGGGGAGGGTATGAGATGGTGTCCAAATAAAATGAGCTTGATGACAAAGTACATTGTAAAAAAATGATTTGATCAATTACTCACATTAATGTACTTCTTTCTTGTTCTTAAAACAATAATTCATGGGATTTCAACTAACACCTTTTAAGTGTTTTTTATCCCAGTTGAAATTTGGAAGATGCCAGCAGAATTTAAAAGTTTAAGATGTAACTATGGCTTTATTTACGAATGAAATGTGTTAAAACACCACACATACTGTGATAAATTTCCACGGTCCAATTGCTGCTTTAAAGTCTGAAGTAAAATCAAATTGGACATACTAATGATTTCAACTCATTATTTATAGTTGTCAGGTCTTTCGGGACAAGAATTCAAAGAATACAAGGTGCAGAATAAGAGCAAAATGAGTCCTTTTAATGGGCAGTTCATAATTCGAAATCCAGACACAACAACAAATTGGCAACACAAAGGCAAACAAATCCAAATCCACAACCACAGAGCGCTCTCCCCGTGTTTGTGCGGGTTTTCTCCGGGTGCTCCGGTTTCCTCACACAGTCCAAAAGCATGCAATATAGGTTAATTGGCTACTCTAAAATTGGCCCCGTAAGGTGTGAATGTGAGTGTGTGAGTGTGCGTGCCCTGCGGTGTGTTGGTGCCTGCCCAGGGTTGGTCCCCGCCCGTAGTTCCCGCGATAGGCTCCGGTCCCACCGCAACCCCAGTTGGGATTCAGCGGTTCGGATAATGAATGAATGACTGACAACCACAGAGCAGAAACTAGACAAACAAACCAGAGTCAAAAATCAGAGAATCACTCCAGAAAGCTGCTTGGTAATGAAGAAATATGATTCACGGCAATACTTTACAACTTGCAGGCAGCTCATTGAAAGATGTGACAATGGATGTGTGTATTTATTACTGGTAAGGACCACACTAATTTGCTAATTCAATTGAATTTAATTTTAATACCTTTTGTTCCTGTGTGATGAATTAATAACACATTCACTCCTAAAATTAGTAGTATTTTACGCTGAATTAAATAATTTAACACCACTTCTTGGGACAGTTGGTAGCGTAACGATTAGGGAGTTGGCCCTGTGATCAGGATGTTGCCGTTTCAAGTCCTGGACCAGTAAAGGTACCACTGAGGTACTAATGAGCAAGGTGTTGTCCCCAAGCATTGTTCCCCAGATGCTGCCAAAAGTGCCCACTTCTCCTTCACAGATGGGTCGAATACAGAGGTCACATTTCATATTGGTGCACTGTGTGCTGTGCTGTGGTGTGTTCACAATGACAAATAATCACACACTTAAATAATAAAATAAGGGTGTTTTCACACTTGGTCTGTTTCAGCCCTCAAAGCGAACTTTAGTCAGATTAGTCAGCATTTTTTACGTATATGTGAACACACCAAACAAACTCAGACCCCTCTGAAACGAACTGACTGACCTCCCGATGTGGTCTCAGTACGGTTCGCTGTAAGTCCGCGGCACGGTTCGTTTAACTCGTGCCTTATGAACGCAAAGCGCTCCTGGTTCACTTCGACAGTTTTTGTTCGAAGTTAGAAAAAAACCCAAAACACTACCCAGAATGCAAAGCAGTAAAGGTCTGAGAGCTCCTTAAGAATTAAGTATGAACAGAAAAAGGACTGAGGCCCCATCTGAGCTGAAGTGGAGCAGAAAGATAACCGAGTCCCCTTTCAAATGAACTCACAGTGAGAACATCAAAAGAACAGAGTTCCCTTTCTGTTGGTCCACTTTTTGGACCACTTCTAGAGTTCGGTTCCTTTAAAGATATATGTGAAAACACCCTAAGTGTGTTATTAGCATGACATTGATCAAATCATTTTAATATCTATTCGTTTAAAGTATTCTATAATTAATATGTACAATATCTTAAGTACATAAAAATCATCACCTAATGATATTAATTGTCACCAAGTATTAACACCATTCTTAAGTATTGGACATCAAAGAGATCTGTTCTTGACAGCACATGGAAGCATGTGGAAGGCATGAAGTGGAGCTCGGCTTTTTTATGTTCTTAGATCTCCCGTATCAGGTCTTTGAAATATTTCATTTTCAGAGAATGAAAGACAAGAGAAAAAAAAGGCAAATATTGGTAGGAGCCTGTGTGTGGGTGGAATTTTTTTTTATCCATGTCATTTTTCATAGCCTGGACTGCTGGGTATACTGTGAGAAATCCACCACGCTCAGTCAATTTATCACACGTACAGTGTGCGGTCAAGCATTGTTCTAAATGAACCGGCTCCTAAAACCACCTTTACCTTTCCACACTGCACCATTACCCATCATACCCCACCTCTGCCACATCATGTGATCCATTTAGTCATGTAGAGGGTTGATCTATAGGTGTATAGTTTGTTTGTATAGAACAAGACTTGCCCAACATGAATCTGGATGTTATTTAAATGTCTTCCTACTTGCTACACGGTCTCAACCCTGTTATGAATTTCAATTGTATGAAAATTCGCTCAAGTGAGTCAATAAAGTGAGCAGGGTTAAGGGTTAAAGTTTTTCATACAAACATGTCAATATGAGATCCAGCAAAATCCCTCTCGCGTGATAAATGCCGGTGAGTTCAGAGCTTGTACATTTCCAGATTTACATTTCCTTTCCCCAACATACACTCACCATTTGAAGACTGTTACAGAGAGCAACTGGAGAACGGAGATCTTAGCTCCAGGCAAATTTGGTGAAAAACTGGAACGGAATGAGCATTGTAGATTCGTAATGGCTGATGTATGAGGATTTCACGGTAATCCAGCAAACCTCCATTTGTTTGCCTCGTGTGCCAAGTTATTCTGCAGAGACACACAAGCATCCCGTTTGGAGACTGTGGGGGAGAGGAGGAAGACTGACAGGTGATGCCACACCAGAGACATACACATAGAGAGAGACAGAGAGAGAGAGAAAGAGAGAGAGACAGAGAGTGGGAGAGTGTTTGTATTAATCTAAATGGCATGGCTTACAGTAAGTCCCGCTCATTACTGATATGCCGATGCTGCATGGATTATAGATTAGAGTTTATTCAAAAACTTTTATTTAGAATAGCGTAAGAGGATTTAAAGGCTGTAACCTTTTGACCTGACCTCGCCATTGTATGGAAGCTGTATGTTCGAACAATTTAAATCTCACTGTAAAGAGGTTTACCTTTTCATTTTGGTTGTGACATGCCAAAGAGATCTGTTTTTAGAACATTCAGAAATCAGTCATTCCTGTATGATTTCACTGATGCGGAGAACAGCTTTGATCAATGTTATATACGACTAGAGCTGCTAAATTCTTAAATATCTCATGCTATAAAGTAAACATAAAATAAGCATGAAGCGAGCACTTTTCAGAAATGATTCATCCAAGACTTGTCATTTTGACTTTTCCCTGAACTTTCGCTTGAAATGTTTTTGCTTGTTAGGATGCAGTTTTTTGGGGGCATGTGCTTGAAACTCCCGGCCAGCGTGTTCGAACTTGCTTTGGTTTTGACATTCATCGCCTTGAACTGAGAGAGCACAGAGGAAGAGTGTGTCCCTAGAAAGACACTGACGATAAGCGAACATGACCCTCGTTCACATGCAGCTCCCTCGCCGTCGTTCTCTGCTCGAGTCCGGCAGTGACCTAATCCAATATGGCGTTCTTTCATGGTCTCTTCTTTTAGCCTTGAGTCTTAGCATGCTTCTCCTTCTTGCTCAAACTCATTTTTCTCTATCCGTCTCATCTCTCTGCTGTAGAGCCTCTCCCTTCCCTTTCTTTCCACCTCCTGAAGTGGTTACTAATTTCCTGCCCAACATGTCAAGCTGGATGATAATTTGCTCATCGTCCAGAAGATGCTGTCTCTAGATCTTGTCAGACAAGTCAATTGTTTGTGATATGTGAACACTGAGATATTGCTGGAATAATAGAATGTGCTATGGGCGGTGTAGGTAAATAAAATTAGAGATTTAACTGCTAACTTAACTTTTTTTTCAGTAGGTTATGATGCAGATGCTGTTATCCGGAGTTACTTCCATTTCCTAATTTCAGGGAACGCAACTTGGTGTTAAGGGTCTTGTTCAGGGACCCAGTGATATTAGTGCTGGAGGTGAGATTCGAACCCATGACCTCTTGGTCCAGAGATGAGCACCCCAACCAGACCATCTAGCCCACCCCCACTTTTTAAAATGCTGTAGCTTTTCCAGTAGCTATTTATTACAATAAACAATGTTGCGTAGCGTAACAGGTAGGGCGTTCCAGCCGTGATCAGAAGGTCACCGGTTCAAATCCTGGACCGGTAATGGACCCAGCACTGCTCTCCTGGTGCTGATCATGTCAGGCAGGTGCTCAAGTGCAGAGATCACATTTCATTGTGGCAAATAATGACTCATTTTCACTTTCATTATGCTACATCGTTACAGAAAAATTTCAACATTTCAGTGTGTCTGATTGGTGTTGAATTAGCAGAAGTGGCATTTGATAGGTTACCATGCCCACAGTCATTGCATCACAGTGCTCTCTTGGCAGCTGTGAGAGGGTTTTGGATGATAGAGTCCA
The DNA here is from genome assembly GCA_032718565.1 of Distichodus sexfasciatus. Lineage (NCBI taxonomy): Eukaryota > Metazoa > Chordata > Actinopteri > Characiformes > Distichodontidae > Distichodus > Distichodus sexfasciatus. The sequence continues at coordinate 4,398,932 of JAVGVS010000010.1, read as the reverse complement.
CCTTGGCAAAGATGAAAGCAGGAATCTGTGGCCACATTTTTCAAAATGTATGACAGAACTTTTTAGCGTAACTTATACATACCTAACTGTGATTTCACATTGTTAAAAATATAGTTTATCATATTGATTATCAAATATTACATAAAAAAAATTCTAAGTAGTGTGCTTCAAGATTTTTTTTTGCTTTAAGACAGCACACATTTTTACTATTGAATGAATTATTAATATTGAATTAGGTACTTTTTCTCTGTAGCTTGTAGTGTAGCTAAGTACTATATTAAATCAGTAGTTTGACTGTATCTTAGCTACATTTATACATACAGTAAGTAGCTTGTAAAATAGCTCGTCAGAGTGTTTCTGAATTTGTGTTAGCATGGGTTGAACCGCACACATCTGTGTCAGCATCTCAGCTGCGGGTGAAGTAATAAATGGTGAACCGTGCGTCCTTCCGTCACTCAGAATCGCCCGGCCGTCCTTTCCGACTTCGCACAGAAGTAAAAATTATACTGCTTAGTTCATCGTTTACAGCAGGCGCATATTTCGCACCGAAATGTCAGTGTGTAACACGCTCGACTCTCTGATAGCTGCAATTTGTTAGCAACTTGAAGGGCTAATAGCACGTAAACAAGGCGCGCATGACGAAACTAAAGGGCAAAGGGGTGCCATGTTGAATTTCCATTCACTCTAAGAACGGGCCCCAGTTACAACTGTCTGAGCGGCCGGAGAGCGAGGCGTGACTGGTGTTTTATGGAAATTGTATCGGTTAATCTTGTAGCATTGATTTTGCGATTAAGGTGGAAGGTTGAGGCGGGGTGCTGACATCAGGATGTATGCGATGTGCCAGGTGTGCAGGCTCCACTTCGCTGGGTTCAATACCTTCTGCAGTATCTGCGTGGGTTTAACAGGAGAGTTTATACAGCTGAGGCTAAGAGGAAGCTTGCAAAAAGTTTGGAATGTTTATAGTAACTCGGGGTAAACATACTGTAAATATGTGTGTGTATGTGTGTGTGAGAGAGAGAGAGAGAGAGAGAGAGAGAGTGTGTGTTTGTAAGTGCAACAAAAGCAGGCAATTGCATTACAAGCTTTTTGACATTATAAGCTTCTTATTCCTTTCTTCCTTCCTCTCCCTCTCTTTCTCTTTCACTCTCTCTCATTTCTTTCTTCTTTCCTGTCTCTGTCTTTCTGTCTCTCTCTGTCTCTCTCACTCCATTCTTTCTCAGTTTTGTTTCTTTTTTTCCTCTCTTTCATTCTCCCTTTCTCTCTACCTCTCTCTTCCTTCACTCACTTCTCTCTCTCTCTCTCTCTCTCTCTCTCTCTCTCCCTCCCTGTCTCTTACAGCAGTTACAAAGGTTTGGAGGTCTAAATGTAATGTTTTGTGCAAGCCGTAGGTCAACACAGCATGGCTGCCAGCCTCAAACACACGCTCACACAGTTGTGACACCATTTAAAGGAAAGAAACATGAGATTCCTTATCAGTGAGGTAGATTTCTATCATTCCTGTTTCAGCATGACACACAGACGAAAGCAAAAGGAAGCTTGTTCATTTTACTCACAAGGAGCCACTCAAATTAAGGGAGGATAATAGAAATTGCTGGCTAAATACTCATCATCTATGTGTGTCTGCGTGTGTGTGTCTGTAGGAGTGTGTTTGAGTAATGAAGTCTTGGCTGCTCTCATTACGGTGGGACACAATAAGGCAGTCCCGCTCCTCGCCGCAGGCTCTCTCCACACCAGCACAGGCAATTCCGCGTGTCCTTCATCTTAATGGAACGACATCGACAGTTGGAGAAGAAATTTAACTTCGCACGGCCGCGAATGAAGTGCACACACACACACACGCGCACACACACACGCTCCACAACGGCCACAGCTTCTCACTGTCATCAATGCGGCGAGAACTGCAGCAGAAGGCTGGTGGAGCGACGACTAGCGAAGGCCCCGTTTTAATCAAATGTAATTACAACAGATGTGGAACAAATTGCATAGAGGCAATTATCTCTCCACATCTCGCCGTTCTCTTCCTAGGACGTTTACTTGTGTGGATCTTTTCTCCTTTAAAGAACCCAGACTCATTAACTCTGTGAAATAAATAAAAGCAGTGAAGGGCAGGAAGGTGGATTAGGAGGAGGAGGAGGAGGAGGAGGGAAGGAAGGAAGGGGAATAAAGAGGAGTGCAAAAGTGAGAGTGCACGGAGGAAGGAAGTCGTTTTCTTTTGAGGTCCATCAGCCCATTTCTAGGCTGTAAAGCAACAGCTGGAACTGAGATATAAGTCTCAGGTTTTAGATGTGAGTGAGTGTGTGTGTGTTGGTGTGTGTTTGTGTGTGTGAGTGTTTGAGGGGGTGGGACTCTTTTGATCCCACACATGCTTCCTGCTAGCTCTGACCTCTGCTGATAGCCTCACTATAAGGCTCTGAGGCCTGGGTTTCCCTGTTTGAACAATTTTAACTTTTAGAACTATCACACTTCTATAGAAGCCACTTGCGCTTACACAAACTCATGCTCTGCTCTAGTGTGTGTGCATATGTGTGTATTAAACGGACACAACTGGCCCTACTGTGGTCCCTTCCTGTTATTCTCCAGCCCTGCATGGCACACGCCAAGTTTATTATCAACAATTTAAGACCTGGAGCATGTTCAAGTTCGGTTCACATCCGTTCCTGGCCTCAGTTGATTGCTGATTTACTTTCTTACTTGTTTTAGCATTATCTCCAAAACTCACAGGAACAAACTGTTAAAACCCGCTACTGTCCATTTAAGCTGTTTTTTTCTGAACAGGCCGCTGGACGGTAGCTCCACATTTAAAAACAAAGGTCATTTATGTAAGGAAGCCATCATTAGTGACTTATTTCAGGTCTTATTTTACGTGCAGTTTCCCTCATTTGTCTCGGGTTGCGAGTACCCATGTGGCACTGCTCTGAAAGGTCAGGGAAAGTGTGCTGCTTCTTAGAGAGCGGTGTTAGGCCAATTTCACCCTCAGGACGATGACTCACTTGTTGGTGCAACTTACTGCACGCTGAGATTTGCTCATTTATTTATTTAACCCTGCCCTGCATACGTTTTGATTCACTGATTCAGATGTTGTTTCACACTTGCCTCTGGTATAGTTCAGACAGATCTTGCAAGGTAAACAGCCTGCCAAGATTCAAGAGGCTAACTCTAGCAAGTCCAATATTGGTTCCCTGAGCAAGAGGTTGTGGGTTTAAATCCTACCTCCAGCACGTACATCTTTGGTTCCCTGAGCAAGAGGTTGTGGGTTCCAATCCCTCCTCCAGCGCTTCCATTACTGGGTCTCTGAGCAAAAGCTTGTGGGTTCAAATCCTGCCTCCAGCACTTCCATCATTGGTTCCCTGAGCAAGAGGTTTTGGGTTCAAATCCTGCCTCCAGAACTCCCATCATTAGGCCCCTGAGCAAGGGGTTGTGGGTTCCAATCCTACCTACCTTTTACACTGGACATAAAAACATGCAAGCCGTGTGTGTCAGATAGGAAGAGTCTAGAACTAGAACACTTATTTTACATTATTCATCTGAAGCACTTGATGTATCAACAGATGAATGACCAAAAAGAGCATTTAGACTGGCAAAGGCACCCACGCAGATCTGTGGTGTCTATGCCCTCTCTCCTGCAAAGCGTATATAGAGAATGACATTATGAAGATAAAAGAATAATGGTGATGACAGTCTTTATGTATGTGCAAGACTGAGGGCCTGTTTGCTGTTTACTGCTAGCAACTGCACAACGTTGCAGATCAGAAATTAAAGGCGCCGAAAGCGTTATTCAGCATGGCAATGGTGGCATTTATGTTGATTTCCCGGCGTCTGGCCGTCACTTTTATTGTTAATCAGTCATTCGGCAATGTTTGCTGCCCAAGGGAGCAATATGTACTGCAGTCGTCTCAGTAGAGGCCATTGAAGCTTGCAACCTTTCATTTAGCTTAGTGGAGAGCTATTGAGAGTGTGGACTGCATTGAATACATAATGCTTGTCAAAAGTACACTACACTACACTGTACACTAGTCTCAATAGAGATATTATGTGGAGATAAACTGTGGGCAGGGCTTCCAAAGAATATTCCTGCATTTCTGTGGGAAGTATTGAGGAGATTGAACAACATAGTAACAGCACTGTGCCATCTGTAGAAAGAGAAAGGGAGAGAGAGATTTCATTCATCTCTGGTTGAAATTGAAGACAGCAACCCTCATTTCACCCCCTGCCCCCCTACCCACGGTGGCCGGTGTCTCTGAGGAGCACTTATTGCATTGTGGGTAATTTCAGTTCACCAGGACAATTAGATTTCTCCCCGTAAAGAGAAAAAAGTGTGTGGTTGGAGGTTTAACAAAATAAAATGCCACCATGCTGGGTAAACAGGGCCAGCTTTCGTTGGCGGCTCTGTTGGGAAAGAGGTGGACAAGTATTGCTTTTTTCAAGCAGTGCTCTAACGTTTTCTTAAATTTGCTCTTAAGAAGGTTAATACATATTATACAACCGTAGAATTGATGACAAATTAATAATCTAAAGTTTTGCTCAACCGTGCATCCAATGAAATACACAGGTGCTGTTCAGTTGGTCTAGATTATGTTCTTACCTTCCTAACAAATCTTAAATATGAAAACATTGGTGAATGCAAACTATGTTAGTGGGTTTTGAGAACACATTTCTTCTTAAGGATGGATGGTGAATCAGACCCAAAGTATGCAAATAAGACAAATGTTTAATGCACGTTGTGTCCACTTTCACTCATGCACATAAGACTTTAATTGCAGTGTCAGTTATGCTTATAATCCGGAGACACACCGTAATGTTCTGTTCTCTAGAGCGCTAATGGAGACAGCCTCTAGAGTAATCTAAGCTCATATCCTGGAAGTCCCACACAGCCACGAAACAACCACAACTGCAATCCAATTATCACCCAGTTAACACTTTCTTACCATGTTCACACACATACATAGTGTTGTTATTGTGCTTCCTTTATTTTTTAAACCTAATTGAAAAGAATGAGGGAGAAAAATATGTATACATGAAAATTGTTTTTCAGTGCTTTTGTTCCTGAAGCTAAATGTGTTATTGAACGCAGGTAAATGTTGAATACAAATGTAACAGCTAGATTTTAACACATTTTTGTCAACCTTCTCATCCATGATTTGTGCTTTATGTGCATTAGTGTTGCATGTCAATACCAAAGACTTAGTTAGGTCTTTCTGAAAGGTGATCTCGATGACTATGCTTTTCGTCTTCCTTCCACCCTCTTCTGGGATTCCCTCTAGTGTCGTTAGGGTCAGAGCAGCATTTCAACCCGAGGGCCCAGAATCTATTTCTCCACTCTGAGCGTGAAACGAAACTCCAATATTAAATATTAATGCTGGTTATTTTTTGACTGCGCAGGCCTTAAAGACTACTGTGATTTCTCTTTCCCCCTTTCCCCCCCAGATTTGTCATTTGACTCAGATAGTGTCAAAGGAACTCGGGGCTAGACAGAAGCACATATGTTGTTGCGGACACTATTCTCGGTCTGAGCGTAAAGGTAATAGAATGTCATGTTTCAGGCTGTGATTGGAGATAATGGAATCAGATGGAAAATAACAGTCGACTCGTCAAGGCTGCCACACTTTATGCAGTTGCTGTTCAAAGGCACTCCTGATAAGAAATGTCTCAGTATTGATCTCTCACGCCCATGGAACCTACAGAGAGACTGCGTTGGATACGTATCGGCAGATGGTAGTGGAATAAGAAATAAAGGTCTGTTCCTGCTCTTTTTAAAATTACGCCAATGAGCAACCGCAGCTTAAACCGTCTGAAAAGGTTCTCTTCTGTAAACTGTGAAACATCTTTGCACCTGCTGTTCTATTTTTGAACACAAATTCCCTAAAGCATTGATCTTTTTTGGTTGTGTTTCTCTTGCTGTCCAAAAAGTGCCACAAAAAGGGAGTTGAAATCTTGAAGGCTAAAAAGTAATTTTAAAATGGCAGAACATTCTGCTAACTGTGCATGATATGTCCATTTTCTTCCTTACACTAATTGCATGCTCCATTCGCCACCGAGACAAGATGTAAACAATCAGTTACAGCACTCTTTCCTTCTATTTTTTTTTTAATGATATGGCCCATTAGAGAGCAAATAACATACATTTGGCTGGAGGTGTAATGCAATCCTGCAGTGAAATGGGTTTCAGGAAGGGAAATGCAGAAAAAAAGTAAAATAGGTCATCGGTGAAGAAAGCAGGAGTGCAAATCTGCTCACATCATCCACTCTAATCCATCCCAGCCCAGTGCTTTCTGAGTTGACTGAGGAAAATGGATAAAAACCTCCTTTAGACAGTTTTTGGGCTATGGGCTCACTGGATCTGCTTGAAGAACATCATTTTAGAAATGTCTATATCAGAAAAAATAACCAGCAATGTGGCCTTTCATTTCATTTAAAGCTTTGTAAACCTCTAGAGTTACAGTGTCCCAATTATTATGGCCAAGAATTCATCCCTTTAATTGTCCATAGACAGGCTTATTCACTTGCTCTCTTACACACCCATTTTTGCCTTTCATGTTGCCGACAGCTGCGGCCAGCCGCTCTACACGAGCTCCACAACCTGCTAATGCAGCGGCATCATTAAACCCACTGCTACCACGTCATGAATATTTCAATAAAGGCCTATGCTAATTTTCTTTATTAATATACAGTAGTCAGTGGCATGCAGCATTTGAAGACTATGATAAACTATGCATATTAGGAGTAATGAGGATTTTTCTGCCTGTGATGGGATGCAGTTTATAATTAAGAGACTTAACATGCATTTGGCATACAGAACGAAACATACAGACTCACAAAGAGGGTGCGTAAAAGGGTGTGGCATAACCCTAACCTGCTTGTTTTTGTGTTGCAAACGTGGGACTGTCATGTCTGTTAGGCATGAAGTAAAAAGCGCTAGTCTTTACAAGTCTTACCTCTCTGGAAAAGTGTTAAATTGACCCACTTTTTACACCACACTGGTGTTGTTGGGGATTTAATAAAAATGTTAATCCCTCGATTCGTTTGCATTCATCACGACACAGAAAATTGGAGGCTTATTGCTGGTTGGTCCTTAAAATGGTGTTGTGGTTAGTGTCAGGTTAATTGAGATTATACACAGTATATATCTTGTAGCGCTTGAATAGTGTGTGTGTTTGTGTGTGTGTGTGTGTGTGTGTGTGTGTTGTACCCCTGAACCATCAATGCGTCCTGGATGAACAAGACTGTCCTAGTTCTGTTCCATCCATTGTAGTCCTAATCAACAACCTTGCAACACACACACACACACAAACATAATCCCCTCCTCCATCACACACACACACACACACACATATTCACAATTTCCCTCCCCCTTTTATCACACGTTCTACCACCTACATGTGTGCTCACACACACACATACACACACATGCTCACCCACTCCCTAGGTGCTACCATTCGCCCATCTGCTGAGTTTAGAGCCATTAGCATAGATCGGGGGGAGGACGTGTGCAGGCAGGAGGGAGTCCCCACTGACCACAGCTCTGTTCACAGCTATACAAAAACACACACATAAACCCACATTATTGGTTTATATGCATGCATACTTATATGATTCATCCACACACACCATCCGTTGTTAAATATAAGGCATTTGCCGTGTTTTACGGATGTTAAAACTTAAATCGAATTGTATTACTGATGTTTTTAATCAGGATTCTTAATTTGACACAGGTTGTACAAGTAGCTTTAAACATATTTAAGCAAATTGGTTGCATTAAAGAACGTTAAAGAAAATGCAAACCAAAAAGAAATTGGATATTGTCCAAAAACGTGACAGTGCATGGATCTGTCACTTCCCCACCCCCTTTCGATACAATATCCATGAGAACAGAACACACTGCAGGCATGCCAAAGAAAGGTGAATACTTCACCCCATCTGAGGTGCTAAAATATGGTGAACATCCATCCGTGAGGCCACCGCATCCGACCACACAGTCAAAATGCCATATGTGCCACCCAGGTGACAACGCCATGCCAACCTACAACCGCCCAGACCAGTTTAACAAACACACACACACACCACTTAACAGTTTCCTCTTTAAGCAATTAAACCTCCTTCGTTGATACCCACGTTGTCTGTTATAACGTTTTCATAGCCTTTTAGCAGTCTGCTCCTGAGAGAAGCGTAGCTTGGGCGTGTGTTGAATAATTCAGGAGGTGACTTCCCAGTCATTGAGTGGAACATGAGCTGATTACGCTGGTACAGCAACTATACCCTTCCCTATATCCTATACCCAAAGCTTCCCCTGAGCCCCCCACCACTCCAAAACCCGTACACACACGTACACCAGTCCTCTGGAAATTGACGTCTTGCCGTTTTATGACACCATACTTCAAGGTGCCCGCCCAGTATACAAATCTGCCAGTGAGACAGAAAGTCGTCATCGATGCGTAATATTAACATCGCGCTGAAGAAATACGACCACATCCGTGGTGTTTAGAGACACTCGTTTCGCTCTGCAGAGCTCAGCCTTGTGGCTTTTATGATTTAAGGACTTCCAAGGCTGTTCTTTTTTTTTTACTTCAGAATGCTAGATCCTAACATCAGCACTTCGCTTATTGCTCAACCCATCTCGCATGGTGTGACTGAGAATTGACTGTGAAGAAAGTGACAACAGAATGTGACAACTATTGTAAAGAGTCCAGGTCTTTGCAGAACACATCTATAGTGTGAGTGTGTGTGTGTGAATATAGACTTTTGTGCCTCTCTCTTGTTGGGTTCCAAGGACACACTGCTATAGTGTTTGCCCTTTAAAACACAACCGTGCCGAGGCAGGTAAATGGCTAAATGGCTGGCACCGTTGGAGCCGGGATTGTAGGATTGATTTCTGTTGTGCCGAGTGCAATTTTCAAGCTCTCAGTCTCGCTGACACACTGCCCTGATATTGAGCACCACTCTAGCATTGCTGCCGGGCACTTTGCACTGCCGAGTCTGTAATGTATGACTGTTTGTGTGTGTATGTGTGTGAGAAAAGGTAACAGTTTAAGTAGGTAGTGCATGTATGTACACACTCTTAGACAGGTACCTTATACCAAAGCCATAACCTCAGTGCATCCCAAAAGAACATGGTGGACCTAGATATGTTTGAACCATTGTTTGAAACTAATCTACACACAGACACACACACATCTTGGGATCTTTGTGAGGTGCTTCCTTTCAGTCCTTCCTGTTCCGAGATTTAAACCATTCCACACCTAAACTCTAACCTTAATAACCAACCCATAAGCAAATCTATCAGTTTTTCCAAATAAAACTTAGAATGTTTTCTATAGAACTGGGTATCGCATACACAAATGTTCTCACAAAGTAACAAAATATGACAAATCTCATGTTTTCCTATCGTTCAGGGGACAGTCAGTTCACATTTTCCGTAATGGAAGGCTGCTTTCTATTCAGTACCTGCACTAAAAATCCAACAATAGCTTGGGGGCATGAAACCTTTTGTGAGCTGGAATGAGAAACCGACAATAAAAAGCATCTTAATTAGCTTAACCACCACCGGCAGATGGCTAAAAAGAGAAAAATTATCTATTCATGAAGTCCATCACCCTGTCCTTTCTCACTTCAGCTCAGTCTGTTCAAGGGGGGCTTGGTGCTTCAAACAGTATGCCCAAAGTCCATACTGAATTCGGTGCTGAAGTGAAGATTGTGAAGCTTTATATATCGGTTAAAGTTAGCTCAGCGGCGGTGTGTCCACAGTCTCGGATCCCCACGGACCTCTGTGCATCATTAAAGAACTGTTGGAGTGAGACTGGCCAAGGGGACCTCTGAGCGACCTTGCTCGGGCACTGCGGCTTTTAAATGAGCCGTGTCAGGGGAAAGAGGGTAATTGTATACGAGTGTGTAAATCAGATCGACTAGGTTTTCATAACAAACTGTTAAGGGAGTACGAAGTCTGTTGGGCCTCAGGGTAAAGATGTGGGGCTAGTGTTGGGTTTCCCATTATGGGACGAAGACTGATGCAGTTGGGGGAAATCATACTGTGTGATTTCTGTTGTTTTTGCAAACGTCACCTTGGCTTGTCTTTAATTGTGTCATTCTGTGTTATTTGGGGTTACATTGTGTAAGGTCTCGTGTGGACATGAATGACTGAAGTCATTCCAGATGGAGGGAAAGGGAGAAGGAATAATTTTCCTCCTACATTTTCCTCTTGGCTTGCCTCGTGTCCAGGTGTAATCTGGTGATGGTCTCTACTCAGGGTGATTACTTTCTACAGGTGCCTGATTTGATTAGATTGAGGGGATTTAAGCCTAATTGTCTTCACCCACACATTCTTGGGTGTCATCATTGTTTGCTGTAAGAAGCTGTCTTAAGAAAAGTAAATCACTGTGTTAGTAGTCAAAGGGGTCATTACTTACAGTATGTCAGCCCTTAGCATTAGTTTCCACAGCAATTTTTGGGGGAACGACGTTGGGTTGACTATGTTTCAGACTTAAATTAAATAAATTGTGTGACTCGTTCCATGATTTTGTACCTGTTCAATCAATTTAAAATGACATTATCATGAAGATGTTCCAACTTACTACATACAGTAACTATGTCAGTAGAGTTATCTTGAAGGTAGGGAGTCAGTGAGGCACAGACATTTGAACTGTCACTTGTGTGATTTAATTGGCTATTTGAAATGGAAAATTGAGAAACTTTGGCTTTTTCACCAACCTTCACATAGAGTGCCATAGTATATCACATTTTGAAGCTATAGACCCCCAGGATGTAGTTCTTCTTTTAGTAATCACAGCCAGATGGTAACGTTGATCACTTTAAATCAGCCTAATGTCGTTGAAAGTCAAATACAAGTAGAGATAAGTCTGCTATGGTAAACCAAGAACTTTTTAATCCCCTGAATCCTCTTGTGTTTGGATCTTATCCGTTAACCGGTGTGCGGTAATCTTTGGTAAGCCCCCATGACTCATAGAGGTTTGAGTTTGACACACAAAGCGCACAGACTAGACACACAAAGGCACGCACATGCATGAACAGTCACATGTTCAGCGTAAAGTCATGGGCTCTGGATGACTGGCAGCGTGAAGGAGGTGGGCGGAGGCTGTTTACAGTTGTGTCCTGGTGTGGTGTGGAAAGTAGCAGCTAAAGTGAATCAGCCTAGTAATCACCACTTCAAGTGTCTGATTTGTTTTTAACATTCAGCTGCATACATGGTTGCTCTCCATTTAGTCTTTTCTTAAGCAGCGAGTCCAGTCAGCATGAAATAGCTGCTCTTTTAATGATATTGTCATGTAAAACATTCACCAACAACACTGAAGCTACCATCTGTGAAGAGATTTCTGTATATCTCCCCATTCAATTTGCAGTCACTTAAATACTTATAGATTTTATGCAAACAGCTGCTGATGTTTTACCTAAATGCATTGTGAAATTGACGCCACTCTTTTAAACGCCTGTGTGAGGTGCTGCATCTGCGCAGAGAAATATTTCATCTCAAAAGGCTTTATTCAGAGATGCCTTGATTGATTGTACCAGTAGAGCTCATTTTAAAACTGAAAAACCTGCACCATATATCTTGCGCTGTCTGTGCACCACGGTCTGCCAAGTCCACTGATTAAAGCTACTCGGGAGGAGGAGATTGAGCTTGGTTGAACATTAGCGGGTCATTTCAAGGTCATTAGGCAGCAGTAGCACCGTTCCTTGCTACAGAGTCTGTCTTCAAGCATGACTAACTCTACCATTACCATGTCAAAGGTGGGTTATTAAAGGCTTATGAGGATCAAAGGTCATTGTTTAACTGGATTCTTAAGACATCTTTTGATCACCTTTTGTTATAGTGTAAAACCCAGGCTTTGCGTTCTCTCTCTCACCCTCTCTCTCAACTAAAGGCCATAAGTCTTAATAAATCCTTTTTGTAGTTTGCGTATATAGTTGTCTGGAAGATCACACAGCTTTCTTCTCAACTAGGAATTAAATGAGGCCTAAAAACTTACCAGAATTGCTCACAGGGATCACATTCACTATTTCTGTAACTTGCTCCTTTCTGAGAGTAGGCAAGCATTTTATTTATAATTTGTTGATTTCAGCGTGGTGACATAGGAGTGAATCATGAGAGCGACTGTTGGCTTATCTTGCATCTACTTATAGCAACAGTGCAGGAATGTTATTGCAGCCTAAGATCAAGTGAGAACATTTGTGATCTGAGATGCACTTAAGGGAGCATTCTGAAATCCTGCACATACATGCTGTGACTCACTGCTCTCTTATTAGATGCTGTATTTTATTTCTGTGCTATGATTACACTATGAGGTTAGATATTTTAACCTCCAGGCAGAACCAATATTGTGGTTACAGATGATGTTGGGATGCCAGAGATAGCATTTCTACACGTTCCTCCAGGGGAAGAATGTGGCTGTGACATGGCTGAAAGAAACCTATTGCTCAGTTGACTAGATAATGTTGAGTTAAGCAGAACTTCAGCAGAACCATGTCAATGGTGGGTCATTAAAGGGTTATATGGAGTGGGGATTTGTGGGTACCATTTTACACCAAAGCTCTTGTTTAATTCATTCATAACTTTTTCATATGGATTTTACAAGATTTACATGTTTAAATAGGATTCATTAATTATTAATTGTTTGCGTATGTACATAGAAGATGGTACATGTGATTAAAAACTTGCATAATTTTGTGTGTCTTAAATGAATGACATTTAAACTCAAGAGGCTTATGTTATTTATGGATGTCTATGCGTGGTGAGTTTGAAAATACCATGAGGTTATCACGTTACAAAAAAGTTTCCTTGATAAACTGAGGCAGTACTTGTGTATTTGCTGTCGGATATGCATGAATACTTTATGAGTGTTTTATGCTTCATGAATTCATCATGAAGTATTTATGTAACATATGAATTTATTATGTTGAGACCTTTCTTGTAAATGATTACCACTTGGGAGTGCTCTTTTACAGACACCTGTGGTAATATTGGATCATCATGTCAGTTAAAACCCATTAAAAACCCCTAACTAACTGGAAACAGATTATAGAAATGCTACAATTTGAAGTGAATGCATTATATTCATAGCTCAGTTTTTTTCCAGGACTTCTCTAGCGTATTTAGTTGAACAATTATCATTTCAAGCGTTAATTTAAACTCCGCTTTGATTTTAAAGCTGATGTTTCTGCCAGGCTCACTTCTGACTCACTTGGCTCTCTGAACCTGCATCATGGCTCTCTGCCACTAGCTGGCTACACTCACCAGATCATGCTGAGTTCCAAACATGTGCTGTTGCTTAGCACGCTGTTTAACCATTCCACTTCCCTCATTTCCCTAAATCCTCCCCAATCTGTTGTAACCATCATCTACTGACTGTGTTTCCATAATCAAATCCAACTGCTACACTCCCCTCCCCTCTCCCTTCTTTACTCAGCTTCAGCTCCACCCACATCCTGCCTGTCTCTCTTCTTAAGATTGGGACTTAAGTTATGGTGCTTAAATTGCCAATCAGTTGATTGCAAGTAGGTATCTTTAATGGCACATATAAAGATTGTTAGATGTCGTCATCACCACCATCACCACCATCATCATCATTATCATCATCACTGTGATCATCATCATCTTCATCATCATCATCATCATCATCATCATCATCATCATCATCATCACTGTGATCATCATAGTCATTGTTACTGTCATCTTGTCTTTGGTTTTGTCATTTGTGCCATCATTATCATAACCATCATCAATCTCATTTTTATTCGTTCCCCAGACCATGTTATAGCTTAATTTGCATTGCATTTCCATATTTATGAGTATGTACCTTATCTCCAGATATCTACAGTTAAAGTTTAGAGGTCAGTCTCTTATGGCCAATTTAAGCGTCAAAGCTTTAAAAAAGCTTGCAGCCTTGGACCACCATAGTGAGTTACTGATAGAGTTCTAGTCTTAACTGCTCCTCAGAGAGATAAAGGGCTGCAGCCTGTGGTGCGGAAGGTCTGCCAGCCGATGTGTGATATCCGTGCTTCAACTCCAGCAGGGTTTTTTGAGGGATTTGGCAAAAGGTCTGAACATTTATCTCTCTTTTCCACTATGACCTTACTTATGGGTCTTTCTTCTAGCCAACATACTTGTGCCAACTAGCCCAAACTTACTAAATTATGGGCGCTGTAAACATACACTCATTCAAACTATGATGATCAAATTCAACCAATCCTTTAATTACAATGCAAATGATTGATTTATTTCATTTTGTGCTTGAGATCTAAATAATTGCCTTGTTTCATGCGGTAATTAAATTTAATTAGTGTTATTGATATCCACAGTTGGATTCCATTCAGCACAGCATAGTGAGAAACAAAGTGAGAAGGTCTTTATGGAGAGGAGTGATGGTGAAAAGGACCCTGTTCATGGCATATGCTGGAGTGATGTGAACATGATGTTAATCAGAGAAACAGCATGGGGCCTGTAAACCTGCTGGGTGTTCAGGGCATCCTCCAATGGGCACAGCATACTGGACCATTGCTCCCTCTCTCTTTCTCTCTCTCTCTCTCTCTCTCTCTCTCTCTCTCGTACGCTCCCTCAGTCTCTCATCATGTTTGGGAGCAAAATCCAATCATGCAAGCTCTTCCACCCCCTGCTTCATGCTCTGACTAATGTCTTTTTATCTGAAGGGCAGATTCCCTGAAAAAGTCTTAGATTAAGTGCTCTCTCTCTCTCTCTCTCTCTCTCTCTCTCCTGCTTGTATGTCTGTGTTAGTTTGCCTTTCCTCAAGCATGACATATCTGACAGTTGAGCCTGCTCTGATAAGACTCACAGTGTGCATTGTTGACTCTCCTACTGTCATGATTTCCCCTCATGCTGCTGTCCGTGCACATCATTTGGGACTAATCTAGCACCTAATATACTACTGAGACTCTACCTTGTGAACAGCATGCAGTGTAGTGTAATATTCACCTTCTGTACAGGTACAGAGAGTAGAAAATCTGGTCTGATATTTGCTCTAACCATTTCAAATTTTGCATATTCAAGTCAGGGACATGCTTTAGTAATCAATGAAAAGCAATGGCAACTTTTGGCCTGCACTCAAGACGCTTTCATTTTCACTGTGTGGTTTCAGTACATTCTACAAGCACTAAATAACTCCATTTAAGCCCCCTCCGAAGACAGGCCACGGCTAATAAACAGGGAAGTGTTGCCTAATTTAATCATCGGCAAACCTTTTGCAATCAATCACTAACATCAGCTCAAACACATCAGCGGGATCAGCGGGAGTAACCTTGGCAGAGTGTCAGACGGCAGCGAGCGATTGTGTACTTGGAGCGTTTTCACCTTGGAGCCGCTTTGCCCCCCTTTTCATTCTCTAACACTTTCCCCTCCACCTAATTAGTCTTTGACAACGGTGTTAATGGGTCCTCCGATTTATTTTTCTGTGTCAGAGCTAGCAGTGAATTAGCAATAGGGGATTAGCGCACACGCATATCCATAGCCGGCAAGTCTTGGCTGTAAATGCAGGATAGATTTTTCAATTTTCAGTCAAAAGAATAGAGGACAAAGTGTGTATGTGTGTGTGTTTTCACAAAGCTCAAGCTAAACAGCATGGGCTTTGTGTGTGGGACTCAAGACTGTTACCAGGAGCGTCATCACACCCCTCTAGATTTGGGTGCTGATTTGTTATGTGTGTCTGTACAGTGCAGCATTGTCTTTGCTCAACAATATAAGCAGTGTTAGCTGACTACAGAGAACAAACCTGCACCTTACCCACATTGATCACAATTTAGACATCTTTTTTCTCTCTCTTTTCCCTCTTTGTCTACCTGTACATACAGTATGTTCCAAATAACCAAATATTGATACATATTACAATATAAACAATACAGGAGTTTATTTAAATGAGATAACTTAAATATTTGGTGTTTTTTTAAATGTTACCAACCCAGTCTTCCTCCTGGCTAACTAGCAGAAATCTTGCTTCATGTGTGTCTGTCACTGTTCAAACTGTTTGTTCTCCTAAAGTCAGTCTTCTTTGGTCTTCTAGTTCAGTTTAGTTGTTAGTTATACCTGTTTCTTGTTTATTTTCTCTTTCTCGTGTATCTGTTCTGTTCATTCGTTGTCTGTGTATTTAGTTTCCTAGATATCTGTTTGGGTTCTCGTTTAGTTTGATTGGTTTCTCTATTGTTTGCACTTGGCCCTTGTTTCTAGTTCTTTATTTAAGCCTGTCCTTCCCTGGTGTCTGTGTTGGTCCACCATTGCAGTGGCCGTCTGACTGTGTGTTTTGTGTGTGCTATGAAGAGACTTCTGAGGAGACTTTGTTTTCCTTTTGGCCACTGAGCCTAGTTTTATTTTTCCTTCAATAAACTCAGTGTGTTCCACAGGTATGGCTCAGTTCCTAGTAACCATGTGGCAAATAGTCATTATTGAATGATTGGGTTGACTCTGTAGGGCAGTGTATCTGCATAGAAAAAAAAATATTTTGTAGAATTTTGACTTCATCCAAGAACTTTTATATCTGGATAACTTATGTCAGGAACCTTCCTTTTGTATCATAACTATAGAAAAGGAAACTGAGGACTGAGGAAAGAAGCTTTTCTTGAGTCTCTCTGTTTCCGGGGGTTAACACCCCAAAATAGAAGTGTTTGCCTGATTTAAACAAGTCAAACAGACACTTACTGGAGTAAAACTAGTCTTTGATGTTGCTGGTTGCTGTGCTCCTGAATCTCCTGCAGAGGTGGTAGATCTGATCTATTGCAGCATTTGACCACCCACATCACTAACTGTAGGGCTTTGTTACCCAACCAGGAGGTGGTGCTCTGTGTCAAGACAGCAAAGTAAAAATGCCTTTAGGATCACTGAAGAGGCTTTGCAGCCATCTCATGTGGTAGAGACATTGCCTTGCCTTTTTGGAGTGGGCTTGTATATGTACAGTTAGATCTTCAGTGATGTGAACACTCAGATATCTGAAGCCGCTCACTCTCTACACTGCAGTCCCATTGACAGGAGCGTTAGACCACTGCTGTCTCCTGCAGAAGTCCACCACCAGCTCCTAGGTTTTGCTGATGTTCTGTTGGAAGAGGTTTATCTGAAACAACAAAGCCAGGTTCTCTACCTCCTCCATGTAGACTGTCTCAATGTTGTTGGAGATGAGGCCCAAAACCACTGTGTCATCAGCAAATTTGACAATGGAGTTGCCACACAGTCCCTTCATGGGTGTATGGAATACAGAGCAGAGGGCTAAGAACACGGCCTTGTGGAGCTCCTGTATTAAGTGTGATGGTGTTGGAAACACAACTACCCACTCTCACCACCTGTGGTCTGTTCGTGAGGATGTTCATGAGCCAGGCACACAGACGGCTGCTCAGTCCCACTTCCCTCAGCTTGGTGTACAGTTTATGGGGGACTATTGTTTTGAAAACTGGACTGAAGTCAATTAACAACAATCTCACATAGTTTGCTTGTTTTTTGTCCGCATGGCTGAGGGACGTGTTGTACGTTGAGCTGTTGGGGAAATAGTGGAGAACTGGAGTCTGTGGGGCAGGAGATGTGATGAAGTCCCTAATGGTGTGATGAAGTCCCTAATGAGTCTCTCAAACACTTTCATGATTACCATATTTAGTGCAACAATCCGGTAATCATTGAGGCACAAGGGCTTTATGTTTCATAGGTGTTGGGACTATGGTTGATCCTTAAAAACATGAAGGGACCACATACTGAGTTAGAAGATGGTGGGGAAGGCTGTGGTCAGCTGGTCCATGCAGCAGAAACCCACAGATGCTGAATAACTGAGGATTCGTTGTAATTGAGGATACGTCGGCATTTATGTGTTTGTACTCTGTGTGTGCATGCATGTGTGTGGGCGTAATTAATTAACTTTCAAAGTGTGTGAATTCTTAAAAATGACCATAGTGACCGCTTATTTGGATGTGTCCATGTGAACCCATTGCTCTGTCATATTTTTTTTAAAAATACACATTTTCTCCGGGGTCATTTGCTCTTTAATGTAAATTTTACTCTCATACAAGGGTGTGTTTTTGAAAAAAAAATTCACTCGTTTGCCTAATTATTTTTCCAGGATCTTGGCAACAACTCCTGCTTTGATTACTGGTCAAGAGGCTTCTGCATACAGCACTGCTACTAAAAAGACTATGAAAAAAATGCAGCCTAGGAACAGAGCCAATTTTTCCAATTTTTCCTGATGTCTTTTTTGACACATCCATATGTTTGCACACATACAAAATACGCTCACATGCGAACACATTTTAAGGCATGTAAATGAGGGAATAAGAATTCCATCATCCCCAGTTTTTGTGCTGAGAGAAGCATCTCCTAAACAGTGTTCAGAATTGAAAGAGTAATAATCCTTCCACCACAACCTCTGCTTCACACCCCCCTCAAAATACACACACACACACCTACACACACACTCGTCAGCTATTGTTACATCCCCCATTTCCCCTACACCAATGATTTATAGATGTAGGCAATCTGGTGGTGCCTGTTTGTTGGTATTGGAGAAATGCAGCCGTGTACTGGAGGGGATTCACTTTGCTCAAACGTGTTCTTCACTCTGACTCATACAATAATACACACTCGAGTGCACCCTGGTATGGGTGCTGCAAGTGTGTAGGTGTACGTTTCTGTTTGTGTGTGGATATGTAACAGCTTTTCAGATCAAGATCATCTGACGTGTGAAACTCAGCTCTTGGCTACTTTTATCATATTTTATTAACTGAATCTTTTATTAAAACGTTGTGCTGGCTAAACTGTAACTATGTAGCGGTATAAATAGTTTTACTACCAGTTCACTTATACATTGGTATACAACATATACAGTAATTGTATAAAATATGATTTAAATAAGTTCTACATATTTAGCAAACATGCTGTCATAATTTTTTTTTTTCATTTTGACATATTAACACTCTCTCTCTCTCTCTCTCTCTCACACACACACACACACACACACACACACGCGCACACACACACACACACTGACATTCTGACATTTTATTTCCAGAATTCCACCTCTATTCCATCTCTTCCCTTTTAACGGCTATCGCTTTCTTCTGATAAACTCTCCCGGGGCTGTGGGGGTTTGTCTGAGAAAGACCAACTCCATACTCATATTTCCCGCTGTCTGACCTTCAAGCTAGAATTGTTGTATTTCCCCCCTTATAGAACACACAAATCGGATGGAGTATGAATATTATTTGAGTGTGTGAGCTGCATCTCTCCCTGCAGTGAAATGTATGCTTCAGAGAATGAACTATGTGCTATCAGTTCAAAATGACTTTCATATATTTTTCATTTTTCATATAGTTCTGAATCTTCTTGGTGAAGGATCATTTCATGCCTCATTTAGGATGTTGCACAACATCAAATAAAGCACATGCTCCAAAATACTGGGGCAAACGTTTGTACTCTTACACTAAAATGACTTGCCACATCCCTTCTCCAGACAACACACGGCAGCTTTCCGCTTGCTAACCCAACATTAAGGTGCTGTCGTTTTAGCTCACAAAAATGTCTCATTCACTTGGATTATAGCAGGGCAAGACTCTAAGTAGTGTGACTCCACTTTAATTCAGTTTTGACTTGCAAATCTGTGTAATTACCCAATCAGGTGAGGTGTGGGCGGGTTTGGCCATTGAGTTTTAGCTTATACTTACTCTGTTGGAGCAAATTAGTATTTTTGCTTGTTGACTTTGAGCATGCAGAGGTATTGGAGAGAAGCTGCATGGACGACAGTGGAAATATAATTAGTCTTAAAAAACAAACTGCCATGTTGTAGTTTAATGAGCTCAAGAAGCAGTTGTAACCATCAAACTCTTTGGTGATTTTTGAGGTTGGACAGCCCAGAATAACGAAACTAAAGACACTGGTCAAAGCCCTGAAAACACTGTGTAACAAACACTGTGGGACAAAATGTAATAACTCACTGTGGTACTGCAGGACAAACACCAGACAGAGACAAATGGAATAAGGAGTTTTATGTAGCAAGGGGAAAAGGTGTATATAAGGACAATGAGGAAATCAGGAAGAGGGAAAGACTGCCGAAGAACGGGATTAGCGATGACGAGCTAGCATGCTAATGCAGCTAATAATCCTAGCTGCTGTACTAATGCTAGGTAACATGTTAGTATGCTGTTGCCTCCATGTTCCAGCAATGGCATTTCTCAGCATAAAATGTCACATCCTGTACCTCAGTTCGCCCAGTGCTGCCATGTTATTGTGACTGCACCTTTATTCAGCACATGTTTACACAGAAATGTTGGCCTTCCTTCCACAAAAGAAAATAAGATAATTCCAGTGGATGGCCTTTTTTACAGACCTCAGCAGGAGAGCGGGTTTTCTATTCCTTTGCTAGCATGCAGTTTGGATGCCTACAGTGAGCTCCCGGAGCCATCAGCCATAAGCTGTTTGATCTCCATGGCTAAAGATCAGAGAGGAGAGAGGAGGAGGGAGTAGCGCACGGATCACCTGGCACGAGCCAGTGTACGGAGCGTATTCTGGCAAAAGCAAGCCAAGCATGCAGGCTCATCTTCTCTGTGAAAATCTCGCCTTCTTGTGTGGGTAGAAGGGTGAGATTAGGAATAGTGTATGTGGTCAAAAGCCGTGAACCTCAGTATGAATAGACCAATTTTATTCTCAACCCTACAGCGTGAGCAGTAACTTACTGAGAGAAGTGATAAATACTCAGTGTTATTACAGACATTTTAAAAAATCCCAAGTGCTGTCCTTCTATGACCGAAAACATAATACAGTTCCCTATAATATATTTGAAATGTGGGTTATTTCTTGTCATTTGAACCAAAACAGATTTCTGGACATTCTAGATTCCCGCAGTTATAATAAAGAATTGATTGTGATGAGATAAAGAGTGAAAGGCAGGTTGGAGAGGTGGCTGTTCACAACAGAGCGGTGTAACTGAGCTGAGAGACATGAGTAGAAGCAGTAACATTTGGGCATGTTGCTCCAGGCGGAAATGTTTGAGGGGACTATAATGTTTTGTCATGTGGGAAGTTGCTGGTGCAGCGTTTAACATGACTGAATGCCATGATTGGGTCCCTGAGCAAAGCCCTTAACCCCAAGTTAAACTCCATAAAGACTCTCCCTATAATTACGAAATGCATTTTCTTCTGGATAAGAGCGTCTGCTAAATTTTAACGTGAATCAAAGAAACCCATGTCCTTCAGTTCGGATGGCATTTGCCCTCAGTTGTTTTATGTTATTTGGACATGCTCAGTTCTGGACTTTTTGCTTGCCTGGGAACTAAGCAATGTATTCAAGGTATCAGACAGTGCATAAAAAGTGGAATCAGTAAGAAAATTGGCACTAGAGAGGTTATTTATAAAAAGGGTAGATACGAAAGTGGGTGTGTTGTGTGTTTCTGATCTAGACTCAGTTCGGCAGCAGCTACAGTGTCTGCGGTCTACAGCTGCAGACTGGGGACGGACCTACCTTTTGGGACAAATAATAGAGTCCTCAGCTTTTTCTGCTAAGATATCTTTGTATAAAAAGGAATTTATGACAACTAAAAAAGCAGAAAAGTCCTATTTCCATGACTGAGGTTATGGATAGGGTCAGGCCCAGGATTATTTAGCTACAGTAATCATTATGTCTATGAAATTCCCCTGACAGAAGTATAGTGAAAAAACATCTGTGTATGTGTGTATGTGAGTAAGTCTCTGAACAATTCATAATTTAAATTCATAATGTAAATGTATTTTGTTTTTGAGCAGTAGGCATATTTAAACAACAGTCAGAATCGGGTCTGTACATGGTCAGTTGTTAATCATGACACACACACACACTGTCCAGCATGTTTTCCCCGCATCTAAAGCGTCCACATCCAGCAGTGCTGGCAGGGAGTGAGGCTCACACTGCTTTCCATTTTCTCCAGTAAATGCCAGCTTCAGCCTGGCACGGTGGGAGAGCGCGCGGACAGGGAGGATGCGAAGGAGAAATCTCATTACTGCTTTGGAAATGATTTCGCACAGATCTCTTTTTTTTCCACTTGGCAAGCGACATAGACGATAAGCTACAGGAAATCTCCAGCTCGCATCTACCACCCCACCCTGTCCTCACGCTTGTCCGTCCCCTTCCCTGTGGCAGTCGGAGCTTGATAGCTGCTAAGCAGACCACAGAATCTTATCTGCGAATAAGACACATGCGTTATTGGCTTCAGGCCCCCCTTCCTCAGTCTCTTACTACCCTCAAACGATGACCTTCCTCCTTCTATCGACCCAGACAGGCTTTTGAAGTGTGCTGCCTGATTACACAGAATAAATAATACCGCAAGTGTAATTGATTTGCTGATACAGGGAGGATTTGTTACGGCAGTGTTATATTCACACACAAAAAAATAGAGCTGGAGAGTGTGGTTTGTTAACGATAGCATTAATGGATTTTATGGCATGGTCGGTTAGTTATCAGGAGTGGAGTTTGGGAAAATGCTACTGTCAGCTGTTTGTGTGTTTGGCGCTTTTGCATGTGTGTGGTCTGTTGACTAAGGCATTTAGTGTTAATGTCGCACTGGAGAGTATTATTGAGTGTGTGATTAAGTTTTCAGGTGTTGTGAGCGCCTGATTTTCCTTCTAAATAAGTTAGGTTATAGGGTTAGTTGTAGGTGTATCATAATTTAGATTTAATAATAGTAAAGTCAGGGGGCGTAACTCATAAAGATAGCGAGATGGAACTGTATGTGTGTGAGGCTGTGAAGGGCAGACATTAAGCGGTGAATGTAGTGGCATGGGGTTGGTGCATCAACTCCGACCTGGGTGATAAACGAAATATCTATCTTAATCATTTCCGTTACATTCCTATCTCTCATCTCATCCTTCTCACCTTTGGATCCCTCTCCACTCAAGCTCATTTTCAGTCATTTACACACCGTTCTCTTTCTCTCCCTCTTCTGAACATCCCTCTATTATGATTAAACTTCTCCGCGACACCACTGAAGAAATCCGGTGAATCCCATCCTCTTCTTGGCGCCGGATAGCGGGTACGGTCGTCCAATTCTGCATCCTATTATAGTGTGGGCCTCCCTGGTGTCCTGTGGCCTGTGGATAACCACGTCACCCTGTGACACGCTCGTAAATTACCCGGAGCACCTGCGGCGGGCTCCGGCTCCGCGACGGCCGCTCTCTCAGGGGGAAGCTAATGTGTTACAGTTCTAAACATATCACCCAGCTCCCTGTGATGGAGCACTGGTTAAGATGATAAACCTCACCTCGGCAAAAGTGTTTACTGGCATGGAAGATGAGTGAATCCCTCCCTGTATCATTCTCCTTCTCTCTCTCTCTTCCCCGCTCTCCTCCCACCCTTCCCAGCCCTCGAGAATCAAATCAATCTTAATTTCTCAGGAGAACCTCATGTTTACCTTAGCTAACCATGTGACAAAGTGCTTGGAGAATGAGGTGAAAATTACTGGCAGCAAGATTTTTATATTCAGGATGTCTCCTCCGTCTGATAAAAAAGTGTGGATTTAAGCTTTTGTTGCAACAAAGGTCATTGTATCATGGCTGACATAGCAATCTGTTTTTGCAGCACATTCCATTTTCTTTCCATTTTTTAGCATCTCCCAAAGCGAAGTGTGTGTGTGTGTGTGCCCGTGTGTATACGTACAAACTCTGTCTCTTGCATCTGGACCAGTTTCTTGCGGTTGGTATTGATCTGTATCGAGCGGGCAGCTGCAGGTTCAGCCGTTGGCTAATTCTGCCCCGTCGCTTCTTCCGTTGACATTTTCATTGCCCTGCCTCGTCTTTATCGAGTGAGGCCATAAAGCAGTGCTTCAAACGGCTCTCGGCCTCCCTGCCTCTACTAAATCAGTCTCCGGTCCAGGCGCTTTAGCTGCAGGAGTCCTGACGCTGCACTCTCACAGAACCGTTTCCTGGAGGACGCCCAACTTTGCTGATCTGCTTTTCAGGAAAATACCTACATCCAGCCCCAAGCCGGGCAGTTGCATCATGAAAAGGGGACTTCTTTGAAAAATGAGGCTGCAATTTCTGTAGCAGTCAAAAAACACATTAAATAAATAAAAGAAATCCCAGTAGGACGTGCAAGAAACCCACAAACATCTACATTTTCAGAAAACTTGTTTGTGTTTTCTTTGGAAGTAATCTTTTTAAATGTCGGATCCCAACTGAGATTTATAGCATTCCTCAGAACACTGGGATATTGATTTAAACATTGAGTGATTGGTTCCAATGTAATTGATGTGTTTGGTTTGAGCGGGTTTACTGTCCTAAGTGCCTGGGTAGCATGAGCATTAATTTAATACACTAAATGGACAGAGGAAGTGCAATCAGCCTTTTGACCCCGAACGTGATTCAAAAGTGACACGTGTCAATCCAGCAACTATACTTCATTAAGGGGGAGGAAAGCACTTGTACCTAATTTGCTGAATATCTTGCAGTAGATTTATGTAAGATTGTTTCCTATTTTCAAGATTCAAGATTCTTTATTTGTGTCATTTTACGGTTATAAAAATACAACATGTAGTGAAATGTAGTCTGGTTCATTCCTAACGCACATGTGCAGACGCCTTTAAAGAATTACCTTTTCAGACCCTCCAGGATTTCACTTCTTGTGATCGCAACTATTAACGCAAATTCAGCCAGCTCCCGCAAATGTAGTACTACCATGCAATTTTGATCAATTACCGCAATTCGTTGTTGTGTTAACCGCAAAGCGTGCGCCATATGCCAGCATACTTACTTCCTTGTTAGAAGATGCAGGAAGTGTGTGTGATAAACACCCCATATTTACCTTCAAAAATAAGTAAATTATTAATGGTTAATAAAAATAATAGTGGTTTTGTTCCCTCCATTTTAGTTAATGGTTAAAGAATCTTTGACTTGCTGCTGCAACTTTATTGCAACAAAACACTTAAAAAAACAACTTTTAGCGCAATCTTTTAGAAAAGCTGCTGAAAAATCGGACATTTTAGACCGCACCAATCTCAAAACAGCCCACGAAATCCTGGAGCGACTGACTTTTGTCCCTAATTTATATTACCTGAATTTGAGTTAAAGTATATATATTACATTTGAATGTATATAGTAATTCTCTATTTTTCTCTCGCTGTCTTAGGGCCATGGGGAAGGTGTATGGGCAGTGAGTGCGGTCCAGGTGGGAGTCAGAGCAGGGCAGTATGGTGCGCCCACTCCGAGGGTTGGACTACGCTCCACACCAACTGCCCTCAGAGTGAGCGGCCAGATAACCAGCAGAGCTGCTTCCGTGTCTGCGACTGGCACAAGGAGATGTACGACTGGCAGCTGGGCGCGTGGAACCAGTGTGTTCCTGTGTCTCTGCGCAATCCGGGCGTACCTCGGCCGGCCGTGTGCACCCGGGGTGAGGAGGGCCTCCAAACCCGAGAGGTGGGCTGCGTGCACAAAGCGGATGGCGCTCCTGCAGACGACGCCATCTGCGAGTACTTCGAGCCGAAGCCTCGCTTAGAGCAGGCCTGCCTTATCCCCTGCCCGCGGGACTGCGTTGTTTCCGAATTCTCGCTTTGGACTTCGTGCTCCAAGACATGCGGCATGGGATTACAAAACCGGGTACGCTCCGTCCTGGCTCCGCCCCTGTTCGGCGGCTCTGCCTGCCCAAACCTAACCGAGTTCCGCACATGCCAACCGGGTCCCTGTGCCGGGGAGGAAAGCATGTACAGCCTCAGGGTGGGCTCCTGGGGGCAATGCAACACGCCGCCTTCAAGACAAGCTCGAGAAGCTCAACCTGATCGTCCCAAACGCAGAGAAAGGCCCAACCGACCCAATCGTCCAGACAGGCCTAAGCGTCCTGACAGACCCAATCGGCCAGAGAGAGCAAATCGTCCTGACCGACCAAAACGTCCAGACAGGCCAAAGCGTCCGGACCGTCCAGAGCGCCCGGACCGTCAGACGAGGCAGGAGCGGCAGGCCAAGCGGCGTAAGAACAAGGAGAATAAGGAGGCAAAAGGGGAGAGGGTGAGGGAGAGGATGAAGGACAGGGGGCGTATGAGGGATCCTGAGACTCGAGAGCTCATCAAGAAGAAACGGACAAGAAACCGCCAGAACCGCCAGGGAGGGAAGTTCTGGGACCTGCAGGTGGGCTATCAGACGAGGGAGGTGACTTGCGTGCACAGGAGCGGGGAGACAGCCGTGCTCAGGTTAGTCTTTTATGTTGTTTAAGTAGACTCGCTTGCTTTAAAATTGAAAAACGTACTCTACTTGTGTGCAGAGGTGCATTGAAGTCTCAGTTTCTCTGAAGGCACAGGGAGATAATAAGTCCGCCTGGGCAAGCTCACACTCCATCACACGTGCTTAGATTTGGGCAGCCAGCAAAGGACACACACACACACACTCAAGTAGCTTGGCAGGATTTTTTTTCTCCAAATAGTCCTGAAGGAGAGACAGAAGACATTGAACTCTGACACTTAACTTCGATTTTTCAGCTGTCTCTGGTGTAAATGCTACTGTACTTTTACATTAGAATACACTTACTTTTACTTCTTATTCTTTGTGGCTTTTGGAATGTGGCCCACATGATGATCGATAGAAAGTTTAGAAATAACTTCTGCATTATCAATATTAAATGAATTTTCTCTCTAATCTGAATAATTTATTCAGGTTCTTCAGTTCCTAAATCATAAGCAGAGTTGCTTTTTCTCCTTGGTGAGCATCAGGCCTCAAGTGATTTGTGTCTGTTTTGGCGGTGACACTTGGCTCTCAACAACAGTCACTGTTAAAATGTATGGTGTAATACAGCAACAGTAATGAAACTTACTGGTCCATGGCCTTGTGCAATAAGACCCTTTTATCTTTAGTTGTTTTATTTTTAGCAAACGCTCCATAGTTGCAAAACCAAATCCTTCACCACTTCTGGAATAAGCTTTCCATTATCAGCTTGTTCTGTGATAATGGATGTGTTAAGAGCGATAATCAGGCCACAAAATGGCAGATGCTGAGAAAATCTGTTGGTTTAGTGAAGAGATTCTCATGGGAATCCTAAGAGTGTCTGCTAAAGACAAAGGCAAAGTAAGGAAGAAGTCTGATTTAGATAAGCTAATTTGGTCTCCCCTCTTGACATCAGGCAGCAATAAATTAAGACTCCCATTATCTTGATGAACCAGAAATGCAAAACAGTTTGACAAAAACTCAGTTGTTACAGGAGTTTTATTATTGTTGTTTGAAAATGTTCTTTAGTAGTTGAGGGTTTAATTTTGTCTTTAAGTAGTTGGTGTAATGTCCATGATCTCAGAAGTTCTTTCTTCTTTGTGTTTCCCAATTTGGATCGTCTTCAACCTTGCCTTTCCCTTTTCACTGCTAACTGACCATTGTTATTATTATTATTATTATTATTATTATTATTATTATTATTATTATTATTATTATTATTATTATTATTATTATTATTATTATTATTATTATTATTGTTGTTTAATTAATGTTTTTTATTATTATTATTAGCACCCTTATTCCTCAGATTTATGCCATTGCATTTCTCCCAAGCCTTACATAGCTGATGAGTTCATGTCACATGGTCTAGTGTTACCCAAAGCTCTAGCTTTCAGCGCTGTGATGTTCTATCTTTTAATTGGTTATATGGTGTCTATTATTTTCTATTTGGCCTAGTTCTTTTGTTTTACTACCCTGTCTCTAATGCACCTCATTTTGCCTCTGCATGGTTTTCTTCTCTAGTTTTTAACAGGGCCAAGGGGGCTTCGCTTTCATTTGCCGCTGTTCCCTGCTTCATTAGAGGGTTTTCTTTTGTATATATTTTTTTGATTCTTTGGGGAGAATTTTTAGTTAGAAATTCACACTTGAGTCCACTTTCTCAGCTCACTGTAGCCTGAGGATCGCATCTAACAGATATGATTTATTCAGAGCTATTTGAGGATATTGTTTATTCACTGCTGGCATTTGATAAGGTTTATTGAATGTCATTTCGTATGAATGTTGGTTTAATGAATTAAAGAGAACCACATGTGGTGAGGAGTTTGATTTTTATATAACAATTCTAAATATAAGTTTGTGATATAAATTCAAACCCAAAGCGAACCAGGGAGAGGTGAATAGACAAATCACCAAAAGAGAATAGAAGTAGAAAACACAGCACAGTATGGCCCACACAAAGATCTTCACAAAGAAATAAGGTTCTTATATACAGTAAATACAACAGTTTATTGCAAATGACTTTTAATAAGGAAGAGTATTGTCCCTTAAAGGTGCCATATTATACCCTTTTTCCAACAAGTTAAAGTAGGAGAAACCCAAAGTTCTCATTTCAGCACACGATTTCTCACATTCCTAAATGAATACTAACACAGTTGACCTTTTTTTAAAAAAAAAATCAAACCTACAGTGTGAAGAGGCAGTACGGTCCCAAATAGATGTCCACAGAACAGAAAAAGTGAATTTTTCATAACATGGCATCTTTAAAAATATTATTAATTTCAAATTTTTGAAATGAACTCATTATTTCTCTTTTGTGTTGGTTTGTTATGTACATGTGTGATAATTGAGGTCTATTTATGGAGGAAGGATTGTGTGTTTCAGCCAGTGCATTTGAGCCTCTCAGTGACATCACAGATGGCAGAAACCTCTAAAGAGGCTTTCCTGACACTGATGACCGTATTAATGTGTCTCGTGCACAGAAGCAAGCGTGTGTTTATGTCTGTCTGTGTCTGTGGATGTTTGTATGTGAAAGAGAGATTTTTCTAATAAAGCAAAATTTGTATTATATATATATGTATATATATATGTTAGTACATTATTGACATTTCTGTGTGCATTGCTTTAGTGTACTGTTGTAGTACGGTGTTGTCTGGCTGAGGCTTAATGCATCTGGTTGCTGTACTGAAACTACTGGCAGTATTAGAACCAAGCAGCCCCCTAATTTCATCTGCGTAATTAAGACACAGCGGGAAGTGAAATTCTGTCACCTGTGTCTCTGTGGAACTGTGGAGATGAACAGAGTCTTAATCATTCCACCCTACATACCAAGCATGGCAGCAGAAATGGGCTTTGGTGGCTTTTAATTAAAATTCAGCTACAGATTGATACGTATCTAAATGCCTTTTCACAATTTTTTTCCAGGGAAAACAGGCTTGAGGACATTTTGAGAATTTGGGTCAAAATATAAACAGCATCTCGATTTTTATCTGTATAAGAATTTTGTGTTAAATAAAAATCATATTTTGGGGAAGGCGATCAAAAGATATTTCTGGTTTGGATTCCAGAACATGAGAGATAGTGTTTGTCAGCCTTGAAGGCATCATACCAGACAAATGGAGTCTAGCGTGTTGCTTTGGGACGTGTCAGCGAAGAGTAGAAGTGAGGTTCTGTATTTTTATCTGTAATTGACTGTCACAGGAGAACATCAAGTGTGCACTTTAATGTGTCCTTCATGAAGAAGTGCAGAAATACAGTAAGAGAACACTGGAGTTATTGAAGACTTCTGTAACATAGTTGCTTGCGTTTGCCTTTTTTTAAAAATAAAAGTAGCAACAACAAATCAAAATGCTTATGCTTTTGCAGCGATGCATGCCAAAAAAATGCAATATTCTCCTCTGCATCCTGATGCATATCAAAATGCAAACATTCTCTTTTCGTTTACAGCCTGTGCATTCAACAAACCCTTCCAGTGACCTACCAAGCGTGCGTCATCCCCAAAGACTGCGAAGTGACCGAATGGTCCGATTGGTCATCCTGCTCCAAGGAATGCTACGACCCCAACGGTCCAAAGGGCCAGCGCACTCGCACTCGCCGCGTCCAACAGTTCAACGTGGGCGGAGGAGCCGATTGTCCCCACCTGGAGGAGTCGGAGCTGTGCTCACCCCAAGGAGAGGAGGTTCCACCGTGCATAGCGTAAGTGATGCAGTCTCATTGATTTCTGTAGCATAAGAGCCCAAATACACCAATCACACTTCTTTCGAGAGCTACTAATCATCTGTAATTTCAGCATTTATTCGGGAAAAAGGACATCGATTTAGACCGACCGTCGCGTTTATACCATAAACATGTTGTCCTCTCAGTGGGCTTATTGATGTGGGCCAGCTCTTCCATGCTGTGGTATGCTTTAGTGCTGTAATAACACCAGTTTGGCCTGGTGTTAACAGTGGGGAGAACAATAATAAGCCTCTCTTCATGCTTCATGTCTGTTGGGGGGCTTTTGTGCAGCTTGAGTGGGGCGAAAAACACAGACGGAGGGGCTAATGGGGGATTGGAGAGGAGAGGAGAGGGGAGGAGAGGCAGGACTGCTGCTGCCCACTGGAGAAGATGGGACGGGGTGGCAGGCTGGCACGTTGGCACGCTGCCAGACTGGAAGGGGGAGGTGATGAATGGGGAGTGTCTGAGAGGACAGGCGACGCGGCATCTAATCTCATCGCCGCCACAGATGGGCCAGACCACGCTCCATCACTCAGCAGACCGTTCCTCTGGATTGCACTGCCTCCTTGGGAGAGGAATGTGTGTCACTGGAAAACAGCCAGAGCCCATCTGAGCTCCCATCGAGGCTGAGGTGTCTCCCACTGCAACCTCCTGCTTCACCTTTCACCACTTTACAGCCTGATGTGCTCCACTCTCCAAGGACTTTGAGACTCACTGGCTCCGAGCCCGACACGACACGACGCGAAACTTACATTTCACCCACTGACCTTCTTTCGCTTCCTCATTCGTCTTTTCTCCATGTCATGTTTTTAAAAAAAAATTCATTTCATCTTTTTATAGATTTTAATCCATGTAAGCAATCTGGGAGTGTTGTAGGACTTTGTTTGGTGAAGCTCTTTAAATAGAACAGCTGTTTTGTACTTTTGTTGCTTGTAATGACAGGAAGGGAATAAATGACTGCTGGCAGAAATAAGAATGTCATGTCCTTGTTGCATTCTCTCACTCTGAAAGAAAAATGCACTATTGTCCAACATTCTGACATGCCTGTGAGCTAAACAAAGAGACTGTGGGAACTGTTGACTTTTTCTCTCACTCTCACACTCTTTTGCTCTGTAGCTCATGGAGCCACACGAACTTTGCCGCTTTATCAAAAATGTTATGTTTTCCTATTGCGTAAAATGTGTTTGAGGGAGTTGAACGGTCAGCATGGTGCTCTATAAAGCATCCTATACTGACAGCCCAGTGAACTCATTCCCACTTTTGTCATTAGTATTAGCCAGAACTCGTTTTGCCACTGATATTACCCGTAATGAGTTGTGTTGAAAACCTCAATCATTTGGCCCTGCATGTTTCTGGGATGCATTCAATTCAAACGAATTAGATCGGGAACCCGGTGCCAAAGTTTGTTTTCACTGTATTGTTTCCCTCGTTGCTGTTTAATAATCTAATAGAGGTTTTTGATGCTGTGTGCGAGGCTCCCCAGGCGCTGACAAATGATTATGATGAAAAATATATGCAGCTCATCGGGGCATAAAATATCAAAGCACGCAGAACAACATCTCCCCCCCATTCAAAATGAGTGTGGTGACTTTCGATCTAATTCTGCCTCTGCACAATTGAGAATGTGGCCGCTCTTGTTTGTTTTTTGGCTTCTCCGTTCGGAGTCCTGCTGTGCTGATGTGATAAATCAGAAGGTTGCCACCCTGTCGTTATACTCAAATGAGCACAATAAACCTGTGAACTAGACGTAGAGTCTTGTTTTGAGCACATCATTGGACTGCTCCATTGGAGAATGAATTTAATTCTTTCACTCTGCTTCGAAGAGAGAGAGAGGAGAGAGAGAAAATGAGGTGGTAGATAGAAGGTCATGGACTTCTTTCATTCATTCCCTGTTAAATTATGAAGCACGACAAGACTGAGATACAGTATGTTATATCAGAATCTTATTTTAAAGGTCATTTCAGTAATGCTCCCTGACATCTGTGCAGGTACACCTGGAGGACTACAGAGTGGAGTGAATGTAGAGTGGATGTGCTCCTGAGCCAACAGGACCGCCGACGGGGCAACCAGACCGGACTGTGTGGAGGTGGGATTCAGAGCAGGGAGGTTTACTGTGTCCAGGCCGCTTCTGACTCTCCATCCAACCTCAGCTCCCTCAAGAGCAAAGAAGGTGAGAATGCATTGCAGCAGGATGATTTTGAATGAGCAGAACATCTCCATTTAGAACCTGGTCTTAATTGTCATAGACTATGAAATTATATTTTACAGTCACCTTCACATGAGTTCATGAGTCTGTGCATTAGATGCATTCACATGACAGGGATTGAAGATTTTTGTTTAAAGAATTAAGAGCTGAGAGTTTAAGACTGACATTTGCCTTTCTACAAGGACAAAACATCCATCTAATTTATGACCATCTCATTTTTCATTCATTCATTCATTCATTCATTCATTCATTCATTCATTATCCAAACCGCTTAATCCCAATCGAGATCATGGGGGGTACTGGAGCCCCCAGTGGAAACCCATGGGAAAACGGGGAGAGGGTGCAAACTCCTTCTCGCTGTGAGGTGGCAGCACTAACCACTGTGCCACCGTCCCACCCTCTCATTTTTCAGTCATGCGTAATTCTTATAATTTGCTAGAAACAATAATAATGAGGGGATTATAGTGTAGTTATTGTTCTCCGAATCTCAATCAATCAATCAATCAATCTATCTATCTATCTATCTATCTATCTATCTATCTATCTATCTATCTATCTATCTATCTATCCATCCATCCATCCATCTATAGGGGTGAATCTCAAACCAAATCCAATAGAGTTTAAAATGTTGAAAATCTTTTCTCTACGTCAGGTGGGAAGGTGGAAAGCAGCGGTGACTCCAGAATGAGAACACCCTGCTGCAGGGTAACATAGCTGACAGCCAGGTGGAGCGGTCTGACTGCCGGAGCTCTGCATGCATGAGAGAGCTTGGCTTTGTTTAGAACCACCTTGTGTGTTAGGATCACCTGTCAGACACTGTCTCAGCTCAGGCGTGACACAGGAACGTAAAGAGAAATGGAAACTCAAAACTCAAGTGTGTAGCAGGAGCACTCTTTTCAGATCAGACCGGCTCATTTTGATGATCTCCAATGTTTGTTCATTCCTTCCACCTGACATTCAATTTCAGGTCACATGTGAGGTGGAGGGGAATCTAGTGACTGCAGAAGCTGGATTTTTAATATAATAATAGTTTTAAATGCCATTTTTAATTTTTTTAAAGACTTTTTAAACCATGAAAATGTAATGTTTTCATGTTTTAAACAAGCAAATCTCAGTTCTCCTAAAGTGGACCAAAAGAGGATAAGCTGAAGAAAGGACTCTTTTTACCTTTAAATTGTATTTTTATTTGAAAGTGGATTTGGTTTTCGTACTGGTTCACTTAAGACAGCTTGATGAGACCTCAGTTCTCATTTTTCATAAAATTACTGGGTATGAATAACTTATTTGACATCAGAAAGCTACAAGAAAATTCCTTTGTCTATGGCAAAAGTAAAGGGGCCACAATACAAAGGTACAAAGTGTTGTGTTCACAAAGCACAGTTAAAGTGAATCTAAACATTGACAGTTATGTCCGTTCAGTTTGCCTCAGATGGGTCAGAGTCTGCTTAAAGTGTTCACATGTTCACAAAAGTGTTGACTGACCAGTCTGGATAAGCGTTAATTTTGAAAGACTGAAAGGGAAGTGTGAAAACGCCCCTACATGATATTGCGTGTGGTTTTCACAAAATTGCACCACTTAAGAAGAGTCTGACTCAAGAGGTGTAGTTTTCACATGCAATTTTGATTTCCTGCTGCAACTGATGGAGGCCAAGTTTTACATGGATCGCCATTAACACAAATGCAAATGTACTGTAGCCTCTCAGTTTGTTGATGAACAATAAAAATTAATTAATAAATACACACTCACACTCTCATTAAATATGATGTGGCATAGCTTTAAGTGACCTCATGCTGGGCTTTAAAGCTGGTGGTGTGCCTGTACTCATCCACGCACTGCCACAGGAAGTCCCCTGCCATCTGCTCTGAGCGGTGAACTGGCGACCTCTCACAGAACTTATTCAGATGGCCACAGCTGCTTGCAAACAGTCCGTCAAAACAAGCTCCTCCCCGAGCGAGGAAGCATGTAACAATAAAAGGAATCTGTTCATGACACGGCTGTGCTCTGCACCTCTTTGGTGTAGTGGCAGTGGGCACTGTGTGAAGGCTGGCAGTGCCACCACCCTGGAGGAATGAGCAGGCCTGGGCTGATGTTCCTGCCACAGTGAGGGAACAGACTTGGGTCTAAAATGAAACACACAGCAACAGACGGAGATATTGTGTGTGCATGCATGCGTTTCCCATATTTATTTTGAAGCTTTATACCACAGTCTTTTTTTATCTTTAAGTGAAAATGAGCGAGTGATTATTTGTCATTGTGAACACAGCACAGCACAGAAATGTGACCTCTGCATTTGTAGAGGAGCAGTGGGCAGGTGACATGGGCAGCGCCCGGAGAGCAGTGCTTAGAGACAGTACCTTGCTTGTGAGTACTTCAGTGGTACCTTTACCAGTGGTAAAGAACAGTGACCTTTTGATCACAGGGCGAACGTCCTAACCGTTACGCTATCAACTGCTCTTAGCCTGTTTCCTTTTCTTCAGTGAGGCAAAACTTGCAGATAGTTGTCAACTGAGATGAAAGTTGGACATGAAGGAGACACCTTTTGACTACAGTTTAAGGGTTAAAAGCAAGCAAGACATTTATTCTACTGGGGGATTTTGGACATGAGGACTTGATATACCGCTAGTTTGCTATAATGAATTATTCACAGACACTTTTCCTAATGTGACACAATTAAGATGTGGCATAACATTATTAATGCATATTTAATCTGACCATTTCAGCGTTTTCAGGGCTGCCAGCTAAATCCTATTGTCAAAATTTCTGGCCAGCATCATGTTCCTTTTTGGTGCTCCCCAGTACATTTACCATGCTGAGTAAGCTCGATAATACAAATATATTTGATCTCAGTATGTCATTACAATAGAAATAGAAATGCTATGCTTGAACCCAAAATCAGCTTCAGTCATTTGGGGATTAGAGCCGATTCTCCCCAGACGCAAGCTATGAAGGCAAAATGCCACTGAGAACCAATTGTGTACTTTCCATTTCTAATGCGGCCTGCCGTCTTTTGCTCTGCCAGTGATAGTGGCATCATATCCAGCTTCCTGCTCTGTTGTTTGTGCCCGGTACAGCCCCGCATGATTTCCTCTCTTTCTCCATGGGGGGTTGCAGATTCCTCCGACAACTGGAGAAAAAACAGCTGCTATCTCTGTCCTCATCCATTAATGCGCCCCAGTCACGGGGAGCCAGAGTTTGAGGAAACTAGGCAGTATTCGAGCAACAGTGCCAATGATGTTCATTAGTTCCGCACTGACTGCATTTCCGTCCTGACTGTAATCGATGCGGCAGCCTGTCGAGAGCCCGTGTGTAGGGTTCTACATGATGGCTTTGTTATAGAGGGTTCCTTTGTGGCTGTGTGTGCAGTTATTGATGATTATGTTCCAGCAGAGGCATTGGTGGCTGCTGGATGGGCAAGAGGGGCTGATGGGATACCGGTGCCTTAATTAGGCTGGGGAACCCCTGGGTGGGCAAAGTGTGAACCATCTGGCCTCAGCATGAACGACGTGCCACCTGACCAAGGTCATGCTGCAAGGAGAGAGTCATTAATCAGACTGGGTTAATGGGAAGGTGAGCAGGGACAACTCACAGTGAGACAAGACCAGAGACGAGCCTTTGTCCAATGGAATGCCAGACAATGGTGGGGCTCAGAAGCGAAGACAGGCTCAAAAGGGACATGAGAATATGTTAATTTTTGTTCATCACTGCAGATTAATTGTATTGGCATTGGTCGCTTGACGTCCACACCGTGTAATTCTCTTAATGGAGGTGGTGAGGTTTGTAATGTAAGCAAAACATTTTAAATTTAAGCTCATTTAAACAGACTGGAGGTAAGTCTCCTTGATGATCTCTTTGATAAACAAGGCTATAGCAATAGCCAAAGATTTTCATGTTTGGATAGAGATCAATAACCATCCAGTAAACTCATTTCACACATCTTAAACATGCCATAATACCCCCAAACCTATGTAAACACATACACACACACACACACCACATTTTAGGGAGCAGTTCCATCAAAGCACACACCTTTTGGCCACATAGAGCAATTTGCATATGAATGAAGTGAGGATCTGTCACAGGGCAATCCATCAGTTCTGTGACCTTGTAGAAAGTCATCTACTGCTCATTGCCTTATATACACACAAACACACCCATGCACTATATGCAGTGGCTCATACACACACACACACAGCCCTAGACGGCCACGCATGAAACCGGCGAATAATGGAAAACAAACACTTCTTGGACCCAGAGGATGTTTAGAGTGGTGTCTGGGTACACAATTAAAAATGATTTAGAACGAGATGGTGTCATGTATTTTAGGCAACTAATTCATCTGTGCCATGAGGGACCTTTTTAATGTTTCCTTTAGTAAAGTGTTTAAAGCATAAATTATTCAGGCATATCAGTGTTTTTATCCATACAGTGTCTGCTATTTTATGGTGCAGTGGTGGATTAGCAGTTAGGACAGACTTGGTAGGTTTCCAGTTCAAAATCCCAAACCAGTAAAATATATTACAAGATATTGAAGTTTACATAATTACTTCTTGTGTTTTTCCCCCAGCTTCCCGTCCTGTGAACAGTGAACTGTGTTTGGGAATTCCTCCTAACACCACTCAGATATGTCATATTCCTTGCCCTGTGGAGTGTGACGTCTCTTCCTGGAGTGCTTGGGGACCCTGCACATTCGAGAACTGCCAGGACCAGAGCTCCAAGAAAGGTGAAGATCATTTTTATTTTCAGCATAAAGTATTTTCTAAACTGAAACAAACTTGTGTGTTGGTGAGTCTGATTCTGTTCAGCCATTGTGGCCTTTTTTTTTTTACATGTGATTCTGTTAACATCCTACAGTATATATAGTGAAATTGAAAGTGAGTAATTATTTGTCATTGTAAACACAGCACAGCACAGCACACAGTGCACCTCAGCGCAGTGTGACCTCTGCATTTGACACATTCATCAAGGCGCAGTGGGCAGCTGAAGTGGGCAGCACCCAGGGAGCAGTGTTTGGGGAAGGTACCTTGCTTATAAGTACCTCAGTGGTCTGGTACCTTTAACGGTCTGGTATTCGAACCGGCGACCTTCCTAACTCATAGCAGATCGTGGTGCTATGTCCTTTCCTGTGTAAATGATGCACGTGCAAAACATTGGGTGTAAGATGCAGTGTCAGGATTTCTTCTGCGTCTTCATCGTCTATGCTATTAGAGACAGTTCCAAATGTAATAAAAAATACATAAATAAAAAATAAAACCATCCATTTACCATCCGTTCTCTGCCATCATAAAAAAATTATTTATTTTGCCCGTGATAATGTGTGCGGTCACAAGTATTCTGTTGAAAAATATCAATTTTAAACCTCCAACCACATCTCTATCTGTACTGCAGGCTTATCAGCAGATGCTAGTGGGAAAAATGCATTTCCACAAAAGCTTATGAGCTGAGGGGGAAGGAGAGGTGTCAGTGGAGAAAAAAAGGAAGGGCAGAAAATGAGAGAGATAGAGAGGTCAAAGGTTAAAGGGCTTCAAAAAGGGAAAAAGGGCTTTCTTCCTTTGTGCTTCCTTCATGAAAGCAGAATGTGCATCTGATAAATGGAAAGGTGAGAAAAAGGCCTTGACAGTTTGCTCTGTGGCTCTCTTTTTCCAATGCTGACAGTTGGAGCTCCTCCAACAGTGAGGCCTTCCCTCGTTAATTACGAGTGGGACAGCGACCTGTGCCATACTTAATGCATATTGACTCTCCCCTAATGAAGCGACTCAAATGGATGGAATGGGAAGAAATTCTCGCCATGCATCTTAATGACGGATTCCCTGTGTATCTGCCTCGCTCGTTCTCTTTCTTTGACGCCCACGCTACATACTGTATGGCATACGGCAACGCTCACGTCCGGATGCGTGTTCATTACCGGGGGGAACTGTGGGCTGTGGGAGTCACGCAGGGTGCTTTGTCTCTTTAATGTTTCACGCACGTACCAGCATGCTGTGATCTTACGGCGATGTGCACATCAGCACTTGTCAGTTTGGAGATTAGATCACCGAGGACTAGTTTTATTTCGACAGTTGCAGCAGCTGCCACATACACATATGAATGTCCTGTTGATTGTTGTGGTAACCATAAGGTTGAAGTTCAAATCCCAAATCTTGAATTAAAGTTGTTATTTTTATACTAGACTTATGCACATTTAGACCCCAAGTGGATGCCCTTTTTTGCCCCATGTTGTAACTATTGATTTCGATGACACACATGTGACCTGTAATATGTCTCAGGCATGTGAGATTTAACAAGGTTGTCACTGTTAGTGTTTGTTATAACCTCAAGATTTAAGGCTAGTTCAGCACTCTATGTTCCAAAGTTCCCTGCTAAAGATGATGAAGTGAATCATGCCTCTCTTAATCCAAGATTCTTTATTTCTCACACATGTAGGTAGTACAACATATTGAGATATACATTGGTTCATTCCTACAAATGTGTACGTTTTAATAAAAGTTAAACAAATAGATCAGATGATCAGTTAAGAGAAAGGGAAACACAGGATATACAGAAGCTCATGCTTATAAAATTGTGAACAATTTCTGTATAAAGAGGATAATAATATATCAATGATATAAACGTCTCTCTTTCTCCTTCTCTCCGGAATACACATACACACAATCTTACTCACTCTTTAGATCTGATTAACAATGTGTGACACAGTCCTTTCCAACCCCCACTGACTTCTGACCATGTGACACCCAAAAACCAATGAGAAGAGAGATAGAAAGAGACAGTCGTAATCAGAGAGAGGGATACTCCAGCCATGGCAGCCCTGCAGGCCCTGTCTGACCCCCTCAGGTCTCTCTTATCAGGCCGAACAGCAGTGGGATTAAAACAAGAGCCTAGAGAGTCAGCAGAGGGGGTTGGGTTTACACACTGCAGGTGACCTTGGGCCAGTGCCGGACCAGGCCCTTTTTTCCCCTCGATTCAAAGCCTCTTCCATATTATGGCTTGCTAAATGCATTAGCTGCCTTGGAGGAAAGCTGGTGTAATGAGAATAATAATAATTACATCCAGCAGTTCCAGTAATTTCCATCATGCACTCTGCCTAATGGTCCGCCGTGTTAAATGCTGTGTGGTGATGAGCACCCCAAGCATGACGCGGTAGTCGAGGGGAGTTAATGTTCTTTGTTAACTCTTTGAGGCAAAGTTGGTCCAACGTGTGCTGGTGATAAACGGGAGATTCTCAGTATGAGAATATGGGTCATAATGATTGATTCTGTCTACATGTCTGTGCTCACGGCAGGCTTCAAACTGAGGAAGAGAAAAATTCTGAATGAGCCCACCGGCGGAACGGGAAACTGTCCTCACTTGACGGAGGCTATACCGTGTGAAGAGCCCAGCTGTTACGACTGGCTGCTGGTGAAACTGGAAGAGTGTGTTCCAGACAACGACAAAGACTGCGGACCCGGGACTCAGAACCCTCAAGTGCAGTGCGTCAACAGCGACGGTAAGAGGGACCCCGCATGTAAAAGTGTGAGGAAAAAGACATTTAATTGAAAGTATGGCTTCTGGGCTTCATAAATATAGCTAGTGTTTGGGGCAAATAAAGTCTATAGAAATTCATCGTGCTAATTAAAAATCCCCAGTAGACCTTCTGGTTTGTTCGGTGCAGGGGTTCTAGATGGCTGTGGGTGAAATGCAATGACAAATCCAGATTGCTCCAGTGCTTTTGTAGCTGAACCTTCCTCTTTTGGACTCAGTCCATAGGGTTTCTGTTCTGGACTGCTGCCCAATGAGGTAATTGCTGTTTTTATAGTGCTTGCTGGTAGTAACTTTCCATTGTTCGAGTGGCCAAAGGCTGGATTCGGAGAGCTGTTGGTGGCTTTTTTCTCCTCTAAACCCTAAGCCTCATGTGCTATTGTAGCCTGCTTTCAAACTTGCCCACAGGCTCAGCTCTGTTGACTAGCGCTCGGTCATTACTGGGCTGGCTGAGTACGATCTCGAGCGGGTGAGCTACATTGGCACCGTCTGTAAGATCAGACAAACACATGCCTTACCTGGGGACAAACATACGCCTCTAACTGTGACAAATAGCTTACAGCACAGTCATCCATGAACCAGAAGACAGTAGCCTGCATATGGTGGACTCACACAGAACACTGAGGTGTAGGTATTGCGACCCCTTTAACCCTTAAACAAACGCTCGTTTACACACACTGCCCACGGTAGGACGAACATAGCTACCGACATTAATATTATAATAGCATGTTGGGCGGAGGATTCTAAAGGTGTTTAGTGACGGATTTCTCAGCAACGTACAAATTTAATAATGTGTGTACAACTGCTCCTGTCTCTGATAACGGCAAGGCTAAAAACTGGTCCTCGCTAATGAGTCTCGAGCTGCGCTTTGCCTTTTTCTCTGTGCTCAGCGGCAGACACGTTTTAAGTGCATCTCTGGGAAGTCACGCACCCAGACATGTTGCACTAATGCATTTTTAATGGGATTTTGTGGATGAATGTTTTGGTTGACTTGATGAAGGGCCAGTGGGAGGGATGGGAGGAAATTTACTGTAGTTTAATTGCAATTCTAATTCATTCAATCTAATTAATTTCATATAACAGTGAGAATGGAGCATAGCTGATTGAATATTTCCACAATGACAGAAATTAATTCTGAAAGACTGAATGGGGAAGATATAAATGTTTTGTAGCTGAATAGATTGATTCAACACAATTTATCAAAAAAAGAATTAACATTAAATTATGATGAATTTAAAGAGGGGTGAGGGGGAATAATTAGCACTCTGTTAGAACGAAGATGCACGTTCCGTACGCGCCCAGCCTCGTCTGTTGACTTTGTGAGCAAAAATTTGCAGGGACACTGGGTTTTGTGGTCTGTTTGAGATTGGGGTGCATTCATAAATGAATTATAAGCATGCACATTGTAATTGTATTTCTCATCTGTGGATTTCACTCCTTCTTTAAGTGAATTTTGGTGTATGGACATGGCAATTACCAGGAAATCCGACCTCAGCATCCACACAGCTAATGAGCACCCAGGGGAGGGCGGGAGAGAGGGGGAGGGAGGGATGGGGAGAAGGGAAAGAGAAAAAAAAGAGAAAGAGAGAGCGAGTGTGCTGTGTATGCGACTCAATCAGTGTTGTTAAGTCTCATAATCACTGTCCCCATTTCACACAAGCTGAATGATTCCTACCACCTGGGCTTCAGCTGTCACCGCAGTGATGACTTCCCCCAGCATTACGCTCCTGGAAACTGCATCATTTTTTATCCCTTTACCCTTCTGCTCATCTCTCTCTATTATAGTGACTTAGCTTTCATATAGGGCTGCAGATTTTACTATGGACACTATTAAAATAGTGACCACTGAACATGATATAGACAAGTATCCTGTTAGACTGTAAAAAAAATGACCACATGCTTCTATGAATGTATTTCATTAGAACAGGTATATAAAATAGGCTTTCGCTAGACTGTCCAAAAGAATGAACACTGTCCAATGACAGAAATCCAAATGGAACTATTCTTAGGTGTTTAGTATATTAGATATACTTTGATAATGATTGTAGAAAATTGCATTCTTTGTGTACTTGTGTACTCTATAAATTTTAAATCTTCTGAGAACTTTTTGATGTAACAGCTCAGAGAGCAACTTAATTTAGTGTTATGATGTTATGACTCAAAGTTAACAAGGCCTACAAAGGGACAAAATGTATCTACTAATCTATGCCATTAAGCTCAGAAGTTTTTAGTGGCAGTGCAGCCTAATCTTTCTTTTGAAACATCCTGTGTTTGTGTTATCATTTGAGGTCATCAAGTGTTCTAAAAAGCTGAATTTGTGCTAATCCTACTTTTTGAATGAGCTTTTTGCCCTGTTCTAGTGACGATGAAATAAAAGAGCTGGTGTTGAACAAAGTGTTGATTTTTCATTCATCACCAGCTCAAGAATAACTTTTTAATGGCAGTCATCTTGTATTTTGAACTCTTGGTCATCTTCAAACCAGTAGTGACCAATTATTGTCCAAATTTT
The DNA here is from genome assembly GCA_032718565.1 of Distichodus sexfasciatus. NCBI lineage: Eukaryota > Metazoa > Chordata > Actinopteri > Characiformes > Distichodontidae > Distichodus > Distichodus sexfasciatus. The sequence continues at coordinate 4,356,860 of JAVGVS010000010.1, read as the reverse complement.
CAAAATCTATGCTGGCTTGTACTACTGTTATCAGCAACGAAGGCCTATCTAAAGTAGAGTTAAATGTATTTTCTGTTCATTGAAGGCTAGAGTTATATGGAAATACCATCTTCAGTTGTGTTGTCTTTTGCTCTTCCATGATCCTTTTCCATTGCTCTCATCTTGCTGATGTGTACCAGACAGGTTAAGTCCAGGTTGCCTGTTTCGGTGAGATATAATATGATTTCTTCAAGGTCACCTCCCTCTTTGTTCCCTTCATAGCCAATGAAGCAGTAAACATGTTCTCTCTGCAGTGTGGAATCTGTCTTACAAATAAAATTAAAGCCCTGCGCCCATCCATGCCAGCTAGAGTTTAGACGACGCCTCCTTCCCTAGATTAGTTTAGGAAGAGTAGTGAGCAGACACCTCAGATGTGACAGGACCCAGAAGAGAAAACGCCAGATGCTGTCTGGTGCTTTTCCAAGGCAAGACATGAACAGATATGGACGGACACACACACACACACACTCATACACATACACATAGTAATGTCTTGCTACCTTTGTGGGAATCTTTCATCGACATCCATAAAAACTATGACTTTATAATACTACACCTAACCCTAATCTAAATCTTTAGTATACAAAAGCAAATTGGGGCAGTTGGTGGCGTAACGGTAGGGTGTTTGCCCCGTGATCTGAAGGTCGCAGGTTTGAATCCAGCACTGGTAAAGTTACCACTGAGGTACTCATGAGCAAGGTACCGTCTCCAAACACTGCTCCCCGGGCGCTGCCCATGTCAGCTGCCCACTGCTCCTTCACGGATGGGTTCAATGCAGAGGACACATTTCGTTGTGGTGCACTGTGTGCTGTGCTGTGGTGTGTTCACAATGACAAATAATCACTCACTTCACTAATCACTCACTTCAAATGCTCTGTCTCAGTTTTCTCTCTCAAATGAATGTGGGAACGTCTCAATTAAAACATTTTGTTCCTTTTCTTGCAAACATACAGCCCACTATACAACACACTGTAATACACTGACACCTTTCTGTCTGAAACATTATTATTTAGCAGTTTCATCTACAGTAGGATTTCAGACAACATAGTCCAGCCTTCACTCCCCATGTGCACTGGTGAGTTTCAGTTAAAAGTGAGTGGCTATTTGTCAATGTGAACACAGCACACTACAGCACAGAGTGTACCACAACGGAACAGTGGGCAGCTGATGGGAGCAGTGCTTGGGGACGGTACTTTGCTCAAGAGTACCTCAGTGGTACCTTTACCTGTCCGGGATTCGAACCAGTGACCAGCTGCCCCACACCAGCGGTGAACTCCCTAACCCTTACGCAGCCAACTGCCCCATGAGCCTATGACCCTGTCACCAGTTCACCGGTTTTTCTTCCTTGGACCAATTTTTGTAGTTTCTGACTATTGCAAACTGGGAACATCTCACAAGAGCTGCAGTTTTGGAGATGCTATAAACCACTCTGATCCACTCATCTAGTCATTCTAGATTCGGTACTCATTTTCACTGGAAACAAGTGCAGTACTTCACCTGTCAGTAGTCATAAAGTTATGAGTAATCAGTCTATAAAGAGCCTAAATTAAACTGATATTTGCCTATAGAAACATGTTTTACATGTATCAGACGTCAGCTTGTCGTGATTTTCTCATAAAGATCTGAGGTTGAATCATTTATTTACCAAAAGACAGTTCTGCTTTGGTCTCTGGAAGAAGCTGACAAAAAAGAGCAAAGAAACTAGCCCAAAAGGAAATCATCAATGTCAAACAAGAGACGTAATGATTTTTTTCCGACATGGAAGGCTTCCACTTGGATGTGTATTCGTGTCAGGATTGTGAGGAAGGCTAACTGCCCCCTGCTCTGTGTTCCTATGCCCTCCCTCCTCTCCCCCGAGTCTCCCCTCCCTCCTGGCCTTTTATCGATCCCTGTTGTCTGCAGCTGATGAGAATGGATCTCTGGTGTCCCACTGGGTCCTGGTATGTCATCTGACTCAGTAACTCCTCTGTCACTTTGGGCTTTTTTAGCGATCCAGGCCGGCCACAGCAGGATGAGGCGTCACTAATCAATACGCTGCCACTCGCAGAACCACAGCGGGGTTTCTTCCCCAAATATGGTCCTTGAGATGACCTCTGACCACCCGCTGCTTTATTTTTCACAACTCGAATGACGGCTGCTTTTTTTTACAGTTGGAGGATTTCAGTTTTCACCTTGTTATTAATCCTGGAGATGGAAAAAAAAATCTATTAGCTCTGGCAAAGATTTTATTAGTGGACTGAAACAGACCGTGTCACAAGCCAGGTGCATGTCCTTCATTTTCTGCCACTAAATGGAAATAATGTCTTGTTATGTCGTTCATCACTAACGCAGCCTGCTGCTGAGATATGATGGGCACTTAAGTTTCTCTGAAAACGCACTCGCCCTGACTCGAGTATGAGTTGCTTCATTCATGTTTTCAAACAGCTTGGGATCTTGGGATTGCTGGTGTGCACATCTGTCACATTCTGTTGGCATGAATCCAAGATGAAGAACGAGTTGATGTGGAATTAATGCAGGCTAGAAACTAGTGAACTGCCGCTGAACCTGCACCACCGTACTTCTGGACTTTTCCACTGCATTAGCCCACATAGTGAGAAATTTTATGCAAAAGAGATGTATGCACGGGGCGGCTGGATGCTGCTGGCGTACTTTGGGTCTCATGAATATGTAGATTTTATGTAAGAACGCCAATATACATACATATGAGGTGTTCTTATGTTGAAAGCTGGTTAATAAGAGAATTTTGCGAGAGTTTCTGCAAACAATAAGTGGTACTGGGAGAACAGTGAACCTGTTTCAATGTTTAATCATGAGTAAAATAAAAAATCTAATACATAAAAAAGATACACAAATCATAAATGCAATAGATATTAAGTTTATTCACAAAACATTTCTAATATATAATACCATTATAGGACACAATAATATCTTTCTGAAATGTTCTTAAAAATGGCAGTAGTATTTTTCTGAATATATTTCCATGCTTCATGCAGCCTCTTATTTTGTGTTTGTTTTGTTCAGGTGAGTTTGTGGACCGACAAATGTGCCGTGATGCCATCCTCCCCATGCCCGTGCTGTGTGAGGTGCCCTGCCCAAAGGACTGTGTGTTGAGCCCATGGACGTCCTGGTCCCTGTGCTCCCACACCTGTTCGGGGAAAAATACAGAGGGCAAGCAGACCAGAGCCCGCTCCATACTGGCCTACAGTGCTGGAGAAGGTAGGATTTTTTTTGTCATTCATCCTTTACTCATCTGTCTTTATTTTTTCTCTTGCTTTAACCCTGTTCAGTTCCTCTTACCCCTACCAACCTCTTTCTTCATTCTTGCTTTGATCTGCATTTGATGTAACGTCTTTCACAGCGTCTGCAAAAGTTGACAGTGATGGAGGGTAAGGAATGATGTTATACCATAGGAGCAATACAGTTGCAGTGAAAAGGCCTTTCTCAGGTTCCCAAGATCCCTTTTCATTTTGATTAGTGCTGTGGTACTCGAAACCGGTCTTGGTCTTGAGACCAGTTTTTAAAAGTCTCGGTCTAGTCTCGGACTCCTCTGTATTTTTACTCAGTCTTGTCATGAACTCGGACAAAGAGGACTCGGGATTTTACTTCAAAACCAACCGAGACGACAGCTCAAAAAATATTATTATTAAAACTCTTTACGACTGACACAAGCATTTCTGTTGCTCATTAATTAGTGTTTTAATAACTCAGAATCCCTTTAACTTACAGTACAGAAACCACACACACACACACGCCCATCATAAGAAGCACAAGACTTACTGCACATTATATTCATTTCTCTGTATGTGAAACTATTTCTCAGTAATTCCGTGCACAAAAACTGAAGTAATTGCATAAAAAGGCATTAATTACTTATTTGTTATGTAAAAACATACATTAGCGCTCACAACTCTCATATGGAACGCCATCATGTGCAAAAATGTAGATCTCTTCCAGTAAGGCCAAAATCAGCTCATTTTATAGGCCAAAATGAGTCCGAATTGACTCAAAATTACCCAAAACTTTAGTATTTCATTTTCAATTGATCAGAAAATATTAGAGAGTAATCAATAGGGAAAAATAAATATAGAATAATGTATTATTTGTTATCAAATTGGCTGTGTTCCACGTATTTGTCATGTGGTGTAAAACGTGCACTGGTCAGATCTCGATCTCGTCTCGGTCTCAACCCTTCAGGGTCTTGTTCTTGTCTCAGTCTTGACACATTCTGGTCTTGGTCTCGTATTGGTCTCAGTTTAGGTGGTCTTGTCCCCAACTCTAATTTTTTTGGTACCTGCAACATTACTCTCGATTGAGCCACAGACCCTTAGCTGTTTCACTCTAAGTAGATTTCTAGACAGGATGGTGTTGCTTATCTAACAGCATTTCTTGCCCCTGCTCTGCTTGTTCAGCACTTTCAGTGACTTTACAGTTTCAGAGACATCTAGACACCTTGTCCAGCAGAGATAATATGCCTCACAGAGCGTTAAGTGATTCAAACTTCAGGTGAGCTGCGCTAGCAGGATGACTGTCTGATATGTAATGTATAAAATGGTTAAGTGAGTGAGTGTGGGTGAAACATCGTTCCTCCAAACTGCCACTTACCAGCCAGGCTTCCATTTCTGGAAATGTACTATTTGAAAGAGCAGTGCCATGCCTTGATGTCTAAGAGCCAATCAACCCGGCTTCGTTCTAGATCACGGCTATCGGGTTAAGTGTGATGTGTCTCTCCACAAGCCTATCTCTGTCTTCTCTACACCATTTCTGCTCAACCAGAACATGTCACAGTCTGAAGCAGCATGTTTAATACAGACGTAGAAGGGAAAGCTGCCTTATACATTATGGATTCATCACGGATGCGCGGCTCCACCTGCATCGGCAGAAAGCCCGCACAGACGAGATGAAAGCGGGCTCCGTTCTGCAACCCACGCCTGATTAGGCCTCAAATGATTTGGCAGACGGCGTCCAAAATGGATGACGGGTGTCCGATGGACCAGGTGTGACGGTGATTTCAACACCGACTTGCGTGGACGAGGTTTTGCCGACCATCTGGCAGTTCGGTGTGCTAGCTTTGAGTAAGGCTGAAGGCTGTCTTCATGTGGGTGTTTGGAAGATGGTTGACTAGAGGTGGACTTTTTAAAACTCATGAGCAGAGAAAAGCATGTGATGCTAAGCAGTGTGTAGGGTGCGCAAGTTGCATGCTGCAGAGCCAGTATTCAACTAGCACATCATCAGCTAATTGAGTTTAATTCCCATAGGCACCATGCTCTTCTTTCAGTCCTCTTGCAATAGAGATCTTGCATCACCAGAATCCTTGTGTGGATTGAACGAACTGTGTGGTTTTACATAGACTTGTACCTGGAACTTGCAGGAATCCCTTATATTGTCTACCAGACGAATTGTGCACACAGTCACACGGGTCCTACACATTTCTTAGTATCTGGAACTTGCAGTGACCTCTGAATCTTAATTGGTCATATAAATACTAAAGAAAGGGGTGCACGATAATATCGGATCCACATCGGAATCGGACAAAATTTGCTATTTTAAGGCATTTTCTTAAAATATATGCCTTTATTTTGTGCAACACTCGCAAGCAGAATCTCTTGTCTATACGCACTCAACTTAATTGCGTGTTTGCCTCACTTAGCGGATGTGAGCTCGCACATGGGCTGTGTCCTGAGCCGCGTACTGCCGCATTTAATAGTATAGTAGGTAAGACGCACTTATTATACATTTCTATGCGGTAGTATGCATCTCAGGAAATAGCCGGGGTTGTAGCTTAAAGGCTCTCTATGCAGTAGGTAGTGCACATGTAGTGTAACACCTGCCCTGTTTGACTTGGTACACCACGTAGGGCGAGAAGTGACTTTTTCTTCAAATGTGTGACTTGGTGCTGTGTTAGAAATGTCCGAGTTATGAACACTATTGTGGTGCCACAATTCTGAGCGTGCAGTTGAACTTTGGTGAGCAAAATATCTTGTCTTTACGTGCTCAACTCTGCCTACACACGTGCTCTACCTTAATCATTTATCGGCTTTGGCAGATATAAGCATGAAAATATGGGATATTGGCGTCGGCTAATAGTTCTCTTATCATGCATCCCTATACTAAAGTCTTTTGTTTTATTTATCTTTCCCCGGTAAAAAGACCCTTAATCACAATTAATAAGTGCAATTTTGTCGGTGCTCCTTAAGAGTCATACATCTCTAACAACCTCCTACAAGTTGTCTTTTAATGATCTCCACACGTCTAATGAGGGATGTGAAAACGGTCAATAACTTCTTTATAAACAACCTGTAAAAAGACATTATCCCATGCTGCTACAAAGCATAAGTCAATTATTCGTTATTTTCAGTCTGTTCTGAAGAAGTAGCACCTCTTAATGTTTGGCTCATCCATTTTTCCCACTTCAGCATCGATTGTGAAGTGGTCATTGCTGACTACAGAGATAATGGCTGATCGCTTGGTGGGGGTCTTTGACAGTGTGACTGCTAATGACAGACAGTAACAGTCGGGGGTCAACCATGAGCCACATGGGTCCCCCCTGTAGGTCATTTAATCTCTGCCTGGCTTCCTTGTGACCTTCTGAAAGGTGGACTAGTGTTTTTGTCTCAGTATTGTATGCTGTGAAGATATTGCATCTCAAAGGGAGCCAGAGGGAAAAAAAAACCTAATCCAACTTCATACCAATTAATTAACATGGTTAATATGCATGTACTACCAAAAAAAAACACTAAACACTGAGATTAGCTAATTTTTTTTTACAGAGTCATCAGAAAGTGGGGGAAAACATGCAGCACCATTCATTTGATGATAATTGGATAAAAACAGAAGGAACAGCTGCATTTTGGCATCTTTTTGAAAACTAAATGGTCTTTAGCAAAGGGATAATTCTGGGAACAAACACTGGGGGCATTGTAGGAGGGTTTAGTTGGCTAATCACCTTGCTGCTATTTTAACCCGATCTGGGCATAGCTCATTAGAATCATGTTCCCTCCAACCCACATTTACAAGTTAGATCTGGTGATGTCTGCACAGGAGGCTGTGAGTCATTTGACACGTTATCTCTCATCAGACTGACAGCTTTGTGTGATGGTAAAAAGTTAATGCAACCTTATGTTAGTGCATTTGTTTGCCAGCATTGTAATGGGTATAAAATTATTATTAGGTTCAATTTTTGCAGGGGCAGTTGGTAGCGTAACGGTACTGCGTTTGGAATGTGATTGTGATTGGAAGGTCGCCGATTTAAATTGCCAGACCGCTAAAGGTACCACTGAGGTACTGTCGCCAAGCACTGCTCCCCGGGGCACAGTCCATGTCAGCTGACCACTGCTTCTTCAAGGATGGGTTAAATGCAGAGGTCACATTTCCTTGTAGAGTACATAGTTTATAGCAAATCATAGCTTATAGAGGTGGAAAAATTCTGTTTTGCAAAATAAAGTAAAGCTTCTTCTTCTACCTCTGGTAAATTGAAGATTATTTAGCTGAGAAAATTGAATGATTTAATTACATTTCTGCCTTCTACCTCCAGCTTTCTGGATCTGCACTTACCATCCTTGCTAGTACATACATATATACATATATACTGGTGATAAAATCTGATGAAATAGTTTCACAATCCTGTGCTCTTCTCATCCCAGGAGGGGTCCAGTGCCCAAACGGCAGCGCCCTGCAGGAGGTTCGGAGCTGTAATGAACACCCCTGTACTGTGTACCACTGGCAGACTGGCCCCTGGGGCCCTTGTATAGAGGACACCTCCGTCCCCACAGCCAACGGCACCATTGGTCGAAGTGGAGCTGGAACCGGCGGCATCGAGCCCTCTTGCTCAGTGGGCATGCAGACCCGCAAGGTGATCTGTGTGCGGGTCAATGTTGGACAAGTGCCACCCAAGAAGTAAGAGCCAATTCATTTGTTGTTGCTTAATAACTTTATACGTGCTCATTTGAACAATTTTTGGATTAATGTATTCAGTTTTCAGATTGTTTTTATGAGGAATTATGATTTGATCTTCCCTCATGGATGCATTATTAAGAAGCTGATTGTTACTATGTGTCGTCATGCGCCGGAGTAAATGCATGAACTGGCCCTTTTATTTCAGATCTATCATGTTTAAATGAATACAGAATGAAAACTAACACTCCGTTATATAGCTCTAACAGTTATATAAACCCCTGGCTATTTAAACCTAGAGCGTCTGCGAGGATACAGTTGGATGTGGTACTTTCAGTACAGCACATGGAAAGGTGGAAAACATTCCGGACATTTGGACCATTTAAAAAAATATTGAGTTTCAATCAGAATAGTCTGGACTGTCATGTCCAGGACTGCCTGTTTTCAGTGAATTGGCCAGTTGTCTAAATTAATTACAAATTAATTCATTACTTGAGTCAGTAATGTGCTAGTGAATGCCAATGACACTTATTACAGTTTACTCATGACTATATTGGTTGTGCTTCAGTGTGTTGTGGTGCATTCATTGGTAGTAAATACATTAACTCATCCTGATTAATCATGAATTAATTCAAAAATTAATATTACAACAATTAATATCACAATCATTTGGACTTTGTTATTCTGGTCTGTGTCTTATGCTTGTCTTCTTGTCTGGTGGAACACACAATGGTCTCAACTGTTTTTTTCTCTCAGATAACGGAAGCACTCAATTTCCCCATTTTACAGTATGCAGGTGTTTATTAGCAGGCCGAAACAGTAGGAGGAGGAGGAGGAGAAAGAGGAGCTCCCAGTCTTTTTTTCTTATATTTAAGCATCCGGGTCTGGTCTTTCCCTGGAGCTGTCTGCTGGGAAACGGAATTATCTATTTATTTATTCAGCTTAATAGCGGAATGATTATGTCAGTGGCTGTGGAACAGTGAGCAACGCGCTGACCCCATGCTGACTATGGAAATTAGACCCACTTCTTTCTTCCCGGGGTTATTCTCATTCTAGGCTTTACCTGCTTCTCTCTCTCTCTCTCTCCCTCAAGCCTCCCACTCTTCCTCTACCTTTTTTCTTTCATTTTTTGCTGCATAATTACACACACACCCACACAGATCGAGCTGAAGACATTAATTATGACATTATATTACATTGTATTACATTTAATTCCCATAAATGTCTGAGTGGGTGAAGAATACCTACATTGAAGACTCAATAATCTAACAGTACACACTGTGAGTGATAAGGTCTGTGGATATGCTATGCAGAATGCAGACAAGAATCAGCTGTATAATGGATTGTGTGCGTGTGTGTGTGTAGGTGTCCAGAAAGCCTTCGCCCAGAGACAGTAAGGCCATGTCTCCTGCCCTGCAAGAGAGACTGCATAGTGACTCCGTACAGTGACTGGACACCTTGTCCCTCAACTTGCCAAGCAGGTACCAGCTGAAATTCTCCACAATATTTCTGCTCAGATTATCTCACCAATCTCATTTCAGCTCTGAATACACAGCAAAAGGTCAAAAGCCTCTGCCAAATACCATGGCCCTTTAGGTTCAAAAATATACTGAATTCCCAAAGTATTTAGTGAAATTCTGCTGCTACAAAACTCCTGATTCAACTCATCTACCAGGTGTGATCAAGGCCTAATTAACAAACTTTTAAATGTGTTTTTTAAAAGTCCTAAATGTGCTGTGCAGGCAAAATCCATCAGTAGGGTATGAGAATGTTTTTATCTTAGTTGTGCACATCTTTTCATTGCATTTTGTGCATACACAGAGATAACAGATGCCATCAAAGTAGCAGTTATATAGTTACGTGGTGAAATGACGGTATAAACAACAATCAGTCGGGACGCAGAAAACATTTTAATAAGCAAATTAATAATTATCACATGCAAAGCATCAAGTTGTTTCTACAGTGACAGTCTATCTCTTCTATAAAAATAAATTGTTCCCTGGCAACCCTGATTATGTGAGGCACTAGAATAAATGCTCTAATAAGGGAAGTAGAGGGTGATTTCGTTGTAATTTGCCGTGTGAAGCAAGCTGCTGCAGGAGTCCGGATGCTTGTTAACACAGTTATTTGGTGTGATCCTCGTTCTCAAGAGTGATCTGTATAAAATATTGACACGGTGCTTTTCAAGAAACATCTGCAGAAGTCAGCCTTTAAAGTCGACATGCAAACCTCCTCTTTCTCACTCACACCCGTTTCCTGTTGAGGTTACCTTTCAAGTTAGGCAGATGAAAATATTTGAAGTGTTTAGATTTGTCTTTATACTAGGTGATGTTGAGATATATGTTGACAATATTTATCATCTCTGTTATTGATTTGAGACAACAGTTTTTGAGCATCTGTTACTTATTATGTACTGTTACTATTACGTAGATGCAACATATCAAAAGAAAACCCCAACCATTTCAAACTTGTGGGCATATAATTTCATTTCTTGGACACGCATTTCCTTTTGTCAATCATACCTTCACACAAAACTATAAGCATAAAAAATATAGTAAATAAAAAAATCTGAACCCCTCCTCCTTTCTTGATTTAACCATTTGGAGACATTCATCTTCCTCTCATTTTTCCTCAAGGGGAAGTTGCCAAAAAGAAACAGTCCAGAAAACGCATCATCATTCAGCTGCCAGCCAATGGAGGTCAGGAGTGTCCAGAAGTGCTTTTCCAAGAGAAGGATTGTGAGTCGCCATCTGTCTGCCCAGGCTACAGGTGAGCACATCGCCGAACCAGAGACTGGTAAATGAGTTTAATCTGTTGTCATCTGATTTGCAGCATTCACTCTGTTCCTGTTAAAGGTGGAAGACACATAAATGGCGGCGGTGTCAGCTGGTTCCGTGGTCCATTCGGCAGGACAGTCCTGGGGCTCAGGAGACCTGTGGGCCAGGACTGCAAGCTAGAGGTACGAAGGACCGGTTGTACTATCGGTAGACTTGGGATGTCTGTGTTGTGTGACCCATCCTGTAGTGTGAACAAGGCATTAAGGATGTATTTAAATTTCTTTTCTTTAAAATAATCCTCTTGTATGTTTTATATTATTATATATACTTATGTTACATAGATTAATATATATACTAATTATATATACTACACTTAATTTAAAATACATTCTGTTAAATGGGGGAAAGCATTTTTTTAACAAAACCTTTCAAAATAATACATTTTAGAACTGCAATCGCAATACTGCAATACTGCAATACTGTGAAACTGTATTTTACTTAAGGTTATTTATTATACAGTCTGAATTTCATGCTGTCCTATGCCTATTCTGGGAGCTATAGCAGCTTTTGTAGTGTTTATAAAGACATAGAGGCACAGAGGAGAAATGATGTAATCCTCATGCTGCATAAATTTGTTACTTGCAAGTTCGGTGTGTGTTTACCAGCCTACTCTGCTCCCTAAAGACCTTTTCCACGTTACTGTCATAGACTGAATATCTGTTATATCAAGCCAGCTAACATACTAGCTTAAACTATGTTTAAAATACTTAAAGACCAGTATCAAAACTGTAATAACTAGAAATGGACCAGCTTTTTAGCTTGGTATCCAGTTGGTGCTTTTTCAGTGAGGTGGAAACATCACTAAAGCAGCCTAAGACCTAATCAGACAAGTCTGGATGCTGAGAAAGTGCAAAAAATCCTCAACACCCACGACCACGAGAAGCTACAGATTTGAACAGCTTGTGAGATGCTCTTAAGAGTGTCTGTGTGTTTAGGTGTGTTTTGTATTTGTGTAAATGAGCTTATGCCTGTGAGGATGTGTGTGGGATGCGAGTTGATTTGATCGCCATCTCTTTCCACTTCTGACGGTGTTGGAGAGAGGGAGTGTTACTTCGCATCAAAGCAGTACCTTGGGCTCTTTTGCATGCAACATTAATCTGTGTGTAAATGTTATGAGATCTAAAGGAAGACGCATTGCAGGAGGTTGAGGTGCTTCTTAGAAGCAGTCAAAAGCTCAGCTCAAGGCTCTGGCCCTCACCGATAAACTCCCACCAAGGTTCAAACCCAAACTCAATCACCATACGCTAGCTCAACAGGATCTCAGAGCATTCTGGCTCGGCGAGAGAACGTATGTCAAACCCACATGTTAGCACTGAGGATAACAGATTTCCTCTGATAAAACAGATATTCACATAGATTCGTTTTCACTAGACGAGACTGGAGATTTACGCAACTCTGTGGCTAATTGTGTTCAATATGAAAAAACAGCAAATATGCAAGGTTAGAAAAGCTGAAATCAAAGTAACAGCGTTAAGCAAGTTCCCCTTGCTGCAGCTTAGAGCAGATGAGGGAAAGGTCTTATGCATAATTCAATTAATTACAAAAGTACTAAGAGCTAAAGTGCTTGTTAGAGACAATAAAGGAGCCAAACAGGGCATAAGTGAAAACAGCACATTGCGGCACTAATATACGGAAAGCATTAGACAAGAAGCTGAAGTTTAAGAGGCACGTTGTTCTGTGCCTTGCTCTCAGACTTCTATTAACAGTATGAAGACAGCAGGCATTATGTACTGCAGCTCAGACCATAAGACGGCCATCTCTTAGCAGTTCTTCTTGCGTTAGGGCTCATTACCTGTAATAGTATCCTGCTAAACACAGACAGTGCTGGAGAGGCAATATAATCCAAGCCCTTTTACCCTCTCTAAGTTCAGCATCATGTCTGGATCCGTTCAGCTACAGCAGTCAATAAACATTATGCCCTCATAATAATCTATCACTGGGTGCTTATTCTTGCTCAGTGTGTATAGGCAACGTGAAAGTGTTTTTATTTTTCTAGTATAATACTAAATTCAAGGAGAAATAGGTTTACAGGCTTGCATAAACTAGTGATGGGAAGTTCGGATCATTTTACCGACTCGGACCTTTGAGTCTCGTTCAGCAAAATGAACAAATCTTTTTTCGAGTCATTTCGCTCATTTTAGCAAAATATAATTAAAATGTTACCTGTTACCTCCCTAACACATCTACTGCTTACACAAACGTTGATCACACTACAAACAAGACAAAACCATAATGCTATAAGAAACAGAAAATATTAATTCATTGTTTACCTGGGTCTTTAGTCTATGATTCGCTCACCTCGCCTCTTATCTGACAAGTTTTCGGATTTGCGTCGTTCGTTCATCACGTGACAGCCCAATTAGCTAACCAACGCAGTCTGAGCCGGAAACAGAATTGATTAGTTCATCTCTCGAGTCTTCGGGTTTGAGTCGTTCGTTCATCACGTGACAGCTCCATAAGCTTAACCTATGCAGTCTGAGCCGGAAACAGAATTGATTAGTTCATCTCTCGAGTCTTTCGAGTCGTTCGGTCTTTTGTTACGTGACCACTTACCGGCTCAGTACTACTCGAAACCCGAAGACTCGAAACAGGTGAATCAATAATTCCTATACAGAAACTATAGGAAGTTGCGCAAATGCGCATGCGCGACTGAACGAATCACTCCCACGAGACGACTCGTTCTTCCTGAGTCACATTAAAGATTCGTTCAAAATGAACGAATCGTTCAAGAACGACCCATCACTAGCATAAACTAGCATGAATACTAAACCTGAATATTGCATATTTGACGCTGAAGAAGAGATTCAAAAATGCAGAATCGTCTTAAAGTGTGTCCATGTGGACCAGCATCTCCAGCATAAATATTGACCTGAATGTTGCTTGTTTGAATATTGCTAGTAAAAGATTAAGTATGTGAAATAATCTTAAATTGTGTCTATATGAACTAAAACTATTTTGTAACTTTATCCATCTAGCGGTTTAGTTTGCTATTTTTCTCTCTTTTTAGTCCTAGGAAGATTCTCGACTGCAGATCAAGCGGTTGTGAATTTAAATCTGGCTTACTCCTAGATTAGCTTTGGTTAGCTAACAACCCTTACCCCTAAGGCCTGGGAAATACTTGCTGTTTGACAAAACATACGCGTACACAACGAGCTGTGTCATGAAGGAACACTTGCTACGGAACTTCTTGTGTTTACTCATGAAACTGGAGGTCTCCATTTGGGGGTGGAGTACATAAATCAGACCTAAAATTTTTAAGAAAGACGGTCATTGTATTACATACTCATTGTATACCTGTGACCTCCCATCAACATGATTGCATGACTGCGTCTAGCGTCATTGCATCTTGCACATACATCGCAAATTTGTTGTCAACATGCACGACTGATGCACTAAATGAACACAGAATATGCATGGTAGCCATGATGCGGAAGCATCGTCAACAGCAGATATATTCCAATTCAAGTTGCTCCACTGAGAAGTTTCCTATAATTAGGAAATGAATATGAGCATCTGATAAATGCTGTAAACGTAAATGTAATTGTCTTCCTCCCTAAAGCGGTGTCCTGTAGGAAGCAAGATGGTGGCCAATCCGACATCGGGGTCTGTCTGAAGCTGGCTGGCCCCATGCCCTCCCTCACCCAGGCCTGCCAGCTCCCATGTCAGGATGACTGCCAGCTGACCAGCTGGTCCAAGTTTTCATCGTGTGCAGCCGACTGCGTTGGCGTTCGAACCCGGAGGAGGGCACTCGTGGGTGAGCAACACAGATTTCATAGCCCTTTTTGCACACAAATGTAAGTCATATTCCTCACCGGGTCTTTCTAATACTCATTTGGACAGCTCTGTGTGTTTGCAAAGCTTCATTTCAAATTCACTGCCAGTCATTTGATGGTAGATTTTTCTTCTTTTGATGTTCTGTCTTGGTTGTGTTATGGCTCCATGGAAAGGTCTTAAGTTCTCTTCGTGTTGTTCAAGTATGTTAGTGTTTCTGCATTCTTCTGCAACTTCACTATTTCTCAGTTTTCCCTCTGTTTCCTGTGCACATGTATTATGTATGTGTGTGTGAGTGTGTGCATTGTGTAGGCATTGTTGTGTAGTATACAAGGACTTAATGAAGCCCATTAGCCAATGTGTGTGATAAATCTCTGAAAGTAGCTTATCATTTGTAACAAATGTCACTACTTGCCTATTTAAAGTGCTTACTGCATAGCTAAGAGACACTAATTGTGTACCAGTCGTAACTCCTTTAAGGGATGTCCTTGAATCATCCAACTTTGCAATGGGATTACTCAGGATTAGACCTCTATGCCTTTGGTTTATGTTGGATAAATCTATTTGCTCAACAGGCAGCAGATCTGACCGATTCTGTTTGCAGAAGAGTGAAAGTCCAGTAACTAAACCAAAAAGAGCAAACCATTTTCATTTGCATTTGAATACAGTCCATGAATGATGCATCTTCTTGAGCCTCTTTAAATATCTTCTAAACCCAGCAATGGCATATCTCCAAGACATTTTATCTGTCTTAATGTTCTAAGGTAAAAGCAAAAAACGAGACCATTGCAAGAACACACAGATGTACCCGCTGAGCGAGACGCAGTACTGCCCCTGCAATAAGTACAATGCCCAGCCTGTTGGAAATTGGTCAGACTGCATCCTGCCTGAGGGAGGACGCTTGGAGGGCCTCCAGGGAATGAAGGTGCAGGGCGACATTAAGGAGTGTGGACAGGGCTACCGCTACCAGGCCATGGTGTGCTACGACCAGGACAACCGACTCGTGGAGACCTTGCGGTGCAACAGTCACGGTAAGAAATGAGAGCGGTGTTTGGTAAATGTACATGGTAACCCACTGTTATTTCCCTTACAGTATATACAGTATTTTATCAGCACAGTAAAATACTGTACTTTTTAAAGGAAGTTTGTAAATCTTCAGCAAATACTGTACACTTAAAGCATTCTGGGTGTCTTTCTGAATCTGTATTGAGCTTAGTCACATGAAAATAGGCTGAAAGATGTAGATAACAACTTATTGGAAGGAAGTAAATTGCTTTCTAAACTGTATTTGAAAAGCAACAAATGTTTTAATACGAAGTCATGCAAAAAGAAATATTTGCAGGAGACAACATATCACAATACTTTCAAAAATGCAGCATCATTGTAAATGTCAAAAACTATTTTGTGTTTTGTGATAGCAGTATTGTACTGTAAATATCAAACACAATTAACTTGTAAAAATACAGAAAATGCAGTGTAGAAATGTGGCCATGAATTGTAGATTGAAAGCAGGAAATATACTGTAGTTGATCATTAAATGTTATCTGGTTATCTCAACACCAACCACCCAAAAAGGGGATGGTAGTTTTAGAAAGCATTGTTACCTGCAGGTAATACGATATTGCGAGGCCATTTTTATTCTCTTTGATCAGATTACTGCTATTGGTCAATCTCAACAGGAGACAGGAAGGCACTTGCCTCATTGCGGGTGCTTAGTGTCTACTGATGGGAAATTCAATAGAAGCGAATCAATGTGGAAAGCAAGAACCTTGCCACACTACTCACAGCCTAAATCTGTCAAGGCGCCTCCAACCGAGCCAAATTAGCATTCCCACATATGCAAAACACAGAACGTGGAAAAGAGAATTGGGAATCAGTGTTTTTGGTATCGAGGATGATTCCGTTGAAATTCACACGGCTGCCTCAAAGGCTCAAAACGAATGACACACCAATCTCATGGATTTTTGGAGGGATGCCGGATCTCAGTGACGTTAAAGCTCCTCTCTTTATGACTCACAGTCAGTTTTGATTTCACTCCTCTCGTCTGGGTGCTGTAATCCCAGCACGAAGCCTGTAAGGGGCTCAGAGACTCACCATCCCAGGCTTGGAGCCGTGCTGACAGACACAGCTCTTCTTTTCCTCTCTCTCTCTCTCTCTCTGCATCTCTTGCTCCATCATCTGAGCTGCTCCAGCTAGCCCATCACTCTGTGCCTGAGACTGCAGCATTCATTATGTGAAGCACGGCTGCCACTGTGCTAGCTGGGCTGACATGCAGCCTGAGGCAGTTTGCAGGGGGTCGAGGTTGTGGGGTTTTCAAATCCATGATGGAGAGCCTTCAAATTGGCACTAATCTGTATTAGCTGACCTCCAAATTGTATATAAATCAGGTGGTAACATTGTTTTCTGAAAGAAACATGTTGCATTACATTTGTAAATCACATTATGGAGTGCATAGATATTCATGGACATACTCTGAACCACGTAGTAAGATTTTTATTCTTAACCTACTGCTACTTACAATGGAGTAATATCTCTTTAAGGCTGTGGTAATACCTAACTTTATAAAGCCAGTCTATGCACAACACAAAACCCTCAGAATTGAACATGGTCCATTAAAGTAAATTTGATTATCCAGACTGTACCAATGATGCAGATTACCTACAGTAACATTGTAAATGTGATTATTAATAAACTATTCTTGGCACCTTTTCCTTTATGTTTTCTAACATGTCATATTTGGGCCTGTAGGGTTTTGGAGATTTTACCCAAAATGCACAATTTATATATCTTATGCTTGGATGAGATCATAAGGCAGCCTAGAAAAATATATTACTTGAATTAAAATTTATGCACAAATGAAATAGTACATCATATATCTAAGATGAGATAGGAATATGAAAAGTGAAAAGCATGAAAGTGGCATTGATTGGGAAGGGTACACATCACTTTTATGCATGAAGATAATTGTTTGAAGAAAGACACTAACAGAGATCTGACTCAAATCCTGTCAGCATATCGACGTTATCCATCCCCATGATTACTAACGTGCCAAAAAAAAAAAAACACTCCCTGTACCCTCTGGATGGGCTCAACAGGATCTGTTACTGCTTAGATAAGTGTGATGATGTTGAGAGGCATAAGAAAGATCAATCGCTGAATTCTAATATGTCTTCCCCATCCCTATTAGTGGAAGATTGCTTGTTCCTGAAAGCAAGGATTAAAATGTAATATCTCTTTGGTTCTGGCATGGTAATATAGTGACTAAAGATTAGACCAGGCAGGGTTTGTATAGTTTTTTTTTTTCTTCTAATGACTATTAAAGGCTCATTTGCATTTAATTAACAAAAACAAACAAATCTATGATGTTGGACAGGTCTCATTTTTCAGGTTCTTAAAATGTACTATGTGAGCCAGTTTAATCATAATTATGTACAGTGAAATTTGTGGACAGTATTTATTCTGTCACCCTGTTTGACATTTTTTCTCGACAAATGCTTATTAACACTCTTGCACACTTGTTTGGCTGATTCTTGTAGGTTATATTGAAGAAGCCTGCATCATTCCTTGCCCATCCGATTGCAAACTCAGTGAGTGGTCAAACTGGTCCCGCTGCAGCAAGTCCTGTGGCAGTGGGGTCAAAGTGCGCTCCAAATGGCTCAGGGAGAAACCCTACAATGGCGGAAGGCCGTGTCCTAAACTTGATCATGTTAATCAGGTAAGCTATTAATTTTCAACTTAACTGTGTCTGTGTACCACCTGGGGATAAGGAAAGTCCTTGCTCTGTTTTAATCATTAATTACATTACCAGGATGTCATCAATATTTGATTAAAGGACCAAACAGAATGATCTTCCTTTAATGCACAGCAACCGGGTTCACTAGTGTGTATGTATCATGTTTATTTAATCATAGAAAAATTAGGAGGTTATCTTGAGGGTCTTTTGAGAATTGGGACACAGCAATGGGTTTGGTAATTAAAGTGTTCTTTATAAATGATGCTCTGTGTTAACTCTGCCTTTCTTACCTTTTTTTCTCTCAAATTTTTCATCTTCTAATGATGGGGATTGCAACACAGGCCCAGGTGAGCAATGTGCATTTTTTATAAAGTGACTTTTTAAGTGTTTATGTTATGTTATGCACATCTACTCTGTATTTATTATATATATTTTAATGTTGGATGCTGATCTACATTTTAATGGGATTTCTTTGGCAGGTCTACGAGGTTGTACCATGCCAGAGTGACTGTGGTCAGTACGTTTGGGTAGCTGAACCCTGGAGTGTGTGGAAACTCAGCAAAGTGGACTTGAAAGAGAACTGTGGGGAGGGTGTGCAAACCAGGAAAGTTAGGTAATGTTTGCTTTCATGCAATAACTGATTTCATTATTAAGACCTGATGTGATGCTGCCATGTATAAAGGCTTTTTCTTCTTCATAGGTGCATGCAAAACACTGTTGATGGGCCTTCGGACCCGGTGGAGGATTACCTGTGTGACCCAGAGGAAATGCCTCTTGGAGCCAGAGAGAGCAAGCTGCCATGCCCAGAGGACTGTGTCCTGTCTGACTGGAGCCCCTGGAGCCGATGCAGACTGGTGAGAAAACGATGAGGCCTTTTTATTGGCCGGGAATTTATTCAGCAACCTTTCTTAACACCGTTGGCTCCATTTTGGCATAGTGCCTCTCCCACCTCCCCGTGGTGTTTTAATATGTGTCTCTCTGCCCCAGGCTTCCATTCCACACAGCATGGTGTATAATATGAAAGTGATTCTGGCCGTTCTTCAAAGCACAAGTGTGTATGTAGCTCTTTCAACCCCCAAACACTCTGTCTGACACCTCTAATGCATACTGACTGGTCAGTGGGAGGCTCTGACTCCTCTTCTCCCCCATTTTTTTCCATCCTCCTGTTGAGAGGGTTGTGCGACGCGGCAGGTTTTTCCAAGCTGCTAAAAAGATAGGGGTCACACCAAATTTAAAGTCAATCCATTTGTACTCGGCAGCTCTCCTGCTGTATGCGAATACGGATCAGGGATGGATTGGAGATTGGAGGAGGTCAGTGATGGGCAAAGTTTTGCTTGGGTGAGCTCTCACTGTTAAAAATAGCTTGCTGTGGCTTGGGTTGGTGTAAAATCGGTATTACGGAGGATTCTGTGCGAGAGGAGAATTATTTTATCCCATCAAATGTGATTCCCCGGCACTCTGCCACCGAGCTGTAAAGGATGTTAATTACCATGAATCCAGAAAGTGTCCCCAAGGAAGAAATGGCAGAGGGAGACGGATCCTCTAAATGAATGCCTTGACATCACTATTCCTTTTCTTAGAAAAGGGCTGGCTTTGCTTAGTGCATTTAGGTTTGACGTTTTTTTCAGGCTAAAGTCGTTGTTCTAAAAGCATTCTGACAGTGTTCAACGTGAACTCGTGTCTCCTTTCCACTGTTTAGTTTAGCTAAGGCTACTCACTGAGAGCTCTCTACCTTCTAATTATAGCCATGCAACTCAAGTAACACCCGAGTGAGGACTGCTACACATATCCGGCAGCCAGGAGAAACAAAGAAGTGTCCGTCAACAACCGAGCAAGAGCCATGCATCCTCAACACCAACTGCTTTCACTACTCCTACAATATCACAGGTGAATATCTGTCAGTATTTGATAGTAAATTAACAAGTTGCTTCTGCTCTTCTGTTTAAGTGAATGCATTAAAACAGGTTTGAAGTTTGGTTAAAATGAATGTCGTACATTGCTTATTTTCAAAACTTTATTCTAAAATTGTGATAGGAAGATGTATGTGTGTATTGGTAGGTTTTAGGAGATTGTGAGGACCTTGGTATCCCCTAAAATATATGAAAGCCTGAGATTTGTTAGATTTTGGGTTTGTGAGGGACAGCATTCATATTGAAAATCTACATTTGAAAATCTAGTAGTGTTATGGTTAGATCTAGCTGTAGTACTGTTTAGTAATTGTGTGTGCGTGTGTGTGTGTGTGTGGGTGTGTGAGAGAATCTGCTCATGACAAATGTTTAACAGCTATTGGATAATTGTGTATATTTTCTAGACTGGAGCACATGTCAGTTGAGTGAGCGAGCTGTGTGTGGAAGTGGCATCAAGACCCGCATGCTGGACTGCGTGCGTAGTGATGGTAAATCTGTGGACCTCAGGTTCTGTGAAGAGGTATCATGCTGTCATCAGTAGTCATACTGTCTCCACTGTTCTCTAAACATTAGACAATTTCACCAAATTAATCTCTTCTGTTTCAGCTTGATCTTGAGAGGAAATGGCAGATGAACGCTTCCTGTGTGGTCGAGTGCCCCATCAACTGCCAGTTGTCCGACTGGTCCTCCTGGTCTGAATGTTCTCACACTTGTGGGTTGGCAGGTAGAGTTCTGCAAAACACACTCTAAATCTGTTTAGTCAGGTCAGTCTAGTCAGAATCAGCACAACAATATGAACTACTGACATACAATTATGACAAAAGCCTTGTGGTTTGGTAATGCGGTCCAAAATGTGGTCGGCTAATTTGATTGAATTCTCATCTGTCAGCTTTTCAGCAAACTGCTCAAAACTCTTTGCCATCTTTTTGGAATTACATCAGCACAGTAATGACTGAAACCAGAGACATTTTATGGCATGAGAGCGATTATCTTATTGCCCAAAAGCAGAGTTTGAGAGGCGGATAATAACGTCCTTGTGCGTAATTCCATCAGCTCAGACCATTGATTGGGGTCCATTATATCTCTCTGCTTGGAGCCTGGGGAGCCACTTTATGACGGTGGAGTGCAAACACCTCCTTCGTAGAACACCTGCACAGGCCTGAGCCGCTGCGGCAACGTAGTCTGTCCCCAGGTGGGGGGATTTTTATAAAGCTAGTCAAGCTGCTAAACCACAGCTCTTAACAAATGCATTTTAGCTCTTACTCCTCTGCTTCGTTTATACAACGACGATAATGGGCAGCATTAGTGACAAGTGCAGGGAAGAGTGTTTTTGACTGTTTTTTTTCAATCAAAACACATCACAGAGCCAGTCCATAAATAAAACCAAATTCCTCCAAGAGCATTTTTTCTGCCAAGTGCTACACAGAGACAGCTGGTGCTGGCTTCCCTGCCTAGAAGTCCACTGCCTCCCTGCTGTTCACCTCTGATCTGCCTGGCAGCCAAAATGGTCACCATCTTAAACTGATCCACGAAGACCCATTTGTGTCCAGCCTATGGCCTGTTTATGGACACCTTTAGGCTGTTTTGATGCTAAGCCATCTTGGCAAACCATCTTAAGTTGTGTTATGAATGCTTGATTAGCTTGACCGACTTCAAAACAGCAGTAACATGCGAGTGACCATCACAAAACAAAACAACCCATGCAGAATTTGTTTTGGCCCCAATGTACAATATTAATGACTGTTAGCCCACATTCCCTCACTGCAGTCTAAACCCCACATAGAAATTAAGCCTGGCTGGAATGAGGAATGATTGCGGTGTGATGAGGCAAAGCTTCCCCACAAGCTCAGTACTGTGATGGCACCCCATGGAGAAGATGAATTGGCAACTGGCAAGATTTGCTGGAGGGGAGAACGTCAGCATGGGATGCTCAGATCATCTTTAGCATCATGGAGTCCTGTGCCCTGTAGGCCTGGATGAACTCAGCCTCATTAAAAACACAACTCAGAAGATAATATCCTTTATATTGTCTGTCTGTTGCAATGCTGAGAATTTTATTAAATGAGGTGTCCTTAATGCAGTATAATAAACATGGGTTAGACAGAGGCTAAGCTTACACATGGAAGCAGGCTAATTGAGGGTGCCAAACAGGGTGACATTTGGAGGCAGACAGCATAAGGAGGATGTGCGGTTATGTGGGTAGTAGAGGAACTCAGCCTCTAGGGTTCTGACCATAGATGACTGTGTTTCCAAGCAGAACGCCAGTGGCCTTTGCTTAGCAGGCAGTTGAGCAATGTGAAAACTGTGTCACAGCACTGACCCCTAAACCCAGCCAGTCGAGTTCGCTTTCATAACTGAGCCTATTCAGCGGACACCATGGATCCAGATGTCTGCCACTTCCCTCACACACAAATTCTAATAGCATTCCTGCTGAATGTGTTGTAAGAAGATTCCAGGGCTATCATTTACAATGAGAGATAATTGTTCTCCTGCCTCAAGTACTCATATGTGGTTGAAGAATTCTCTTGCTGGTTCCTCAAATAGTGCGACTAATCTGTGCTGCTTAATTGCAAGTGTCCCTTGGGAGCCACTCTTGAACAGCAGGATATATTTAGGGGATAAGATCCATCTCTTCTGCACCTTCTCCCTCTTTTATTGTTTGAATTTAGCAGGGGAAAAAATCAAGGAGCATGAATATTCAAAGCAGTTTGAGGCAGTGAACTTGGGCTGAAAACAGCTGTGTTGATTAGGTTGTTTAAAAGATTGTGATATTACAAATTACAAATGCTTCAGGTCTCCCAGGCTTTTGGGATTTAGTATCAGGTTATAGCATGATTGTCTGTGTAATATGAAACACTTGCTTTACAGTAAAAGCTTTATTTTTTCAAGGACTGCTTGAGGGTAAAAAATTGTATCAGGAGAACTGCTGCTTGTACATTTAATTAAATTAAATCAGAGTGTTCAAAGCTGCTTAGAAGAAAAATAAGAAAAAAAAGAATTCTGTCTTTTTTGCCTACTGCCCATTACTCAAATCTTGAAGTCCTCAGTGTTGATTTTAATTAAGTCTTACTTTTTCATTTAATGTCTTGTACATATACAGTTTGGGTTTAGTTTGAAAATATACAGTATATGTTTTATTCAAAATGCATTCAAATGAATTGACTCCATTCTTGTTAATTGGTATTTTTATTCATTTTTATTAATACTTGAATTATTTTTTGGCTCGCTACATTTCTTCTCGGGGTCAGAGATTTAAAGTTATAATCTAAACTTGATTCATTTAGTAATACGATAATAATTTTTAAAAATGCAAATACAACGTCGTTCCAGTATTTTATCAAACTATTCTGTGCAATGGCTGAGGATAAGCAATATTACAACATAAAAGCACACCTCTGCTAGGAAATTGAGCAAAATGAAAGCATTCACCTCTCATTCTCTCAGATTATTATATTATCAGATTATTCATTGCAAATGAATGAATGAATTCTTCTCATTTTTTTATGAAAACTGCAAGTCTTTTATTTTTTCTTTATTTGTTCTTTATGAATTGTGGTAAAAATGAGAAAACAACAAAGCCCATTGGTATTGCTGATTTTCTGCTGCGTAGGTAAATTGTGGAGGCGGAGGACTGTGATCCAGGCATCTCAAGGGGACGGACGTCCATGTCCATCGCAGCTGGAGCAGTGGAAGCCGTGCCCTGTGAAACCCTGCTATAGCTGGAAATATAGCGCCTGGTCTCCATGCAAAGTTGAGGTCAGAAAGTGCTTCATCTCAAAGCGTTTTACTAGTTGTGTGATATTCCATCTTAGCTTTTTCTATGCATAATATGTTGCTTATTGTCCAACAGCCACTCTCTTTTTCGTTATGTTACACACATGAATCCCTTTCTGAGGCAGTCTTCTCATTTTCTCCTTTGCATTTCTCTTTTACTGTTTTCCTCTCGTTGTTTTGCGTCTGGAATAGTGGACCCATCGGGGGGTTTAATTAAAGACGAGAAGCCACAGACAGAGCTCAAAATCCCCCCATTCCCATCACTCTCTCTCTCTCTCTCTCTCTCTCTGCCCTCCCTCTTTCGCCCCTCCATTGTCAGCCAGTTCTGAGTGGTGCCACACGCCCCTGTCACAGTGGCGGCTCTAAGGAGCAGAGAGAGGGAATATCGACTTTCTCCTTTGTTCTCCACTGCCTGGCTCTAAGCCTTACTTTCTGCCAGAGAGAGAGACTCGGGTCTTGCTGCTGCACTGCCACAGTTGCATCTCATGGTTTGAAAGATTCCAGGCATGTGTTTGGGAGGGAAAAAGAATGCTGGTCTGACAGACTAATGCATGATAGAGCCGAGTTGTTACAGGATACAGTACAGTTTGCAGAGAACAGGGATTTTGCAATCCATATATAGCATTTCAATGAGGATTTAGATGTCTGTTTGAGTTTCGTGTCAAAAGATACTATGCACTGGCTCAAATAATATCCTAATAGCCTAATATCCCAATCGAATAATACAGTGGTGTGTGTATGTGTGTTTGCAGGGTGCTCGGTGTGGGGAAGGCCTCCGATTCAGGAACGTTTCCTGCTTCGTTTCAAATGGCTCCGGGAAGGACGAGGGCAGTCTGGTGGATGAGGAGTTGTGTGGAGACTTGGAGCAGACTGTGGATGGAGAAAAGCAGATTACCCTGGAGGAGGCGTGCACACTGCCCTGCCCAGGTAACATTTGCTGAAAATTGTGTCAAAACGAAAACATTTTATTGGAGCATTGCAGAAATCAGTGTGAACCTCTTTTTTATTCTGATTCAAATCAGGATTTTAATCAGCCATTTGTATTTAAATCGCTTCAACCCAATGTTGAGCTTGATGTTAAAAAACAAGGTGCATCACGAGATGTGATTTCCATTTCTCACCCTAAACCCGGCATTCTTACCCAACCAGCGGTGCTATGTGGGTTTTATTCACAAGTTTATTGTGGTTGTGATAAAAGAACCACAAACCTTGACTTATTCTTGTCAGTCCCTATGTAGGCTTTTATTGTGCTGTGAATGTTATATATCCTGCTTGTAAGCAGACCCAGTGAGTTATGCAACCTTAGTTTGGAGGAACTCCTACACATGGCCCTGTTCCAGTCTGGACAGAGAAAAATAGTGTTCTGACGTTTATGACCATTAAAGGCCTAATCTCCCCCCGCCCCCTCTCCCTCACTCTGTTTCTCTCATATTATTAATGCTAATTATGTGAGAGTGTGTAGAAAACTTCAGATTTTTTATAGCGGCTGAATGTTTTTGTCGAGATTTTGGGTTGCAGTCGGCATGTGAATGGCAGATATAACCCAGTGTTTTGGCACGTTCTGTGTAGCTGAAGCAGAGAATTGTGACATGGATTTTTTGCAGCAGTGAATGTGACAGTAATGATTCTCAGGCATTCATGTGTGTGTGAACGAGAGCCAGAAAAAGAGACTGTATATTTATGCTGTGTTGTCAATTAGATGAGCAAATGAAGTTCTTGGTGTGTGTGTGTGTGTGTGAGTGTGTGTGTGAGTGAATGTATTCATTAAGGCTTTCCACAGTTCATTCCAAGCTGTACACTTTGACCTTAAATCCCTCACACTCACACACACTCTCACCCACAGTATTTGCCACTGATCCTAAGACCCCACAGCACCATGTGCAAAATCTCCTCTCATGGCCCACTTACTGTCTGATTCCTAATGCAAACACTCTTGACAGCTGTCCTTGTGTAAGTTATAGCCAGAGCTGGGGACTTGTACCTAGCAGTGGCATACATATAAGCCCACACATCATCTCTCTATCTCTTGCACACACACACATACACACACACATAGTACCACAACTGTCCTCTCTGACTGTGCCCATGAATGTTCACGTGTTCGGATAATCACAAAGGGGATTAGGGCTTTTGGAAGGGCCGCTTTATGAATAATTAATAATTTGAGATATTCACAGTTCTATGTGGACATTACAACAGGACAGTCTGACCTAGTTTAGGCTAACGAGAGACGCTTTGCCTCTGATTACGCACACGTGATGAAGTCCTTAGCAGAATACAGGTAGAAGCCGTTTCTTTTCATACGGTACATTATCATATTCAAGGCACATTCTAGGAATAATTCAGTCACAGCTGTGTGTAGTTGGGGTTCAGTGCTCACACAGCAAACCTATACACCTATGTTATTTTAGAGCTAAATTGATTTTGAAGGATAGACCTGTCTCCCATAACATTATGACCTCGTTACTATGGTTACTGAGTGGGATAATTAGGCAGTTGATGTGTTGGAAGCTTAAAAAATGGGATGTAAGCATGAGGGACTTTGATATGGGTTAGATTGTGATGGCTGGATGAATTTTGGGTTGTTCCTGGTCTGCAGTGGTCAGCACCTGCCAAAAGTGGTCCATGAAAGGAAAACTGGTGAACCAACAACAGAGTCATAGGTGAGCAAGTTTGATAGATAAAATTGTTGGTCTGATCCAATGGAAGAGCTATTGTAGATCAAACTGCAGAAAAAATGTTAATGCTATTCTTACTTATGGGGCTCAATACTAGAGGGATGGTCATAATATTATGGCTGATGGCACACAGTGCACCACAACAAAATGTGCGTTCCGTGTGAAGGAGCAGTGGGTGGCCGACAAGGGCAGAGCCTAGGAAGCAGTGCTTGGGGACGGTACCTTGCTCATGAGTAACTCAGTGGTACCTTTACCAGTACTGAGATTCGAACAGGGAACCTTCTGATATGCTAAAAACTGCCCCAAACTGGAGTATTCTTGAAATATGTGTGTGCTTGTTGCAGGCGAGTGCTACTTGACAGACTGGACGGTGTGGAGTCCCTGTCAGCTGAGCTGCGTGGCTGGAGATGACCTGGGTTTCGGCTCGGTGCAGGTTCGCTCGAGAGCCGTCCTGGCTCAGGAGCCGGAAAACCTCCTGCAGTGTCCAGAGCAGGAATGGGAGGCTCGGCCATGCACAGGTACAGCAAAGTGAATCCTTATTTTGGTTTCTCTGTATTCATTTTAAGTGAGTGATTATTGTGAACACACCACAGGACAGCACACAGTGCACCACCAGCAGTGGGTAGCTTTTTTGGCAGCGCCCGGTGAGCAGTGCTTGGGGACGGTACCTTGCTCATGAGTTCCTCAGTGGTACCTTTACCAGTCAGGGACTTGAACAAGCGATCCTCTGATCACGGGGGCCAACTCACTAACCACTTTGCTAAAAACTGCCCCATTCATGAATATTCACTATACAAACTAGCATTATACATTTTAAAAGATAATTATTACATTTATGATGCTCTTATCCAGAGCGACTTCAATTTTCTGTTGACAGGAAAGATTTCCCTGGAGCATCTTGGGACTACGGGTCTTAGGGTTCCAAAGGCAGTTTTTATGGCCCAACCCCCAGTCTTTTGCACATCAACACACTATTTCGGTCATTCAGACCACTGTGTTACCACAGGCCCATAATTAATCATTTCCTTTCTTGTCTATGCACATATGTTATCAGTAGTATTGGGGAGTAACCGGATACGCGTACTGTACCTACATTACATATTCAGATTACAAATTATGGGTAACTGTATTCCGTTAGAGTTACAGTTTAAATAATACTGTAATCACAATAATGTTAGATTGTTAAAATAATAGATAACATGACAGTATTTGTCTGTTTCACGTGTTTATCCTCTCTCTAATAAAATTGGGCAATTCTATTCATCAAGCCCTTCAGAACACGCAACCACAGATTCGAATGTAAACGTCCATTTAACGTAAGTTGCCGCAGTCACACAATGGAGGAGTCCGAACTGGAGCCAGCACGACAGAGCCAGAGCAGAAACACATTTCTGTGTTGGAAATTCAGACAACACTTCACATTAAAAGAAGAAAGAGGGCAGAAAGTGTGTGATTACCACATTCATACAGTTGTAATAAGCAAGACAATGTGGAAGTAAAGTATTCAGAATACGTTACTCACATTGAGTAATCTAACAGAATATGTTACAAATTACATTTTAGGGCATGTATTCTGTAATCTGTAGTGGAATACATTTAAAAGTAACCTTCCCAACACTGGTTACCACGTGTGTTCGTGTGTTAAGTTCTCCTTTCTGCTCTCTTTCCTCTGCCAGAGGGTCAGTGTTACGAGTATAAATGGATGACCGGCTCATGGAAAGGTTCATCTCGTCCGGTGTGGTGTCAGCGCTCGGATGGCAAAAATGTCACAGGTGCGTCCATCTCAATGCTCCTACACCCGTGTGAATGGTTGAGTCATACTGTGTTTTGAAGCTGTTTTTAATATTGGGAACCATTACAGATTAATTCATTATACAATTATACAATAGGGTTAACTTACATCACCAATAATGTGTAGTTTATGCAAAATATCAGTTAATAAATCATGGAAAATGTTACCTTTAGAAACACTGTTCTAGTTTGTAGTTTCATGTGTAATCAAAGGTCAAATATTTATCTTTTCAAATGTCTATCAAACACTAATGTATGGAAGTAGAACAAAAGGGAATATCAGTTGGAATTGTTTTTGCGTCAATATGACGATAAAATACCTGGAGGTCATAATTGCTTTTTAATCACTGCAACAATATTGGTGTAATTGTCTGCAGGGCCTTTTCCACATAATTGCTTCCATTTAATATGTGTCTTATTGGGGAATGCCTGGTTAGAGCAACATCGAATTAAATAGTTAGTGTTGTACAAAGAGAAAGTGTAATGACCGTGTTACAGTAACATGTATTATGTAATTAAATCATTAGGTTTAGAGGCATTTAATTGAACTTACCACACTGGCCTTTTTATTCTGACATTTTGGCACTTTCAAAAAAAAATGTCATTGTGAAAAAGTGTTTGCTAGAGAGACCAGCAGAGCTGATAATCTGTAGTGCATCCTGCTGGTTTTTAAAGAGAAATCTGGAGTCCAGCTTTTCTGTGTTGTACAAACTCGGGGAGTGTAAGCAGGGAGAGGGCTGGGAGATAAGTTGACATTATGAGCTGTCAGTAGCTGTCAGACTAGAGGAGGCCAGCAGGGTGTGATGACTCTCCCACTGCTTCCATATAAGCTCTGAGGAAATGAGCTTTTAATCCGTGACAATGTCACACTCATATTTTAATCCCATTCCCTATCCTGCTGTTTGTCCCCACACTCGTGGTTTGTATGTGTGCATATGTCTGGGTCTGGTGTTCACGTGTGTGTGAGTGTGAGGGGGCAGGTTTGTAGGTGCAGTATTTGTGTGGACCCGGTTGTCCTCTAAAAGATGAGAGAACTTGAGATTTGTCTGGTGTTGTGAGATATTTTTGTATGAAAGGACTGGTTGAGACAATGGGCTTCATTCATCAATATTTCCTTAATTCTTTTAAATGAAGTTAAGATATTTAAATATTTCAAATGCTACCACTAATGCTAAGATACGATTTCTCTCCATCTTGTTGCCTAAACTAGCAAAGTCAAAGAAACATGGTCAAATACGAACAAACACAGAATTGTCCGATGGCGCTTTTCGTAACCTAGCAACAACGAGCGCTGAGAGAAAGCCCTGAGAGAAAGCGTACTGGAAGTACAGTTTTGAGCACTCTCAGAAGGAAAAATGTGCTTGGTGAACATTACCAAGTGGTTCCGTTATTTCATCTCCCAGTGCTTGTTTTAGTTTCAATGACAAATAATGACTCGCTTTCACTTTCACTTGTCATCTAATAAGCATTCGGTTATTCCGATGGGTTTGCTCATTTTGTTCCCTCCTGCCCTTTTGTTGGACGATTTGGGGAGAAAGACAGAGAGATTGAGGTGGTTTGGACATGCGCAGAGAAAAGATGCTGAGTATATTGGGAAAAGGATGTTGAGGACAGAGCTGCCAGGTAAGAGGAAAAGAGGTAGTCCTAAAAGGAAGATTATGGATGTGGTGAGAGAAGATGTGCGGGTAGCTGGCGTTAAAGAGAAAGATGTGGAGGACTGGAAGAAGTGGAGAGAGTTGATCCGCTGTGGTGACCCCTGATGGGAGAAGAAGATGAAGAAGAGGTTCAGTCCTGCCCCTTGTTTCTGCTTCTTTATTTAAGCCTGTCCCCCCTCCTGTGGCGGTGTTTCTGTTCTCATTCAATAAAGATGGACACGAGGTCTGTTGAAGTGCCTCACCAAAACATGACTGTGGAAAAAGACTCCCTATTGTCATTTCATGGCGCGTACATCAAATTCAGATGCATCACCCAACAATAGCGTTCTAAGTATATTTAAAACCACATGCGGCTTAAACATACATGTAAACATTTCATGTTTACATTTTCATTTCAGTGCTTCACATATGAAGAATTCAAACTGAAAACCACAATTTATTGTGTACTTTTGCTTTGTCTTGCCACAGTGTGCCATGTGCTGCGTTAGTCTCCTAACACTCCTGCACTTTTATATATAAAGGTTATACAATTAGTCATTTTTATCTGCTGTTCTGCTCCATCCAAATTCAGCTGCTTCCAGATGGTCCCCATAAGCACTTTGAGTGGCAGATCACTGCACCGGAGCTTCTAACACCCTGCCCATTTCCTCTCCGAGAACACACACATACACACTCCCCCCTCATGCATATTCATGTGTTGTTCGGAGGTGTGAAGCTTAATGAATATTCAACACAAAAACTTGTAAAAGGTAAACACCTTTTTTTGCAGATGCCTGCAGTTTATTCGAGGCTTCCTGCAGCAATTGGTCTTATCTGATACACCTTGTGCGCATAGAAAACTGCGGTGGTGTGTCCTAAGTCCTCTTAGACTTTCCTCATGTTCATAGTGACCTCTGCTCAAAGAGACACTAAATAGGAGCAACTCCAGCCTCGACTTTAATCGCAGCGAGTATCTCAGTAGAGGGAGAAGGGCCGGTTTGGAGCCCGGCTGCTTGAGCGAGGGTCAGTTACACTGGCCCATCGCGAGCTGCCTTGATTTATCCCAGCACGCAGAAAATAAAGGTTCTCACTAGAGGGGCTCACGTTGCCTGCTGGCTGTTCATTTCACTCCATTCATAGACCCACTGGATTCTCCCTCAGGCTACGGTTTAGAGAGAGTGTGAGTCGACTACAATGAGGAAAAAAAAACGAGGGGGGGAGAAAGAGAGAGTGTGTGTGAGTGAGAATGAGAGAGACAAGCAGAATGTGAAGGAAAAAATGAGAATGAGAGAGGGGAAAGACAAGAAAAAGAGAGAGAGAAGGTGGAATGAATACAGGAAAAGGAAAGACAGAATAAGAGAGAAAGAAAGCAGGGAGAGAAAGAGAACGAGTGAGAAAATCCAAAGAAGAGGGGGAGAGAGAGAGAGAGAGAGAGAGAGAGAGAGAATGAGCGAGACGAGGGGAATGAAGAAATGAATGAGAGAGATGGGTGCAATCCAGAAAACAGTGAGAATGAGAGTGGAGAAAGAGAGAAGTGGAATGAAAGAAACTAGAAACTAGAAGACGAAAACAGTGAGAAAGAGAAAGCGAAGAGCAAGAGAGAGAGAAGGGGAGTGGAGGAAACAAAATGAAGGAAAGGGTGAGTGAAACAGAAAAAGAGCAGAGAGACAGAGAGAACGAGTGAGAAGACTTGAACAAGAGAAAAAATGAGAGATGAGTAGAATGAAGGAAACCGAGAGCGAGTAAGATGAAAGGAGAGGGGGGGAAGAGAACGAAAGTATGAAAGAAATGAATGGACAGACAGACTTGTTCTTGTTTTACTGTGTTATCTCTGCCTGCTGAGCCTTTTTGTTTAAACTAAAAAAGTTGTTATTACAACTGTTATTAATTTATATTACTTTGTATAGATTTGTTTTAAAAAAAAAGGGTTTTCATGTAATATTGTTTGCTAATATCCAAACACATTGTACATTGTTATTTTTGCATATTTGATTATATGATTAACCAATTAATTTACTTTAATTTACTCAGAAGTTACTCAGCACTTGAGTAGTTTTTTCACCGAGAACTTTTTACTCTTATTCGAGTTAATTTTTGGATGGCTACTTTTTACTTTTACTTGAGTAATATTATTCAAAAGTAACAATACTCCTACTTGAGTAAGATTTTTGGCTACTCTACTCACCTCTGATTGGTGGGCATCATGGTGGGATTTGGTTTTAATTGTGCGGGGCAGCGCCTGCGTTCGGTGGAGCTCGTTCACGTGGGACTGGAGCAGGAGGGCAGCAGCTCCTCCAATTATTCTGCCTCTCGCCCTCCTCACGCACTCGCCTGCCAAATGATGAATTAATGCTAATATATGTGTGTGTGCCTAGAGGACCGGGTCACTTTTTATAGCTGTTAATATGAGGCACTACTTCACCACGTCTGCTAATATCATAACAGAGAGGGAGAGGTGGAGGCGGTGTGTGTGTGTGTGTGTGAGAGAGAGAGAGAGAAAGGAAGAGAGGCAAAAAAAGGGTGGAAAAACAGAAGATGTTGACAATTTGTGCCTTCAGCTCAGCAAACTGGCTTAAAATAACATGGAGAAGTAGAACAATCTGGTGTGTGTGTGTGTGTGTTAGAGTTTGCACACTATTGCTTCTTGCGTCGTATGAAATACTGAAGTGTGTCCTCTTGCCTTGCAGGTGGATGTCTGGTGACAAGTGAACCTGTGTCAGACAGGTCATGTGACCCAGCCTGCGACAAACCCCGCTCCTTCTGCACTGAGGTTAGTGTGTGTTCGTGTGTGAGAGTGCGTGTGTGAGAGTGCGTGCTCCTGCTGGCATGTTTTGTGCTACTGTGACACAAGCAAAGTGTCAACAGGGCTCAGGGGATTGTGCTACAGCAAGATTTGAGAGAGAAAGACTGAGAGAGGGAGGGAGAGAGAGCTTCAGAAAGACATCCTATATTATATCCACTTTATCCTTTTTAGATTTAGCAAAGTAGTTTTGGGAAATGGATCTGACATTCTCTGATCTATTCATCACTGCTCACTTTTTGACCAACGCTACAATTTAAATCACATGGACACTCATCAAATCATTTAGAAATTCCCTTAACAATGACACATTTGTGGCAGGGCGGTGTGTGTGTGTATGTGTGTGTGTGAGTATATCAAGCATGTGTGTCATTGCTGGAGCACTTCACCTCCCAAAAACCACCAAGCTGTGGATTTTAATCATAAAATAATAAAAGGATTGTGTTGGATTTGAGAGTTTCACACATAAGCATAGAGAACTGACGAGCGCTTCTAGGGCTGCACTATATTGGAAAAGACGTTGTGATGCATTGCAGTATTTAAACATGACATGGCATGACAACCGGGCAACCGAGCAGGGCCTGGGTTCAATCCCGGGTTCGGCCGTGGGGCCTTTCTGTGTGGAGTTTCCATTCTTTCCCGGTGTTCGCGTGGGTTTCCTCCGGGTTTCCTCTGGTTTCCTCCCACAGTGCAAAAGCATGCACTATAGGTTAATTGGCGACTCGTTAAAATTGGCCCCGTTAAGTGTGAATGGGAGTGTGATTGTGTGAGTGTGTGCCCTGTGGTGTGTTGGCGCCTGCCCGGGGTTGGTCCCTACCTTGTAGTTCCCAGGATAGGCTCCCCACGTGACCCCAGTTGGGATTAAGGCCTCGTTCACACGGACGTCTGAACCAGGCGTTTTTCTGGCGTTCGTGGCGCCAGGTGAGCACCGACTGAACGCCGACCGTTTTTCTGCTCATTGGAGCAAATCAAAGCGTCCACACGGGCGTTCAGCACCGTCGTTCGGCCGGCTGCGCGTTCGGGTGGCGTCAAATAAACGCTGCATGCAACGTTTTCTTGGCGTCGAAATCCCGACGAACGCGAGGAAAACGACGCTATTGTGAACGCCAGTGAAACGCCAATCGAATGCAGCTACAAAACGCAGAAAAAACGCGTATGGCGTTCAGAGGGCGTTCATTTCCTAAGTGGTTCGTAAGTGGTTCGTATAATGAATGAATGAATGAATGAAGCCTTGAACCTTCCTTTCTTAAACTGTATCTGATTACCTTAAACCTGAGTATATTGGGGCCAGTTGTTAGCGTAACGGTGAGGGAAGGTCGCCAGTTTGAATCCTGGACGGGTAAAGGTACCACTGAGATACTCATGAGCAAGGTACCGTCCCCAAGCACTGCTCCCCGGGTGCTGCCCATGTTAACTGCCCACTGCTCCTTCACAGATGAGTCAAATGCAGAGGTCACATTTGGTTGTGGTGCACTGTGTGCTGTGCTGTGGTGTGTTCACAATGACAATCACTCACTTTCACTTACATACACAGACTTTTTACTGTAGATAATCACAGAAAATTTGATTTTCTTCATGTTTTGAGCGCATAAAAAGTTGTATTTTAATTTGCATTACTAGAAATTGCACACTATTACAAATGCTCACATGGCGATGACGATGCAGAAATTTAAGTGAGTGAGTGATTCTTTGTCATTGTGAACACAGCACAGCACACAGTGCACCACAACAAAACGTGACAGGAGCAGTCGGCAGGTGTCCAGGGGGCCAGTGCTTGGCAACGGTGTCTTTACCGGTATTCATGCCTTCCGATCACGAAGCCAACTCCCTAACTGTTACGCCACTGACTGCCCCAGAAATGGTATATTGTGCGGACCTAATTGCTTCCTCGTTAAAGTGCATACATGTGTATGTGTCATGCATCATTTTTGGCAGAGCAGTTGTGCATATATGAGAGTAGCAGATCTGAGGGGGTGGGGAATTCCCCCTTGCTGTGGACCAGCGTGTTAGACCCCTGCTGTGTGCTGGTTTCCTCTATGGATCCAGACCTGCACATAGCTGCCGGGCCCCTTTGTTTGCCGCTTTGGAGATTCGGATGGGCCAATTGGGCTTTGCGCACCCCCCCCCCGCTCGAAATATGTGTGCTGATCTGAGCACTGTGTTTGCACGGGGAGTGATTATCCTCCCGAGAGTGCTGAGGGAATCGGAGACCCCCTGCTAACTGGAGCCAGAGCATGAGAAATCGGCGAGCTGTAGAAATCTGACTGTGTACATACACACACACACATTCACACACACACATTCACATGCAAGCATAAAAATAAGTGACATAAAGGTATATATCAGTCTCACTCACGCTCTCACTAACACCAAGCCAGAACACTTACCCACCCAAACACCAACACATGCGGAATGCATGCTGTGACATATCTTGTCAAAACAACGCTACACACACACACACAAACACACACACTACATTTGCATGCAGGCTTGACACACGTACAAACTATAACACCACAATTCTGACTGAGACAGGTCTTACTTAGCAGCAGCACCTTTTACAACCTTATTTGAGACGCAAATAAATGTTGATGTTTAAAAACCTTGGCAACGACATATAATTAAATGCAGGTTGAATAAAAAAATGTTTCTTAAAAGAAAATGTTGGAATAAAAGCAAGTAGAATGTATTATCTAAAAACAATTAAAGCATGATTTTAGACGCTAGGAGTATTTGACCTTGAAAACGGCTCCATATAATTATTACTTTTCTGTATTTAAGATCTGCACTAAAACACAGTATATTGATCGCGTCCGCAGTCCTGCGGAGCAGCTGCGTGTGGTGGATACGGTGTGTGTGAGACTGGTGTGTTGCTGCCCCCTGCAGGCCGGCATATGCGGGTGTGAGGAAGGCTACACGGAGGTGATGACGTCGGACGGCGTGCTGGATCAGTGTACAGTGATCCCAGTGTTAGAGATTCCCACTGCAGGAGACAGCAAGGCCGACGTCAAAACCATCCGAGCCTTCAGCCCCACCCAGCCCACAGGAAGTCTGCCCGGCCGCTCCGGTCGCACCTGGTTCCTCCAGCCTTTCGGACCAGGTAAAGCTCTTTTAAATATAACATTTTAATTTTAGCAGACACACTTTTCCATGATGACTTTTATTTCCTAATACCAGGGTCACTCTCCCTCGGCCAACTTGGGCTTAAGAGACTTGCTCAGGGTCCCAAAGGTGGCTGCTGGGATTCAACCCCTCACCAAACCAGGGTTGCAGTCACTTAAACCACGGTCACCACCGCCCACCAATTAATACAAACTATCACATGTTTTCATATGTATTAGTAGTAATAAATAGATAAATACTAATTATTGATTAGCATGGCCGGCTAAGGCTAAAAACATGTGGTACATAATGAATGTACCAATGTCAATACCTCCAAAGAAGTTCTGCTTTGACTCCATTTAAAACGCATTCAGGTTTTATTTTTTATACACGCAATGTAATGTACTGAGAACCTCATATGTAACATTACATTTTACTAGACTTCTACTAAATCTAATATGTTCTTTGTGTTGTTCTGTGCAGACGGTAAACTGAAGACTTGGGTGTACGGTGTGGCAGCAGGAGCTTTCGTACTGCTCGTCTTTATCGTCTCCATGACTTACTTGGCCTGGTAAAAACTTTTTAATTCACTAAATAAACCACACTTTTTCATTCTGATTTCGCAATTAAAGCATATTTTTGATTTGGTTTGAATTTTAGCAAAACATTAACATTTCACTTGTTTGGGATTCAACAAATCGGACACTCCTTCTAACATATTTACTTCTTAAAAGTTCAATTTAGGAATTCATGTTCACAGTTCTAAGAACAAAACCTGAACTCAGCTCTTCACATTGCTGAGTTAGAATGACTTATAATGTTGATTCATGTCTTGGGTTCCTTTGTGCAAATCCATAATCTATTTTGACTCTTTCGTAGAGGTCGCTGTTTTGCTTTACAATACTTTACAAGGGAAAATTCAAGATCCTTTATTTGTCACACATATACTTTACAAGTACAACATAGTGAAATGTACCAGGCTTTTGACCTGAGATTGTGCAAGTAATGTTAAGTAAGATAAAACAGTAAATTAAATAAATTATTAATTAAATAAAATAAATTAAGAGAATTTTTCTAAAAAGCTAAATCTGAAGTGATAAAAAATATATAGAAAAAATATATCCCAGAAAGGAAACTAAACTAAGCAGTACAACTCTTACAAAAAAAAAGAATAGAAATACATCCATTAACGTTTTGTTATCTTAAAGTTTATGTTTAGATGCAAGGGCATTCATGACAGTTCTGGAAAAATTCTAGCTGCATATTCAGCTGAAGTTTAGGTTTACACGTAACCCCCGTCAACCCTTTCATTTTATTGTTTATTTTCATTTCATCTCACTTCTCGCCTTTCACTGTTGTTACATTTTACTGTTTCTTTCACTCCGTCTGTCAGTATATGCATTCTGACCCGGCGCTCGTCGAGTCTTGACGCGTCGACCGATGTCATGTGGGTCGGGCCGAACGACCAAGAGCTGACGTTCATCTGTCCTAACTGCCAACACACTGAGACTCACATCAACTAACCCCCGCCACCCCACCCCACCCCCAATCCCCCGAGCTCATTGCCCCTTTTACCCCATGGCCCTGTTGCCCCGTGGCTGGCCACATCCCCCCTGTCCTACTCTTCACCCTCTCTACCTCACATTTCCAACACGTGCCTCTGGCCTGTCAGCTACAGGAGCTAATTGTTTGAGGTGAGCAGGTAGTAAAACGCTGTAGCGATGTTCAGTGCCCTTAAATCCCCCAAAACACGCCATGTTATGTCCCTAGTAAATGTGTACGCAGTCTATTTGTTTTCCTGCAAGTGACTGATGCCAAGACTACCAGATTCACTATAGGTCTGCCATACTGTCATTCAGTTTTGATTAGGGGTGTAACAATACATCAATGTGCATTGACATTGATACAATGATGAACGAGTCCGAAGCACTGATCCAAAATGAAAACAACAGACATATTGTAACATCACAAAAACAGTGGACGGCTTTGTGTGAATGGATATGAATGGAAGTGATTGTGTTGAATCAGCATATGATATTGTTTCATATCAATCTCTGGCGCCGAAATCGTAGCAGAATTTATGATATCGGCAGACACTGAATCACTGTCCATTCAATGTTGTTTCTAATGAAATTAGTCATTTACACTCCTAATTTAGATCCACACTGCCCTCTATTGGTCAGACCTTAAGTTTCTCATCCCATGGCATCCTCTTCATACGCTTCTCTTCTTCCTCATGTACATATACCACCACCTTTCCTAAGTAGTATATAATATAGTAATTATTTTCTTTCTTTCAGCGTAACATTTTGCCAGTGTGGCTTTTCCTTGGAGCTAGTGTGATATGATGTTGAGTAGTTTTATTAGAATGTTGTTGCTAACTTTGTGCATTATTTCTGTCATAGTACTCACTAAGGTAAGACCTGGAGTTATTAGGGGGCTGACAAATGCTGCCTTACGCCTTCTTGTGCTCACCCTGCAGCTCTTTCACTACAGAAATACACTATTTGAAGCTCCTTGTAGTAAATGAAGCTTCCTTAGCTGCTTGACATTAAATATTTCACTTTTTGCAAGTCACAAATTAATAATTAATACAGTACACAAAACCAGTGCACTGTATTATGGCTATGAGAGCTTTAAAGCAGTATACACTACAGCACATGTACTTACTGCATGACGATAAGCCTTTTGTTAAATTAAATGCATGGCAGCCAACAAAGAAATGCATGAAGTACATGAGAGCTTTAAGTATTCCGTAGAGAAGACCAGAATAATCAGTTTGTGTTTTAATTAGATAAAACTACATGCCACCTAGATGCTCTGATCTCTTGTATTTGCAAGTTAATTAGACAGTGCTGATCTCCCATTATTTTTAGCTGTGTTTCTGTCTTTAGGATTCATATTTTTAGCTCAGATTTCTTGAAGGCCACTGGTATCTTTTATGAACAGAAACAGGTTTTTGAACTTAAAAGTGATCATTAAAGTTAAAACCCAAGTCCTGACCTACTGGTACTTTCGTTCTCCTCGTAGCAAAAAGCCCAAGAAGCCGCAGAGAAGACAAATGAACAACAGACTGAAGCCCCTGACGCTGGCTTACGACGGCGATGCCGACATGTAGCCTCCATGTGACCACCGCCCGCTCCTGCAAACCACAATACCCTCCACAGCTGCCTCTTCGGCTGCAGCCCCGGCTCCCTGGGACCTGCACAGACTTACCGATTGCTATTTTCTACGACGTTACGGACCCTTAGACTCGGCCCCTATTTATAACTAGCCCATATTCGTTTGTCCCTCCTCCCTTTCTTTTTTACGCTTCAAATTTTCTGACGTTCACTGGAGCCTTCACGAACTCTTATCTTCTTAAGGAAGCCTGCCTTCGCCTTTCTGCCATTCTGCCATAGACTTTCAGAGGGAGAGTTGATTGGGAGAGGGTCCTTTTCAAAAAGAGAGGTTTTGCTGAGAAGCGCAAGAATAACTTGTTTGCTGCTCAGGATTGTGCGTTATATGAAAAACTGCTTATCTCACAGATCCCGTTAAAATGTTTGCCCCCAAATTGCTCCATTTATGTTTGTTTGCTACATTCGCCTCCTCAACAGGGTTGAGGTGTTGGGTTTGAGGTCAGTAGTCAGGTTTTACCAGCCTGCCAACACCCCCCACCGCCCCACTCCCCAGAGACACGATGGCCTGCCTCTCCCACTCTGTATTCAGGTCCCGTTTTGCACTATATTAGTGCAGCATGATTTCTATTAACATTGCCATAGAAAACTGCCTCTCTCAATACAGATTATGTACAGTCTCGTGCTAGGTGTGTAAAAAAAGGTAGCCCTTTTTTGCAAAATGAACTCAATAATGTTTGTTTAAAGTTGTTTGACTGTGATAAAATGGAGCACAAACGTAAAAGACTTTTTTTGTGGTTGCCACTAACCCATTGTACATCTGAAGTCTGCTGAGTGTTGCATTTTTGCCTGACTGTCTTTATGTACGTTGTTAGATTTCAGATAGATTTTTTGACGGCTCAGTTCAGTGAATGGTTTTATTTTATTTATTATTTATTAAATTGATTTAAAGGGCTCCATTATCATGAATTGAGCGCTTTTGAACAAGCTG
Organism: Distichodus sexfasciatus; assembly: GCA_032718565.1. Lineage (NCBI taxonomy): Eukaryota > Metazoa > Chordata > Actinopteri > Characiformes > Distichodontidae > Distichodus > Distichodus sexfasciatus. The sequence continues at coordinate 4,316,797 of JAVGVS010000010.1, read as the reverse complement.
AAGCTTATTTTAAAGAATTACGACTCCACTGTGTTTCCACGGCAAAGATGTTGTGGATGTTAAAAAGAAGTTATAAAGAATTACATAAAGGTGCGGTCATTCTAGCGGACGAATATTCACCTCTCATTTACTTCCATGTGACAATTAACTGAACAACTTGAAAATCACCTTCCTTGCTGGTGGTAGCAAAGAGATTTCGCACGGAGTTCAACTGAACTCAACTTATCAACGTGTAGTGTGGGTGGGATTGACCTCTCAGCTTTACTGCTTCTAATGAAAGTCTCTTATATTAGTCATTGCCACAACAACCAATTATTTTTACTGTCTACCGGGATAAATGTACTCACCGAAAAGAGTCTTTGCAGAAACATATAAATGTTTTAAATATATGATACTAACAAGAAAGCTACCATACTAATAACACTATTGTTATCTGCACAAACATTATTTTTCTGCACAAACATTGTTGTCAAAGCTATGAAAGGGAATTTATTCCTGTTAGTCTGACCGCGCCTTAACTCTGTAACTACACTTCATATCAGCAGTTCCAACAAATGCATCTCCAAAGATTAAAGCAGCTTTTAATCCTCATCTTAGCATTAACTTGCCCGCTCCTTATTTCAGGAAGCTTCGAATACACAAATGGCAGATGTTTTTCTCCTCAAAGAAAATTATATTCTAACTCAAAGTCCTGTTGAACAGCGCACATCAACTTCAAATGCAGTGAAGAACCTAAGAAACTTAAAGGTAATGAATACTTAGCACAAGCACAGTTTTGACACAACTTACCTTAACAATTCCCATCAGCATCTTTTGGCAGGGTGCCCTTTATGGCATTGGTTTCGTCATCTATCGGTCCTGTATTCCCCTGAAATTATTTCAAGGTACGCAAGTTTCAATGAAGCAATTGAATATTAAATGGTGTGACGTCAGCAGCATGTATAGAAAAGAAATTAAACGCTCCGTGTTTGGATCAGAAGCACAAGCAGTATTTAAGTACAGACTAAAGGGATAAGCTACATGTACAGTATGTATCATAAAACAGTTGTGGGCACTGTTGGTCTCTGGTGACATATCATTAACATTATCATAACATTTTAACATGTTATCAACAGCAGGTGAATGGAATGTTTACTTTTTTTGGTTAAATTATGATTTGTAAATACATGGACGATGATTTTATTTATTTCTGTATTATATATAAATATGTTAATTTCTTTTTTAATGCACAAAATGTTAAGAACAAAATGTGTATGTGTGCTGCGCATGCATGTGTATGATAGAGGAAGTTGTGTGAGAGAGACAAGGAGAGAGAAAGAGACAGAGTGCTTGAGAGAGACAGAATGAGTGAGTCAACAGCTACTGATCTTCTCTGGGGCGATCCAGTCTTACTGTGTGAAAATATTACTCAGCTTTGTCCTTTTCCTACAAGTTGTTTATATGTATCTGATGAATTGCTGATAATAAACAAGACAAAAACCCAGGTTGGTCGTTTTAAAATATTTAGTTCAATTAAAACCTATTCTTGTTTAATGTTAATAGCTGACTTTGTCATAGGAATATATCAAGTGTTACTTTCATCAATTATTTGAACAAAATCCTGTGAGAAAACAAGTGAAACTTCCAAATTTATGGAACTTATAATAGAAACAGTATGGTATGGTACAGTACTGTGGTGTGGTTTTGTATGATACTACAGAAAGATGGTAGAAGCCAGCAGGTAAGCTATAGCATTTAAACTGGTACAAAGACCCAGTATCAATTAAATATCCACACTCTCACCAGCAACAAGCTCTATTGTTAGTACAAGACAGGGTGGATTCATGGTGTCATAATCTTCAAGACTCTCAATTTGGAGCGAACAACTCGTTCTTATTAGCTGTATCTAAAAGGAAGAGGTGATGTTTTATACTTTGTGAGGTTAACTGCAGCCCTGTCTCCTCTGCATGATGTTATCTCTTGTATCCAGGGGTGTAACTACTCACTTTTTGGGGGGTATGCAACAACGATTTTACCGCTATAAAAAAAATGCCCATTTTACAGTTCACTTACTGAAGTTCATTTAAACGGATTTCACATTTTTCACCATAAAAAAGGAAAAAAGTAAGAAAGTGGAGTAAAAAGTAAGATATTTGACCTTATATTTGTCCTGTCTCCATTCTTGTCCACTAGCCCATGTTAAACAACCAGCTTAAAGACTTTGCAGACATATTGCACATGAATTACACATCTATCTGATGCAGTCTTACCAGTAATCATAATAAATCAGTTAGCTGAGTTTGTATTATGGTCAGAACAGAACAGAGTGACTGCCCTACACTTCCACCTCATATTAGACCTACCCTCTTATTTCCTGATCCTGTCTCACTGTCTCCATCCTCACACATGAATGCAATTAATATAGCTAACACACACACACACACACACACACACACACACACACACACACACACATATATATATATACATATATATATATATATAATATATATATGTGTATATATATATATATATATATATATGAATATCACGTTCAAATAGATTTTCTATTGTTTCTGCAGATATTGCAACAACTTTTAGTTGCCACTAGATGGCACCAGATGACTGGCTAGAGACAGACACAGCCAAAGAATGTTGGTTAATCTTCAGTATGGACTTGATTTGGTCACATTCTACAATTTTTTAAAATGACAAATAAATAAAAAATAAAGTTCCCTCAAAGTTATTTACATTACAAGAGCGTTTTCTTGTTTTAATGATATATTGTAGTGACCATTATATTCATATCCACAACAATTTGTAATTTATTTTGTTACTGCAGTTATCTAAAGATTTTAAGTTAAAACATTAAGCCAAAAGAGACACATAGAGACCGATCATTTTAAACAAACTTAATTCTTTTTGAAGTCAGCTGGGTGTCCTTAATTTAGTTATAAGTTAAATCTGGTCCTAATCAACAGGCCCACAATGCTTCCATGATTGTAATCATGGTTTCAAGCTGCTGGGAATCTTCAGCCCTCATTACCCAATCAGCAATTATCACCATCTTGTCTCTTGGTCCTCATTCCAGTTGAATCCCACAGCTTGAAGTCGAAAGTCCCATAAACTGACCTATTCAATTAAGTTCTGCTGTAAGGCCACTTCAAGTGGTTGACTTTGTCCCAACCTCTGAGCTATCAAGATGGGCAGAAATTTGATTAAGCCAAGCGGACATCAAGTACAGGAAAGTGAATGGATTTCCAGGCTATCAGCTTCAAAGACAAGGAAGTCCTGACAGTGCTTGGCAGTCGAGTGCATTGAGTCCATTAAAACTTCTCATCTTAAAAAAGATAAAATTAACTTCTGTCTTTATTAAACCATCAAGATGAGTGCTTCTGGGGAGACACCTGAAAGTACAGTGCTTGATTGATGCACAGCGGTCTCAGTGCCCTCTTCAGCTGTCAGAATATCAGACGATAGACTTCAGGAAAAGACAAATAATGAGTCAGTTTGATCAAATGTAACTTCCACCGACAAGCAGTAAACGGCAACAGACTGCCACTGTAATCCAGCATTTAGGGTTTCATTAATTCACCTCATCTGACCTTGTATAATGCACATACTAGGGACCTAATGTACTCATAACGGTAAAGCCATTGCTCAAAATTTGAGTGAAACATGGTAGTGATTTGGAGATTTCATGCTTTGTTGAATGAGAAGAATGAATTATTCTGAAACCTATACTTGAGACAGATTATGTACTGTAGATCTGTAGATATATTCTGAAATTTGCCACAAAATTAAACCACTGACAAGTGAAATGAAAATGGATTATTACATTACAGTGACAACTGTCAAGGGGTGTGATATATTATGAATGAAGAGAATAGGCAGATTTTGTAGACTGATGTGCTGGAAAAGCAGGAAAAAGTATCTGAGAGACTTTTGGGTAGAGTAGAATGTTTTATCAACTGGGCCATAGCATCTGCAAAACTCCCTAGCAAAGTACCTACCCAAAGGTACCCAGCAAAGATGCTCCATGGAATGGAGCAAGGTATCTTCCCCAAGCATTGATCCCGGGCGCTGCCCGTCCGGTGCCCACTGCACCTTAATGGATTGAGTCAAATACAGAGGTCACCTTTTGTTGTGATGCACTGTGTGCTGTGCTGTAGCATGTTCATGATGACAGTCAATCACTTTCAATTGAAGGACAATGGCAGAAAGACAACAGTTTTATGGGCAACTAGGCACTTTTATGTACATTTATTCTTAAAAGGTTTAGAGCTGTAAATTATATAACATTAAACAACTGCTGAATTGATGAAATAGGCACAAATAGGCATTCAATAAATCTCAGTTAATAAAATTTTGATAAATGTCAGAATCTTCATGAAAACTATATGCATGGGTTTTAAGAACAAATTTGTTCTTACAAACTCTTGGTGAATGAGGTCTAGGGTTTTTTTTTCTGGAGTGATCTTTAGTCTGATTCAGTCTCAGAGAAGAGGTACTACAGATTACTGCATGTGAGGCTGCTTAGATGCAGACCGGACAGATTATCCATACCAACCCTGTAGAAAGGAAAAAAGTAGCTTAGTTGGGGAAGAGATGATTTCAAGATGGGAAAATACAAGCTGGTATAAGCAGTGGGATGCTTTGGGTAATCTTCTCCTGTGAAACCTTGGTTCTGGCAATCATACAGTATATCTTAGACATGTGCCACCTACCTTAACATTGCAGCAGACCTAACATTGCTTTGTGACCTCTCTGAGAAGAATTATGTGCCCTGCCACACTGCACCAATAGCTAAGGATTAGTTACATATTGCTCAGATATTTAAACATATATATTCTAGCAAAGATTTGCTTTATTTTTGTTGTAAATGATGAAACATCAAACACTGCCACATTTTCTCAAGTAAAACATGCCATTTTAACAATGCACTGTACTAATTGTGTTGAGAAAAATGTATCAACTCACATTCATGTTTTTTATTCACACTACATCTGCCAAATAAATAAAGAGTTCATTTTAAAGTAAATTACAAAGAATGCCACTGTGTGCAGGCATGATAGAGAGTGCAATAATTAAAAATAATTGGGACTGTGCTGTTAATAGTTTCCATGGCTGTCTGTTCGGTTGCTTCAGAGTGTAGCACAAAGTAGTTTGCCATTGGCACAAAGTGCCCTCAGAGGAGTGTGCAGGTGAACAGAAGTGAGAAAAACATGACAGCTAATAGGGGAGAGAAAGAGGGTGTTTGGAGCGAATTTTAAGCCCATTAAGATTCCAGTTATCGCTCTCAACGACCTCTGTTCCACAACGCACACTGCATTTGTTTGACTTGATCATCTGGTGTGAAGCTGAGATTGACACCAGTTGTGGGATGTTGAAGATTGTAACGTTTGTTGAGAAATGTTTGGATTGAGTGGAGGTGGCAGTTTTTAAGGATTTCTCTTTTGTACCCCGAATCTACTCCGAATCTTTCAAACACTTAAACAGTTCAAACCAGTTTAAACACTAAATCTTTTCTTAATTTGGAGGCAATTTTGCCCTTGCTCTTTCTTTACATATATAAAACACCAGCACAATCTAAATGAGAATGCATTTGAAATTCTGTGATAGTTCTTAGTGTAGGAATTAATGAACTATTTGTTCACTTTAATTTAAGCAAATAGTTGCAAGCTTATGATTTACTGTTCCTCTAACAGCAGCATTTTACATTGTCTGTAACAATAATAAGACACATGTATACTGTATGTGTGTCTAATGATGGTTTTTTCTTTTCCCACTGAAGATCTTGTAGCCAAAAATAGAAGAAGAAGCAACAACCAGACACCATGGGATTAAAGTACAGTTCAATGTGCCCTTTGCCCTAACAACAAGCAGAAAAAATGGGTGCTTTGGAATGATGCAACTCTTAGAAAAAGTGTGTGATCAGAGTCTCACGCTTTGAGCATTTACAGTACTTCCTTCTTCATGTGAAGTGCTTTTAAGTTTTCTTAAAGTTTTTTTTACTGCCAAGAAAATCCACAACTGGGATCTTTTTTATTTTACTGAGAGTCAACTCCACTTGCCTTTGTTTGACAAGAGAACTTTTTAGGCTCATGATCAATGTGCGGCAATAAACTCGGTGTGCTCCAAACTCCAAAGTCAGCACTCAGTAGTGCAGATGCGCTGGACTTTGTAGAGGAGCATCACTCAGGCAGTGTCTCTGAGTCTTGCCGTCAGTGTAATTGCCATGTGGAAGCACTTGATGCACGCCAGCTGCATCCTGCGACCGGTGCTCTGCACCCACATTTGTCTCTGTCAGTGCCTTCAGGGTCCGCCCGCTTCTGCTCGCAGATGAGTCGCGTTGGCAGCGGCCACCAGCCTGTGTCGACCTGGCCACTTACAGCCAACGTCTTTCAAACTCATTCCTACATTCCTCTTTACTCTGTTTTGGTGTGTGTGTCTTTGTATGTACTTTGTGAGCAGTGGGGTTGCATCTTAGATGCCACCTGCTCGACCAAGATCCTGGGTTGGGCCTAATTGAAAACTTCTCCACTATGCCGTCACGGCGCCTGTGGAGTTTGCTTCCCTACTTCTCCGACATCTGCCGGCGCAATTGGGCACTCGGCCATGGCAGCTGAGCCTTACCACGCCAGCACACCACCAGCGTCATTCAGCTGGCCTGCTCCTCTTTATTTATCACTTTTCTTCTACTGGGCCATTAGGAAGTGGAAATCGCTACCCTGTAATCTCCTGTGCTTTGCAGCAGATTAGATGGTGTGAGTAAAGGGCTAATGCGGGTGAGCGAGGGCCAAAGGTATGCTGGTGGTGGGTTTCAACTGACTTAGCCTCACATTTGCACTTTGGCGTCAGCCTGTAAAAGAGCGTAAGGAAGAAAGAGAGAGTATACAGATGGTAGAGGAGGGTTTGTTTGCAGGTGTTTGTGGTGACCTACACACTTTCTTCTTGCAGGTGCGCTGCATTAATTAATTGCTGCAATAATTAGCCATTAAATCAGTCAAAGAGATGTTTACTACAAATCTTTCTTTAACATTCTGACATTCGCAGTGTCCACTTGAGTGGTCTAGTGGAAGGATACTAACTTAAAGACCAAGTTTGAGTTTGACATTGAAGGTATTTTGCTTTCTTTATTGGCACAATCACCATTTACGCGCTAAGCAAGACCCTTAACCCCAAGATGATCCAAAGAGACTGTCCATTTACTTAGGAAGTAACTACGTAGCTGACCATATGATTTAAATTCTGCAAATGGCACTAAGAGCAGGGCCTTTAACACCAAATTGCTTGCAGTAGACTGTCCTTGTAGTTATGAAATGTTGCTCTGAATAAGAGTGTCTGAATCGAAATAAAAGCAGCGTGATTTTCTTTAATCCATGAAGTGGTTTTAAACGGTTGTTCATCTGGCAGTTTGAAAATTGAATACATTCTGCATGTAGCAGGCCCAGACCAAATATTCCAGCAAAGTTGTCTGCGTAGGTGTGTGAAGGGATCCAGCAGTGAAGCTGGGCAGGAGTGATTAATCCCTGCAGGCTCTATAGCTCCATGCTGGGACTCTGAAGGCTACTGGAGCCATTCACAGCCGCATCCCATCAGCCCTCTGCCTGAGTTATAGTGACATGCTCGGACCGCCGCTACGCTGTAGCAATGAGACTGTCGCAGATTTATGAAGGCATACTCGTGCTGTCTTTTCTCCTTACCTTTCCACTCCCTTTTTCTTTTCTCCCCCTTAACACCTAAGCTTGTCAGGAGGTGGAAAAAGATGGCCATCTATCGTAGGGCGACAAGAACACAGAGTCAGCATATGCTGACACTCTTGTTACCTTCTGAGCTGCTGGTAAATAATGTTTAATGTATAGGCTGGGAGTCTAAAAAACAGGAACACTCGAACAACATGAAAATAAGTATTTATTTAGCTTTGTTTACACCAGGTTGCACTAGGTTGCATATTTTACATATAAGGTAACATATTTTCTTATAGACTGAACGCACATATGTCAGCAAAAAATTGGTGGACTGACATTTAAATTAGACACTCTCTCTCTATATATATATTTTGTGTGTTCTTGGAATTTGCGAGAAGTTGCTCTTCCCCTAAAAGATGCTTGAGATTAATCTGATTGTTGTGGCTTGTGAGGACATGTTTGTTAAAAAAGGGCTTTTGGAGAGATTGTCCATGTTTCATATTTACTTCTGTCTACTGAGTTGAGATTAAGGTTTCTATCTAGTAATGTGAAAGTGAGTGATTATTTGTTGTTGTGAACACATCACAGTACAACACACAGTACACCACAAGGAAATGTGACCTCTGCATTTGACCCATCCATTAAGCAGCAGTGGGCAGCATCCAGGGGACGGTACCTTGTTCATGAGTGCCTCAGTGGTACCGTAAACGGTCCCGGGGTTCGAATCGGTGACCTTCGGATAGCAAGGTCGTTATGCTACCAACTGAGAGTAAATAAATGCACCTCACAAGGATAGCAAGATAACCTTCCAAGGACTGTGTGTACGTGTGTTTGTGTGCGTTTATGTGCATACGTGTGCCAGCGCACAGGGTTTAAGTTTATTTTGAGGATGTGGGATCTGATTTAATTGGTAAGATTTTTTTGTGGATTAGTTTTGCCATTCTTAGTATGTGAGAACTGTTCTTCCCGTAAAAGACAGAAAAAGAGAGAATGGTGCAGTTTTTGTGATTTTATAAAGACATTTTTAAATAAAATGACCCACAAAAGTTCCACTGTGAATTTAAAAAAGAGAGTTAGTTGTAGCTGTACTATTATTCACATCTAACAATTATGGGAATTGGAAGTAAAAAGAGCAACACAAGACTGTGAGTGTGTGTGTGAGTGTGTAAGCAATCATGGATAACGTTTATGAGCCGTAGCACGAGCTGAAAGTGTGAAACTGTCCCTTTCTATTGAGGGAATCAAACCAAATCCTGAGTCTTTAGGTATTCTGCGCCCTGTGATTTCCCTTGGACAAGTCTCGTTCTGGTCTTTAATCTCCTACACCTCCCACACCCTTCTTCTCTTGCTCCTGCCGTCCCTCCCTCTGTGCCTCCTTCTCTCCCTCTCTATCTCCTTCTCTTTTTACCTCCCTTCCTCTCTCTACCCCTCTTTCTCTTTTTCCCTCTCTCCCTCTCTTCCTCCCTCCCTCCCTCACTTCCTCCTCTACAAAGTTCAGCGCATCTGCACTTCTGAGTGCTGACTTCAGAGTTTGGAGCACACCGAGTTTATTGCTGCACGTTGATCATGAGAATAAAAAGTTCTCTAGATAAGTGGTGTCGCCTCTCAGTAAAATAAAAGAATCCTAGTTGTGGATTTTCTTGGCAGTAAAATAAACCCCTTTAACACAGGTTAAAACACCTCACATCAAGAGGGTAGGGCTGGGAATGCAATGGTCACACACTTTTCACCATCTCAAAGAACTCATTTTTCTGCTTGTCTGGTCAGGGCACTGTGACCTGTTCTTTTACCCCATGATGTCTGCTTATTACTTCTTCTACCTCTTGGCTACATGAATTTCTGATTCAGTTGGGGAGAAGTAAAAATCCCCATCATTAGACACACATACAGTACACAGACGTCTTGTGATTATGGACCATGTAACGTGCTGCTGTTAAAGAAACAGTAACTGATCAGTTTGCAACAAACATCTATCGCAGAATTTTAAATGCATTCTATGAGAATGTGTTGCTGTTTCTTTCTCCTCCTCCCTCTCTCCCTCCCTCCCCTCCTCCCTCCCTCCCTCTCTCCCTCCTCCTCCTCTTGTCTGGCGCCGAGTTGCTTTCCGGATGTGCTGAGGGGCGCGCGCGATATAAAGCCTCGCGCTGACCGACAGCGCGCGCGAGAGCCTCTGTCGTTTTCGGGGCGAGGAATACACGGCGGCGCGAGCTTCGAGACTCCTCACGTGACCGCGGCTCGCCTTTACCGAAATACGACCGAAATATGACCGAGCTTCAGCCTGGCTCCGGATTAACGCCCGTGTAACCCGTGTAATAATTTGCGTGCCCTTATCTGTCTCCCAAGTGTAAAAGGCTCCTCTCCGGTCATGGGCTGCTCCATCAGCGCGTCGCTTTTGTCTGTGCCGCGGCTCTTAACGGTGCTGTAAAGCGGATACCGAGTGGATCTATGTTCCTCAAAGACAACATAAACAACGAAGGGAAATTAGTGGAAGTTTGAGACCAGGGAGGATGCGGGCTACGTGCTGGTGCGCCGTCTTTCTCCTTACGCCAACACTTTATTTGGTGAGTGTTTCACTCTTGGCATCCATCAGACTTTCATAGACTTCACATTTTTTTCTTAATTAGCATCAGATATCGGTAATTAAAGCATTCGGTTTTACTTCTTTAGAATATGGCGGGAAAAAACAATTTTCAAATTGTTTCAAAATATCAAAATATTGATCCAACTTTCTATATTGTATACCACAGAGCAAACATTTACAGAATTTGACGTCCTTTATTTGATAAAACACTTCCACAAAAACTGTTATAACTGCACATTTACCTATAATTTATTAGATGATTCAAAATATATCAACAAAATACTTTGTATGCGTTTCGTCCTACTATATCAGCTACGTATATATTATACTTTGACTTTGGTTTTCGAACGCCGCTGGATTTCGCCCTGATGGAGAATCAGTAGGTGAAAAGTGCTGTTCTGTCGTTTAGACTCACGGGGGCGCCACAATAAATGGAAACTGAGGTGCGATGTCGCGCTCGGGACTTTTTCGCGGGCAACAGCACAGGCCGTGACCAAAAGACAATAATCCAGACAAATCACACTTAACGTCGCATTCTCTTTTAAGGCGTAACGACTGTTTTAATAGTGAATATACGCATAAGTACTAAACATTATACAATTTGGTTTGTACATGAGCAACAAAGAAATAATCAACTAATCACTATAATGTTGCCTGCTATTGCAGCTCTTACGGTGTTGTCCAGTTACGCTGACCAAATTTTAATTTGTGTTGGATTATTAAAAATGTTGGGATTTTGTACGCTTTTTTAATCTGCATGAAAACTGGATTGCACACGAACGATCGTTCACGTATTCAACGTAATCATTAATTCCTAATCAACTCTTTTATGAATATGAGAAATTTGAAGGGCCTCATTTCATATTTTCATCTCTCTCTCTCTCTCTCTCTCTCTCTCTCTCTCTCTCTCTCTCTCTCACACACACACGCACACACGCACACAGTCATTCACACACATTTCAGGTTTTTGTGGTTGACTACCGTAATAAAAACATGCAGTTGCGTCAAATCAAACTTTTATATGCTATTCAAAACATGTTATTCCTTTTTGACGTTTTGACTTTTAACACATGCTATGATAAGGAAAGTGTTAATCTTGAAGGAAAATACACATGCACAAATAAATCGTGTTCATTATAATGTTTAATTGAAATCCCGAACCCAGCTTTTCTCAAAGTTTTTCCCCCACACCGTAGACAAAATCTCCTTTCCAAACCTTATTTCGAGTATTTAGTAACCACCAAACATATGTATTTTAATTAATTAAATTGGTCTAACATGGTGCTAATTTCGGGAAGCGTATGTTATGTTAAAAATGGAATGTGGACATTAATATAATTCATGCAGTCACATTTAAATAAAGAAGAAAAAAACAAGACATTTCCGTGCATTATTTTGCCCGCAAATGGAATAATCTCTAGACTATGTAAAACACTAAGAACAACTTTGGCATTGTATCATTGTGTGGGCACGGATTGCTCCTTCTCTTACTGTTCGTTGCAATTAGAGATTTAGACATTTCAAAGCATGTTATCTAGACAAGATATGAGCAAAGACGGAAAATAATCCCTCGGCTGGGAGACCATCTCTTATCAGTGTACTGGACCTCCCTATGCACGGACAACCCGCTGTTCAGATGACCTTAATGTTTTTTTCCAGCAACAAATTAATATTTGAACAATACGAAGAAAACAAAGAGGAAAAAGAAAATGCGGGGGCCACGAAAAACACGAAAATCTACGTATTTTTGCTACTTTTTTCTGTCTTTCTTTTTAATTATTTAATTATCACCGATGTTAATGATAAAATAAAATCATTAGACTAAACCACAATTTTACTCTGGCAGCTGATATTCCACAAAGATCCATAAAACAGATGAATTATTGCTATTTTTCAGTTTTTTTCAAATACTCTCACCAGGCTGTCTACGCACTTTGGTGATTTTTATTAAATGATCTGTTATTATTTTAACCGTGAAAATTATACTTTTAATATATAAGTGCGAATTTTGATTTGCTAACATAATAACGAACATAATCAAATAAAAACTAAATATCAAAATAATTCATACACGGTTTGCATTACGCGAAATGTTCTTGTCTTTGTCTGCTGTCTATGGTGCTGTATTTCAGTACCTTGGACAGTTCCTTTTTTTCTTCTTTTCATTCTTTCTTTCTAATTTACAAACAGGTTTTCCTAATTGTTGCAATTTCTCATGTCTTCTCCAAGTAACACAAACTCCGGAAAATATTTTTATTTAACAGTGCCCAACACTTGCTTACATTTTTCGTCTATTAATTTTTATTTTATTCTATTATTACAATACATCTTATAAATGACAATGACCTCGTTAGGTCTAAAAATAATTTTAAAGCAAATAACCAAGAGAACCGGAATGCACAGGCGGGAAATTGCTGCCTGCATTGTTCGTTTATAATTTGGTTTTTAGAACTTAAATGAAGAACACATGAGAGATTAACTACAGAACGGCCGTGGGAAATTTCCCAGTTCCACGCGATCGCCTGATTATCACGCGTTGAACTTTAAAACTCGGGCCTTCCGCCACGACTCGAGCTTCACGTCACCGAGACTTCAGATCCTTTCGAGGACATGAGGATTATGGTTAAACACTGATGCTTTTATTTCTTGTCCGTGTCTCTTGCCTCTATTTAAGCCTCTTGTGCGTGCGCCTTGCCGCGTCTCCGCGGTTTCGGCGGTGCGGGAACATTGTTCATGACGTCATAAAGACAAACGATCCACTGTTAAGCCGCACAAGGAATTTAGTAACATTAGTTAAAAAAAAAAAAAAAAATTGAAACTGCATTGCAACAACATAGTTGCTATAAATTTACAAACCTAATTAATCTATGGAAGAAACACGAAGTCACATCGCTACAGTTACAGTCACACCACCATTTTTCATCCTGAAAATTTCCACAGACACGAGCACAGCATGGAGTTAAAGCACAACTACGATCTCCACAAGTGCGCCACATTATTTATTGTGTGAAAAAGTAAAAATCCCTGGCTCCCTCCACACTTATTCGAGCGCTCCGGCTGTTTGGAGGTGCTGCTTAGCTGACTAGTTCCACTCCACTTAAGACTCCTTTTAAAAGCTGTGGCCAAGGTCTGTGTTAACCCACTTGAGTCTAATGCAAGGCCAAGCAGCTGTGAAATGACTTGTTCGAGTAAAACCCCTCAGCCTTTTGTCCATTAAACCTCATCTATGCCTCAAAAAAGCCCAGGCACGGCTCTCCATCACCTGGGGAGACATCATCACACGCGCCTCCCCGCAGACAATCACAGTAATGGGGTTAAGTAGGAATGACAAGACCTAGCTTCAAATCACTCTCCGGGGAAGTGTGTATTAACCACAAGATCAGCAGGCCAATTTTAGAAGCTTTCATGAAAGCCCTTTAATGCTAGAATACTAGTGCTGAAACTGTCAGCGCTAAGCCACCGTAAAGACAACAGACTGGTGATGGAAGTTTGACAAAAATATTCAAAGGTTTGGCATATTCTTGATTAAAAAGAAACATGAACAAACTAAGCAGTTGGTCAAAGCAGTGAATGTGTGATTTGTTCATTGTGAAAGTCTAAATCAAGGTCGTGGCTGTGTGTGGCACTGCGCTCTAGCTGCTTGAGTCGTATGAGTGTGTTAAGCCTGAGTGATGTTAAGCCCTGAAGTGGCGCAGAGATGCAGGGAGGAGTGTGTTTAAGAGAGAGATGGAGGAAAATGAAGAGCAGAGCCCTGTTTAGTTTGCTTGCAGAGTGTCATGATCTCTTTACAAACATGTGAGTGCACATACACACGCGTATTTGTATACATGAGCAAACACAGATGTTTGTTTATAAGTAATTGTGGGGATTTGACCTCTATGTGGAGAGTTTACAAAAAGAAATACAATTGTTGTTTTGTGCTTAAAATGAATAAAATAGGCCATTTAGTAGTTAACATTTTTCTATAATAATGGGGACTTCTGATGCACACATCATGTCTTGTGCAGGAATTTCTACTGAAAAAATCAAATCTGTTGACTTTTTAGTTTTTCAAATAAATTCTTCAAGATTTCTACAATGGCATTTTTTCTATATTAGCTTCTGTGCTCACATACAAAACACAACCATTTGACAAATATCAAGTGTTCCTTTCAGTTAGAGAAATATTCCAGTTATGTCTTCACAACTAACTAAAAACCTGCCCTCAAAAATCTGTTTATCAGACAAGTTCACATTAATTCCACAGTCCATTTACGACACAACTCACTCACTCTAGTGAAGGACCTCTGCACTGCAGTTAAGGACTTTTGCATTATGTTAATGGGGCTTTGCTTGGGTAATGGCTTCACCGGCCTGCTTCAACAGAGCTCCATATGCATACTTCTAATGTAGACGAGGTATAATGGGAAAGGTTTGTGGTAGGAAAACATCATACAATGAAAACTGCAGCATCTGCTGTTTATCTGTTCAGGTGTGCACATATTTGTGAGTAGAAATATTTAGAAAAACTAGCTGTATAAACTTTTAAATAAGCATCTGTATTTCTAACTGTTCTTTTGTGTTTGTATGTGTGTAAGTCTGAATGTTTCTATTTTCCTATATTTATTTTTTACTCTCTAACATTATAAAATGGAAAAAAAATAGTTTCTGATTTATTGAAAATTAAGAAATATTGAAGTTTTGGCCATTGTTAGGCAATCTGGACTCATTTTCGACTCATTTCTGGGGGAGAACTACATTTTTGTGCAAGATGGCGTTCCACATGAGAGTCGTCCTCACAGTAATGCAGTGGACATGCATCAGGTTCAGCTAAAAATAAGTTTTGTCTGTAATAAATGGGAAGATTTGATTGAACTGGAATGCTTCAGTGAATGACTTCCCTGAGAGAGTCGTGCACACTTTAGTACCACTGCAGTTTTGGTTAGCTTACTGCCCACACATTAGGGGGTAGCCACTGTATGTATGTGTATAATAACGTAGATCCAACTAATCGATTATTGAATTAGTTACCAACTATTTTAATAATCGATTTTAATCTGTTTAATCAATTAGTTGTTTCAGGCCTAGTGTCGGGTGACTGACATAGTGGCCCTGTGGAGTTGACATTTGAAAGGTCACTGTAATCCAGTCAGTAAATTGGTGCATAGAACATCTGTCCCCCACCCCACACACATTCATGCCTGTTCAGTCATTTTTGCAAATGTTCACATCACATTTGCTTTCCATCTTACCAGCGGCAGCTCGACACTACAATAGGTTGTCATTTTATTTCTATTCTTATCTCACTTTGCAGCTTTGCTTTCTCCCAATGATCCATTTAAGTTGTTGTTTTTCCTTGACATTACATGCACTTTTAAACTTTTCCTTGAACTTTTATTGTCTGCTTTCTAGCGTCCAACCTTTCTGTCCTTTCATCCCTATGTGCACTGTGCACACACACACACACACACACTCACGCACTCACACACATTCACATACAGACACCTACACACAACTACACATACACACTGAATGAAAGAGAGTGAGCTCCAAGAGGCATAGCAAGGTGGAGGCAGGACAAGGTTGCTTTGATTAATGACTACAGTCTCCACTCTCTCCTTCACAAACTGCTCCCGAATTTCAATCACACTCACAGGTCAGAGGTCAGAACTCCCTCAAACCACAGAAGGGCAGTAGATCTGGAAAATCATACCCCAGACTGACCCGAACCTGCTCTCAAAGGACCATTTTTCCAGCCTCGCTATATATAGCGGTGTTCTCCTCAATCCTCTACCTCATGTTAGCTCACGATAGGAGAACTTTTAAAGTCTATATGCAAAAGGGTGGATAAAAGGAGGAGATAACCTCACTCTGCAATGCTACAGGGACTCTGAGCTTCCATTCATATGTTTAAGAGGCTGGAACGGAAAAGATGAAAGAGAAATATTAGAGCCATAAACATCAGTCAGACTACGGTAGTGATGGATTACTCCTCAGACGTGGCCCGACTGTGTTTGGACAAATGTCTACTGTCATTACTCAGACTGAACAAGATTCATATTTATGTATGTCTGTGTGCACAAGTGGGGAAAGGCAATGAATACGTAAATATTTTTTAAAAAGGGGATGAAGATCTTATTGTTATGTATATAACTAACAAGTGAATATTACATTGACAAATAATGGCTGTCTTGAACACAGCAGAGTGCAGATCATCATAATATTTCAGCACTCATTAGACACCCCCACACACACTTCTCTCACTCTTACGCTCTTTTTCACACACACACATTCTAAGCATTCAGCCTATTAGGAATCGTCTGTGTCTGTGAAATATATTACTACCTATTTTGAATGTAAGCTCTTCAACCTTTTCATGCATTGTGTCCTCTTGGGTGGACAGCTATTTGATTTCGGCCATATACGAAGCCTGTGTAGATTAAGTTTCAATCTCCAAATTTAAGTCATACATGGGGGGTTAAAAACAGGAACTGGACCCAACTAAGTAAATTCTCACCTACTTGGGCCTAATCAGAGCTGTTAATATGCTTGTGTGTTAATGATTATGATGTGCTACAACGATAATGTGCTCTTCTCAGACCGTAATATGTTATAGTGGTCATTTCTGACTTCACGGCTCCTCCAGTTCGTCTTGTACAAAAGATTTTCCCAAGTGCTTGCTGTTTTTTTTTTTTTAAACTTCTTTTTTACTTTCTTCAAAAATCTTTCCTGCTGTATAACGATGCCAATTTTCTTATCAGAAGTGTTAAATCCATAGAATTATCCCTTCAGGAACTGTCACAATGTTCCAGTTGGTTCCAGCTATTACCGCACTTCTGGAGGTATCTCTGGAGGGAAATATTCCTGTCAGTTTTAGCTTCAAAGCTCTTTTGCAGTTCTCTGTCATGCATGGCAGAATGTTCTTATTGCAGCAGTGAAGGCCATTCGGCACACGCTACACTCTCCTCTGCCTTCCCTGAGAACTTGGATTACTGCGTGATGGTTTACGCTAAGAGCATTAGCAAGGAAATTAACTCACACTTGCTATAATATCGGAACTTTACTTTGCGATTTTAAACAAGAAATGACCACAAAATGGTACAAAAGACAAATGAAAATAGAAAAGAAAGAGCATTTTGGCGACAAGACTGAAAAAAGTACAATGTTGTCAGCTGCATTGACTGTTAATTCAGTTGGTGTTATTTAAAAATATTAAGTTATTAACATAACTTAGTTCACATTTGCAGCTGTAATATAGGGTATAGGTTAATAGTTTGAACAATATATGAACAATAGAAAAGTCTTATGTACTTTCTTGTGTGTGTGTGTGGGAATATGATCCGCAACACTGTGTGATTGTTAACAGAAAGAACAGACCGATCAGAATGCTTATCACTGCTCATTCACTGGATGACAGTATTGCATTTCAAGGCTGGGCCCTGGAGATTCTCGTCGTATTGATTTCTGAAATCCACTTTTTTCATGACCCATGTGAGAACGCAGAAAAGTGCGGGCAAGTCTTTAGGAGGGGAAAAAAGGAGACATGAAGGAGAGTGACATGAGGGAGGCAATGCAGGGGATAGAAGCACTCAGGCGGCATGACTGACAGATGCCAGTCAACGTCAAGATAAGATTCACCCTGCTGACTGAAGTCTTAAAGTGGTGTCAAATAGGAATTTGGAACAATCACCTGACATGCCCACTCTCTCCACCCCGACTCCTCCTCACAATTCCCACTCATTTCCATGTCTTTCTCTTCGTTAAATGCTCAATTCTAAACCATTTCTTTCATTCTGAGTGGACATGCAGGCATATGTTTGTGTGAAACCAAACACAGCAGAGACATAAATTGAACTAAAGGTTATGACTGTAGCGCAATACTGAGATTCTCACCTTTTCGGTAGAATAATTCGGCTGCTTTCTCTATTTGCCCTGGATTGCTTTTTATTCTCTGCCAGAGTGTGAGAAGTGCACATCAAGGCAAAGAACTTTAGGCTCCAACCACCATACCATTATTGCATCTTCACACTGGAATTCTGCAGTGGAAACTACAGTTAATAGCATGCACACGCATTATGTATGAATATCATTTGGTAATAATTTAAAGCTTATTTCCTCTTCTTTTTATCTGTTTCTGATTGACATGAATGTTTTATTGGGTGTCCACTTCTGGAACAAACACCTATCATGCAATCAGTGTTTCATATGGACCTAACGTTCCCTAGTTTCACACCAAGAATCACTGGGCAATTTGAACAAAAGGTGATAAATGAAATTTGAAGAACAGCTGCAGAAAAGTTACGTCTTTTAATCGTGGGAATATTGTGGGAACTTAAATAATTAAAAACATAATTAAAACTTTTGGTAGTTCACATTTAAAGGGTGTTCAAATGATCAATGAATACATTTTGTATTGAGAATAATATGACTGTTGAGACTAGAGAAAGATAATTTCCTTGGTTTTGCAGTGGACATTGTCTAATTTGAAATATTTTCACCTTGTAACACAGACTGCTGAATAGTATCTATTAAAACAGAGTTATTCAGCATGAAGTTGTCTAGAGGATGGGAAATGGTTTGATAAGGACAGATTTTCTTCACTTATCGCATGTAAGGATCCGTGTGAGGTTTGGTGTTTTCTTTTACCTTTTGTAAAAAGTAAAAGAAAAAGTGAAAATTCTGATGAAATTTCTTTTGATAAAATTTCAATTGATTTAATAGCTTATAGTTGATTCTCTCATTCGGTATAGTAGTCATTTTGAGCTTCTCATTACTCCATACATCTTTTGTAAAACTAAGCGATGCCCAAAAACTGATGGCACTTCAGTGGACTAGATAGCTAAAGTCCAAAAAGGGAGGCCTCTTACAGAGATTTATTCAATATAGGATTCAATGGATGCTCAGTTAAATTTCTAGTCGCTTTTCCTCTTCAATGTGGATTTTCATAAGGCTTTTATTTTTCGATCTTGCGATTGTTTATCAGCCTGTCTGTATTTTGGTTTGCACCCCCATCCATAAAATCACACAATACTCACACGCAGTTTCTTTGTATTGTAAACAGTTTCCGGTAATGAACCCAGAAGATGAACAGGTGTTGCTGGGTGAGAGGTGTTAATAACAATATGTTTGTGAAGTGTCATCTAGTCGTCAGATCTTTTCCTGCAGTGCCGGAGCTGTCTCTTAACAAGCTAGAGCCCTCCCTCAAACTCACTTTGGATTATACGTTAAAAACATTGATTCTGTTCACAAATATAAAATGTGAAACTTTGAAATGTTCTAAGGATACAAAGATCCAAAGGTATATATGAATGTATTTATGCATGAGTTTATTCCTGCTACACCCGCGTCTTTGAGACGAGGCTAGAGGAGTAAAGCTCCCTTGCTGTTGCTTCATGAAAGACCCCTGAAGTGCCTCTTTTAATTAGGGAGGCCGTGCTTCCCTGTGTGTGTGTATTGCGGCGTATTTATCAGATCGATGCTGGATGATGGGAGTAGCGAGGGCTGGGAGCAGTATGGCATTGTGATAGATGCGCTCTGTTCTCCCACTGCAGTCTGCGCACTGCCAATCTGTCAGCTCTCAAAAGCCATTACTTAAAACATTAGTCTGGCCCATAGCACCAGTCTCTCAGCTGCAGACAGCTAACCATGAGCTCTCACAATGCCTCCACTGGGAGAGCCCTGCGAAATGGCACAAAGAGGGTGTGTGTGTGCGTGTTTGGGTGTGTGTGCGTGTGAGGAGCATCTCTAGCAATAAAAAGAAACATGCATGTCATATATGTGCAATAAAATAATAATCATACCCAATAATAATAATAATAATTTGCAGAAATATTTGTCACAAATAATATTACAACTAATATTAAAACACTTAAAAAAAATTCTAATATCCTAAATATATAACTTCTTACAATAGTAAAACAGTATGTTTAAATGGAATTAAATGGGACTGTACTGTAGTGATTTACATTACGGTGTAATAATAATAATAATTCTAATAATAATAATAATAATAATAATAATAATAATAATAATAATAATAATATGCAACACAGTAAATCATAAATAAATCCAGTAAATCCTATGACAATAAGTGAGTTTGAGTGCCTTGATAAAATGTCGTTTGTGATTTTTCCTTGTGCTGGACTGCAGTTAACTGTCCCTCTGCCTGTCAAATGCCATGTCTGATTCTCCTGGACTAATGCATATACTTCCCTGCTGTTTAAACATTTAAACATGCAGATACCTTGATCTGATCATCTCTCTTGACAGTTTTCAATTTCTTTCCAAACGTATCATTTCCAAGTGTCATTATACCAAATAAGAATCCCCCACTGAGTTCTGAATTATTACTGACAAGCGCTATAAAGTATCCAGCATGCTTTTAAATTGGTGCCTTTCCATCCAAAGGGAATCTTATTTTGAAATGTCTTTAAAAGTGTCTGACCATGATCTACTTTCTCAAATACAATTTGAACGGGTTGTTTTCAGACTGCAGACTGCAAGCGTTAATGATTAAATCTCTCTGCCCCTCTCTGTCTCTCTCTATCTCTTTCTGTCTCTGTCTTTCTGTGTGTATGTGTGTGTAGTACACACACTGGAGAAATAAACGATTAACTATCTAAATTCTTCGGTGAATGGCTCAGACAGTAAAGCCGCTGCCAGACACCCACAGCATTAATTGAATGTTTAGGGCCAGAATGTTTTTCAGAGTCAGCACAAATGCATCAGCTATGTTCTTAAGGTACAATTGGGCACAGAGAGAGTGTATGTGTGTGTGTGTTTTTCTCTCGGCCCGATACAGGGCTCCCCATTGTAACGTATGTGATTGACAGGTACTGAGAGCCCAGCTGAAGTGACAGTATAAAAGACAGGGTCACACACAAGATATTACAATATAAGACCATATAAAACCATACTGATGTTTCTTAACGCTCTCTATTACAGTTAGCCCTTTGCTACACCTTTATGTAGGCCCCAAAGAAGTGCACAAATAGGAAACCAATTGTGTCTACACTGTAAACAACGATTTGATCAAATACTCACGTTAACATACTTCTTTTATTTACTTCCACTTAAAACAATAATTTCAATTAATCTTCATAGGTTTTCAGTGTTATTTTTAAGTCAGTGCATGGGAATGAATGTTTAAGGACTAACTTTGATTAACTTAAAACTGTAAACTGCAGTGGCAGATATGTTGTTACATCTTACACGTTTGTGTTAATACTTAATATGTTAATATGCCACACACTTAAAAAAAAGAATAATTCAGTTGCTGCCTTAAAGTTAAGTCAAATTGGTTATACTAATGATTTCAACACAGATTTAGCTTCATGTGGCTCCTTGTGAGAAATTGTAGTTTGGTGTTTTGCTTAAAGCTTTACATTCTACATGAAGGTTACATCTGATTTATCTATAAGCTGTTGTGTTTTACTGGACAGAGTTACAATTTATTGCTATTTCAATTTTACAAATTTAAAAAGCATTTCTGGGTGGCGTATTATCACATTAACTAACAAACAGTTAGTGAAACTGCTTAAATGATAGTTTTATATTGAATTAAGTGATAGCAGGATGTTAACACAACTGTATGGATCTCTTTCCATGTCTGTCTGTTTGTGTGTGTGTGCGTGCGTGTGTGTGTGCATGCATTTGTGTTTATAATGGTTAAAGCCCAAGTTAAAAACTGCATAATGAGTAATTTCACATGAACTATTAATTATTTTTATTTTATTATATTCTTTAACTTCACTCATTTCATGCAGTGTTTTCTCATCGGCTCCAGTGTAACAGCATTCGTGGAGCTGAAATGCAAAACCTCTAATCAGTCTTGTATTAAAACAGCGCAGGACTGCTGATGGCTCCCCGAGAAGAGGAGGAAGAGGAGGGGAGTGGTGCGTCTGTGCCTGTCTCCTCCACCCCAGGGCTTGCTTTGATGTTCTATTAGTCTGTGAAAGTGCATTAGACCAATGGGACAGTGTGTCTCACCAAGTAATACTTAGTAATCACAGCAGTGGATAACCCAGAAGGGGGGTTTGAAATTAGTTTTATAATCTCCGCTTGACACAAATATATCCACTCGCTTTTAAATAACACCCCGAGAGACTGTTGGGAGATGGGTGGAAGTGTACCTCAACTTCACGCTGCAATAAAAAACAGCACTAAAGAAGATTTTTACACTCAACTTTCTTGCAATAACTCTTTTGCTTGACAAGGCGTGTGTTGTCTAGTGTTCCAACAGTGGGAAAGATACAACTGGCTTTAATAAATCATCGAGGCATCAAGGTTGGTGTGATTTTATGAAAAAGCAGAAGCAGTGTTAGGGAGTTGCTAACTAGAATTAGCAACTTCGCTAACTTAACTACATTTTTCAGTGGCTTATCAGTAGTCAAGCTACTTTTAAACCATTGTAGCTTTAAAAATAACATTTGTTTTACTAATGCAATGTAGCATCGCAAAACCTTTAAAAAATTATTGATATTTTCAACTGCCACGTGTTTCTGATCAATGCTGAATTGGTAGAAGTGGTATCTCACGGGGCGCACCTTCGTCAGCTGTGAAATGAAGTTGGTGTCCACCTTGGTGTAGATGTAGCTTGTAGTGTAGCTAACTACTATATTAAAACAGTAGCTTAGCTGCTTTTAATCATACTGTAAGTAGCTCGTAGCATGGGAAGCTACCGTTTAAAAATAGCTTCCCCAACACTACTTTTAAAGAATAGCTTCCCATTGAATTAAACAAGAAGGAGAAGAAGCGTTAGCGGTTACATTACAAGGCGGTATTTGAGACGTGATATCTGCATGGAGAATAGCATTTCCTATCGGGAGAATGGGGACTAGGAGCTGACCCTCCCTGCACAATTGTGAGAACCGACAGCAGCGTGTGGCGAAACCATTTAAGGTTAAATCTAGCATAAAAATCCACTTCCATTTGTAATGCTGCCACTGCTTTCCTGCACCACAGTAAATGCAAGTCATTTGGAATTAATCTCTTCTTTCCTCATTCCCCCATTCTGATTTTTTTCTCTCTCCTTTTCTCTTTCTCTCTGACTTTGTTTCTGTCACTGCCTTACACACACACACACACACACCTTCTCTCGCTATTTCTCTCTCTCTCTCTTTTTTCACTCCATGTGAATCTGACTCACATATCCATAAGCAGTTCTGAAAGTCCCAGCCAGACAGCTAAGAGTCAAACACCTAGAGGCATCACGGGAATTCCGTGTCCAACCTTGACAAGGATCCACTG
This sequence comes from Distichodus sexfasciatus, assembly GCA_032718565.1. NCBI lineage: Eukaryota > Metazoa > Chordata > Actinopteri > Characiformes > Distichodontidae > Distichodus > Distichodus sexfasciatus. The sequence goes on along the minus strand of JAVGVS010000010.1, from coordinate 4,293,319 downwards.
AGCAGCAGCAGTGAATTCAACACCTTTAGACAGTCGTCTTACTTTAAAGAGGGGTTATGGTGGGGTAGAATTATCCCCTGCTGCTTTTGAATATTCAGTAAAAACATACAAAACGTTGCACATTGACTTTATCAGTGTAGGGTAACTGAAAGTACTAAGTATGATGATATATTTGCAAGTAGAGTTGACAAATCTATTTTACTTGTACATGTTCAAAGTACTATTCTTGAAAATATCATCGACCAATATTGGTATTGGTTTTAAAATCCTTTATTGGTCATAACTCCATATGCAATAATGGTTCCATAGGTCTAAATAATTTATTTGTTGTTATCTATATCCTTATCATTAACTCTTATTTCTTAGTCCATAAGTGAAATAATTTTGGGATACAAAAATGAACTGTGGAAATAGTTTACATTCAGTTGAGAAAAACAATTAAAGTTTTAAACAAGTGCTTTGAGTCTGGGCCATAAGCAGATGAAAGATGAAAAATCTTCTCTTTTTTGGCTTCACAAGCTTTAACTGCTCAAAACGTCACTGTTGTACATTGTCACAAAAGCTTTTGTGAGCTTATGTACACGTCTCTTTTCATGTACTTCATGGTGATTCAGCTCCTGCCACTCATGACTTCAAATACTCTATAGACAAGTAAAACAACTTTATAGCAAGATTATAAGTATGTTACCATAATAATAGGGCTCTCTGTGGTAGAACTATATCCAGTGTAAAATCTCCAGTCTTCTTCTTAGACTCTGTGTTGATTACACCATACCACTCCCCACTCACAGTAGCATGGAAGAGGAGGGGTGAACTCTTGAGCTGTGAACAAGCACATGGCTGCACGACCTCTTAACCTCCTTCGGGCTGCTTTCTCACAGCTTGACCCCTGTTGGGTCGCAAGATGCAGGACATTGCTCTGTGCTGCCCGGAGGAGCCACGGCTCCGTATGTCGCTCTAGTGATGTCAGTGCTGAATATGTTCTGTTTACAGTGTAGACGGAGGCCTAAGATGATTTTCTAAGAAATATCTAAATAATTTATTTATACTTTACATATTAATATTATATACATATGATAGCTGTCACATTTCCAGGTGTTGCACTATGCTGCAGAAATAATTTGATCAATATGTCACGTTAAAATACTTTTCATTTACTACAACCTAAAATGAAAATAAATGCACACACTAAATGTACAACTATATGTATTGACATTTGCACAAGTAGCAATGTAATGTGGTTCTTCCCAGTAATACTTTGCAGATAAATCTGATATAAGTACAATTTAAAGTTCTAAGTTAAACACCAAACATCATTTTCTTACAAAAAACGAAGTTAAAACTAGGCTTAAATTAGAGTTGGAATTGGAATTGTTGATACATCTCATTTGATTTTACTAGAAACTTTAAGGCAGAAATTGAACATAAGTTGAACTAAATGGAACTCTGAGAGTGTGTCTGCCATATTAATACATTCAGTGTTAAACTCAGTCGTATTTACAACATAGTATTGAAGTAATCTTCATATTTTCATTTCTTTGGAGTGACTTAAAAATCTTCTTAAAAACTCATAAAACTTGCATTAATTATTGTTTGAAGTGGATGTAAATGAAATATTTTAACGTGACCAATTGAGCAAATCATTTTTCATCAAATTCACATCCACATCTAAATACCTACAGGAAGGATACATCATTAGTTGGCGGAGAATAGAGAAGTAAGAATTTTGTCATAAATATCTAATGTCTGGCAAAGGGATATTTATGTTTTATTACTTTCAGAGAATCTCTCGGATGGTACAAACTGTGGCTAGACCCTGTCGCTTCCTGGAAATCATACAGGTTTTAGTGTGTCTGCTTTGAACAGGGCCAGTGCAGGCTGGTTTATATCTGCAGTAAATCTCACCCAAGCATGTTTGTCTCAGCTGGGCTGAACAGCATTTCAGCAGGAAATTGCATTAGTTTACTGGAAGCGGGGTCTGTCCACGCCTTGCAGAGGTTCTTTATGAATAGGGGGAGAGGATTTGACTCTTTATTGCACTGAACCAGCCTTTATATCCAGTAGACTGCAGTATATTTTAAATCTCCCTAAAAACCAAGCACTTTGAGACTGCACGGTGAGGCGTTTGACTACTTCAGAGTTGGGCTTCATTGTGCTGAACATGAACCTCAGTCAGTGGTGTGTTTTAAGCGGTGCAGACGTCTTACATGCCTTGAATGGAAAGCAATTTAGCAAAGCGTAATTGGAGAGAAGTGATAAGGTTGACTGTCTCAGGTTTCGTTGCTTAAATTTCATTAAGAAGGTTTTTTTTTGGAGAGGAGGAGGAGGCTCTCCCCGTCTGACTTTTGTACAATAGCTACAGTGTTCGTCGTGAGTGCTTTTGTTGGATATGCAATTATTATTTTTTGGGAGGGGGGCAGTGTGCTTTTTTTCTTGCATTCTGATTTAATGTGTTTTCTTCTTGTTCCATTTCCTTTTAAAGGGTAAAAGAAATGTTCTCTGATCTGGGGATCACAGTTTGGACTTGTTACACACTCTCCCACTTCTTATCAGCCTTGCACGTACACACACACACACACACACAGTCGCACATACACACAAATGATTTGCTGTCAAAATTAAATATACAAGGGAATGAATTTAGCTGTGGAAATTCAGCCTTATATTTATTTGCTTTTCAATTCAGGTTTAATCCTACAATGCAAAACAAAGCAAAAAAATAGAAAATTTGCCAGTCTTGCTCAAACAGTGATGATTGTGTTGGTTTGACTGTGTTTACACGAACAAATAAGGCTTACTGTCGGTGGAGTCGCATATCAGCGGCATATCTGATTGCTGCAAGATCAAATGAGGAATGAGAATGAAACCAGTCCACAATGCATTTAGTGCAGGTTATAGATACTGTAAACTGTAAGTGGCCTTATCAATGAACTTGCCAAATGGACACAGGCATATTGATCACTTTTACCTAACCCCCCCGCTCGAGGCAGGTTCGTAGTGTCTGTCCTCTGTCTCTTCTCTCGTGCCAGTGTCACATTATGTCCACAAATCGATGCAGGCTCGTAACAAACCACAGGCCATCTACAAAAGGCAGCTGCGGATTCTCTGTGTGGCAGCGGCGGCGCTACGCCGCTCTTTTTTCTCTCTGCCTGAGTTATTTTGTGTCCTCAACCACTAAATCATATTGATTAAAGCTTGTCATGGATTTGAAATGAGGTCCTGTGGGGTCACTCGCAGCAGAAATGGCAGTTTATTGGATTACAGGCTTAATTTGATTTGGAACGAGAATCGTGCATTAGAATGCGCGCCTCCCTGGAGACCGCTGCTCTTCACCTGACTCCTCAACCTCTGGCAGCTTTGCAGACAACTCACAGCGCAAATATCACACCAGACAAGTCTGACATTATCTACAGGCTGGAGCACTTTGCTATAGTCTGTCAAGCGATACTTCTGTGCAGAAGTGTTGTGACTGAAATGACACTCAGTGCAGTGCTTGTACTTACAGACTTCTAACCCAATTTATGCAAAATGTCAACTGAGTGTGAGTTGAGGATTAGAGTTACATTGGGCATTGTTCATCATTTTGTAATAATAGGAACATCCCTGCAGGATAACCGTAATTGGAAACATGGGTGTTTTGTGTTCCATGCTTTTCACTTGAACTATGTTGTTGTGTTAATTAATTTGCACCAGTTTGTCTTTAAATAATTCGAATGTGTCCATATGAGAAATTAATTTTTCTTTGGAGAAATGTCTTGCAAATTCCGATATGTATCATAATTGGCCTAAATCGTTTGTAAGAAGCCCAATCAAAACCAGGCTACGAAATGAGCTATTTTTTGCACCCATGAACCTTCATTTTGTCCGTCTCACTGCACACTGCATTTATATATGTCTGTGTGTGTGTGTGTGTGTGTATATATATATATATATATATATACACACAGTATATCCACTGCAGACATGTAATGATACATGAGGAATCGGAGACTAGCAAAAAAAGGGAAAGAATTCATTTGGAGAAGTGGCGCACAGCTTCAGTTTATTATTCCTTCCGAAAATCTCATTAAGTGTGACATTGAAGATTAGTTCAGAGGGAGAGAAGTGGAAAGAAGGCGCCCACAAATAGCTGAGAGCAGTCCCATGTTGGCTTTGTTTGCCATCATTAATTCAGCCCTGGAGTGGCTCAGTGGAAGCCCCGGAGTCACTGATCAGAAGAGGCCCAGATATGACAGCTGAACAGGTGCCCTCTCTCCCTTTCTCTCTCTCACTCTTTCCCTCTCTCTCTCTTTCTCTCTCTTTCAGTCTGTCTCTCTTCTGTCCTTTTCTCTCTAGTCTGCTCTCTTTGTGCATACTTAAACTTGCTCTATCTTCCTTTCTCTCTTCCTCTCTCCCTCCTTCCGTGCTGGCCTGTGCGCTGCGTACGCACTCCTCTTGTTCGCCTCCTCGCCTCTTAATTGGGGTGATTGGGCGGCGAGGCCATCTGCGACGCTGACAAAGGAAAGCCTGCTTTGATTTATGGGGCCTCAGGACACATTAGACTCGAGATTCCCCAAGTAAATATCTCTGCCGAGAGCTCGGCCTAGCTCGGGAAATAAAATTTGCATTTTGCTGCGTTACAGACTAGGCAGCGCATTCAGCAGCATTCGTGTGTACCGAGTTATATCTCACAGTTCATTTGTGCCGTTTTAAGGGCCCCTTTGTGGCAGAACGGAGAAGCTGTTGGGTGCAATTGTTTCAGCTGTGTTATTAGATAAATTGTGTAAAGCGGTCGCGAAGCTAGGGTGGGTGACTGTGGAAATAAGAAAGATGGCTTTAATTAAACAGGACCTTGAGATCAAATTGCTGAAGTTCATATTAATAAATAATATTAAAAGATGTCAAAGGGTTCTATTCAGAGTGTCTTTGCCAGTATGTTTCTTGCATGCTCTTAGTGGTCTGACTTCAGTTCACCGTAGAGAGACACATGAGAATAAAAGGAAGTGATCTTTATTTCACCCTACCTGCAGAGGGGAAAATGATGAAAGCTGTGGCTGTCTTAAATGAGAGAAAGCGGTAAAAAAAGTCTGTTCTATAATGTCAGACATCAAATGAGATTTGTTAGTGGTGTGACTGAGGTGAAGCATTTACATTTCTGTCACAGTCTGGAGTTTTTCTCATCTGTGTTTTGTCACAGAGGAGCCTGTGCTCCTCATTTTGCATTCATGCACACTCAAAGACACACACATACACACACACACACACACACACTTTGAACAAAAGCACCCACTTTAATGGTGCATCTAACAGCCTTCCTATGAGACCATTAGCCGGTTCCATAGCATGAACACGGGGTAATATTACAGTGCTGCTTAGCCGGTGTCCAGCTCCTCTACTGGACGTTATGCGCCTCCGTCCCAGCAGATCAGCCCAAAGCCCAGCACCTCGTACTGGATGTAATGGGCCGGTGCTCCATGCCTCTGCGCTCTCACTAACCAGAATGCACCAGAGGCACGAGGGGAAGAGGCTGCACAATGCTTTGTTAGCACTGCCGGCTTTAGCGGGGATCCATCTTCATTTTCCCCTTTCCATTTCATTTCTCTCAGGCTAAGCACAGCTCAGGGAAGCTTGTTTAAAACTGTCTGGCAGAAGCACCAACAGAGAGGGAAAGATGCAGGCACAAGTTTATCTCGTCTCTCAAAGGTGTAAAGGGTTTAGAAGGTGATGTGTTCTAGTTTATTGCTTGTAATTTTAGATGCAGACATTTCGTCTATAGCTATACTCTATGTTTTTAGCGTTTTCTTGATTTTTAGTGGATTTTACACAATATACTCTATGTGCTGTATGTTGAAGGACAATGTATCTTTTTTCAGCCTTTTTTATGATGCCCTTATGTTATGGATGTTGCCATGTAAAGAGGATTGTGAGCATGCACAGGGTTGCACATTGTAAAAGATGCTCTGCCTACTCTTTTTCTCATTTCTTGAAAAGCTGTGTGCACAATCACAGTTATTAGCCTCCAGTATTCTCTCTATTTCTATGAAATTTGAAAATGTAAAAGCGCATTTCACATTTGTTAAGAATTATCACAAAGCGCAGGACTACTGCTATGTCATTCATTTCATCTTTATTTCACTTCGGTTTATGACAGCTTACCCAGAGTTAAACTTATTCATTACCCATCCTAACAATTATCAGATTTTCCAAACACTTTACATATCGAATGAGCAATTCAGCTAAAGCTACTATTTTGAATAAAGTAAATGGGATACACTGCAACTCTGAAAAGCTCAAAGACTTTTTAAAGAATAAACCTTTAGAAGACCTTAACATCTGCACGGGGACATTGCGCTTGCAACTACAAATTAAGTCGGTAACATAATGTCAATAACAAACACGTGACAGGGTTTAAATGCCAGCTAGCGCACTAATTGACTTATTGATGCATATTAATACCTTGATTAGTGCAAATTAACACTTAGATGGGAACACAAATGTGTGGCAATAGCGTAATTGCATTTTCAGAATTAGCCTGTGTAATTATTCCATTTAATCCACTAACTTTAATTACAACTCGAATCTGGCTCTGCTTCAGTGCAAGGCGATTATCTTCAGATTTCTAGTTTTTGGATGAATTTGTTGCCCGACATACATATATCCAGTGACAGGCAATAACCAGTGTGGTCTAATCTCTTCTAGAAATAGGAACATTATTATTGTTAAGTTTGTTCCGTTAGGGAAACTGTGTGTGTGTGGGTTCCCGATCTTCTCAAGTTTGTCTGCTGATGCTGGACACGTCTGACACTCTGAATTGGACCTGTGAACTTGACTTGGGCATGTAGTTGTATTATTTTTGCAAAGTTTTACTGTAAGGTAAATCATTTCAGTATGTCAGCCCGATTGAGCGACTGCAGTCCTGTTTATTTTTCCGACTCCCTGCTGGTATCAAGCCCGCTGATGCATACAGCTCCAATTTTACAGAGCATACGCCAGAGACTAAGAATTGAAAGTGGGCAGTGAAGCTCTGTTTGAATTTTAATGAAACAGACATTTAAAGTCCCATAAAGTCTGACAATAGTGAATAGAGAAAAGCTTGTGCAATTTAGTTTCGCCTATTGTCCTACAGAGCGTCTTGAGTTTGTGGCAGCAGCTTCTCACAAAGCCACCAAAAGCCACAGACGCTACATTCGACCTCAGGTTGCCTCTTGAATTCCAAAAGTAAAAGACGGACCGTTAAGACACATAAGACATGCCCACATGCCGCTGCAGCTGACCCGGTGCCGTGCGGAGCCTGAGGGAGCCCAGCTGTTTGCGTCTGGCCGCTTGTCAAGGGCTGAGGTGCAGGGCTTGGCCGCGGCTCTTCCCTGCCCGTGTTTACCAGATGCACTGTCCCCTCAGGTGAACGCTGCAGCTGGCTGGATTGAGCTCCGGCAGACAGACTGGCTTCAAGCCCAAAAAAGGCAGGACAATTATTTTCATCTCTTTAGAAAAGGCAGTTACTTTCAACTACCAGCTGTTTCTGATTGATGTGGAATTCGCCAAAGTGCCTATCATGCCCATGCGGCACACGCTCATTGCATCACAGCGTACTCTTGGTAGCTGTGAGATGGAGTTGTGGTCCACTTTGGTGAAAATGGGAACAGGAATTTGTGACCACATTTATCAAAATCTGACAGAGACAGAACTCAACACCCTCTAGCTTCTCCAACACTGCTTTTCAGAGACCCAAAGAGGTCTCTGCAACAAGAGTGAAAGTCTCCGTCCTTGAGTAAGAACATACTTTGGTTTCTGGATTACTAGCCATTATTGTGCTTTCCCATATATTTTCATTGTCAGTTTCATGTGTGTTTAGCAATTTAGTTTGGTTTAGTCAATTTAGCCTGACCTGCACATTGATTGCTCTTTGTTTTTCCCTGGCTTGGCATTTTCTGTTGAGACAACTTGTTACAAGTTATTCTTTAGTTTTGTCCTGATGCTGTTTCTCGGGTAAAGAAATCTCAAGTTAAAGTTGTGTATGTGCACCTTGTCTATGAATATATAATATATATAGTAACTGTAAAATACACTATTAAAATTTGAACATACAATACTGTGCAAAAGTCTTGATCCGCCTCTCAGTTTATTTATATTTTGTTAGGATAATGGTTTTAATATGCACAGTGATTTATTGCAAGATATGCGAACATACAGGTAAATACTATTCCTCAAGGCTGCATAAAAAAAGTCTGTCTTTTTGGAATCATAATACGGGAAAAGGCAGGTGGCTCAAGACTTTTGCACAGTGGCAGCATTTATCCATCAAAGTATTTAACCTAAAGGTCATGTAAATAAAATAAAATAAAATAAAGATTGTGTGTGTGTGTGTGTGTGTGTGTCTGGGTGTATGCACTCATGCCCACTCCATATAGGCTTAAGCCCCAAGCCCCCCGAGACATGCATCTTTACAGTGGTGCCATGATAATGTGCTTTTCTGTATTATAGTTCATCCAGCGGCTAACATCTAATTGTAGGCCACAAATCAAGTAGATAACACTGGCTGAAGTGACATCTGGCCCAGAAAATATGACATAGGCAACATAGCAGAACCGGGCTGTAGAGAATTACCTTTCAGGTGCCATGACATTTATAATAATGCAAGTTCAGGCGTCCACACCACCCTGCGTCTGCAGAGGTCTATTCATCAATGTCTACACCCTCACCCTCTACCGATCTGCAGTGAACTATACGCAAAATTGCTCTTTCAAAGTTGCTCACTCCCTGAATGTGTATTTTCCCTCCAGTTATTAGCCATAAATAATTGACTCAAGTCTTTAATCATGCTTCCTGAGCATGTACTCACTGGCCATAAAACACACATCATTACACTGTTTCCACACAGTTCATGGCCTGACTGGCCCATTATCCCAGGTGAGATGAAGAGTAATTGATCTTCATTAGTTTTTTTTTTTTTATTTAAATACTCTTTTCTTCTGAAAAAAATTCAACAAATTGCCCAGAGCTCTTAATCAATATGAGCTATGGGCACTGAGTTTAATGAAGTATGTCTTCATAAAGGCTTCTTTAGAAGAACTTCTTGGATGATCTGTATTCCAATGCTAACAGTCGTCCACATCCGGAGCTATAATGTATTACTTTGAACACTCTTGCATCTGGGTTCAGTACTAGAACCGGATCTTTACCCAGCAACCACTGGTTTTTGTTTCAGCTTGCAAAAGTAAATAGCTAGTATTTTGCAATTCGAAGCAGACTAAAGGTCAGCTATTGACTGGCTCTCTCCTTGAATTCTGGTGTTGAGCTGCGTTTGCCTGCCCTCCTACCCAATGCGGTGTTTAAGACTATCTCACATTGCCCTTACGCTGACAGGCGCCGTGAAGCAATTCGCTCCGCAGGGTCAGCTTGATTGGTAGCGAAACCTTATTTTCTAGCTATCGATCCTGGGGGCAGCCCGAGAGATGCAAAAACCACGGCAAGACGAATCTGCTGCCACGTCTTACAGTAGAAACCAGGCAATCAATGTCACGGCACTCTGCCGCGCTCTGTATGGAACCTAATTCCGCTCATTGGCACTAAATGGAGAGAACCCGGGGGTTCATCAATCATCAATTCAAGGAGCACTCGCCACTTAATGGTCTGCTCTTTACTCACTGAATGGCTGCCACCATTATGAGGGCAGGCTGCAGGAGATCCCCTTGCCACCATGGGGTAGTGGCGACTGAGGAAGGGAGCTGTGAGGAGGTGCAGGACAATGCAGTGTCTAACTTTGATCGTTGTGTTCACTTTTTTTTCTCATTGACTGCACTCTATTCCATTTCCCAGATGGCTTCTGTCAGCTAATACTCTACCAAATTGAAGCTTGCAGCTAGGATCGATTATCTCTTTTCCCCTCCAAATCCATTTGATCTGTCTTTTTCAGCGTGGGGTTACATGCTTGAGTAGGAGGTGGAGGTCAATATCTCTAGAGCTGAAGATTAATATCTGCTCAAATTTCTCATGGCAAGCGATGCTAAATGAAAGGTTTGCTTGTTTAAAGCTATTTGTCAAGGTGCTCCTAGAAGTCAACACGGCTTAATAAACAATGTCTTCTCTATCGTCTTCCCAGGTGTCAAGCGTTCATGGTTCTATTCTGGGCAAATCGGAGATTCTCAAGTCAGGGAACCCCAAATCAACGTTAAAGCACATATGGACAGAAAGCAGTAAGGATTTGTCCATCAGCCGGCTGTTGTCACAGACTCTGCATGGCAAGGAGAACACCACAGCCCTGGACCTGCGTTATGACATGCCAGAGCCCTATTCAGAGCAGGACCTTTGGGACTGGCTCAGGAATACCACTGACCTGCAGGACTCTCGACCCCGGGCCAAGCGGCGGCCCATGGTAAAGACAGGCAAGTTCAAGAAAATGTTTGGCTGGGGAGACTTCCACTCCAACATCAAGACGGTGAAGCTCAATCTCCTCATCACCGGCAAGATCGTCGACCACGGCAATGGCACCTTCAGCGTCTACTTCCGGCACAATTCTACGGGCCAGGGGAATGTTTCCGTCAGTCTGGTCCCACCCACAAAGATCGTGGAGTTTGATCTGACCGCCCAGCAGTCTGTCATCGATGCCAAGGATTCCAAGTCCTTCAACTGCCGCATTGAATACGAGAAAGTGGAGAAGGGCTCTAAGAACACGCTCTGCAACTTCGACCCATCCAAGACATGCTTCCAGGAGCAGACGCAGAGTCATGTCTCCTGGCTCTGCTCAAAGCCCTTCAAAGTCATCTGCATCTACATCTCCTTCTACAGCACCGACTACAAGCTGGTGCAGAAAGTCTGCCCAGACTATAATTACCACAGCGACACTCCCTACTTCCCGTCTGGCTAAAGTCTGGAACTGACGCCCCCCCGTGTGAATGACATCAAAGGGAAAAATGGGGCTCTAACCCAAACCACAACAAATAGCTGTTTTCTGTAAGGTCCCAACCATGTCCAAAATGACCCAGAGCATAAAATCTTTCATAAAGTAAAAAAATAACAATAATTGTTTTTTTTCATGAATAGAATCTCACAAAATGTCATTTTGAGGGCAGGATTATATGCTGCAGTGCTTTCATATCTGAAATGTCAGTCTGGTTATTATTTTAGATTAGTTGATTTGTAATTGTTACTGTTTTAAGTGGTTTTATTAATCAAATGTTGCAATCATTAATCAATATGTCTGATCATGGTTATAGTGGCTATTAGATCCTGGCATTTGTCATCTGCCAGCCATGTTTTTGCCATTATTATTATTATTATTATTATTATTATTATTAATTATTATTATTATTGTATTATTATTATTATTATTATTATTATTGTTAACTTTAAAACGTCATTGTCTTTTTCACATTTCATATTTTAGTTCTAAGTGCTGTAGCCTGTGTGTTTATTTGTTAAATATGCATTGAATTAGATTATTTAATCAGACATTTATTAGTTGTTTCCAAACCCTTTGACATTATGTGGAACTAAAGACAGTACCTTATTTTGCCAACAGTTCCTCTCAAAAGTGTTGCTGCTGGAAAGTTTTTAGTCTGAAATGAATCACTTGTAAAATATTCAAATGAAACTGTCCTCGTCCACTCCGCTGTCCAAGGGCCTTGAGAGTCTCCAAGCTTTGCTGAAATCTCTTTCCTGGAGTCTACAGACCTGCCTGAGATCTAAAGATCTAAAGATAACTCAAAGACCCGATGTGGACCAGGACGAGGCTTCTAATGAAGGTGAAACCTCCTCGACTAGGGCCATGTTTTCCGTCATTAAGGTCTTTAAGGAAAGAACTTGACCAACCACAGTTGATCCTCTGAGGTTGTGGCTATGCCGGGGTACTGTAATAATTCTGATGAATGGTTCAGCCCACACTGTCTCCTGTAGTGTTAATAAGATCCAGCAGTGGTTGGAGGGCTTGCTCATTGCCATTATAATAACAGTAATGTATTGAATTCTGTAACTTAGAGGTTAATTTGTATGAATGGTTTGTATTGTACATAGTCAATTCGGATGGAGCTGCTTCTGTATACGCCCCCATCCACTGTCTGTTGATCTTTTCCCCTACGCTTTCCCCACGTCTCTACCCCCATCCCATATATGCTTGGTCTTGGTTTCTCCGACAAAGAGAACAATGTTGCTGATGTAGATGTGAAACTCCATGAAACCTATGCTCTTGTACAGAGGCTGTAAAAGTTGTCAAGAAATATATTATAAGTACTTACCATCTGTATGATCACAATTACTTTCAGGGCAAACTGGGGGTGGAGATGTATATATGAATAAAACATTGAAACTTTTATTGATTGATTTATTGAGTCATTTTGGGTTAGTCGCAAATTGTTAGAGGTTTTGAGAGGGTATTAAAATGTTCTCTGTTTAACAGACAACGCAATGTTCAGTTAATGTGCTTTAATGGAATTAGTGCTGCTTTCACAAGTGCATATCAAGTGCACATGAAAAGGCATGAAGTTTTGCTGCTAAAATCTTTCCTTATTAAGTCAAAGAATCTTGAATATTTTCAATGATGGCATTAATATTAATTTAATTCAATATGCATTTGATTGTGACTTTTTTGTTCAAAAGAAATTCAATTACTGCCCAGGCATATAAATTTGCTTATTTTACGCATGACTAATAATTTACCTGAAATTAGAATGCACTTAAATTTAACTATTTTAGCAAACCTAACTTTTTATTTTTTTCAAGAAAACACACTTTTGTTCCCTACTAGACTGGCTGAACAGCTTGACATTTTTTGTAATAACCCACTTTAAATTTGTTTAAGTTTTTTTTTTTTCTTCATATTTTTCCAGTTGGCCTGTATTTCAGTGCCAGCAAAAGGGGGAGACTGAGACTAGTAGACTGATAGCATCTGTTGAGGGAGCTCACAATGGCACCTGCCATACAATCCGTCCATTCGGCAGTTAGCATCAACCGCCGCTTTTAAAGTGATTAGAGCCTCTGTGTTCAACTGGCACATAACTTATCAGTAATTAAAGAGGACGCCAGGTTTCTCTGATCGTCAGATGTCCATAGAGGGTCATCCTCAGGTTTTTTCTTAACTCTCTAAATGATGACTTTCTAATGAATCTTGCGGAATCTGAGTTATCAGGTAAATATTGCAAGATTTGTAACATAAATAACAAATTTTATATAAAACCAGGCACCAGCACTGTATTATATACATACACTTTAATATACTGAGTTTATGTTATAGTGTCAAAATATGGTAGCATACAGTATATGAATTGTGTTAGTAATAACAGCATTTATAAAGCATTTATAAAACATATTTTCCACATCTTAAACTGTTCTTGCCCTCTGGCTACATATTTATGACTATTTACATCCTCAAATGTTGCTGCTAAGCTTTTTAATGAAGGTTAATTTCTTAGGATTAAGTTCATCTCTTATCAGCAAAACTAATTATGCAGGAAACTAACACAAAGATCATGAATCTGGGTGTGTTTCTAATAGTTTGAGGCGGAAAAAACATGCATTTAATGCATCTGCTTGGACCATCAAGTCTCCTTACACACACACACACACACACATTCTTGTGCACAAGTCAGAAAACTGCATTTCTTTCCTCCGGTGGTTTGAAACATTTTGATCTCTCAAACACACCCGGAAGCTGTATCATAATTAAGTGACAAAAAAGGCGAGTAGCCTATTTATTCAATTATGTTCCTCTCTGACACTTCCCTCAGCTAGGCCAGTTTCCTCTTCATTTATGGACCTGGCTATCATGAGCATTTAATCCAAACGTTACTCAATACAGATTACCTGCTAAACACCTCTATGATGAATGCCTTTAATACCTTCAGATCAGATTTAGCTGCCGGTCTCGCCTTGTTAGCCCTGCATGTCTGTCCCGAGAGAGAGGAAGAGTGTGTGTGTGAGAGAGAGAGGGCATATCTTGAAATCGGGGCCTTGCTGAACAATAGGCTTTGGTGCTTTGCCCAACATTAAACCGTCTCGGCCAGTGCAATCCCCACTCTTAGCCCTTGCCTTTACCTCCACAGAATTTCTGTTTTAATCAAAAGCGGAATGGAAAAAAGGGACCCTGCATGCCTCTGGGATATTTTTCCATTAACCATTCTGACACATGACTGACTGTGGGGGATTATTGGTTTTTGAAGAACTATTAACAGCTGTACATTTGCATTTTAATACAGTTCTCCTCCACTACTAATGCAATTTTGCTTCTCAGCTTTGTTGCCGCCTTGTTCCTGGAGCAATTCAGAGCAACAGCGAAAAGGCCCTTCGGCTTTAATCATTTTAATTGCCATGAAAAATTAGTTTTCATTAATCACTCCTGAATCTTTGTGACTGCACCAGCTCTGCCATTACGGCCTCTCTCAGTATGGCTGCTCATCCTTTCCCAAAAGTTCTCCAAAGTGTTAGTGTTTTTTCCTAGTTGAACTAAACTATTGGTTAGGTAAACTAAGTGGTATATTTCAACACAAAGCAAAGGAGTGTGAGTCTTCTAAATTTTAAGTCCATTGTAGCATTTTTGGCATGCTATTTGACAAGCAAGTTAAAATGCATTTTAGGCCAAAGTGCTGTGGCTTGAGGCTTGCAACTTGCCATATTTTCAAAAATGACATCCATTTCTCTGTGGAAGGATATTTCACATTATGAAACATATTTTTAAATATTTAAATCCGTCCTCTGACCTTCTACCTATGCAGAGAATGCATGGATGAAAGCGCATTCTGGGCCATTAGTATGAACTGTGAGGAACATATTCAGATTTATATGTCCTATGACAGGGGAGGCAGCTCAGTGGTGCAACCGTAGCCTTTACTAAAGCACCCTATTACCATTTTGCCTCTGTGATCCGGTTCCAGCTCCTACTTTTCCTGTGAGCCGATGAACATGCAACATTACACATCAGGACATCATTCGAGACCCAAAAAGGCTTTCAGGCACCTCACTCACGAATACTGTAGGGAAAAATGGATATGATTTCCATACAACTTAGAATTTAGATTCAGTTGACAAAAGAGGAACAAATCAAATCTGAATATTATGTCCTTTTATAAATCAAGTTTCTTTAGTGATGCATGAGCTGAAGTCTATAGTTTAATGCTGGTCTCATTCCGTGACAACAGAGTCATAGTGTATGTCTTTGTTAGGATATGCATTATGAATTCTGCCCCACAGGCTATTGTTGTAGTATTAAACAATTAAACTTCAAAGTAATCAGGACCTTCCTCTCTCCCATACACCCTCCAAAAAATCTATTTAAACTTAATTTAGAGAAAATACACAACAGTAAAGGTTACACTCACATTTAATGACCTAAACCTCCCTGGGGAGACCCTGGGGACTTGTCTAAAAATGACATCCCTCGCATCGAGAGTTTGCTGTGCTTATTAAAATGATGATGCCAATAATAACTCAATAATTAATACAGACCATGGCTGACTAAGCACAGTTGGTAAAAAACTGGTGAATTATCTGATAAATTACTAATCAAATATCTCAGAGAGTTTATTGCATACTATTACTTTTATGTATTCTGTAGCTTTATTTTTTATTTGCATAAATATACCAGTAAAACAACGTCATATTGTACCATGGTTATGAGGCAACACATTAATAAAATACTTCTATTAATTTACTAAATATATAAGTTAGACAAATAACATGGCTATTTGATAATATGTTATATCTAATAGTACTAAGTAATCATACATCATACATATTTTTTGGTGTCTTTCTCTTAGTTTTTGCTAAATCAAATATTCTTTCTTTCATGGAAGACATTTATGAAAATCTACTGTAGAATAACATTCAGTGAGAAAATTATATACAAAGTATAAAACGACTGTTTAAAAAACATCAAGAATATTTTTACACAACATTAATACATAGGTTTTAAAATACCTATTGGGGAAGTGAAGTGTTAAATGTGACCTGAACTCCACATTAAATGATCCTATTTCACACAAGAGGGAGGGTTTTGGTTCTAAAGGCAATCTCAGAGAATGAGAGAGAGAGAGAGAGAGAGAGATCATTCATTCATACCATTTCTGACATGGCAAAATAGTAGCTTTGGAAAGAAGAAAGAATAACGCTTTTGTCAGGGTTTGTTTGTGTAAACAATGATATGAGGGTCTGGGATTCAGACGTACAGTATATAGAGTGAACACTGCATTTTTACTGAGGGTAAAAGAGCTGTTTGGATTTGCACAGCGCCACCCCAAACCCAGCCGTAATAGGATTAATGTAGCCTCCAGCCATGCTGTTCCGCCTGGCAGAGGATCAATCGAAAAAAGGCAAGAGCATATTAAAAGGATTATAGATTAGCAATTAGATGTCTTTTGACTGGGGGAATAAAAAATCTCTCAATGAGGTGATGGAGGTTGTGTATTTAAGTCAGCAGTTCAGAGGTAGCAAAAAAGGTAAAGAGGGGAAAAGGGACACTGTGCTTCAGATTAAATTAGCACACTGAAAAATGGGGTGAGAGTTGTGTGTGTGTGTATGTGTGTGTGTGTGTGAGAGAGAAAGAGAGAGAGCGACAGAGAGTTGCTAAAAAGCCTAATCTGCATTTTCATACTCGGGTAATTATTTTAAAGTTAAGTCATTTTAAATCCTCCACATGCTCTATAATGTACAACGTGGATGCCTTTCTTAAAAGCATGACGTCATAATGAAATACACAAATCTTACATTTTTGTGGCGAATTCTTGGTAGTGTTTCCCACCTCAAGCATTGTTTTTTTTGTTGGTTTGATTTTTTCTTTCATTGGTGAATTTTGCAAACACTGCTCAAACCAACTAGTGTGGCAGGAACTGGACTGTGTCCAATGTATATTGATCTGAGGGCCACCTTGCCCCTGTTTTGGTATTGGTGTAGAACGCAGCATGCGAGTATGTCCACAAACAAATGGACTACTTCATTGGTTGTGACAGCTCCATTGGGTTTGATGGACAGGAACTAATTTCTCCATCATACGCAAATAAAAACAAAAGAATGGGTCTGCATAAGTGGCTTATTAGAGCCAGGTGTTCTGCAAACCCTATAAATGCAAATAGATCTGGCTGTTCCCTGTTCAGTGAGCTTGCTGCTTCTGAATGCTGACCTTTCATGGAGACTGCAGTGGTAGTACTGGGGCAATTCACCAAGCCGGGTTAAAAGTAAGGAGAAACATGGTGCCTTGGGCACTAAGACCCCATCGCATAAGTGGTAAACATGCACTAACAGCTTTTTAATGCCATTTTAAGTAGATTAATTTGGGATTGGACATTGTGTAAAACAAAGCCAGGTTCAGTTTAAACCTGTTTTTGTTCATTCTTAGCTCTTAAGAATTTTTAATTCTTGGTTATTTAAAATGGTTGTGGGTTGCATGGAGGTACAGTGGTTAGTGCTGCCGCTTCACAGCGAGAAGGTCTTGGGTTCGATCCCTGGCCATAGAGCCTTTCAGTGTTGAGTTTGCATGCTCTACCTGTGTTCGCGTGGGTTTCCTCTGGGTGCTCTAGTTTCCAAAAGCATGCACTACAGGTTAATTGGTGACTCTAAATTGGCCCCATAAGGTGTAAATGGCAGTGTGCTTGTGTGAGTGTGTCTGCCCGGCGATGTGTTGGCACCTGTCTAAGGTTGATCCTCGCCTTGCGCCCTTAGTTCCCAAGATAGAATCCAGTGCCCAATGCAACCCCAGTTGGGATTAAGCAGTTTTAGCTTATCAACAGCATTAGTTTCTTCATAAGCATTTATTCTACCTTTTAATACAAATCTATCTAAACAATGCTGCTTTGTTTTGAAACTTTGACCATCTCGACCACCATAAAGCTGCTTAAATCTATTTAAAACTAGGCTTTTATTTCAGCAGAGCAAGAAAATTGAACATTTGAGATGAAATGCACTCCATAGAGAGAAGACAGATCCGAGGAGTCCATCCATGGTATGAGAAAGAAAAAGACAGATATAGTGAAAGCTCAGCATGAGAGCCAATCTAGAATAAGACCTTCATCCATCAGTGCAGCCTGACGGTATGATGAGAGAGAGTGAATGTAGCATAGCGTGACCATGGAGACTGATATTTATCAAATGCTGAATTAATAGGCCTTCTCTGCTCCCCTGCCATGGCAGGCTCATCACAGAGCTTGTGCCAGCCTCTTCTCATCATGTGCTGGTGTCAGCAGTGGGCCAGTCTCTACACGTTCATCCAGCCAAGCCGAGAGATGGAGTCATGAATCATCTTCATGGAAGCTCCATGCTGTCAACGGCTGCTTCAAATATGCATGGGAATAAATTGTACATCAGATTTCCGTGTACAAGTTTGCATGATCAGGGACAGCATGACCTGTTATTTCCTTTTTAGGTTACATGTTTTCTGAAATACTACTCATGTTTCTAAGATGATCTGCAAACAAAAATGTCTGAAAAAGCCCAAAAATGATTATAGCTAAACCATTATAATATTGATCATGTTGAATAACTTTTGGAATGTTTAAAGCCTACTTTGGTTCTAAACTGACTTGGCAAAGAGTTTTAAGCTGTGTTTATCAGTTCTAGACCAATTAAAACTGCTTAACCAGCAATTGGACTTAATAGACAATGAAAATACCTCTCAGATTAGGCATTTTTGCCTGCTTTTTACCCCTCTCTTTCAATCCCTTTCAGAACATGATGTTTCTCATTAGTATTCCGGAACTCCGGAACTGGGACGTAGACAGCATGACGACAGTTTACCTCACATGAAAATAATCTCAGGCTGCTGCTAACAGACCATCCATACAGCCATACATGTTCAACACAACACTCTGCCGGCAGACTTCTTCACTGCGATTCCTATGCTGGCACTTGCAAGAAAACATCAGGAAGCGCTAGCAGTTCTACCTGGTGGGCCGAGGTTCTCAGATAGGAAGGTGGAGTTATTCAAATATCCCTACTGTGACTAAATGACTAGTTTAAACACATGATTTCTGACATTCATAAATTAATACTAACACAATTGACCATTTTTTAAAATTAAACTTACAGTGTGTAGAGGCACTACAGGCCCAAATGGATGTCCAAAGGACATAAAAAGTTTTCTTTTCATAATATGGGGCCTTTACAATCTCTTTTTCGCTGTTTGTGTATCCTCAGTATATACCCTTTTCCCACTGTTTGTCCTTATTCCCAGAATAATTGCTCTCCCCAAAACCTTCTTTCAATGTACCCCTTTTCAGGTCTCTGTTAAGGTCTGCATCAGGTAAGTCTAGATAAAATCCCAGCATGCACAAAGAAACTCTGCAGCCATCATTATCATGTTATTATTCCTGTCACCTACAATTAGTTTCAGGGAGTGTTGTGCCAGGCTGACACTATGGCATCCTGTCAAAGCTTATTCTCCTTTTCTCTTTCCAATAGAGGTAAGTCAATATTAAGAGAGATGTTTTATCTTAGGACGTGATACACACATTCCAATTATTTGCCTATAAAATGTTGTTACCACAGTAGTGATCATGTATTTCATAGACAGATTTGAGGCAATGGAGAAGGGTTTATAGATAGTTGTGCTATGATTGGTGCCTTCATCTAGAAACACTCCTTTTGGATTATGACCTGTAATTGTGACAGAGATCGATCTGATATAATCAGTGAACTTGCGAAATGAGATTATGATCATAGCTGTAGATTCCCTGTGCGCTTCCGCCAGAGTCAAGTTACAGCATCTGCGACTAATCAGGAGCACCAAACAGCCACCGTCATTTATCTAACTTACGCTCTCATTTTTGGCTATGTTCACTGTGGTTTAATCAGTCTGCATAGGCTCGGGATAGTTCAGATTCCCTGTTGAAATAAACAGACTCATTTATATGAATATGGTGCATTTGTGCAAATGCTTCTTTCATTTTGGAAAATGTTTCTTGTCAGTCAAAGGTTGGCAAAATGGCTAGACCCTTAAAAGCATGCTCTTGCATGATTATGCAGCAACGTTATGACATTTGTTTCTGTTTTGATGGTGGAAACGGGGCTGATTTTACTTCAGGGGCAGATTGCATTATCAAAGCTGCTGGTGGACATTAAAATCCAATGAGATGCAGGAGTGAGAACATTAGTCTATTAAAATGTTTCTCCATTCGTGGCATCCTAATGACATTAGCGCTTCATTTTTCAGCGGATAACGATATAACGCCTTTCTACCTATTTGTGCCCAAAGGAGACACTTTTGCATAATGAAAACATTTTATCTCCTTTAGTTTTCCTCCACACATCCTCATTGGAAAGTGAAGCCTGTGTGTAATATCAGAGCAGCGAGTCGGCCTTGTGCTTAGAGCAGTTGTAATTACAAAGGTTCATTAACTTTCCTCAGAGTCTTCAGTTATAGGGTGGTTTGCTGGAAATTTACATTTCTGGAAAATGACTTCAATTGGCAGAAAACCGGTGCCATTAAAGTTAGACATAGGGAAGGGTAATGTTTCGGTAGGAGCTCTATCAATATGTAAAATTACACTGGGGAGAAAAATGGTGTGCATGTTTGTTTCAGCTCACTTGTACACACATTTCAAATTACTACCTTATTTTAATTCCCAAAAGGACTATATTCACATCATTGCTGTCCATTGCAAAGTGTTTAATATTTCTTTCATGATAAACAATAAAAGGCTGACGCACTAACACTAGTGCATCACATACTAGCACATAACATTTTATGTTATAGCGATACTGCATGCTCTTTGAAACCAAATAAATTATGATATTAAAACTTTTATATTATAAAAAAAAAACTTTCTATAATATTTATTCAATTCTGTCCTTGTTCCTATTGGTTAGTTTTCTTCTGATCTGATTATAATGTTCACCTGTTTCTGTCTAGTTTCTCTTTGTGTTCTGTTCGCTCATTGGTTCAGTTATTTAGTCCCTTATTGTAGGATTTAGTTCCTTGATATAAGGTTAGCTTTTATTAGCTTCAGTTTGTTTCAAATATAAATTCACTTTCGCTTTTGCTGTCTGTCTTTCTACCTTTGCATGTACCCCCGTCTGGTGTGTGTTTGTAGTTGTTGGAAGAGAGATTGTGCTGTATCAAAAGTAGAGGAGTGAGCCTTCACTGGAAAACACCAATACACCAATACACAAGTGTTTATAAAAATTATACATCAATTTACTGACCATTTTCCTCTAGCCACTATGGGATTTTCTTTTGTGGAGAATATGTGTAGATTTGAGGCCATTTTATCCTTCTGCTGTGGTAACCTATTGTTAATTATGGTGGCATTAATGTAAAGTGTTACCCCATTAACTTGAGCTGATGAACTGCAGTAATCTTTGATGCCATCTCTCTGAATGCTGATAGTAAGCTGAATCAAAATTAGCATATGGATTAAAACTTTAAAGCACATCTGGACAGGGCTTATCACACTGAGTAGTGCTGTGAGTGGGTATATGTGCTAATCATTTGCACAGATAAGCAGAACAGTTCCTGAAAGTAGTTTGTCTTTGAAAGTTAATAGATGATATTATAGAAGACTGTCTCTGCTTCATTATAAGTGGACAAGAATGAACTCTGCTGGAACTGCAGACAACACACACACATACACACACACACCTGTACACATGCTTATACACACATGCGTATACCCATCCCTTTGCCTATAAAATGTACACTACCAGTCAAAAGTTTGGACACACCTTCCCATTCAATGTTTTTTCTTTATTTTCATTACTATTTACATTGTAGATTCTCACTAAAGGCATCAAAACTATGAATGAACTGTGTAAAGGCTATATGACCCAGAAGGAGAGTGATGGAGTGAAGCGCCAGATGGCCTGACCTCCACAGTCACCTGACCAAACCCAATCGAGATGTTTGGGATGAGATGGACCACTGGAAAGAAGGCAAAAGGGCCAACAAGTGCTCAGCATCTGTGGGAACTCCTTCAGGACTGTTGGAAAACCATTTCAGGTGAATACCTCATGAAGCTCATCGAGAGAATATCTAATATCTAAGATATAAAACATGTTTTGGGTTATTTCACACTTTTTGGTTACTACAAAACTCCATATGTGTTCATTCATAGTTTTGATGCCTTCAGTGAGAATCTACAGTGTAAATAGACATGCTAATAAAGAAAAAAACACTGAATGGGAAGGTGTGTCCAAACTTTTGACTGGTAGTGTATATGCATGCAAAGATGCATGCACAAATATTTTCATACAGATTTACACACATAAATATATTATTGTAAACATTTGTTAACACATTTGCACATGTGCACACACACCTCCACATGTGCTCATACAGATATGCAGCATGCATACATAACTATATGCATGCAACAATGCACATTATCACACATACATATATACATGCACATGCACACGCACATACATTCATGCACGCACAAGGATTTACCGACACACGCGCACACACAGATGTCTTCACTGCAGCCTGCTGGTTATAAACATTAAGTGAGAACATTCAATTATCACAGGCCCGGCCACTTGCTGCCGTTCTGCCTGAAAATGCACACTGAGCAGCTTCTTTCTCACAAGCCTAATGTGGTTAACTGGATCTTGCAAAGGCAAAGGGATTGTGGAAGAGTGGTCTGAGTGGCAGAGAGTTCTGGGTGAATTCCAGTTTGTGTGTGTGTGTGTGTGTGTGCGTGTGTGTGCGTGTTTATGTACCACTGGAGAAAGGACTAAGGAGCCCAAAATGGGGCTCAGGGTTTTGTTGCAGTATAACATGTTGCAGATTGAGTGAAAGGTGGATTGGCACAATTAGAGAAGAGAGAAGCGCACTTAGAGTCCAGAAAAGTCTGTTTTGTGATGAACAATCATTCCCAATACACACAGAACTGAAATGCGGGCTCTTATTTCTTTTGTGAAACAAGAGCCTCTATATGAGTATTTGAATATCATGTAGGGTAATGTTTATAGAAAACAAGGTTATATTATTTACATGTCCTGCAATTCATGAAGCTTGCATGTGATACCTGCCTCAACCACACCTCATCATTTTCCCGTTTAGCCCTCATGTCAATCAACTCATCATGTATTTATTCATTCATTCCAGGGACCGAAGTCTATCCCAGGAACTACGGGCGCAAGGTGGCGACCAACCCTGGGCAGGCGCCAACACACTACAGGGCACACACAATCACACTCTGCCACCGTGCTGCCCCTATGGTGTAATCGACTCTTTTATATTGCAAACATCAACAAAAATTGGCCCTCATATTTAGCTTTACCACACAATAAATTATAAATAAATTATACACATTGCAGGAGAGGGGGCAATTTCATTCACTACAAGTGAAGCTGCATAAAGCTATTTAAATCGAACATTAACTATTTAAAACATTCATACAAACTGGAAAACATTTGATTCTACAGATGTTACATTATGTCATTATTGTGAATAGGTTTTCATATTCTCATTACTAATTCAGTGATGAATTTACATCTCTTGTTTTCTTACTGAATATTTGGACATTCCATTTACAGCTATTATATCGGGTGGTTGGTTGCATAATATAATGGTTAGGACATTTTCCCTGTGATTGGAAGGTCCCTCGTTCAAATCCCCAACTGTAAATGTTACCACTGAGGTACTCATGAGCAAGTTACCATCCCCAAGCCCTGCTCCTCAGACACTACCCATGTCAGGTGTCCACTGCTTCTTCACGGATAGGTCGAATGCAGAGGTCACATTTCATTGTGCTGCACTGTGTGCTGTGCTGTGGTGTGTTCACAATAACAAATAATCACTCACTTTCACTCTCACTATGAACAAGGAATTCAGATTGAAATTCCACCCAAATCTTTTGCATTTGCTTATAATATCAGAGCATTGTTCTGTTCTTGCAAGATTTTCTAAAAGCTCTCATCTTCCAATAGTTCTACCATCTTGAAGTGTCTGCCATATGTACCAGTTTATGGCCAAATGTTTTTGACAGCAGTGCAACAGCAGAACGCAAACCTAATCTACTTACACAATGCAAGCTTTATTTGCTTTGTTCTCAGGCATCACATTACAGTGTGGACTTTTCAACATGCGTTAATTATGCACGGGGAAAAATGAGAAAGATCTGCCGGCAGCAAGAAATCAACGACTACTTAGAAGCCTAATGCGTTTTAATCTCTAGCGTGTCTTAAATGAAATGAAAGCACCAGGCTGTGATCCTCCTCTGCCTAAGGTCACCCACAATCAGTAAGAACCCAGCATGCTCTGGGGCCCTCCCTCCCCACGCCGACTTCCTGTGCCTCATTTCCTCCCTGAGCGGCCGTGGCTTTGGCAAACACAAATACAATTAATCAGATGATGGGAATTTTTTCATTTCCTGTCATGCCTTTCAAGCCAAAGCAAACACATCTCCATTAATGGACTGACACTGATGATTCAATGAGTTAATTCTCAAGTAATGGAGAAAAGAAAAGTGGTTGCACAGACTCAATTTAGGAGCCTGAATTGTAGCCATCAGACCACATTACCTACTGCTATGGTCTATTGTTTTATTTCAAAAAGTTTTATTTTGACAGCAAATTAAAGACAATCAAATAATGATCACTGAAGTAGCAGTGATCTGACCTACTATAAGGTGCATGATGACTGACACATGACTGGTATTACTGATCGTTGAATTAAACATTAGACAAGTTTAAACATGCTCTATGTGAGAGACAGGGAAAGAGAGAAGACCTAGAGAGCACTCAATGCACACTGCAAGAGGCAGCTGCGTCTAGCCGTCTGTTTTCCAGATGCAAATGCCTGAAATTATTAGTATCAGTGTCTGCTGATAATCAGGTTATCCTCAGAGACCTCACACTGGACGACATCGCAGGGAGTCTGTGTAGCTTCTACAGTCCTATCTGCTGATCATGAATCTCAAATGAGGAGTCAAAAGTGTAGACAGCTGGAATACAGAACTATAAATTACTATGTGAATCCTACCGTTTTGCCACTTAAAAACAGGTTGCTTGTAAATGAAGTTCAGCAATATAGTATGCATAGAACACATGAAAGATCTCTACATCTATATCAGTATTTGTTTTATTAGACGGTTGGTTTTCTATTTGGTTTCACTACACAATGTGTTCTAGTTTGTTCTTTAGAAGTGTCTATACTATGTGCAATAATGATTCAATGAATACTATTACATACATACATAATTCTAGATTAAAAAATGTGACCTCTGCATTTGAGCCATCCAGAAGGCGCAGTGGGCAGCTAACATGGGTAGCTCCATGGGAGCAGTGCTTGGGGATGGTACCTCAATGATACCTTTACCGGTCCTTGGATTCAAACCGGCGACATTCCGGTCATAGGGTGAACGCCCTAAACGTTACGCTATCAACTGCCCCCAAAGACACCAAAGTACAGTGCTTGAGGATGGTGCCTTGTCCACAGGTACCTTCACTGGCTCCTCAGTGGTGGTAGACTCCCTTTGCTGTCTTCAAATGTCGTCTGAAGAACAATTATAGACTTTTAACTGCATTTGTCAGGCGGCATGGTGGCGCAGTGGTTAGCGCTGCCACCTCACAGCGAGAAGGTCCTGGGTTCGATCCCTGGTTGGTCGTAGGGCCTTTCTGTATGCAGTTTGCACACTCTCCCCGTGTTCGCATGAGTTTCCTCCCACAGTCCAAAAGCATGCACTATAGGTTAATTGGCGACTCTAAAATGGCTCGTAAGGTGTGACTGACAGTGTGATTGTGTAAGTGTGTGTGTGTGCCCTGCAATGTGTTGGCGCCTGCCTAGGGTTGGCCCCCACCTTACTTCCTGGGATAGCTCCGGTCCTCCCCGTGACCCCAGTTGGGATTATGGGAGTTTCAATAATGAATGAATAAATGAACTGCATTTAGCAAACACTCTTATCGAGAGTGACTTCCATTTCCCTAATTTCCGGGACAGTACTCCTGCTCTGGGACCCAGTGGTGGTAGTGCTGCAAGTGGACTCAAACCCACAACCACTTGGTCCAGAGACAAGTATCTTAAACACTAGACCAAAACCAGCCACTGGAATAAATTTTTTCAGGAATAAATGAGCAAACTCCATCTTTTTAACTCTCACAGTTGAAGTGTCTAAACTGAAGGATAGCAACAGAATGCCAGTGTGAACTGGAGAACTAACTTCACTATCAAAACCAAAAACAAACAACCACCAGACTGTACTCTTAACCTTGAAAACAAAGATGAAAAAAGAAGCTCTGAACACAAACCTGAACCACAAGAACAAGCATGGACACCAATAGAGACAACTGATACAAGTATAAGACAAAGGGGCTACGCAGTCTAAAAATAGAGACCAACATAGGTGAAGCACATAATGACCAACAGTCCATAGATGAAGACAGAGGAGACAAGACTGGGAAGACATCACAGCCAGTAACAGTAATATTTATATGAGGCCATGAATCATGATATTATATGCAACAGACAGAGTGTTTCTTGCATTTAATATCATTTCCTCCCCTAGAGGAGCAGAAAATCTCTGTAACATCTACAAAGTTACTTCTATCAAATTAACTATATTTCCAGTCATTTTATTATAGAAATGTAATCAGGCTCCTTCAAGTCATATTTCTTATACATTTTATTATAAATTAAACAAATAAATGATATGTAATATCTAACATAATCACATCGAATCGTATGCAGGCATTTCTTCTGGTTGGATCATTTCTGTTGGATGGTAATTGAGGTATTAATACTTTGGAGAATGAGTATGGGAATATTAGCTTGGGGGACACAATCCTGATTAAACTTTGTGACGACTCGTCTAAGGATCAGGCTGTTTGGTAATGAAAGACCTCTTCGGGATCTACTCTCGTCTCTCATCTCTCTGCCAAACAGAGAATAACATTTAACCTTTGCACGATTGAGATTTCATTTCCTTGGTCTACCTCTCTAATTAGAAAAAAATGCTGTGTTACACCGCCTTCTCGGAGGCATATTTAATGATCTGGGTTTAATGTTTGGATCCCCTTTCTGACTATTGCTGTGCAAATAGCCAAATATCTCAACTTAATTAAATATTCAAATGGCTTCCAATAAAAAAAACCCAACAACCTGTTTTCTGCTATGAAGTGAAGTACATAGCAATCCTGAACTCTCTTTTCTTTCTAAATATAACCTAATGGGTTAAAAGTACTAGAATGTGGTTAGGTAAAAAATATTACTTTGAAAGACAGATGTTTGAAAAGGTTGCATTCATCACATTTTCCTTCATTTGTGTGTTGACTGCTGATGTCATGCTGTGCACTTTCACATGCACTACATGGCCACTTCGAGCTCCTAATTAATCACCACAGCAACCGTGTTCCTTTGGACTGCTATCAGCCAGCAGCTTGCACCGGCTTGATAAATCACTCAAGGTGTGGTGTGAGACATGGAACCACACTGCAAAGCTCTTGGCTAAAAAAATGCTGCCCACAGTGTGGAGTGGATCGATGGTCGTTGACCCATCTTCGCTATGACCCCTTCCTCTGACTTTACTGCTGAAAAGGTTTCCCATAGTGTCTTTAGCCTGCCTTAGATCTTTAAATCAGTTTTTGCACTTGATGAAACCTCACAAGACCCAGTCGTTTATTTTAATTACTGTAACATCAAGAATGAAGTATAATGTAAAGTTTAAGAAAAAAACTAATGAGTCTTTGTGTTCTCAGCTTCGAAAGGTGTACCTAAAAAATACTTAGTGGCATGAAATCAGATGAGTGTGGGAGAGCAGGCTCAGAGTGACATTTGTGACTCAGTCCAGATGGCAGACAGTAGCAATCAGGGTCTGGGTGCAATCAGGGGAGATGCTGCTCCAATGATTAAGAGGAGGTGAGAGGAGAAGAGCGACGTTGGCCCGGTGAGAGAGTCCGACGTTCCGACAGAGCCACCGTTCACATGTAGAAATAAGAGGAGAGCCCACCCAACTCCTCTAATCAGGAGAGACAAGATAGAGAGAAAGAAAAAACGAGAGAGAGAGAGCAGATTCCCCGAAGACTGTCAAGTGGTGTCGAGCTAATAATCAGTTTGTGCGTGGTTGATTAGGGGCTAATCATGGCCCAAACAGTGTGCGAGTCCAACCACCTCCTGCATACACTCAACAGTTCCACTCCTGGGTTCTTCCCTCTCTGCTGTCACTTTACAAGCACGTGATCAACCGACCTCACAAAATGAGAGACAGAGAGAGAGAGAGAGAGAGAAATCAACAGCTATTATCTATTAAGGAGCTCCCCCGGTGTTCCAAGGGTGACAATATTTACTTGATTATGAGTTCTAATTTGCATCTGAACACACACACTGGAAAGTAGGGAAAAACAAACAAGTGAAAAGTAAAACAAAGGAATAGCAAGCAGGTGCATTCATGTTTTTGGTAGGAAATAAATGCTTAAGAAAATACAATGTCTCGTTGCTGAGTCAAGCACTGAACAACTTTATTACACTGTATTATGTAATGCTGTATTAGGAAGAGAGTGATTATTTGTCATTGTGAACACACCAAACTACAGCACAGCACACAGTGCACCACAATGGAATGTGACCTCTATTTGACCCATCTGTGAAGGACCAGTGGGCAGCTAACGGACAGCACCCGGGGAGCATTGCTTGGGGATGGTACCCTGCTCATGAGTACCTCAGTGGTACCTTTACCGGTCCGGGATTTGGGATTCTGATCACAGGGTGAACTCCCTAACCATTATGCTACCAACTGCCCCATTAGTACTGAACGCTGAGCATTTCAGCACAGTATTTGGGGTTTTGTCATAAATAGTGGTCAGCTATTATCCTCCCACAATTGCCTTAGTTATTTGTGGCACAGATTCAATGTGTTAGAAACATCAGTTAGACAATGTGACACAATGATGACACAAGAGCATCATCAAGTTGCTGCAGATTTGTGCAAGAGACCAGTCTGAGATGATATGACATATTCTGATTTGACATATCCTGTTATCCTGCTGGTAATGGCTATTAGAAGATGATTATGGTCTTTTCAAAAAGGGGTCAGCAGCAATACTCATTTAGGAACTAAGGTGTTTAAACAATGCTCAGTTGCCATGAAAACATCCATCACACCAATACAGGCAGCCTGAACTGTTGAAAGTAGGATGCATTCATGCTTTTTTGTTGAAATAAGTCAGTATTGACTCATGCATTTGTGTTCAATAGGGCAAAGCCTTCCCCAACATTTAAACGTCACAACAGAAAACAAGACTCATGAAACCAGACATTTTTCCATTGCCCACTCTATTCTGTATCATCTTCAAGGACTAAGACAATATGTGTCCAGAGATTGTACACTATGGTGGTAACAAATGGTTATTTGAATCATTGTGGCCTTTCTTAGGCTGTCCTTCTCTGCTCTGTGAGATCAACATGCATTTTTTTACAAGACATACTAGATCCACAATTTCTGAAATTCTCAAACTGACCCACATGGATCCATTCCTTGCGGAAGTAAAACTCAGTTTATCCACCATCAAAATAATTCCTAGTCCATAATTCTTATGAATGCTAAAGGCAGTGATGCATAGCTTCAAGGTATCAAACAAGTTCTAAATAGCAACAGATGGGTTACTGTAGGTCTATAACTGTGTCTCTGTACAGTTTGACAATTATGCAGGTTTATCATAAAGCAATATGTATGTATTTTCTTCACCCACATGCTGACACCCAAGGTACTGTTTCACTACAATAATGTAATGCACACAAATCCATCAAACACAGTTGTGTCAATTATATTTCTCACTTGTAAGCAGCCAGTAGGTTATGTACGGAATTGGCTACAGCACTTAACAATCCCGTCAATAACCAATAACTTTAAATGTCAAGTTCATTTCACAAGGCTTATCTTGATATTTTGTCAAAAAATGGAAGGGTTTGACTAAGCATGTGTTGAATAAAAGTGGCCAGTGTGCGAGGGCATAAGTTTCTTGATATATATATGTTACTATATATATTTATTGAACCAGCTGTGCCATTGAGAGAGCAACCACCCGTGATGAGCCCATTCACCCAGGCTCCTCCCTCAATTGTCAATCACACTTATTTCCTGATGAATCTAATCACTCAAAAGTCTGATCACTTCAAAGCAACCCAACGGCTGATCCAACGGAGCTTTCTGGTTCTCCTGCACCACATTGTATGCATCTCCCCACGACTCGCTCTCCTCTCCCCACTCCACAGCCTGTGAAATTGGGCCGAACTAATTAGAATTTAAATGAAACCATAATTGGACATTTTGTGCTTGTCAAGCGATGAGAGACAGATGGGTTTGTAATTACATTACAAGTCTGACATCATGGCGGTGTGTACGCGTGGTGTTCAGCGTGCCCTTCATGGAGTGCAGGCTGGTAACTGAACAGGTTCAAAGGCAATTTAGGCCTCATCTCCTTAATCATGCTCTGGCAGGCTTGAGATTCAGCCTCTCACACTCACAATCACACAACACAATCACATGTGATAACAGCAGGCAAACATTACTTAACGTCTTCCGCATGTGTCACCAAGTTCTGAAGACATTGTGAAATTGATGGAAAGCGGAAAAACAAAGTAAAGTCATGATGACCTTACTAAAAAAACTAGATTTTGGTTAATCACTGTTATTGTCTTTATAGAAACCAAAACAAATTAAAGTGAAGAGGAAGATCTGACAGTGAATCACATTTCACGTAATATCAGTGAGTTCACATCAAAATACTAACACTTTAATTAATTTGAGGTTGGCAGGATACATTTGCAAATAGCTATTGTTAAAAGTGACATTCCAATACTTTAATTCATTTTTCCAGGCAGAGGTCAAATCACAGGCAGACAGAAGGTATCTGGAAAAATCAATAATCAGAAACCAGGGAACAACAGATGGAACCTACAAAATATAATGAATAACTCACAGAGTTCAAAATACAGCAGTGTGCGGCATAACAATTACAATTAACATGATTTTGCCTCAAGAAGGTATACTGTCATATTTTATTTTACTGTAAAAGAGTATATAAGCAATTGTAAAGATTTTAACACTTGTTGAACAGCAGAAACATTATTAATGGGAATAAAGAAACATGCATTAATGTTTCCAAAATGGATATTATATAAAAAGTAATTGAAGTATGTGATTAATGCACCATCATTCTTGCATTCTGAACATTCCAAATTATATCTTTCGTGTCCCCTGCTATAATAATCATCTTGGTTATGGCTGCTATGACAACCAGACTCAGCTCTACACCTCTAGGCGACATCTGATGAACTTACAGACCACAAAAACTAAAAAATGTAATGAGTTAACACCTCATCAAAAAATTCTGCACCAAAAATATGTGAACAACTGCATCATAATGTAAATCACAGTTTTCAGTTGACAGCTTTCAGGTTTCATGATTTTTTAACAAGGCAATGTTTTAAAACACTATATACTATACGAATATTTGAGAATTGCAATGGATTGTTGTAATTTATAGAAATGATAATAGTATGAAGTGTAAATTTTATAATTGTATAGTTTCATACTTTATACAGTATTTTAAGACTTTACTGGAACAAAGTTAACCAAAATGTTGAGATTTTACTATATTTACAACTGCCATTGTGATTGCACTATTTTTAACCATCAGCTCTGACATCAACTGCTGTTGACTCATAATTTTTAGAACGTCATGCTTTTCTGTAACCAGCCTTGACATTGCTGTGCATTGGAAAACATATGGACTACTGCCATGCTAAATATATCCACACATGTGGTTGAGCCACTACCATGTCATTTCCATGTCAAAGTATCTGCAGTGTTAAAAGTGGTCTACCACCGAAGCAGCTTGTGGTCCTACGGGCCGAATCTGACTGGCGCAATAACAGCTGCCAAGGTGCATGGCAACATAAGAGTGCATTCTATAACTGTACAAAGTGCACCTACTCAGTGGACCTAATTAAGTAAATATACATTATGTGCTGTAAGTACTGTAAGTACTTGGAGGTCTATCCTAAGTGCACATGGAGTGAATATATATTTTTCCAGCTTTTAAATATAAAGCATGCGAGATTCCAATATTTTTCATAACTGAAGGAATAGAATTTGCTGTTGCCATTATTCAGCTCCAGCTTATCTCTCATGTTTCAGGCAGTGTTTTTCCAGCTTTGACCTTCATAAAGTGGGTGTACTAATCCCTGACCTTTATTTCTCATTCCTTGTGTAAATATGGCTAAGATTGACTTATTAAAACCCTAATGGAATAGACTCACATTAATCTCCTCTCCTCTAAACCAGGTGGAGTGAGCCTCTCATACCCTTATTAAGGATCTAAAATCCCATCGAGAGCCGGATGACAATGGGAAACCCTAAACTTTGATGAAATTTGAGATCATCCGTGAGCATATATGAATGGATTTGATTTTAATAGCTGCGTTTAATCTCTTTGATGAGATTAGGTTTTAGGCAGCCCCTGGTCAATGATGAAAATTTATCAAATGTTATTAATGTCTGAACGATTGGAGTCCTCCACAATTATATGTGACGACTAATGGGAGGAAACATGAAGAGAGTTCTTCCAAAAAAAAAAAAAAGTTCCCTGTGCTCAAATTCGGTCAGCTCACGGGGTAATCTCTGTGTTCTGGTGAATCCACATTTGGTTCATTGGAGTAATCAGCTTTAACTGTTACAGCTGATTCTCTTTTGTACATAAAGAATTTAAGCGTTTACTGTACATAAGACAAAGATTTAAAAAAATAGACTAATTTAGATATATAAAAATTCATGTGCTTAGTAGTTATGGGAACAGATGGGAACAACGGCGATACAGATAAACGGCTTTTACATATATATATATATATATATATATATATATATATATATATATATATATATACATATATATATACACATATATATGTACTATTACTGTTACTGAAACAAAATGTACTATACTCCAAGCTCATTAAAGCTGTTGTTAGTTTAGTGACATGTCGGTTGAGAACGAAACAGCTCTTAGAGCCGCCTCTTTGAAGTGAACAATCGTAACCGGCTCCTGCCTGGACTGTAAATAGTTAAACGTTTATAAATATTGTACTTACAATCAGAGATTGGTTCTTTTTGTCAAATTGAGATGGGGATTTGTTTTTGAACGTTAATAATTATTTTTATAGCACTCTGTTCCATGTTGAGTATAGTAGGCCACATAAATAATTAACACTTGATATAATGTATGTTTTGTACATTAGCAATTCATTTTACACATAATTTTACATTATTTTCAATCTAAGGAGCCACTTTGGAGCCGAAGAGTCGGCTATTCTTAGTGAGCCGAGCCACAGGAACCGGCTCTCTTACAAGAGCCGGAATTCCCATTACTGTTTTAGTTCTTTTCTTCGGTGGGGGGAGGGGCCGAATAAGACCGAATAAGTGATGATGATTGGCTAAAATTTCCAAATTCTTTGACATATTTGAACATTTTAAAAAATGTAACCATTTCCCTGGTAACTAATTACATTTATAAGTAACTCAGTTACTTTTGGAGAGAAATAACTAGTAACTTTAACTAATTATTTAACTTATTAACTTTAATAAAGTATTGTATAGGATATATTGCAATATTCAAATGCATGTAAATATTTAAGGTATGTAAACGCTGTTTGTTTGTGTTTGAATTTCTCAAGATGACCATTTGCTTGTCTTCTTTTTGGCTCACCACCTGGGATCCTTTGCAGATAAGGTAAGATTAATACCTCTAGTTTCATTATATTCTTAAAGTAAAACATTTGCTTAGCATGACATTGCGACTTTGTGTTCACCTTTAAATGTATAAATGAAGTTGCATATAAGGACAGTTTACAGTTTGGCATGATTCAGTGTAAAGTTAACTATCCAAAAATTAAAATATTGCTGCACCAACTTTTGATAAAGGGATGACTCTACTTATGTAAATGACACATGGATTATATGCTTAATAGTGTTCAAACAGATGTGAAGTCATTTAATTCTTTGAATAAACAAAGAGTGAAAATGAAATTTTCGATAATATTTAGACCCACTGACATAAGGCCAATAAGGGCTTGGATATTCTACCTATAAATGTTCATAATGAAATTAAAGAGATTTATTCTCTTTTAAAGCTACACCCAACTTTGTGTGTGCGTGTGTGTGTGTGTGTGTAGTGGTCTGTGTGTGTGTGTATGTGTGTGTGTGTGAGAGAGAGTCCATTCATGTGATGTGAAAACCTTACATTTTAATTTCAGTCAGTCATCTTTCATGCCAACCTCAAGGCTTTGATCATAGCTTGTTAGTGTCTGTCCGAGCATCTCTTCAAAGCAAAGTCTCAAATAGCATAAATTGTCCCATGTCTATTTGAGCTGGGAGAAAATATACCAGCAAATTAGTATGAAACAGCCAACAAACGACTGAGGAGGAACTGCGTTTTGTGGATGACTCACTCCATAAACCCCTGATATTAACATGTGCACAGGCTCCCGATCCAGACAGTATTTAATCTTGATTTATAATCTTGCTCAGACTGCAAAATTGAGGGTTACAGAGGAGATGTCCGGCAGTAAATATGCTTGGCAGGACAACAAACGTGCTTTATGATGTTACACAGAACGTTTAAGTGCAATTTCACGCTCTGAGAACTAGATAGGTACAGGAAGAAGCAAGTATATGTCATGAGTGCGTAAAAAATTGTAAATCAGACATCAGCAATTAATTAGGCTGGATTCTGAAAGTCAGAGTCAATCTGTAATGGATATACCTTCACATATTAGCAAATTATTTTAAAATCTTGGCATTCCTTTAAATGGTGATCTACAAGCATGTGGAAAACACAAAGCGGTGTATTTTAGGCTGTCTGTTTACTCAAGGTGGTGTGTCGCCTACGTAGGGCCCTGACACCGTCCACTGAGCCACTCACACTTGCTCTCAGGCCCTTGAGTCAACACGAAACACCTTGCTTTCTGATTCTGAATGCCAGGGTGCATAAATAATGTCCTGCATTTTGACATTCATGAGGAGATTGTCTTGTAAGAAGAAATTACCATTAGTTTGTCATTTTATTTCTTTTTTTTGGCCAACAATGTTGTTCAGATAACTGTAGATTTGCAAAATGTATATTTTGCATGTCTGCTAAACTTTTATTTAATTTAATGCAAAAATAAATTGTTACATATAGATGCAATGTTTAAGTGATAGTCCTTTTCCAACTTTGCCTGCTCAGTTTAATTATCACCTGTCAAAAAAATTATCTTACGTTCTGAAAAGAACTGTATCTTACATAATTCTACAGTGATATGAAAAATGTTTTTTACATATAGATTTAGTAAATCTACATCTCCACCATGCTTGTGTGGCCTGCTCTGGGCAGTCGCCTCCACAATGCAAGCAATAAAACGGAGAGAAAAAGAAAGGAAGGAAAAAAGGCAATTATCAATCAAGTACCAGGCAACAGATTGGAGCGTTTAAAAAGACTCATTCATACAAAGATTTGCGGCAGCGTTTCAGTGCCTCTGATTAGAATCCGGGAATTGTAAATTGTGGCTAATTAGGCTGTCATGGGTTCATTAAGGGCTTCAGTGCCTCGCCTCTCCCTCACCTGCATGTATATTAAAACTCATTAGCCTGCTTGTCTGAGACACCACTTGCATTAATTGCCATTGATGCCCCTACTTTCTCTCTCCATGCTCCCCTGCTCTGCATAGTTAGAAACATGAAAGTCCTCTGAGAATAACTTTTTCTTCCCTTCTGTTCCTCCAATCTCTGTTCGTATCCCCCTCAAACCTTGTCGTCTTAGTTTACGTGAGTAAATGTGAACTAAACGGAGAAATTGAATCTCTCTCTCTCTCTCTCTCTCTCTCTCTCTCGTTCAAGCAGTTCTTGGGTGGTTTGACAAGGATGAAATGCTTGTCTGCCCTGTCAGGATTTGAGCCAAACTTAATGATCCAGGCCAAACATCTAATCCACTGTGCTGCAGAGTAGTAGGAGTGACAAATGTACCCAGTGGAAGAGAACAGCAGGGCCACAACTCATGCCATACATCTGATCCCTGGCCATGCCTCTCTGACACTAATCATATTACACTAGCTGGGATCACCTTCCCAAATATTCCCATGCGTTGTGCATGCCACACAATATCCACGTGTGTTACATGATGTGTTGACTTAGCATGTCATATAAGTAGCATGTGAAGTGGTATCTAATGGCATGCCTGTTTAGTGTAAGGTTTAGTTGTGTTCAAATTGGCGGTGTGAATCTTCACTGCAATCGCAATTCGATTACACATTAGGTCAACGATTCGATACAATATCTCAGTGCATCACAATGCAAACAGCTGGAGACCTATTTGGTGCGTAAAAAAAAAAGCTTTGCATGCACTGGGGGTCTAGTGACATGCTACTCAGTTGCGGACCAAAAGGTTGTGGGTTCAAGGGTCTCTTGAACCCACAAATCTCTAGCACTACCACCATTAGTCTTCTGAGCAAGACTTTTAAGTTGCTTCAGGGAGACTATTCTTGTAATTAGGAAATAAAATTGGCTCTGGATAAAGAGCAGTTTGTTGTTTTCCAAAGAATCAATTTTTCAAAAGAATCACACAAATATATGTACTACCCTAATAAATAAAGATATTCCCCTAGTAAATATTTACCCCACTAAACCTGAATTTGTTTGGATATTTCAAGTGAGTTGGCCCGCACAGAAATTCTGAATTTAAAACTGTAATACTTTAAGTCCAAAAGAGAAGCCAGATATGTGGCAAGTCACATACAGATGACAAGATGAATCATCCTATAATTAATACACTTAGAGTATATGGTAGTAAAACTCATTGAACATGACATGTGATAACCTCTAATTTGCAGCTATACATATACATATAACTGCTATGCATACGTTCTGTTATTTTGTTCATGTTTCAACTAATTTTTAAAATGTGCAGCCGTTTTTAAAAGGAAAAGCTAAATTTTGTTCATTATTTTACATTCTCTCTCTCTCTGATTCTCTCTGCCCCAAATACACACACACACAACATGTGCACACACGTAAATGCATGCGAAAAGCATCCAAACACACCCACACATAAACCTGTATACATATTCTCTCTCTCTCTCTCTCTCTCTCTCTCTCTCTCTCCTTCTCAGTGCTTATTGTTGTGTTCAGTGTGATTTAATAAGTATAGGGTCGCAGTGGGAGGCCCTGTATCGAGTTTTCCACTGGGCCCTCCCACAAGAATCGGTGCTGTGGTGGGACACTCCCTGGCCCAGATTAATTACCCCCCTCTAATTGGTTTAGAGGCTGACAGCTGGGCCGTGCGGACTGCACACTGATACATCCTGTTAAATGACGGCCATCCGTCATTGTTGGCTATTAGAGTTGGGGACGGGCTTCCCAAGCGGTCTGCATTTCCTGCTGGAAAGTGTGTGTTGGCGCGTGTGGGAATATGGACTTCGTGCGGATTTACTGTGCACCGGGTAATTTAATACACATTTCATCACCTGAGTCACTGTCAGTCATAGGATAGTGATGCATGGACAGATTAAGTGAATGTGAGAGAGAAGAGATTGGAGCAGAAGGTAAACCGAAGGCCACGCTTTACTTTTAGCTGCGTCGGCACCGCGCTTCTCCCAGACCCGTGCAGCCTCGCTTGCATTGGCACATTTGCATGAGACATAGCCTCAATCAGAGAGCGATCAGTTTTCAAAACAACTGAAATTACAAACACTTTGGCACAATTAGCCGCAGAATAGCGCATTCAGATAAACGCAGGCAGATTGAACAGAAAACCTTGAGGGGGGAGAAAAGGTGTATCTTGCAGACAGTGTCTCAGTTGCATCTCACTGTTGATTAAGCAGAAAGATATTGTGCTGGTGCAGAAATATAAAATGAAATGCATAAATATAAGTGGGGGGAATCGAATTGCGACCGGGAGGATACGACCGGATGTCACATCAAATAAAACAAGCGAAGCGCGTTATGAGGTGAGGAAATCTCCCAATATCCCCTCTGTGCCTGTGTGTGGAATAAAGGGCAGGAGATTGGACTGTGAAAAGACTCTGGAGCCCCTTATTAACTTGCAAATGTCTCGTACGGGTCTGTACTGTAGTGTCTTATTAAAGTGCAAATATATGACACACTCTCATGGACTCATTTCTAGAGCGCGGTGGAGTGTTGTGGAACACACACACACAGATGCTTCTTCTCATTTGTGTTCATCCTTGTTAGCAGGAATAACAGTGGCTCCTCCTGATGATACAGATCTCCAAAACATTCTCTGAAAAATAAGCTCAGGACTCTGAACTTTGCCGCTGTGAAAGTCACTGACACTGTTCATATTTATGCTGAAAGACATCTTTGTGTCTGGAGCGATGATGTCGTCGCTGATGGAGTCTCAAAATACTTCTGCTGCAATATGAATCATAAAAATGCAAATAAAGGGTTTTTATTGTTATCATTATCACTTTTGTGGCTCTCTGGTGGTCTAATCAATTATGCAGACAGAACACAGCCCCCGGCACGGACCCCTACACCGCCAGCACCAACTTTCAAGTCACCAGGCGCTTTGTCTAATGACAGAAATTTCACCCCATGAGGACGAGACCCATCAGCATCACCACAACATTGTGGTTCCACATCATTAATTTCCAGAGGCTTCCGTAGCGGGAAAAACAAAATCAAATTAATTAGGATGCAGGAAACCAACATGAGGAATTAATAATAATAATAATAAAAAACAACATTCTTGCTAATGGACGCGAAACAAACGACACCATTATTTTTTAGAGGCAGGCAGCCTAACTATGTTGTTGGCAATTTCTGACTCAATTACTTTGTAGGGAACTCATCTCTACCTTTTTAAATGAGGTTTAGATGGGAAAATTTAATTAGAAATTATAACCCTTGAGGAACTTGCAGACAACAGAAGCTACCCACTCTTCCCTTTACTTTTACACTGCGTTTTGTGTTATTCTAGCATTTAGGTTCATGTATTTCAAGATATAATTTTCATTTTTTTGGTTCTGGCATATTCTCAAGCAATAATGCATTGACCCTTTACAGCATATACTGTATTAGAAATTCTTACACAGAGCGACTTACATTTTTTTGTAACAGAGACAGTCTCCCTGCAGCAATTTGTGATTTAGGGGCCATGCGCAGGAACCCAAATGTCAGTAATGGGAATGTTACTTTTTTAGCCCCTTTGAGGAAAAACAGATTTTACATCTGTTACAGTTGATAACGTAGTTTTCTTATTTGGTATATTTTAATAGTCACAGCTGGTTTTGACAGCATTTTCTTTATATCTAATGATTTTTAGTAACTGACACAGTTTTATACTTAAAGTCTATCTTGACCACTTATATGTGGTCAACCCTACTGATAGCGGTTTGTGATTCACATAAAAATCCAATCATTTACAGACAGTGGCATGCTATTGCAGGGTTATGTGCAACTATTTTCACTCATAATGTATTTGTATTATTTTTTAAATTCCCTTCCGTGCAGATTTAATCTCTAAAGTTTCCCTCTGGGAAATAAAATATGAGGAAAGTAACTCATCAGAAACTACCGTCTTGCCTCTGGAAATGGATGGCTCATCTTGAGCATGTGCTTCTCGCTGCGAGTGGTCAACAGATCCAGCTGTAACCAAGCCAATTTTTCAAAGCGTTTCACCGATGTGATTGGTATCATCCTCAGGCTGGACGGGTCTACCCACAGGGAGGAGGTTAGACTGTCTTACCTGGGGATAGTGAGACCTTTCTGTAATCTAGTCGTGGAGAAAATTATAGAGCTCAATTTAAGACTTACCCCATGAAATTAACACCCCCAGCCCTCTTTTCTGCTTCCAAGTGTGATTTTCTTCAGAATAGTCTGCCTCTTTGAAAGTTTGACTTTATTTTGGGCATACCTCAGATCTCTGGTCTCAGAGAAATGTTAGGGCAAACGCTGAACTTACTCATATGGAAAAACTCAATCATGTCAACGCTTGTTAGTGTGATAGTGTCTGCTATGGCAGAAACATATCTTGTAAAGCAGTGTGACAATTGCACAATTTCTTGACGGTTCTGTAGCCAATTTGGTAGTAACCAACCCTTTAGGCAGAAACTGGCTGGATTTACCTAGGTCTATTGACATTTGTTTCAGTGTTTAGAGAATGTAAAGTTACAGAATTTCAATTGAAAATCTTAGAAACAGTTTTATCTGGAGAAAAAGTTTCTTTTCCAATCGGCTAAAGAAAAATTAACCAAATTTCAAGCTTATAAAATGAAATTTAAATGTGCTTTACTTGGAACAATGGTTCTATTTCTAAACCAGCTAAGCAAGTGAAAATATTGATCTACCAGCAGTGAATCTACCAACTATTCATGGCCCAAGAGAGTTTCTGTCATTCAGAAAGGTTCCTGAGTTCATCCAGATTTAATAAACCAAAGGGTCCACTTTCATGTTTAATTATTAACCATATTAAAATTTTTAGCATTGTGTCCAGCTAATTGATTGACATTGCAACAAGTGACGGTCTTTCCACTTCTAATAATCTGTAAATGCCACAGCGGTCACAGAAGAAGCAATATATGGTTCAAAAAGAGTTCAAAACAGTTCAAAAACATGAGAAAAATTACATTCAGTTTGAGCATGACAAAAATAAAATAGGAATGCTAGAAAAAGACAATGATGTTCTGGTACTTAACTTGCTGCTTATGTATAAAATCACATAGAATCTATAGTACAACTTGGACACTGCTCTAACATTTTGAAACGTCCAGACTGTCTAGCACAAGCATACAATGAAATACTATGAAGCTGCATTTTTGCAGTCTTGTGCTGTCACAGCCCATTCTCACCCAGGGTTACAGTATATCTCTGTGTCTGGCTTCCATTCCTGATGTGTCTGGATTCTATTTTCTCTGATGTACATTCTGCAGAGTCAGCGCCTTCTCACCGTGAGGGCAGTTCACTTGCAGGTGACTCCTGTCTATGCTATTAAGTTTCCTCCTTTCTCCTTCCTCAAAGGAAAACCCAGCCACATGGGGCGATAGCAATCTTGATCCACAAATTAGTTATCAAATAATGGACACAGTAGGACTGATATAGTCATTCATATTGCTGAGAGACACCTTGGAGTTATACTGTAGAGTAAGGGTATATCCGCTTGATCTATGGAAATACCATGATATTAACCTGACTTTACCTTGAGCCTGATATAAACCTTGATTGAAACTGACATAAAGGTCCCACATTTTTTAAAACAAGTTAAAATAGGTTTATGAGCTCCACTAAACATATCTCTGAAGTATCTTGCGGCTACCAAGAGCACATCGTGATGCAATGACAGTGCACTGCGCAGACACAGTAAACTATCAGATGTCACGAAGCCAAATTCAACATCAGTCAGAAACAGGTAGTTTAAACCCCTATTTGTAAAGAGAGAAAACAATAGTTTGTTTACTGATCAGCTGCAGAAAAAAGTAGTTAAGTTAGTAATATCACTAATTTTAGTTTGCTTTTCTCTCATCATTGCGGGCAGTTTTGGTCTGACATGTATCTGCACTGCAATAATGCTTAAGGTCTGTATTTGTGATCCAAAGGTGCAATTTTTTGTTGCATTTTTCTTCAAGTGTGCACATGATAAAAGAGCAGGCTTTAGCTGAGCATTAATTGGCCATTGAATCTGATCAGCAAATGGAGCAACTACAGTACTTCCTTGCCCTTGCTCCGACAGTCGTGCATCGAACGACCAATTAGCATAAGAATGACATCATTAACAAGCACTCAGTCCGGCTGATTGTTTAATTAGGGACAGAGGAAGTGAGGGCCGGGTCTAAATAAAAGCACCAGCTCGGCTCTCACCAAGGCTCATATTGTCAAAATAGTGTGCTTTGTGCCGTGCCAATCAAGGACTCATCATGCAGTGCATGTAGACTGTCGTGCTGCACCCCCGGCCGAGGCCAGATGACTCCTCATTATCCCCACAGCTGTAAATTGCGGCTGTCCCGGACAGAATTTCAATTATGTACTTCTTAAAACACTCGCCGGATTAAAGACGTTACAAAAGGCCACTAGCTGCAATCAGGCCAGCTGATTAGGTTTTCACATGGCGGATAAAAGGCCTGCTGCCAAATAGGGTTGATCATTCAACGATTCAGAGACATGGCCTCTTTTGTCAGGCACTTGCCTACATGCACTGCCAAGTTTGTCTTCATTTGTTTCTTTCTGTGTGTAAAAGAAAAAAACCCTGCCCATTACTAGGCTGTCTGTGGCTCTCTTTTGATATGAGGAAAAGT
This sequence comes from Distichodus sexfasciatus, assembly GCA_032718565.1. Classification (NCBI taxonomy): domain Eukaryota; kingdom Metazoa; phylum Chordata; class Actinopteri; order Characiformes; family Distichodontidae; genus Distichodus; species Distichodus sexfasciatus. The sequence continues at coordinate 4,251,153 of JAVGVS010000010.1, read as the reverse complement.
GTGTTCATAGCATTGCTTAAGAGAGCTGGAGGCTGGTTTTGAGTAAAGCCAAAGCAGAAATAAGGAGTAATCTCACAATCTCACAAACACTGCAATGGAACATAAAACATAATGTTCATTTTATGACACACTAGGAAATAACGATCTTAGATTAACATAGGTGGCAACAATGAAAATCTTTTTTTAATACCTAAGACATAATTAGGACTATTGCACAGTCTTGTAGGTTTTCTCTTGCTTTCAGTCAGGAAAAGGGGTGTCTTCGGAGAGTGCTTCATCAGTGCTTAATGGGTCAATACCCGCTAGCTTTCCTTTATTACAGAGCATGTGTTTCCTGGCAAATTGGTGTATAGGGAAAGTGTGAAAAGGGGTGAGCGTTTGACCTTTACACTTTCTGTAAACAGCCTGTTGTGATTAACTTCATTTATAGTGAATACTAGACAACTACAGTAGAGCAAATAGGAACTGAAACAACATAAAGACTTCTCTTATATTAGTAACTTAGCAAAGGCATGAGGCCATATAACTATTATTTAATGTACCTATTAAAAACTGGGCAGGTAATAAAATTAGGTCCTGTGGAGTGACTACACATCTCAATACCTTTTTCCATTTCCGAGGTCCTCTCGGCCTGACCTGAAGTCATTTCCTAAATCCAATTCAATTCTTTTCCACAAAAGGGTATTGGTTTAAAGTTATTCGTATTTATGCATCCTGTATTTAAAAATGCTCCACATCAGTTTTGGGAAGTAGCTAACTAAAACTAGTGATACTGCTATTTTTGTAGTATCCAATCATTAGATAAGCAACTTATAAAGCAGTGTTGCTTTTCTAGTGACTAATTTTTTATAGCAATGTAGATGGACAAAACACTGCGTCATTACCAATAAAATGTAATCATTTTTCTTTCAAGGATGGGTATTTTCAACTAGAGATGGCACCGATCTGATACGTGGATTGGATATCAGTCCCATAATGACTTAAATAGCTGGATCGGGTATCGGTGGCATTGGGGTGATCTATGGAGCCGAACGTGTGCACACAATTCGTTATGTATCAGAAGTGGCACTGCCGTAAAGCTGGTTTATTGTTTGACATTCGTACTAATTCATACATATTGATATGACAATGAGCAGAACAAGCAACACAACACACTACAACTTCAAGAGCGAAACACATGCTAAAACTATTTAATTTTCTTAACAACACCAGCTCTCACTCACAATCTCTGTGTTTTTGATGGTTTTAGCACCACGGGATTAAAAATTAAAAATTTTGAGATGTTATTTTAATAATAAATAATTTAGCATATACTGTACATATGTGTGTGTGTGATTATTACATTGTCTAGGTAGGAAAACAGTATTTTAATATTTCCTTAAGCATAACAGAATAATCTGATTGTTTCTGATTGGTGTTAAATCAGAGTCGAAAGATGGAATTTGAATATTTGAGTATTAGTTATGCAAGTTAAAAATCAAAACACTAAAAAAACCCTCTAAAACATCATTTCATGGTTATAATATATCCAATGTTATAATAGAGCTTTACACATGAGGGCTATATAATCCAGGTGCCATGTTCCTTGTCTTTTTCATTAAAATGTAGAGATTGAATTTGTATCAGCAAGAATGTCAAACTGAGAATTGTCAAATGTCAAAGGTTAAAGAATGTCAAAGTGAAGGGTAGTTTGATGCAGATTGGATGGCATAAAAAGAATAGAGAAAATGAGTGGATGAAGTGAAGAAATGCTTGTGGGACATACACCTAGTTACTAATCCAATTTTGGATTTCTTTCCTTGGAGTGTTTCTCCTGATTATACCTATGACTAGGGTGTAACCTGTAACTGCCCTCCTATATCTTACCTGTATGATTGTTGGTCGACTCGATTGACTTTGTGAGTTCCTGCAAAGCTTTTTATTTATCTGGAACTTCTGGTCTGATATTCTCTGTTCTGACTTCATGTTCTGGTTTATCTTGTACTGAGTTCGGATTTACCTGGTTTATCCTATCACGGACAAGACTTTTTCATTAAATGTGAATTTTATATTTGAAGCCTTTTCTTATTCACAGTTTTTTCTAGCGCTTTTATGATCAATGTGTTGTTTGTAAGCGTTTCTTTAAATAGATGCATTGCCTTGTAGGATGCGCAGTACATCAGTGCATAACATTTATGGCTCTACGACCTCTCTCCGAGCCAGGCTGCTGACAGATACCTCTTATCACACAGGCAGCTCATGCCCGGCACTAAATTAGAGAGCAAATGGCTGCGACCATCAGGGACTGCTCCCTCTCTCAGTATGCATGTAGCTGCAGCACCTGGTCTAAGCTCATAAAGCATATACACAAGACGTGACAATGGACCGCAGAGCTCTCTGCTTCTCCCTGACCTCTCACTGGCCTTCGCCTTTGTCCCATTATGGTCTGCGATATCTAAAGTAACAGAGTCAATAAAGAAGTGATAGGCTGTGCTAGCGCAAGCTCTGTGATGGTATCTCCACAGTGCCGTTAGTGTGGCATTTGGCCTTTTCTATGTGCCAGTGCACACAGCATTGTGTATGTAGAGCAGGTGATAGTGGTCTGATAAAAAATGAATGCAAACTCATTAAACAAGCATCAGCAGCTCATGGGTAATGCTACTTGTTTCATGTGCATTTTACATATGTTGTAACACATGATTTTCTCCATGCTAGCCATTTTGTCTTGTTTTGTGTCAGTGTCTGTCAGTCCTATTGTTGCGCCCCTTGTTTGTCAGTTCGGTTTAGTCTTTTTTTTCATCTTCTCTGTGTCTTTGGTCATGTTAACATGGGTATTTACAGAAATAGCTATTTCCCCTTCTCCAGTTGCAGTAATATCCTTGCTCATACCAAATCATTTTCCAAAAAGTATTCATTTACACAAATCCGCATAAATACGCCGTCAATAGCTATTATGAGCATGCTAAACCTACTGTATAGGCGGCAGTGTACCGAGAAGCATAAAGCCATGTTAGACAATCAGCCCGCCAACTTCCTGTTCCTGCCGCTAATGCATTTTCTGTCGCATGCTGTGATGGTTGAAAACTCAAAATTCTGTTTTCCTCTGCCTACGTGTAGACATGAAAACATAGTTTTCCCAAATCTCCACTTTGACCGGAGGTTTCAGAAATAATCACTTTTAGTGAATTAAACCTCTATTTTTGTATAAATGAAAAGCAAAAACGCATGGATGTATCATCGTTTTCCCAGATACCTGGCTATGTGTAACCGGCTCTTTATTTAGGGTGCCTCTCCCCTTTGTTCTTTGTCCGTACTCTTTTGTGATAAATCCTGTCTGGCTGTGTGTTCTATCTCTTTTAGTGTTCTACGAAGAGAGCCTTTTTTTGGTTTTTGGCCACAAAGACAAGTGTGCTTCAGTCTTTTGTACAAGATTGGGTGGGTGGTAACATACATGATTAATCAAACTAACATTTTATAAATCTTGAACAAAAACCAAAAATAAATAGTTGTAAAACAGGCATCAAGGTTAAACTGGCCCGGTTGAAAACTTGACCTAGCTGGTTGATAACTAGTCAAGCTTTAAGGTTAATCTTTGCATTCAGATAAATTTGAGATGATTTTAGGGTCAAACCCACAGGACAAACTCACTCAAGCTGTTTTAAACCAGTGTTTCTTAGTTGTCCTTGTGACCTAGTGCAATTTTTTTTGCTTTACCTAACCAGTTGTGCTGAATCTGAGCAGCATGTTGGGTCGCTAAGACCAGGTTTGTAAATAATGATAAACCATCTTAAAAATCTATAATGGCCAATGGTATTTAAGGCTGATGGTGGCATAGTGGTTAGGATAGTCGTCACTGGACCAAGAGGTTGTGGGTTTAAATCCTACCTCCAGCACTACCATCACTGGGTAACTACGCAAGACCCGTAACCCCAAGTTGCTCTCAGGGAACTGTACCTGTAATTAGGACATGCAAGTCACTCTGGATAAGAGCATCTGCTAAATGCTGTATAACATTAAGACCACAGTGTAGATATCCTCATGTATGTTAGTATTTAAATATCTCCAGTTTTTAAAATGATGGAATCTGTTTGATTTTTCCTGATTTAATTAAACAGTAGTGTCCGATTAAATGACTAGCTTCCAATTCGCTCTCCAACACTTTTTTTAAAAGTATGACCAGCCACAACACCCGTGATCCAACCTGTTAACTAATTAACAGTGTAGGTCGAATTTGTTTCATGAATAAAATAACATGGTGTTTTGTCCTCAAATGAAGCTGATCAGAGATAATTGATGTAATTTACACATTTGTTTGTTTACTTCCAGAAGTGATTGTTTCTCATTATGAAATTTAAACCATTGTTAGACATTGTTACTCCTGCTCATCCTTTTCCATATCTGGAATAAAAGATAATTAAAGTCTTTAATATTACTAAATAACTCTCTCTCTCTCTCTCTCTCTCTCTCTCTCTCCCTCTCTCACCCTCTATCTCCCTTTCCCTCCCTCCCTCCCTGACAGACACACACATGGCTGATGAATGTGTGGCACTTCTCTGTGTTAAGGCCAATGGCACGGCCAAGAGCAAAATAATAAGGTTCTCCCTCCCCTTTAATAAAAAGGAAGGCCTTTTCCAGTTTGCTCATCTTGAAAAGGCAGTTCAAACAGCCGCTTGCAGTGGCCTGGTGTTTGCACTCCTCCAGCCCTGCCTCTCTCAGGACATCCAAGGAGATTTACTCCACCTTATCTCCAAAGGGCCAGGATGGGCCTCCGCAACTGAGCAAAACAATTATTCACAGCCACTCTCTGTCTGTCCTACAGTGGATATTTCCACACACAGGCACACACACCCACACGCACACACGGCTCTAACACATTACATTCACACGGAGAAATACGGCGAACACGATATTCAATTTGGAATTTTCTTTGTGGTGTCAGATCACCAGGTGAAATTAATTTATCACTCCCTTGTTTTCACAGAGCCAGTGTTGGTAAGCTGCAGCAAAACTATGGCATGATCCCCAGAGTGCTGAAAGGCTTGTGTACAATTACTGATTTGGACAGCTGTAACTTTGATAGCAATTGTTTGTTGAATGCTCCAAAGGGGTAGGGAGCACTCTCTATTTCTGTGTGAGTGGGGGTAACAATATATCAAATGTGACTCTACACTGCAAAACCAGTCGCTTGTCGCAACAGAGTTTTCCCAGAAAAACGACCGTATATGTTGCGTGGGGTAAAATTTTGGATTTTTTGTTTTTAGTGTTTTGAAACAGTGGAAGGTCTATACTGTGCTGTTGTGGATTTTTCCATCCTAAACACGTGACTTTCTTGAGATGAGGAATTCAATTCCAGCAGAATGTTAAATCTTCGTCTCCCGAGTTCAGTTAACCTAACACAGGTAGGCTATTCGTGTGGCTGTGAATGCAGCGTGGGCTACGACTGCACCAAGCGTCTGTGAGTGCTACGTCGATAGTCAAGTTCAAAGGCAGATTTCTCCGTTTCTCACTTGGCGTGACAGGAGAAACCTGACTCCTTTGAATGTTGATATCTCAGTCATATGTCGTCCGGTTCATTCGATATAGGTATTGTTTTGAAGGTTGATTTCATGTCCTTTCATGGAAAGTGATATAAAGTGAAAGGTTCTCAATTTGAAAACATGAAATTTTCATTTGGAAATGTGAAAAGAGTAAATAAATTGTCAAATTTGTAAATTTTGTGTGGTACAGTTATAATTTGGAATGCAGCATGTGTGGAACATTCTACATATGTATTGATAGCATGGAGTGACAGTTTCCACTCCACTTATGAAAATAAAACCATATTTGAATGTTGCAAACGTTAGCTAGGTTGTTAAAGTATTCATATCAGATATCAACAACAAAAAGAAATAATTTGCAGATTCATGTAAATAGAAAATGAAGGGAATGTTAAAATATAGTGTGTAAAATCTGACAAACCACAAATTCTACAAATATGACAACTTTTTATGCAAACTTTATCTGACTCTTTCAGTTAGAGTAATTTAAAGAGGAGACTTAAAGAAACACATGAAGTCTGCTTGGAGCATTTACACACTTTTACCTTCACTACTACGGACACGGGGAGAGCACACAAACTCCACACAGAAAGGCCCTACAGTTGACTCTGGGGATCGAACTCAAGAACTTTTTGCTGCGAAGCAGCAGTGCTAACCGCTGCGCCAGCGTGCACCCTCTTTTAAGCAGTATAAAAATCTAAAATGATTTTAGGCTCCAGATAAAGATTCCAACTAGTGTTGCTTACTTAACTTTCTTCAACTCTCTCTCTCTCTCAAATTCCACTGCTTCCTCTCTCAAGTTGAGTAGTAGAGTGTGAGAGGATTAAGGGAAGAAGTCTTCTGAACTCAGTTGAATCCATCGTGAATCATGGGAGTCTGCACATATAGCTAAGTCTTATGGGACTGTTTCTTCTTCCACATTCTAACACTCACCTTTAGTGCTCTGTAAACATTTATGTTCTGTAAAAACTCACCTTTCATGATGTAAACATGATTAAATTACACTATAATATGTATGTCTGCAATAGGATATTTTTTAGCCCATATCCAGTGAACGATAACCATGTAGGCTGGGTGGTATGCATGGAGTCATCACATTTGACATGTGTTTATGAGTCTGTATCAGGGATTTACTTTAGTCTCTAGAGTGGCCTGGTGACAGAGAGCAGCAGGCACAGATAATGCAATTATAATCTGTTAAATCTCTCTTGTAATTGAACAGATGGAGAGAGGCCTTTGCTGTCCTGACCGAAAAAATAGATGTTCCCTTTATAGCAAAGAGAGAAGTGCACCGATGGTGAATACTGACATAAAAACTGAATTCAACTTTTTGATTCACATTTTTTCCCATCATCCTTTTTTGTGATTAGGACTGCACTTACCTTTTTTTTTTATCTTACTACACACTTTCTGGAATGTTCGCCCAGCTCTCTCTTTGTCAGCAGAAGCGTGCAAGTATCACGCCTTTCTATCTTAGCAGAGCAGACCAACATGTATGTGCCCGAAATAGACAGAGAATCTTACCAATCTGTTGATGGAGTCATGAAAGAGCAGAAGAAAAGAGTGATGTCTGAAAACATGCTCTGATGAGCGCTCAAAGTGCTGGCAAGTAAATGAAGCCTTTGAACCCCTCTAGTGCGAATAGGCTGAATGCTTAATCAAGTATGAGCTTGCAGGGGGGGAGACACACGCAACAGACCCAGGATTGGCGATAAACACATGCAAGCCACTGGCCGCTGTCAATACTCGCTTTTATACGAATACAATGGTCGTCTGATCAGAACAATGATTACCCTGGCCAAGCTCTGTCTCTCTCTCCCTCCACCGGCTGCCGACTCTCCCCATTCCTATCATTTTAATTAATCCTGTAATATTTCCAGAGCTTGTTCTGTATAGGCCTCTAATGAGAAATCTCATCAAAAGATGGCAGAAACAGGCAATTTAGAGCAGTGGCTGGCATGAAGTGCTGCCTGTCTCTTTACCCATTTCAGTAGACCTCCATTTATCACGTTTCTTCAGTTCGCCAGCAGGTGATCTGGTCGGGACGAGCAGAATGACCACGGTAATGGGCTTCCCATTAGAATGGCGCAGTGTTTATACCGTGGTATTTTTGAGTCGTTCTTTTCACCGGTTTGCCGTTATGTACTGATAGCCATCTCATTGACTTTAATCAGCCATCCATCAACGTGACAGCATTCAAAGAATAAAGGTTTTCAGGCTCAAGTTAATTAATCTGCCTTCTCCTGTCTGCTCGCACTGTTCAGTCATGGAGCAAATAAGGGCAGTCATGAATGTAATTGTTTGTTTTCTGCACAGTTTTGGAGAAATTGCAATCCCTTTTTGTCTCTTGGCACCGTGGAGGTTGTCCTTTGCTTGCATTCACCTAAATCCTTCCCTTGAACCAAATAATGCATTTTTATACAGGTCAGCTGCCTTCAGTATTTAATATTCTCAGGTTCTGACACAGAGACATACTGAACAATCTGGTTTTTCTGTACTGTATTACAAAAGTAACTTCCCACAATTCTCAGTGGCAAAGTGAATGAAATCTATTTGACAGAGGAGAAGTTTAGCAAGCTATTTATTTGTCTTTTTTTATTTGCCACTTGGCTTATCTAGTAGAAAGAATAGAGCAAGTAAGTTCTCTGTGTTTTCTTATTTAAATTGGAAGTTGGCTATTCCCCACAGTGAACGCTAATTTATTTTGCACTCTGAGTAAGGTAATGGCTAACCACTAATCTTGTTTTTGGTGGATGAGGACACCGCTTTGGGGTATTGTCTATGCTCAGAGGTACGTCACACTTCTGGCTTTAAGGTGATAAGAGTCCGACTGAAGCTAAGTTCAAAGCCAGACATGACTAGAAAAGAGGAAATTCATTACAGAGAAATGAATTGAACAAATTAACAAATGTTACACATGAACTTGTATGATAGCAAAAAAGGATAACAGTAAAAGGTTCGTTTTAGATAATTTTTTTGGTGAGCCAAAAACGTTATACTCTACAATAACACAGAGGTGAAATGTTTTATGTACATTTAGCAAATTTAGATATAATTAAGATATCCTACATATGCACATGCCACTGCATTGTACAATTAAAGGAAGATTAAATCCAACTCAAAAAACATTTGAATAACATAAAATTGACTTTGTATTAGGCAATGCTTTGATCTGTATATAGATTACAAGTTCTCAAAACTGTGAAACTTTCAAATTAAGGCAGTATTAGTTTAATTCCCAACTACATCATATTCCTGTATAACACATTCTCAATGAACCTTTTTTCAGTAAGAGTAATTGTGAAACCCTCTTTTACGATACTGCACGACATATTTAAAAACACGATAAACTCTGCTTTCATTCTACCATGACACATCATTCCAAAATGAAACAGTTCAGTACTGCTGAGAGGTCAGCCATTGTGGAGGCCTGAATGGTTCTCCATGGGGACACGCACAAAGGCAAACCTTCATAATTAAATGGATTTGTGCCCATTGCAGCGGCACGCTCTCAGTAGCCTTTGGTCAAATAATGCATCTGTGATGTGTGATGCCTTTGCATGTGTTCCATGACTCTTTTGAACAATGAGGCCAACGCAACTGACTAACATATCTCACAAAATTCCTTGTAGGCCTGTTTTTCTTCTAAAGAACAAGAACTAAAGTGCATGACTTTTGCATTCAAAGATATGACACCATTTATGAATATAAACTTACTCAAAAACACATTTTTTCTTTATTTGTGGTGAATTTACGGAATTTGCTAAGAAATGAAATGCTGCTTTACAGGTGAAAGTGTTTCATTATGGGCACTGTGTTTGCATGTCTCCAAATGGTAAGCATCAGCTCAAAATGAATGCCTAAATACATCTTCCATGTTCCCAAATGCATTTTCCTAGTAAATACCTAGCAAAAGAATAAAATAATTCTATAGCTCTGTTTCAAGGTGTGTTTTAGTTTACAGTGCTTAAGTTTACAGCAAAAATAAAATATATTTTAGTACACAAAGTCAAACCCTGTGCTGGGTAAGTTTTCACTTAAAAGTGGAGACTTACAGAGAAATGTCTCACTTTGTGTACAGACCAATATAAATCCTTAACAAAGAAGCACATTTCTGATGAAGCAGAGGACCAAGGTAAAACAAATTACCCTGAGGAGCTTTGAACATGTAATCACAGCTTTTAATCATAATTAAGTTTTTATTTTCATGCCCAGAGTATTGCTCTGTCTTGTCATTTGCCATTAGAGCGGTTGTGTAAAACAGTACATACTTCCTAAGGAGAAATGAGCTATTTACATGTCAATGCCAAAATGAAACAAGTTGCTAAAATTCTAAACCTTATTGTCACAAATGGCAATTTGAACATAACTGTCAAGTTTCTCTGGAAGCTGTTTTTATCTCATGTCATGATTATGAAAATATTTGAAGTAATCCAGATTAACAAATTTCAAAATTACAACTAATGAAAACATTAACTGGAATATTTTGATATGTTAAGATTTTAGACAAAACTGTCAGATGTCATTAAAAGGGTGAGGTGATTTTCCACATTCTGCTATGGTATTCTAACACTGCTATGTAAGTTTTCTCACATATAGATTATGTTTGTGTTCACAGTAAGAGATGGACAGTCTTGTGCTGAACAAAGGGACCTACAGCTTGAGATGACAGATGCAATCCAAATGCCATCTCCCCTCCGTCCAGACCAAAGAAAGACCCGGTCAGCTGGGCTACTCTATGTAAAGATTCACCTATGAATCGGAACACATGTTCATCCTGGTTACTTCACTTCCCACTCCATCCTCGAATCCGTTCTTTCACAGGCTCGCCACGGCAAGCGCGCGGGCGTGAACGCTAATGCGTTTTGAATAGGATGTATTGTAAATTGAACGTCCAGGATCAACCATGTGTTAAATGCAGAGATGAAACGTCTGTGGAAGGGGAGCTAATGTGGATTTTGTTTGTATATTCAGGTATGTTGTGAATTCAGGGGTGAAAAATGAAATTAGTTTTGTCCCCCCCGCTCCTTCCACTTCCTCCTCCTCCTCTTCCTGCTCTTGTGCAGTCCTCCTCTTGCTGCTGAAAATTTGATTCTGGCCTTCTGTGGAATAATTTACTGAACGGCTGAATTGTATAATATTCAATTAATTATTAATCTGCAAGTTAGGTAATTAAAACAGATTAGCCAATTTGCCTATTTGCCTTTCTTTAAGCTGTGGACCATTACTGCTTTAATTAAAGTTCATTCAGAGATTACCCTTTTTAATGGGACAAGTCACCAGCAAATTTTACGCAGTCCAAAATGAGCTTTGCAGAGGGAAGCTGAGTTCAGTGTCACAACTATTGCTGTCCTTCAGTTCGAGTTTGCCTACAGCAAAAAACCACTAACGTGTCTGAAAACATTTCAAACAATTCTCTCCTCTACTGCATTATTGTAGTTTATTTATGTGGGAATGATACAGCTGGGAAATAAACCATTAGGCCTTTAAATCGACAATATCTCTCTAATGAATCTTCAGTCAGGTGGTGTTGAAGGCAATTCAGATGTAATGCTGACTAGTGTATATTGTATATTTGCCAACAGCAATAATTGTTATACAGAATGTACAGGAGGACGGCACGGTGGTGCAGTGGTTAGCGATGCCGCCTCACAAGTTTGTTTTTATAATTGTCCACAGCAATCACAACTATTGCACCTGTATTTTAATATGTTCCTTTGATTAATTCTAATTCCGTTAGCCCTACCTTTACATTTTGCTGTTGAAGATGACGACACCGAGATGCTTTGTGTTACATCTGCAGACCATTCAAATGCCTAGGGTTAGGGTTACCTTACCTAACCCTTACCCATTTGAATTAAAACATTCAGGCAATCATGGACGTGTTAACCAATCAGGGGATTTTATTGGTCATTTGGGTCTGTCTTCATTTATTCCATCTCTAAAAAGCAATTTAGGCACGTCTAAGGTTTGAGACCTGGCTACCTCACAAAATTGTAATTATTTTTCAGGGGGTGCTGAGTTAAAATGTTGGGGTGCTTTAACAGCCCTGAAAATAGCCTAAAATCGCCACTGCCTGAAGTCTTATGAGGTTTTTGTTTTGTTCTGACATTTTCTAATGGAGTATTTATGACCAGGTGTTCAGAAGTGACTTTAACAAATAGTGTGCTCAAATTTCCAATTCTAGCCTACATTTTTTTAGCCTTGAAATGTGCTCTGTAACTACTCCAAAGTAAGTTAGGGTCAACTACAATAGTCAGACACCCATTTTCTCCTCTCTGTGTCTAACTCTTACATTCTGCAGGTTGTAAAAATGAGAGATACGTGTGACTTTCCCTGTCAGAAAAGCAGGCCCGTCTGCAGAATCTCATTCAAGGTCAGTGTAGTTACTTTTAAAAGGCCACAAGACAGGTGATCAATCGTGGGCTGGCGAGTCACATGCACATATATTTTGAATGCTTTCTGATGATGAACACTGTACCATGGTGGAGTGTCTGGAAGTGTTGTCTTTAGTCATATTCCATTATAGATCACAGTCTCTGATCTGCATTCTCCGCACCATATTACTCTCCCACTGCTCTAAAAGCTTCTATCTCCTCTGCATCACTGGCATTGTGTTCTCTAACAGAAAATAGAATCAAATTCTGAATGCATTGTTGGGGAAGCATACCAAACAAATGGAAAGTGATAAAATACTGAGCTTTATTTTTTATCTGTCTTTTTATTGATTGTCACAAGGGGAAGATTTCGCGTTTTACGCCTGAACCCTGTACATTTTGGTGGCATGAAAAAAGATGCCAGACAGTGACATTTTCACAGAGTTATTGATGCCCTCATGAGGCCGGAGCATTCTAAAATATTCATTGTAATTCATAACTGTCAACATGAGAATGGATCAATTCTCTCTTACAAATGGAGCGAGTCAATGTAGGAAAGTGTCCAACTTAAATCCCAGCCAGGACAAGATATTTTGTCAAAGGCGGGTGCAAATATTGTTGTATAATTTGCCCTTCTACGACACCGTTGTTCCTTTGATTAGCGCACTGTAACGCTGAAAGAGAAAAGAAATGTCTGGACGAGATTTCCAATTGCTGAAGATGTAATAGGCACTTGAAAAAGAAGACTTCCTGTGCAGGAACCTTCTGAAGGCATAGAACATCAAATGCTTCAAGCAGAAGTACAAAGCAGCGTGGTAGTTTGAACTGGCCTTAGGAGGGCTGTTCCGGCTTCAGGTTCAAAGTTGTACATGGTGCAGAGATGCAGGCGTGATCTGCTCAGCAACCCCCTAAAGCCCAGATAGTGCAAGCCCTCGCAAAACCAGACATAAGCAGACCACAACCCTGATTAGTGGAGCTGTTTGCTTCAGATAACCCAGAAGGGCCCTACAGAAGTGGAAGCTCTAATATTTAGGCACATCATCATAAAGAGAAAGAACTAAACTTCTCCTAATTTCTTTTTATCGACTCGTTGTCCAGAGTGTCAGCATTTGTAGGATGGTCTTATCTAAAGTGAGTTGCATTTTTTAATTCCGGCGCAACTTGGAGCCGCGATGGTGGTTTTTGGCTCTGCCGGGATTCAGATTGTTTCATTTCAATTAAATGCACTATCCAGACAACTTGACCGATTGGTGGAGGTTTAAAAACGTAGTAAACACACACAGAAAAGACAATCCCATTGGTGTATTCATCTTTGCCCATGACTCACAAAACGATAGACACGATAAAGCGAGAGAGAGAGAAAAAAAGAATCCAAAAGCAGGAGGCAACTCTGTGGGAAATTATATGGTGATTGTGGTGGCAGAAAGAGGCTTAGCTCCACCAAGTTCAGTTCAGTTCAGTTCAGTTCAGTTTATTTATATAGCGCTCTTTACACCACTATAATATTTGTTGTATGATGTGTTTAGGATAGAGGCAATAATCATGTATAATGGAGCTTTATGTATTCATGTGGCTTTATATTTCTCTACTCACGCTCTACATAACGCTTGGACATGGAGTCCAGTCAGCTTTGCCCTAAAATGCTGGTTATGTCCTTCACAAGGCTATTTTATACTTTTATACTTTAAGTATGTTTAAGAGCCTCTACTTTTCACTTTAACTGGATTAAAGAAGTTAAGTCAATAAGTCTTTTTAAACACATGTATCTATACTTCTACTCGAGTACTTAACACCTCTGGTCATATGTGCCTGATATATAGTGCATCAACTATTCTGATAATGTATGTGCTTAATTTACCTTTGAGAAAGATTTCTTTATATTTTCTAAAATCCTAACATCCCGCTCTCGCCACAATGTTTGTGCAAGCGTTTCTATTCATCTCATTATGGGACACCAAATTGCTACACCGGTGGGCCATGCTTGCCCCGAGTGCCTCTCGGTGTGCACAGCTGTTTCTGTTGTCACAAACACACTTTCTGAAATGGCCAATAAAGTGGCTGGCCTCAGGGTGAGGCTGCCAGGGCCTAGTTGGGCAGGTCTCCAAATGGACCGGGTTTTGTAAGAGCACTGGCTTTTAAGTCTCGGTGTGCACTAACTGGGCGGAAGTTCACGCAGGGATCACTCGAACATTACGGCAAGCACCGGGCCTCGCTGCTGTCCCCCTCGCAGCAGTGGGGTGCATGTGTGTGATTGAGCTGGCAGTCGTACACGCCATCTGTGCACAGTACTCTTCAAACACAGTTAAACTCAGGCCCTTCCTCTACAATACAGGCTCTGTTTGGCAGACTGGTGGAGTTAGACATGACTGGTGTTTAGGATAGCAGGATTTGGGCTGGACTGTGTGTTGGTATTGACATTACAGAATGTCTTTTAAATGTCTTTTTAAATGAGCTATATGTGCAGTCATTCTCAGAGCATTGTAAAAGTAACACTTAATTCTCATTCTCATGTTAAGCTACCTTTGAAACAATTTGCACTTTATGCCCTAAATATTGAAACTATATGACATTACAATTCATAAATCATTCATTACAACTTTCATACTCTTTTATTAGAAAATATGAGTGAAAATATGAAAAATATGAGTTTAAGTGAAAATGGTTAATAAGATTAAACTGGAAGTTTTATAGAAATGGATAGTATTATATTTTCAGTTACACATTTTGTCAACTTCTGAAACGTACAAAGCATTTCAATCAAAATAGAATTTTTTAATTTAATTGTCTATTTCTAAACCAGGTTTTGACTTGAATGGCTTGTGTTGTAGAAGAGGCTTTTCAATGAAGATGTAACCTCATAACCTCATTTTCTTGTATCGGAAGTCACAGTTGGACTTTTTAATATTTTTAATATTTTATGTTCTACCTCTAATTTAAAGTGTATATTTTATATTCAGTTTATCTATTGATTATTATATGTGCCTTATTTGTTCTTTGTTCCTTGCACTGTTAAAACTGGTGTCACGTCGTCTCATCTCTTTGTATACTTGTGCAGTTTATAGCAGAGATGGCAGTAAAGTTTATATTGACTTTGACTTTGATTGATATTTATTTGGAGAGAGAGAGGGAGAGTGACGTCTTATAGTGTTAAAGATCTTGTTTTAGTGCCAATCTGGTCAATTATACATTTTTGATAATAACTTGAGTGTAAATCTAATAGAATGATTCAATAAGATGATACTATTACTTCATCTGGTTTTATTAGAACATTTTGATAGGAAATTTGTAATACACTCGGATTGCTTTAGACTCAGCTTTGCCCACTACACAAATCTATTGCAACACGGCTTGTAACATGCACTTGTATCCTGGTCGGTCTAGTCAATGTAGAAGGTGGAGCCCATTTTGTCATTTTGTACAGATTACACCCCCAGTAGGTGGAAGTGGCTGTCTTTTCCACTCCCATTTCTAAATGTCTTGTTTAGTGTGTAGGAGCGCATTCAATGACACGGGGGGAAAGTGGCCTCTGTCTGGAGGATGAGACAGAGTGCCTTGTTGAATTGGCTGTAGCCATTCTGTGCTCTCCTTGGCCTTGCTGAAGGGGCTACTGGCCCTCCTTAATCTGGGAGATCACTCTTTATCCACTGGGCTGCAGGTGCACGAAGGAAGAACATATCGAGCCATCTCATTGGATTAGCCACTCGGTTCTCTAGTGGAAACAAGTGACAACGGGAGGGAGAGAGAGAAAATCTCTGGGGATTAGGGAATCCATAGAGCATGTCTCTCTCTCTCTCTCGCTCTCTCTCTCTCTCAGACTTTGACATTTATATGTATTTAATGCACATTATTTGTGTGTGTGTGTGTTCGTGAGTCTAGATATCAGCCTGGTGTTGAGCTATAGGCCCTAAATGAATGATATTCCATCAAATGTGAATCAATGCCACACATGCTAATTGGACATTGTTCCCTTTGGGCTCTACATTATTACATCATGTATTTACTTTTCAACATAGATCCATATGTAGAAGAAAGTCTGAATTATATATCAGCATTCTGCAGTTTCCTCACCTTGCTTACTAGACCTGCTGTTTTTATGAATAAAAATGTCTTGATCAGCTGTGTTCATTTTGGCTTTGTGTTGATCAGAAATATGCCTTAAATGTTTTTTTTTTTTTTTTAACACTTTGCATGACATGACAATAGCATACCTAAACTTTTCTTTATTTCTATCCACAATAGTATCTTTAAATAAGTATTAAATATCAAATTCATAACAGAGATGGAAATCTGTTATATAGTTTAATTTTATGACATAACTTATTAATGATTAGTATTTTTATTCATTAAATCTGTAATATCTGAAAACTGCTATGAGATCAGCATGGTCTGTACAACTTTATTTAGCTAGTGTGAGTGTGTGTGAGTGTGTGTGCACATGTGCATATAGAAGCCTCTACAAGTTAGTTCCCATAGTGTTATGCCTGTGGAAAATATGAAAAATTGATGTTGCTCATGAGCAAAATTAATGTTTAATTTTGACATATTACTGTAAGCTGATGGGCAGTGAACAGCAATGCTATACAAACTCTATACGTGTTCCATGAGCATAAATTAGTATTATATTATAGCTATATAAATACATTATAATTAATACATTATAACTGAACGGAACAAGCAAACAAAAAGGACAATCTGAAAAGAAATGATTCCATTTGTTGTTCAAAGGTAAAAACTAATATATTCTGCCACACTTAATAGTACACTCAATGTGTAATTCTCATTATTTCTCTTTGTTCAGAGGTTAATTTTGGGAGACAATTGATTTGCAACATGCTGTGCAACCCTGTGTTTTCTAAAACAACTGTGCGAGGTGATGTGTGTGCATGTTCGTGTGGGGGTGTGTGGATGTGAGGGGAGACTGAGAGAGTGTGTGTGTACCAGAAGTAGGTTCAGTGTAGCGGAGCGGAGCAGTGCTGCAGGCATCAGTGGAGGTGAGGGGAGGAGAGGCACAACGCTGCCTGGGACAGACCAGAGTAATGAGCGGTAACACTCTGCTGTGATTACTGCATGTCATTTTTCTTCTTTTCCCGCCGTGTTCACTCTCCAAGAGAATGTTTTATCTGTGTGAGCGCGTACTCTCATGTGTGTCAAATGCTTTGTGTGTGTGTGTGTGTGTGTGTGTGTGTGTGTGTATGTGAGTCTGTATGAGAGGGAGCGAGAGAAAGCGAGAACACACCGACAGGAGGAGATAGACAGAGGCGAATAAAACCAAGATAAAGGTGATGCATTTAGAAGCATTACCCAGGCAAGCTCTCTTTACCACAATGCAGCAAGGTTTTACTTCTGAAGCAGAACAGAATAAATCTAATGCTTTGTCATGTTAGTTTGAAGCCCATATTTAATACTGCACCAAAAATAATTTGAGTATTTAGAGAATTTCAATATTAAGTAAGTGTGGTTGGGAGACAGCAATTGAATTTTAGACTGAAGAATATGCAATAGAACCAGCTTATTTAAAAAAAACAAAAAAACAACAAATGACTGTCCTACAATGTTGTTAAATGCAGAGGTTGCATTTTGTTGTGGTGCACTGTGCGCTACACTAATACAATACTCAGTCACTTTCACTGTAAACTAAAACCAGTTTTGCTGTTCTTGCTGTTCTTGCATGGTCTTCCTCAGAAAGTAAAGATGAGAATGTCTGCCCCTCAGAAATCCAGCACTGACTCATGGATAACATGGGAGTCGTTTAATTAAATGGTCAAAGTGATGAGGATAGACAAAATAATACTATATTAGCTTCCACCTCAGGTTCCATGCACCATTAAAAGGTGCCCTTTAAAGATCCCAATATGGCGAGCAGTGCAGGCATGCCATGTTCCTGCCATGTACCATGGTATTGAATAACCAGTGAATAAATGATCATTTTTATCAGTTACAAAAATGATACAAAAGTAACTAACGTAACACCCCAATAAAATGATAAATTGTGTGTAATCACATGCTTTAGAGTCTGAAGGTTTACTGATAACTGACTGTGAGTGAGACTGTTGAGTTTGAAAACTAAAATGAGGCCACAGGAAACTCTTAGTGATGAAATCTGGCACGACGCGCTGTTTTCTAAGAAAAGTTCACCACCTTTACTTGACTTTTTTAGTTTCTGATAACCACTGCACAGTCAGGATTGAGTCAGTAAACACCACCTCCATCCCTCTGCCAACTGACAGGGAAGACCTCCAGCTCTGAGCTCCATCTTAGAAGCTGCTCTGGGCCGCTTGCCTGCTCTGCCTTCCTGTCTGTCCAGGCCAGATGCAGCGAGGCCAGATGGAGGAGCTAATCACTGGAGCAGCAGGCAAGACGAGCACGGCTGATCCGACTGTGTTCAGACAAACCCACGGGAATGGGTTCAGCTCTCTCTCTCTCTCTCTCTCTCTCTCTCTCGCTCTCTCTCTCGCTCTGTATATATACATACATACATACATACATCTCTCTATAGATATGATTATAGATACTAGCAATTGTGTGTGTAAAAATGGATTTTAAGACATTGTATATAACTTAGAGTACATCATTTAAAGTAGTTTCAAAGTTGCTGAACACACACACATATTTAGATATGTGGCCATATATATGGTCTTTCTGACTTTCCCACTGCTAAAGAGGATTTTAGTATTTTGTTTCTAAAAGATTTTCTAAAAAATCATCCAATTCATTAAAAAAGCATTTCCATCCAAAGATTCTATTACAGAGATTCAATGCATGATTAGATTCAACTTCGAATAAAAAGGACTAGACGAGCACTCAGAGATGAAGAATCAGAGCAGATAACCTCTTCGCCCAGGAATGATGTGCAAATTAATAAGCTAGACACGTAGAATGGCGATCCTGTATCTCAACCACTGGAAATACCCTGTAATGAAGGTCGCGCTCGAGACGTAATCGGCATCGCTCCAGATTATGTGATGCGTGATATAAAGTGTGGTCTGATGTCTCTGAAATTTCTTAAGATATAGCACAAGGTCATATTGCGTCATCAGACAGACTTAGGGCCTGTTTACACGTATGCGAATAATTTTATAAACGCCATATTTTTTATTTTCGTTTACACGTAAACAGAGTTTTAGTCTCCTTAAACGCATATTTTTTAAATGCCCTCCAAAGTGAAGATTTCTCAAAACGCTGGATTCTGTGGATACATGTAAACGAAAGGCCCAAATGTATAAAAATATCTGCATACGTGTAAACAGACCCTAATTCTAAGCAAATACTAAGTTTATGGTCTCCAAGATTTACGATTTGTCACATACAACATGTAGTGAAATGTACTCCTAAGACTGTGCAAATTAAAATAGAGATTTTAGAAATTAGAAATGAACAGATTAAGATTAAGAAACCTTACAACACTGTAAGCAGTAAGTACATCTGCATACTATGGTAAAACTACATATCTAAAGAGTCGTGTACCTTTTGCTGCAAAAGTAATGTAAGTATACATGTCTGAAATGGTGACAAGCAGGAAAAACGCACATGAGTTTCTGTTGGACTGCAAAAGAGTTTATCTGACCACACGTGGACCCAACAAATGAGCAGTTGGCACATAAGTGATGCCGAGACATGTGCCCACATTAAGTGGACAGCCAGTAATCAGCATCCACAAGCCCTCAATCTGAACTTAGGGCACACAGCGCTGTTCTTCACAGCCCCCTGCTGAGGGAAGTCTGCATTGCTGCTTGAGAGAAGACCTGCTCTTCATCTTTCTCTTTCTCTCTCTCTCTCTCTCTCTCTCTCTTTCTTTCTCTATGAAGACTGACACACTGGTTCTTGGGGCTACGTATAATTACACACTTTATGCATATCTTACGTGAACTCTGGGGCTCCATTGGCAGACCCCAGGGGCCCGCTTGCCAGTCATGTCCTTTGGTAAATTACTCCACCACCACCCCCACCTCCACCCCGACCCGGTTGGCGGACGCGAGGTCATCAGAAGCAGACGAGGTAAAGAGGAAGTGAGGTGTAATCCCATATTTGCATTCTGCCTGTCAGCGATTGCCTCTGAGCGGCCTGTTCCGAGCTCGGGACAGGATGAGTTTGCTCCTGAAGTGTGCAGATATAGCCATCGATGAGTCTGTCTGCTTGCGAAAACAAATCTGTCATACATATGTATCCACCCCCAGAGGGGAGACCTGTGAAAATCCAGAAGAATGCGACGAAATAGTCTGTGGTGGCGGTCTAAGATTTGACACTCACGTAGGTGGGTGCTGAGCGGTTTCAGGTTTCCATGTGGGGAATGTGAATTATTATTAATATTCCCATGATAAACCTGACAACAGGTTAATTTGCCTTTCAGAAGGCAGCCCCCCTGCCCCCGCATGCTGCCGGCAGTGAGTGGTGACAGCTTACTCATCCACCTGGAATGATCTCGGTTTCTTCAGGAGCATGTCTCCATATAAGGCTGTGTTCATCAATTATTCTAATAGCTCTGTTTAGGAGTTTTGGGGTGTCACCTTAACATGACCAAATCAGCCTGTTCACTTTTCTTTACCTAATGCACCTGTCGTTTTTCAGAACTAACACAAGAAAAAAAGACAGATCTCAACATCCTACACAACAATTTGTAATTTGTAAACTCACTTTAGATCTGCGCTTTCATGTGGTTAACCACAGACAGAACTCCGTCTGTTGCCATGCAGATATGAGACACCTTTTACCTGAGTCATTACTGGTCAGAATATATGATAGACTAAACATATGCTGTGTTCAAGACACTGTAATCCTCACTAAATCCAACCTTCAACTCCAGAAACTCGCAAAACAACACTGTGTTTGTCACGTTCCTCCCGCTCACTCGGCATGGATTGGACGCAAATGCAGGAGTTAACGTAGAGTAGTTTATTGACAAATAGTGACAAAGTCTCAAAAACATAAACACACATAAAGTGCAGCACAGCCAAGCCAAACCGGTTCGCGCTACTTTAGTCCACCGGCTGGAAACGTGACCCAGTCCTGGTATACCCAGAGAAAGAGAGAGAGAGAGAGAGCATAAGTAGCAACTAACCCTCCGGCTAAAGAGGTTGGCACCTCACCTCCTCGGTAGCGTAGCGGTTAGCCTCGATGTAGCCTAGTAGGTGGCAGCTGGCGGTTAGCGGTTAGCCCGGTCAGTGTTGGCTGGCTTCTTGAGTGGAGCAAACAGAAAGCGGTGAGTGTGAGGGTGAACGGACAAACTATCACGGGACCGGGCTCCTTAAATAATAAATGCTCACACTAATTAAACAAGGACAAACCAATCAGACATTAGGGCAGGACTAGAACACAGGTGAAACTAATAAACCAATGACACACACAAGGGAGGTGGGACACAGACTAGACAAACAGGAAGACAAGACAAGCCATAGCGCCATCTCCTGTCTGGTCAGCCAAAGCGCAGACAGAATCCTGACAGTGTTGATGCCTTTACGGAGAGTGCATGCCATTGCAGCTGCTTGCCATGATTCAACAAAGCATAACATGTGTAGTTGGCTTAAAGAAAAATTTGAGTCGGATTTATAATGAAATGCCATGGCCATAGTAATAGTACTATGGCATTACCATGATTGTGGGTGTTGTTACCTGTAAACAGGTAAACCGAATGCTGTAAATGTGTGATTCTAGAACCTGGGCTGGAAGTGTGATGAAATTCAAGTTGCATCATAGGTTGTAAAAGAATGCAGTTTACTTTTCATTATTACTGTTACTTATTACTGTTCAGTTAATGCCTTTCTGTGTAATCATAGGAAATAGAAAATATTCATTCATTCATTATCCGAACCGCTTAATCCCAACTGGGGTCAATTTAGAGTCACCAATCATCATGCTTTTTGGACTGAGAGAGGAAACTGGATCACCTGGAGCAAATCCCCGCAAACACGGGAACTTACAGGGGAACAGTCCAAAAAGTGTGTTGATTGGTGACTCTAAATTGGCCCCATAAAGTGTGATTGAGAGTGTGTCTGTGTGAGTATGCGTGCCCTGCGGTGTGCCCGTGACCCCGATAGGGATTAAGCAGTTCAGAAAATGAAAATGAAATGAAAAATACTTATCATGAACATCAGTCTACCCAATTTATGGTGGTAATTATTCAGTCCACACAACACTAGAAAGAGTTAAAGCAGTCAGGTGAAGATTTCCATAGACTTTTCCATCATGGCAAATGACAAGTTGCAGAGAAAAAAGTCAGAAACCAAGACAGAATTCTCAAAAATTGATGTGCTTGTATTTGGAGGCAATCAGGGAGTCATCAGTAGAGACTCAAGAGCAAGGAAAATGTAAGAATGTATATTAGAGGGTGGATGCTTGTCAGCGCTGTCTCTTAATTTCTTCACTATTCTTTCCAGTTTTCACAGAAATCAGTATTTGGCAAGAAATGTGTTTTTATATCGCTGCTGTTTACACAGGCTCAGTGCGGCTTTCTGGAATTTTCACACACTTTCAGATTTCGCACATTGCCACAGATACTCAAACAGTGAGTTGAGTATGACTATTCTAATGTAATGTTCACAACAACAATGTTTATGCACTCAGTAGGTGTCCATAATGTGAATGTATGAACTGTATTTTTATCATGTGTCCAAAAATGCTTCCTTACTCTGCACTCTTCCAAGCTGTGGATGCTTAAGTAGGATTCTCCATGGCTGGACGGCTGGATTGGGACTTGACAGTGTGACCCTTCTTGCACTCCTCCATGAGCAGGGTGCCTGACAGAAACTCATTAATTATATCAGGCAGGGCGGCGTCATGCGGTCTTCACGTTCAGATGCTCGCCACCTGCCCGCCTGAGCCGAAAAATCGTTAGAGACTCTTTAAGCTCCTGCCCGCGTGTTCTTCTCATCACTGGGAGAATACTGCCTCGTCCTCACCTGTCACAGCCTATTGTGCCGTGAAGAGGATGGGGGAAGTGTAGGTGGAAGGGTCGATTGGTAGCCTGCGCTGCGAGAGACGTGGAGTTTCGGTGCGGCTGCGAAGGCCCCCTGGCCCGATTTCCAGTCTTACTATCTGCTTTGAGCGAGCAGGCAATTTCTGACTGTTAGAATCATCAGGATTTGTCCTCTACAGCTACTGTTTGCTGACACATGAATACCTGTAATCTGGACTGTCAGGAGATAGAGAGGTGAAAGTGAGAAATCAGATTTCGGGCCATCTCGGTTCAGCAGTAAAATGCAGTTTCTAGTGAAGTAGACTTTAAGACCTTCCTGCCTGTGAAGGGCATATAAAGGACGTTTGAGGGGTTTTGCGTGTGCTTTAAGGACAGTGATGGTTGGTTAAGAGGGGGGGAAAAGGCTGAATTCGTATTTTGACCCATGTCTTGACAGTCTTGACCTGCTTTTCCAATGCATTGGCGTTGTATTACGCCCAGTTCCAGCTTAGTGAGTTTTAAGATTGAGACCTTTTGGAGTTCACAGTGCTGTGACATTGCGCAGGGTTGCCTGGCTTTGTCCTTGTCCAGAGAATGTTTTAGATATCTCTATACGCATGCATCACACTAGCACTGCATGAGCACGGGAAGCATGAGATTACTCTGTTAAGGTAAAATCACATTAATTAATCAGAGGCATGTCATGCTGAAATAAATAAATTACGGTGTCGGTAAACAGATTGTTTTTTTGGAAAAATGGTGCCATCATCTGGTGTTTTATTTATTTCAGTAAGACCATTTTTCCTAGATAATTCAGTGTTAGTGTTAACATGAGCTTTATTTTTACAGACTTACTGCCTTAGACGTACTTGTAAAGGTGACATTTTTATGTCGAAAGTGTAGTTTAACATGGTGTGCAATTTTCTTCCTCAAAAAGAAATGATCTTTTCATACTAATCTTTGTAGCCAGTATTAATTAATTCATATTGTTAACCTGAATAGAGTTCTTTAAAAACTGCTGGCTAGTTTTTTTAAACAGATATAAAGGCATTCTAAGTACATAGAAGCTCAAGAACTTGGCCATTACAGGGTGATACTGTGTGTAATTGTGTATACATATATATATATATATATATATATATATATATATTATATATATATATTTCACTTTTTTGTTTTAAATTTGGTTTTTGTCAAGCATTTGAATGATGGTAGCCATTTCTAGAAGACTTCAACATTGACAATATATTCATTCCAAAGAAGAGCAGAAAAATGTATCAAATTCTTTGCCCATTTGTTGAATTATCACATTAGCAGTGTGTCACTCCGACATGACAGATGAGTGGTATTTGTTCAAGTGTCGCTAGGTCAGGCCTCCACAAGTTGGTGCAATACAAATTTAATTTGAGCACTGCGGCTTCTCGAAGAATATCAGTTTGTCGACCCTCCAGTGAGCACAGCGATCCGACTGAGATGTTGTTTTCAAGCACGCTCATTGTTCACCCCTGCATACACCCTGCCAGATCTCGCTCAATGCAGCAATTGAAATTGATCTCCTGTTTAATCGACATCAAATTGGTTGAAGTGGTCCATTTCTCACCCAACTCATTTAGCCTGCTTGATTCACTTTCTCTGTTGACCTCCTAAGGGGACATTCCAGTGTTACTGAAAACTATCCTGTAGCCTTGTGATCCATTCTTTATGGAATTATCTGTAAAAGAGGTAGGAAAAGGCCTTATTTACCTCTGTACAATTCCACCTTTATAGCACTTGGTCCACTTTGAAAATCCAGTCACCACACATTTGTTGGTGGGTTAGACAGGCGTTGATTAGTCAAAAGGAACAGTTTAGCATGACGTCATGAGTCGGAATGTACAGTGAAGTATAGCCAGAGGATGAAAGTATTAGCCCAACTCCTTTTGATAAAAGCTCCAGAGAGCTTTTATCAGGCACTATTGAGCTCTTCTGTCATTAAGCTAAAAAATATAAGCCCCAGACTTACCAAACTCTAGTTAGTTAGTTAGTTAGTTAGTTAGCCTATGTCCACACGACAATGACTTTTTTGGATTGACCTAAAATTGTTGTCGTGTGGACCAGCCTTTAGTATTTCCCTCAAAATGTCTGAGTTTCCCACAAACAGCATGAAAGATAATACTGGAATATATTTACAGCACAAACATCTCTCATGATTATGATAATCATATTTTCCAAATTCACTGCTGCATCCAAAATGTGTTGCACCTGGAGTCTATTGGGACAAAACAATCTATATTTTTTTGCAAACTTCCGTTGTTTTTCATAGATTTCTTGCCAATAAGAGTGGGTGGCTGGTGTTTTCTGTCATTTGCCTGATTCTCTGCAGCAGTGCTCAGTGCCCAGATATAATTTTAATATATCTTTGGACAAAGTTGCAGTGCAGAGGTGATTCTATACATTGTATTTAGCACATTCTCATTTTTAAGTTCATACTGGATTTGGGTCTGGCTAACTAACCGCTTCAGACTTTATTTGAGCCTAGTTACATTATGATTTAAGGTATCCTTTTAACATGACCTGTTTGTTTTGATGACCTTGAAAGTTCTGGGATTATTAGTTCAGGGTTTTACAATGCATGTCCAAAAGTTGCACAGTTCTGGGCCATTAGCATGTCCATTTAGAGAAGAGAGAAATCAAGCTTACCACCACTGATCTCTTCCAATTAAACTGGAAATTACTCATCACCTCATTCAAGGCTTCCATCATCAATCTCTAGTCCAAAAGCACATTTCTAAGGCATCCTAGTGCCTGTCACCTTCCCCGCTGTTTGAACTATCCCCTGCATTCTTTGCTAATCTCTTTTCTCTAATGTCTTTCTTTACTAATGACTTTCCCTGAGAATGGAGTAGGGGGCACCGGCAGTGCGATTAAAGTAACTTCACTATTCTCTTCACTTCAGACTCCAGCCAAATGACTGGCAGACTTCCAGAGGTCCTGATCATCGAGACGGAAACCATAAACATGAAGGCTTTTGCTGTAGACTGAGTACGTAATCAATTTGCCTGCATGTTTGACATGCACCATTATGCAAAACTTAACACACTGCTCTTGTCACGTTTCTGTACGGTGTACCATTTTTTAGGTAATAGTGCCTCAAAAAGAGACAGAGGGCATTACTACTGTTACTATTTCTAGTTGCAGTAAAGGGGGTCACTATATTCCATGAAATACCTGCATATGGGCAATGTACATTGCACTGACACAGTGCCATGATGCCATTAATTTCATGGAGTTTTTATTCACTGCAAGTATTCACGGGGGCTTTATCACTTGTGCTGCTGCAACATTCTGTTTGTTTATCAGAAACGGATGGGAGGAGTGTAACTCATCCTAGGGTGAGGACACTGTGCAATCAGTGAACATGAAAATTGGATTCAAATAGATAAGTCAGTCAAGGACCTATAAACGGACTCGAGGGAAAGAGATGCTGAAATGTTCTTACAGTATGTTGAAGCCCCTTTATTTAATTTAAAACTTGTCTTGTGACATTCCAAGCACAATTCTTTTCTCTAAACATTTCTAAATTTTATTTCTCTAGAATTCTTTTTTTTTTTTTAGAATTTTTTTAGAATATAATTGTCCATAGACCCTACTGTTTTTGCAGAACAGCAATTCATATTCATGTGTTGATCTCTAGCTGTATAATAAACCTCAGGACAGAAAGCAAGAGATCTACATGACAACAGGTCACATTAAAAAGATTGCTTCTCATAGAGTAAAATGTATGTGCTGCATCAGTTATTGTTCAACAGTGAATATAAATATGCAGATTGCTCTGTAATCATTGAATACAAAACAAGTTACAATTTATTGACTGAAGTTTTAAAGTGATTCTACTTGAGCATTGGTGATGAACAAAGTTATATTGAGCTAAGCTGCTGTTTTAATATTGTATTATCTACACTCATTTAAAGCTGAAATATTTGGGAATATGGAGAATTTGATATCTTTTTGTACATACATAATTCAAAATACTAGAAAATACAAAAGAGTCTTCTTTTCATTCTCAGATCTCCAGAGATTTTTTGGTTTACCACAAGTAAAGCTGTCCGCCATGGTAAACCCAGGTAGACACATCCAGCCACAACATCTTTCTTTCTTTCCTACATTAGATTTTGACATTAACATGTAAAAATGTGTGAACCACATTAAAAAAGATTTCCACTGAATCTGTCCCGACCACTCAGAAGTTTACATCAATATTGCCAGGATAGTAAGACTCTCCATCGTGCCCAGAGATGTGTTTTTCAGATAAAAAATAATGTTATGCAGCTTTATTGTATATATGTCATGCAGCTTTAATGTATACATGCAGCATGATTTACAATGATCAGAAGGGTGCATGGTGATGAATGGAACCATTTCCTTTTTTTACTGTGTTTACATTATATTTAGTAAAGGCAAATTTACCACATTAACACACATTTTACAGCCATATTCTACAATTCACCACTTTGCCAACCCATGGGAAAACATAATGAGGAGTTTCCAAAGACACCATAATGCAATAAAGTTTTTTTCCCCACCATAATATAAAACTCTATAAGGTAATTGCAATGGCAAACTCAATGGACTGTGTTTATCTTGCCTCTCCACCCTGGGATTTGTGGGAAAATTCACCTTGTGCTTAATCTCGTGTGCACTGGTGCATAGAGGTAGGGAAGAAAGTATTAAAAGGCAATATTTGAATACATTTTTAATCAAAAGAGGAGCAGATATGGATGCTGTAGAAGAGAGAGCCCCCTCTTCCTCCTACTCTACTGTAAATAAACCAGTGGGACGATGGAGGAAAAGAGAGATAGCGAGTTCCTACAGAAATGACACTCACACACACTGCACCCACAGTTAAAAAACAGCAAAAAAAAAAACTTTCAAGTGGTTGTGGATGAAATGTCATATACATACAGTTGCATTATAAAAAATGGAGCACAAATTGTTCTTAACAGTTTCTAATAATAGTGTAATAACAGCCAATATTTAAATGCCCATTTTACCTTGAAGAGTTTAGTTAAATTGTGACACTGGGATAAAAATAATGTATTAAATACTTAACTGCTTCCTATTGATATTACAGTGACTGTTTTTTTTTTCATCACTTCATATCTTCCTGTTTAATAATTGATTAGCTACAAAAGGACTTCATTATATTGTCATAAACTAATTAATTTTTTTTTTAAAACTTAAGGTTAACAGTGTAACAAGACCAAAATATTTTTTAAATATTAATTGCTACTACCTCATATTTGTATATAGATTTGTTCAAGGATCTGTTTCTCTGTTGTTGAGTCCACTATGAAAATCTCATCATAATACTGTTAAACATAACCTAATAAATCCTCTGAAATTTGCTCGGGTTAGCTCCCCCATCTTTCTAAAACATAGCTATGTGCAGGCGATTTGGGGAGACACAGTTTTTTATAGTGTAGAGGTACAAAACTGTAAACACAATCATGTAATCATTGTAGATAAGTGAGTATTGACTGAGTTTTTAATTCTCCGGGCTGCTCACTCTGCTTTGCCTGAGAAGACATTGATAAAGGATTATCTCATCGTACAGCAACCAGATGTGACATTTAGCTCACGCTTTTTGAATTACATATCCAATAAATTCAACATATCCCGCATGAATAAGGCAATGGCCTTGCTTCATATAATTCATTATTGATCCTCTGGCTGGCATAATATTCTCCCACCGATCGATATCACAGTTGTGGTCATTACCAGGATATTTTGATGAAGATTGCAAACGTAGTCAGTTATAATACTGTAGATGACATGAACACTCCACAGCATGGTTGTAGAGGGCACAGCTTTCCACTGGCATTTATTTTGTGTGTGTGTACTTCTTTGTGTGTGAATATGTATGTGTGTTTTAAGGCTAATCCCATGGTAATCATTGCAGCACTGTGATAAAGCTAATTTCATCACCCTAAGTCATTTTCCATTGTAAAGGCCTCATTTTAAACCATGTTTCTCTTTCACTACTGTATGCACAGGGAACACAAAGGCTAACAGCATTTCTAATTTGTTGCAGCTGGCATTGGGGTGTTCGTACAATGACTCGATTCAGCAGTTAGAGCAGGCAAATGTGGTTTATCACCCCATGTTTGGTGGTGTGTTGGGGAGGTGGCGGGGTTGCACTGAGATTACTGCAGTGCACACAAACTGGATTAGGCGCTAGGGGAGAGGACCAGTCCCACAGGGAAAGACTCCTGGTTTTGTTTATCACAGACTTGACTCTGCACATTCCTTATCAGCAGCATGCACCAAGACCCAGCTGAACTCGCTACTTAGCTCTTCTCCTCCTCTCTCTCTCTCTCTCTCTCTCTCTCTGGGGTTGCTACGCTACTGTACACACTTCATAAAATGTCAGCTTGTCTTTGTTCTTTATGTTCCTTTTATGCATTGGCCTAAACTGCATGTTCAAAATATGTAGTTTTGTCTTAGCAGAATAAGGCAGATGTTTGACGTTACAGGATTCTAAATGTTCTTGTGATGTATGATGATTTACAATTCAGTTGTATTCATTTTCCCTGCAGTGTGTTGGCGTCAGCCCAGGGTTGTTCCCCGGGATAGGATCCGCTCCCCCCGAGACCCCAGTTGAGACTGAGTTGTTCGGATACCGAATGAATGAATGAATGCATTCACTTTGATTCAGGTTTATTTGTATAGTGTTTTTTGGAAAGAAGAAGGCGTGAGAGGAACCAAGATCATGAGTAAATACATCCAAAGTGTTCACATATGTATTTGTGTACGGATGAATATTACAGAAGAATTTCATTTGTCTTTGTGGCCCTTTTCGAAAGGATTTGCTCCCAAAAGATTCAGGCGATCCACCCTAACCCTAACAATAGAGAAATTTAAGAAAAAAGACCATGCTGACAGCTTGACAGAAGGTGAAAAAGTTTGAATTGTCCTGCAGAACATTAAGACTGCATACAGTGGGTCATAGTACAGCAGAGGATTTCTGGTAGACATAACTAACCAATGTTGGGGAAGTTACTTTTAAACAACCACCTTTCAAACAGCAAGCTTAAAAGTAGCAAGTACTGTTTTAATATAGTAGTTAGCTACTCTACAAGCTGCAAGAAAAAGTATCTATCTACATAGAAGCTCTTTCACAGCCACAGATTCTTGCTTTTGTCTTTGTCAAGGTGGACCCCATCCTCCGACTCCATGGTTGTGCCGTTACGCAAAAAGTGTGCACGATGCTAGCATCAGATGCCATTTCTGTGAATTCAGGAACAGTAAGACCCACCCAGTAGACACCATTATTATATCATATATAGTACTGTGCAAAAGTTTTAGGCAGGTGTGAAAAAATGCTGTAAACAAAGAATGCTTTCAAAAATTGAAGTGTTAATCATTTATTTTCATCAATCAACAAAATGCAGTGAATGAACAAAAGAGAAATCTAAATCAAATCAATATTCGGTGTGACCGCCCTTTGCCTTCAAAACACCATCAATTCTTCTAGGTACACTTGCACACAGTTTCTGAAGGAACTCGGCTGGTAGGTTGTTCCAAAAATCTTGGAGAACTAACCACAGCTCTATAATCCTACAAAATAATATAATGACTATAATCCTACAAAATAATATAATGACTATAATCCTACAAAATCCCTGACTTTGTGCAAGTGTACCTATAAGAATTGATGCTGGTTTGAAGGCAAAAGGTAGTAACACCAAATATTGATTTGATTTAGATTTTTCTTTTGTTCGCTCACTTTGCATTTTGTAAATTGATAAAAATAAACAATCATTATTTATATTTCTGAAAGCATTCTTTGTTTACAGCATTTTTTCACACCTGCCTAAAACTTTTGCACAGTACTGTACCTTTACCATATCTTTGTTAAGTAAAACAACGTATTTCTTTTGTTCTGATGTACCATTTTGCCATACCTCATTGCCATTTGTAAAAAAACAGCTTTAACAGCATTTTCATAGTAAGTTCACTACTGATGAGCTATGGACAAAAGTAGTGTCGTTACTTGTTGGCTTGGCTGGGCCACGTTGTCTCTATGCTGGTGTTACTACAGTATTGGCTGTGTCTCTTACCCTGTATTACCTGTTTTCTGCTTCTTTCTGCTTTGAATCCTGCATTCCTGTGGCTTTTTAATCTTACTTTTTCTTGCCAGTAAACTTCACTGACAGTTGCATCTTTCATCCCTCTTTGCCACTCATCCCACACAACAAGAAGTGACAAAACCAAAAGGTAACACAATCCTGAGGACTTTCAGAGACGTCAGCAGCCCAGCCACACCGTTCCCGAGATGTGATGGAATTACAGCACCTACCTCAGCTCACCATAAAGCACTTTGTCCATTAACTGAAAGATCTGCCTCTTAACCTTGAGGAAGTATTTATTTACTTACTTAACTTTATCAAAATGTCTGTATGAGATTAGTATCCTTTTTGAGAGGGTTACTAGCAAACACTTTACAAAATGTATTCGATTCAATTATCTTTACATGCTATTTAGATACTGTCTAAAACTTTGGTGTAAATTTGGGATCTATTTTTCATATTCTTCTTTCATTTATCTTTTATCTTTATAACACAGGCTCATGGCCAGTTCAGTGTATCTTTTACTACATGATGTATTTGTATAATATGCTGGTAGACGTGACAAATAAATAATGTTGAAACTTATTTGTACTAACAGGACTGGTAGTTTACCACATGAAGTAAGGGTCTGGCCCTATTGTTATGTGATAACTAAAGACTATTTCTGCAAACTGAAGGAAGAGGATTTGAGGTCCTCTGATGGTGTCGTCGATTACGTCTGTCGTCCTACATTTATGGAAAGAGAGGTTGGATGAGCTTATCATTTTACATGAAAGCTGGAGCTACACATTTGGCATACTGACAGATCTTTTTCAAATTATGACCTTCCGAATGCATAGATAGAAAATGTCAGCAATGGTGAGAGGAAAATTGAACGCATTTGCAATTCCCCTGCCCTCTGTGCACACAGTCATGACCCAGGTCTGAAAATGGCAGACAAACTGCAGGAGGAAGGAATCTGCTTTTCCCAACCTCCAACCTTGGTCTGTTTATGTGAACATGTGTGTGTGTGTGTGTAAGTGTGTGTGTGTACTTGTGTGTAATGACAGATCCTGGGTTTTAGTGCAAGCCACATGCTGTTGCCAAGCTTCTAATTGGTGATATTTACTTGCTATTCCAATAGAGGGCTGTTCACAGCTGAGCCTCTTTGACTGACTAAAGCCACTTCCTCCTCCGCTGGCCTGCACCTGCCTACTCTCGCCTGTTATTGGCCTTTGTGGGAGCGAACGTGCTGAGCTTTGCCAGAGCCGGATGCAGATCTTTCCCATGCCATATAATATTGGACCATTTGTTATGTTCTGGAAATTCCATGCCTCCATGGTCTGGATTGAATGGATCTCTATTGCTATGTGGCAGCTGATGCTGATTTTGATCATTGGAAGATTAAAAAAAAAAACATGATGCATCAGTTGGTAGCGTCTGTTGGATGGATAAGAACACAAGATGTAGGTGCAAAGTGGGGTTTAACAGAAAGATTTTGAACTTGACGTATTTGTCATTTGTCAACACCCCACAGCACAGCACACTGCGCACCACAACCAAATCTGACCTCTTCATTTGACCCATCCACGAAGGAGCAGTGCTTGGGGACGGTATCTTGCTCATGAGTACCTCAGTGGTACCTTCACTGGTCCGAGACATGAACTGGTGGCCTTCGGATCACGGGGCCAAATTCCCTAACCGTTACACTACCAATTGCACCCAATAGTCGCTGCCCAAACCATTAAAAAATTATGCTGTGAAATGTCAAATCATCTGCTAGGGTCGAGAAAAATCCACAAAATCCCCCAGAACATGAGCGATATAATTTTTGACAGAATACAGCAGCAGCGTCATGTTGCACTCCACTAAGCTTTGTGCTGGAGCAGTTTGTGTGATGTTGTTTGATGTGCTGTTTGTTGTTGGTGTGTGTCATCGTGGTGGAACCGATTGGAGGCTTTTAAAAAGGCTCCACGAAACAAGCAGCTGACCGTGGCCACTTTGCGTTTGCAGCAGCCACGGTCTACCGGTCCCGGGATGCTTTTCCTGCCCGTCCTCCATCTGAAGCACCTCCTTTGCTTGTGTAAAAAAAAGACTCCTTCAGCATAATGAAATGTAGGGACTGATCACTGAGAAGTCAAATCAAATGTAGGTTGACACCTCGTAGATTTCCTTGTCAGAGGCCGGACTAATGGGCTTTATATTCACATCCGCTCTCATAACCATGTAAATAGAAGCAGGCGAGGCATGCAGATGCTACCCAGCCAGTTCACTTAGTTTAATCATCACACACACACATACACACACACACACACACAGCCTTGCTTTCTTTGTAAGGTACTTTCACTGACTCAACTAGATATAATAATATTACGGCTACATCTAACCCTATGACCTTAATCTCAGTAACCAAAACGTAGCCACGTCACTTTTAATATTTCAAATAAATGCTGGAGCTTTTTGTTATTTATTTTAATTTATGAGTACACTGTTGTGTAGAAAAATGACACAAATCATGTGTAGCACTTTTGTGTTAATGTTTCATAAAATTGTGTTGCAAAACGTATACAACATGCACATTTGTTCACAGCATTCAACACAAAATGTGTAACCATGGACAGCACATTTGTTAATATTATACATGTTTACACATCTTTATTTTACCTTTCTTGAGACTTTCAGTGACAAAAGTGTTAACACAGTGAATGTGTTAAAATTAACACAAGAAACGTTGTCCCAAAACTCACCCAAAAATTTGATACAGTTTGTGTCCATTTTAACACATCTTTTCTAAGTGTTCCGCAGCTTGATATATGTAATATTCTCATAAAACCATGAATCTTAAGTTTTCATATCATTTTTCACAAACGTCTAAAAACTGATCCACAAAAAACAATAAAAACAACACCAAACATACAGAACCACATGCACATATGCACAAACATACACACATATACACCCACAC
This sequence comes from Distichodus sexfasciatus, assembly GCA_032718565.1. Classification (NCBI taxonomy): domain Eukaryota; kingdom Metazoa; phylum Chordata; class Actinopteri; order Characiformes; family Distichodontidae; genus Distichodus; species Distichodus sexfasciatus. The sequence continues at coordinate 4,217,320 of JAVGVS010000010.1, read as the reverse complement.
ACAGACACACACATAGGCACATATGCAAACGCACAAACACACACACACACACACACACATACTATGTATATATGCAATTCACCAATTCATGAGACTTTCTCTCCCTCTCTTTTTTTCCCTCTCTTTCTCACTCTCTCTTTCTCTCTCTCTCTCTCTCTCTCTCTCAGAGCTTACAGTAAGCTTTGTCATTGTTCCCTGACTGCTTTTTGGAGCCTGTACTGGAGACCGGCTCTTTGGCCCAGTGTTGAAGGTTTGTCTCACAAGACAAAACAGAAGCATCTCCAAGGGCCCTAAGTGTCATGTGAGTGAATGAGACATCTGTCCTGGCGGGCACCAGCTCTTAGCCGTGAAGCTCTGCATTGTCCTGCCTTTTTTTTTGCCCGAGTTCTTCCCTCCCACTTCCCCCTCTCCCCTCGACTGCCCCGTCTATTCCATAGGGCTAGTGCCAATGCTGCCAGCACCCGGCTGGTGCAGAGTTATCGAGCTCGCATGGGTTGAGCTGCCACTCACAGTCCCATGGGGTGGGCGAGCCGCGCGAGGGGAAACGGGTGCTGTGTAATTTACTTGGGAGGATATCGACGGCCCCTCTGTAATTTCCCCTCTAACTCTTGCGTTATTTCCAACTACAAAATGGGCTTTATTAACCCCTGCCATTTTAGACTGCTTCCTCTGTCTCTCTCCACTCTCTCTAGAGTGTCTTAGAAGGAGCCTGTGAAAAACCGCATCTGCCGGCCTTTTCACGGAGAAGAGCCTCCCTTTTAACGGGCAAAAGACGAAGTACAATTTTTCATCCTGTCATGTAATGAGTGAGAAATGCACCTAAATTGATTACCAGGGGGAAGGACTCAGTGACATTTTCGCAGAGAAGAGATTTTTTTTTTATTTCTTTATTGCTTGTTTCGTGGTTGAATGTCACTCCAGTGCATCACAGCTTCCAGTTTGGCAAAGAACAACTCCCAGCCCTCTCTCTCTCTCTCTCTCTCTCTCCCCTCTCTTGCTTTCCTTGCTATACACACATACAGATACACACATGCACACACACACACACACATACACACACACGTCCCCTGCAGCATAAGCAAAAACATACAGCTCATTCACACCCAGCAGATGTTTCACCGAGCCTGTGATATGCGTTTTACCTTTCTCTGTCTCCCCGGCCTCCTCGCTGCACGTAAGTTTGCTGCGATCAATTTCCAGCTTCAGTGAGGATGAAGAAAGATAGAGGGAGAAAATTGGAAGTTTGGTTTAAAATGCAGACGGGCCCCGGCTTTCTGCTTGACGGCCTGTGACATCTCTCCGCGTCACACTTTGCATGGCAGAATAGGTGCTTGTAATAGAATTCTCCCTGCAGAGGAGGTTAATTACATTTCTCTCTCTCTCTCCTTCTCCCGCTCTCATCTCACTTTCTTTATCTGTTTGTGTGTGTTTGTTTGTGTGGGTGTGTGTGTGGGCATGCTTTCCGTAAAGGTTTTTTAAAAATGGGAGAAAAACAAAGTCGGTCACAGTATTACTTGGTCGTCAACTGCGAGCTGACAGATTTAATTCCGGGCTAATTTGTGACCTTACGCTGTCACTGTGCTGATGCCCTGCAGTGCTGCAAGGAGTCTGTACTGGGATGATTGACAGGACTCCGCCTGAGGTAGGATGCCCACCCTCCATCGCTACATCCTGTGCTGGATCGAACTGGGCATTAGAGGCAACATTTACAAGCCGGGACACTTTGCCTAGTTGGTATCTTCAGAATTTTGTCGTATTTTGACTGAAGTACAGACGCTCTTCCTCCGCTGCAGCTTTTCGCAATGAGGTTTTGAAGACGCCACGCATCACAGTGGCCGCGCCGTGCCGCTGCTGTCGTCTTTAGGGAAAGGCGCTGCTGCTGTTTTGGAGCACTTTGATGAAGTGCTTTATCCTGCATGACCCCTCCGGAGCGAGGGAGTATTGCGAACTCGGCCTTGCATAATCAGTGGCCTGCAGGCTGCCTGCCTTTGATCCGCCAATGCTTTCGCTCGCTATCAGTGGGAATCCCAGCGTGCCAGAGCTCAGGCCTGTCTGGGGAGCGGTCAGGCCCTCCTTGCGGCGGCCGGCACTCTTTTGAGATTAGGGCGAGTAGGAGGACCTCCCCCTCAAACCTACAGGGGGCGCCATCTCGGGGCTGAACTGAGCAGCCCACTGGAGGCCATGGAGAAGGGGATTTCCTTTAGTTGAGGCAATATGGCTGTCTGCCCAGGAAACGCTTCTGTCTTACTGTCTCTCTCTCTCTCTCTCTCTCGCTCTCCCTCTCTTTTCCTTTTACTCTTTTGTTGGTCTTGGTCGCTCAACTTCTGCAGATATTTAGGAAAACAAGAACATAACACAAAGAAAGGCGAACTAGAAAGAGGCAGTAATGCAATCAGTCCATCATATTCGGGCAGTTGGTGGCGTAACGGTAGCGTGTTCACCTCGTGATCAGAAGGTCGCAGGTTCAAATCCGGGACCGGTAAAGTTACCACTGAGGTACTCATGAGCACTGCCCACTGCTCCTTCAGGAATGGGACGAATGCAGAAGTCACGTCGTTGTGGTGCACTGTGTGCTGTGCTGTGGCGTGTTCACAAATAATCACTCACTCACTATATTCTTTCTAAGACAAAACAAAATCTTCTAGATAATGGTCAGTTTTAACCTGCACCAGATTTTATTACTCCTCAACAAACAAGCAACACATTCTCAAAGCTGGAGATAAAGTATATTTACCCTTTTAGGGTTTAATTTAATTTTGTGCCACTAAGCCAAAACCTATGGACAGAGGTTCTCTCACACTGTGTATAAAGAGCTTATGCACTGCATCGATGAAAAAAATGCAGTGGAATGTGATACACCAGAAAGAGCATAAAATATTATGGTTTATTATACTATATTATGTACTTGGACGGAGAAAACGGGACCTAGGATTCAGTGCAATTAACCCAGTAGAAGAGCCAAAGTACAAGAGGATTACATTCTAAATATCAGACTACCGAAGGAATTAGCCCAGGAGATTATCTGAAATTTAATCAAGCCACTCCATAAGCATGCACCAATTTCCATAAAGCAGGACTGATAAAATCAGAAAAAGGAGCAAAATAAATAAATGAAGGAATGAAAAAAAGTGAAGCAGAATGTAAGTAACAGTGAGGTCGCTCTAAATCTATTGCCTTCAGTTGCACCGGCAAAGGTGCATGTATTATTTTGTTGACAGAGCCTCAGTTGAGATAAAGCTATAAAAATAGGGGAAAGACAAGAAAAAAGCAGGAAAGAGGCAAAATAGTCTGGTTTATTCCCTTCCAAACTTAATTATACTTTTGAATGCTTCAGTGAGGTTCTCGAGAGCAGCTATCGGTGATATTTAAAATGTTATATTTATGAAGCATCTGCATAATATAGATAAGGTATTCAATTATCCCGGCTATAAAAAAGTCCTCGCTACTAAATACTAATCATTCCGCACACTGCTTTGATTTTTAACTGCTTAATTACAAATATAGTGATGTAGTGTTGCGAGATGCCTCTCTCCACTTTTTTCCTTTTCTGTGAAATGTGTGCTCCAGTGCTTTTTACGACAGACAGAGGGAAAGCAAACATACGAAGAGAGAGAAAGAGAGAGAGAGAGAGGGAGGGAGCGAGCCAAGGCAGCCCTGCAACATGGCTGATTTATGTCGAGGGCTTATTGAAATGCCAGCAGTGAATGTGGTGTAATTGATATATAGAATCAATGCCCTAATTCTTCTCTGTACTGTGACACGGAGTGTATGAAAAATACACTCAGGTGTAGCTGGAAGCGGCTGAGGAGGAGTAATCGGCACACTTGTAACGGAGGGGTCAACTATAAAATATTTTTTTACGAGCGGGAGGTGAAGGACACGCTCAAGGTCCAGAACGGTGCGCCATACAGGAGGTGTAATAGCTCCTCCAGCCTTCAGTAACTGGAGTGGCAACTCTGTACACTACATACAGTGCAGTGAAGCGCAAAGTGTGCCATTTTTCCCCCCCACTGTGGGTAGTGACATGCTGCAGTGAGCTGTCTAGCAACCTGTAGCTGTGCGGAGCCTGTAAAACCACGGCCAATGTGCCTTACAAAATAGTTCTCAAATTGAAGGACCAAGTGAAACATGAAAATCAGGTTTAGTTACCCTCTTCGTTGATCAGAGGTACAGGGAAGCATTCATTCATTCATTATCCGAACCGCTTAATCCCAACCGGGGTCACGGTGGGGACTGGAGCATATCCTGGGCACACAATCACACTCTCAGACACACATTACGGGGCCAATTTAGAGTCACCAATTAACCTATAGTGCGTGCTTTTGGTCTGTGGCAGGAAACCGGAGCCCCCAGCTGAAACCCACAAAAACACAGGGAGAGCATGCAAACTCCACACAGAGAGGCCCCACTGCCGACCTGGACATCGAACCCAGGACCTCCTCAAAGTGAGACGGCAGCACTAACCACTGTGCCACTGTGCCACCCTGCAACGGTTTCAATAGTTACTCATAACTATAATAATTTACTCATTGTTCTTTGACAAGGTTTGTGCTGAAAATATGCTTTTAAAGATGGGAACTTTTTTTCAGTGGAAGAGTTTGCATATCTGAGGCAGTAGGTAGCATAACAGTTAGGATATTGGTCCCGTAGACGTCCCGGACCAGTAAAGGTACCACTAAGATACTGATGAGCAGGGTAAGGTCCCCAAGCACTGCTCTATGGGTGCTGCCTAAAAGCTGTCCACTGCTACTTTACATTTACATTTAGGGTCTGTGTCCACCAAACATGGTTTTGTTCGCCTATTTTTAATACAAATCCTACGAGCTTCAGCGTTCTGAGCGTTTAGCGCCTTCAGTGGAAAAAATGCAGGTGGAGACATTTTATTGTCACAGCGCTCAGAGCACTTCAACTTGAAATCCATTCAACTTTTGCAACAGCGCTGGGTTCATCAATGTCACTTCTCTTGCCAGACAATCAAAATCAAGGTTGGGGTGGGACATAAACAGTCAAGAATTCACTAACAGTAAAGATGCTCTCTTTTATGTTGGCTAAACTACCAATCTCAAAAGACCCTGTTACAAAGTTCACATGAAAAGAACCAACATGGAAGTGCCTGATGACGCTTTTCATAACAACAAGCGATGAAAGAGCCACTCTCACAGGCCATTACATCATTTAGCAGAGGCTCTTACCCAGAGCGACTTACATTTCCCTAATTTCAGGGACAGTCTCCCTGAAGCAACTTAGGGTTAAAGGTCTTGCTCAGTGACCCAGTGGTCTAGAGACAAGGGTCCTAACCGCTAGACCACCACCACCACCACCACTTTACAGAGGAGTCAAATGCAGAGGTTACATTTTGCTGCGGTGCGCTGTGCTGTGTTGTAGTGTGTTCACAATGGCATATAATCTCTCACTCACTTCTGTCTTAGTGATTTTGAAATAATTGAAGGAAACGTGTTTTTAAGGGGACCGTACATGAAAACACGGTGGGGAAAGTATTAAGGGAATTTAAAAATAATCATAATCAACATGGGCAAGATTATGTTGATTAGAGGTTGTAAATGTCAGTTTTGATTCATTTTTGATTGATTCCCCAGCAGCAAAACAAACACGATAGCACACCATTAAAAAGCTCTCTGCATACTTTCACATATAAAGTGTGGTGTCGTGACCTGAAAATGACACACTGCTTTTCCACTGGCACCTGGGAATCATAGCTTGGAAAACCTACTGAGGCTGCACCATATTCAAAACGATTGGCATTACCTTTTTCCTGCAATTATGTACTGAGATTAAAGACCAGGTTTAAATGAATAGCTTGTATAGACCTATTTGAAAAGATTCACTCATTCTAGAGTTAATGGTGTGATTTTGTTGGGGAGTGGATCCGCATAGAAAATAAAAACGATTATTCAAATAGGCTGAAAACGAACATTTTGCTCTAACTGAAGGATACTTTCTTGAATTTTTAGAACACTGAAATCCAAATTAAATCAGACACACTTCTGGTGTATTTGCTGACCCCTGTCGTGGTGCTGTTCACACTACACAACAGTCTGACTTGTGATCAGGAGTCTTGAGGTTGTGTAGTGTGAACAGTAATGTAATCCAATGACTTTCAGAATCATGTGGTATGAACAAGGCGTTAATGGACTGCTTTTATTATCATTTTATTTAGAACACCTCAAATATTTATTTTTATTAGTGTTTTATTTAATTTAATATATGATAACTTAACATTTAATAAAAAATGAAATAGATTGTGGTTGTCTTTGCTTAAGATTTTTTTTTTTACCATTTGATCAGAGTATCGTACCAGTCCATGATTAGTCTGTAAAAAGCATTCAGTGTTAATGGAGCCTGACTGCATCATTAGGGCCCTGTACACACGTAGCCTGGTCTTTATAAAAACAGATATTTTTTATGTGGTTGCACCTGCCGTACACATGTAAATGGAGGTTTCAGTAACTGAAACCAGCTATTTTTGAAAACTCCGGCTTCAGTGACTACATGTGGATGAGGAAAATGGAGTTTTAGGTTTATAGCGACATAAGTGTGCCACAGGAAATGCATTGGTGTCAGGTGTGTGATGTTTATTTACATTGAGGACTGAAGATGGATATTGTCAGAGCAGCGATTCTCATCTCCTTTATTCAAGCTATTTGTGCTAATTTGCACCTGCTAACCTTTAAAAGTGACTCAAGTGTAAAATGTAAAAGTCATTGTAACTGAGTGTAATTAATTCTTTTTTCAAGGATTCTGATTGGCTGACGTGGTTCTACGGAGCTATTGACGGCGTATTTATCCACATTCGTTTGTACAGAGATATTTTTGAAAATGGGCTCATGTGTACGAAGTTATTTTCGAAAACGGAATAGAAAAAATATCAGTTTTTATAAATCCCCGACTACGTGTGTACGGGTCCCAGATTGATTAAAACGCACCTTGTGTAAAGCCTATCACTGATATTGTAACTGTGAAAAATAACCACCGACTATATTTGGTAAAAAAATAAAATGGAACTTTGATACTGCTTGAGGCATCAATTTGGTCGTGCCTTTTTATCACAGACAATGCCATGAGAGCAGAATCCAAATGCTTGAGGAAAATAGAATTAGCAACTTCCCCTCCGTCATGGGCATTATGTGCATGCACCTGCTGCATGATGGTTTATTCTAAGACTGTCCAGGCATTGGAGGTGACGTGAAGCACATTGGCGTAAGCCAAATGGAGCACAGGTCTGATGAGCGCTGCATTTAAAGGAGTTGCAGGGGTGTGGGTGGTGTGGCGAGAATATAGGGGAGGTTCCCGCTTGGCTGACCATCGACTGGCCCCCGCCCCGACTCACGCCCCGCCACCCTCCCTCTTATCTGCTTCTTTACAATGGGGGCTGCGCTAACCTGGCAATGCATAAGCAATATCTTCACACGGTCCTGCGAGCCTTCCCTCGAGATTTATTTGGCTGTTGAAGTAGAAAATGAATATTTTACAGTTGGCTTGTCTGATCAATTACCTACAAGCTGTTGCTGTATTTTGTGGCTAGTGGGAGAGAAGTGCTGATAGAGGGATGATAGATAAGTCCACAGGGAATCTGAACGATGGCAACAGTGAAATGGCAAACAGAGAACTCTTGGGTGAGACTGACACATCCAAATCATTTCCCCCTCCTTTTTATCCCTTTGGATATTTGGTATCTAAAGTGCGATGAAACACAAATTCAGCTTGTAGTTCATAATTATCCCTACCCTGCCATCACATGCTGAGACACATGATCTAACAAATCATTCAAGATTCTTTACTGGCAATATATAGAATTATACAAGTACAGCAAGCAATGAAATGTAAACCTGGCCCACGGCTGAGAACGGGCAAGTCATCAAAAGTAGAATAAAATAAAATGCAGCAAAGCAGGTCAAATAAACGTAAGACAACGTAGACCTTAAGAGGGGCGGCATGGTGTCGCAATGGTTAGCACCACCGCCTCACAGTGAGAAGGTCCTGGGTTCAAACCCTGGGTCGCCCGTGGGGCCTTTCTGTGTGGAGTTTGCTCTTTCCGTGTTTGCGTGAGTTTTCTCCGGGTGCTCTGGTTTCCTCCCACTGGCCAAAGGCATGCACTATTAGTCAAATCTGTATGCAGCATTGAATTCTGGGAACAATAATTGCTGCAACACGGCATTTGTGAATTTCATTTATAACTTATTAACAATTGCTCTTTATTTGCATCGAGGCAAGCCTTATCAGCTTTAAGCGTGCTGTCATGTCCAATATTAGTTCACGTATATCAGCAGTCTTACTTTTGCGTCAGATAACAGCACCCTTATAGAACATGGATGAGGTTTTTGATTAAATGTAAGTAGACCAGTGTGATTCCATCCCGATCTTCCGCTATCTCCTGTTGATTGCCCATTGAAGTAAAATTAATGAAGTCTCTTAATCACATGGCTCGACCAATCAAACACATCAATTGTCCTTGCAATCAGAGCGGTGATTTTTTAGTTCCAGCCAACAAAAGCTAGAATCTGAGTGTGGGTGCAGGATAGAGAGGCATTGGCGGAGGGCTTTTGCTACAGTGTTTAAAAGGGGAGGGGGAGAAAGAAACAAGAGTTTTTTCAATCAAGCACTATAATCAATACACCACAAATCCATGCAGTACCTGCCTTAAGAGGCTTACGAATGTCATCAGCATGTGTACTTAATTCATTCGGCTGTGTGTGTGTTTTTATCCGGCGTTTCATTTGTGTTTTATGAGTGTATCAACCAAAACTGGTGAAAAATGTAGTTTCTGACATCACAAAACAATCAAGGTCAAAGGGTAAAGCTCAGAAGTCGTTGTTCTTATGGCTACGGCAATGAGCCGGCAGTTCTTATTGAAGTTCCTGATTATTTCTGACCTGGATAGTGTGAATTCAATCTGCAATTGTTTTGGCTGAGCTGAGACAAAAGGGATGTGATACAGATGAAAAATGGGAAGAAATCATAGTAATCCGGATCATAGACAATGCGGGATTACAAAAGTAATCATGGCTTCGGGCAGGGTTGAGAGTTTTATGACGACATTGCAACCTCTGCAAGCCTACACAGCCAACATTACACAGCTTTTGTCATACTTTTTAGGCTTGTTGTTTGTGGTTCCCAGAAATCTGCATTCCCAACATTGTAAATATATTCCAAGGATCAGAAGGATTCTTAGGATATTTCCAGATCTTTTGAACGGTAAATGAATTGCTATGGGAAATCAATAAGAAGCAGAGGGAATTATAGTGATTGCACACCAATGGTGAGGAATTAAAAGCATCACGATTTTTCATAGAGATTTCTCAGAAACCCCAATATATTCATAGTTCCAGAGAGCGATTTGGATGGGATCTGTTCATTTCCAGCTCCCCACCACAGATGAGCAAAAGAATAAGAGATGTCAGATTGAGTATGGGCAGAGAGTGTAAAAAAAAGACAGCATCTGTGCATTGTGTCCTAAATCGGCCCATCGAGCCGGTTTCCCCCACCGCACTCGCTCTCATCAAAGCTGGAAAATGTAATGCAGAAGTCGAATCTGATATCAGAAATTAATTCCTCCTCTACAACAGTCTCATCTCCATATCTAGAACATTACATGGCTCTCTGTTCCTGTGATGTCTTTTTTTCCACTTGGAGAGCACAGCAGGGGGGTCTGCCTCAATGCATCAGCCTCTCGCTGCACCTCTTCAGGAAGCTAAGTTCCCTCCGTAACATTTTGTACTGGTTAAAGGTTTGAAGTGCATCAGGCTTTTCACACGGTGGCGTCGTCCCCTGCGAGCTTCATGGCAGCAACGTTAAAATGGCTGGAGAAAGCAGTGTGATACCCAGTGTAATTGATGGCATTTAATCTGCTCTATTTAAAATGGAAGAGCCCCCACTGTTCCACCTAAGGCAACGTTCAGACAAGGGAAATGGGGAGGCGGCGGAGTTCAGACATACAGCGAAAAAAAAGTACTTTCGGAACATTGCAGAAAGCATGGCTCTTCTGAATCGATACATGCTGTCCTGGCTGTATGTATATTGTATAAAATCACGGCAGGGTCTGTATTATGAAATTGATCTTACAGATGTTACTGCATCAAGTAAGCCAACATAGCGTATATGGTCTTACAGCATTTATTTGTGTTATTTACATTAAGATATACAGTGGAATGCTGTATGTTCTATTTTAGCAAGAGCAGCAACATTAGATATATCCTGCTAAGCTCAGACCATGATTAGTAACCATTTGAGATACAGGTGCTACACCAACACCTCTGCATATAAAAGGCGTGCAATACACCGGGGGAATCACAGCAGAATATGTCCTTGGATAATGATGTTTGCTTCACAGACAAACAATGGCTTTCTCTCCATGGCTTTTAAGCGTTTCAGAGCTCCATTTCCTCAAACGCTTTTGAAAAATCAAATGCCGCTCTATAAAGCGGAACCAATTTATCTTCACCCCTCACTTTGAATAGAATTAGCATTCTCTCAAAATCACATAATTAGCTTCAGCTTATTAAATTAAGATTCATGGTGGTTTACCATCAAGATAAACAGCACAGGGATATTTCCAGATGTTGCTGAGACCCACATCAAACACGGCTAAAGAGCCGCTAGACTCTCACACCACATGAAAGGTGTTCAGGACATGCGGTGTGGCCCAAAGGAGATTTATAAAGAGTTATAGTTATTCTTTAATATAAATACGATATTTAGACATGATCTATGTATGTGATATCCAGCTTGACTTCTGCAAATGGTTTGTCTAACGTGTCTTAAATTTTATGTATATTCTATCACTTTTCACCCTTTTGTACACATCTGTCTTCTTAAAAAATGAAATAGCACTTATATATTACTGTTGTTGACAATGATGATAATGATATTATTATGTTTTATACATTTCTATCATAATGTAATGTCAATTAAATGCTGTATCACAAATCTCACAAATGCCTGAGCTTTCATTCCCACAATGAAGCCCTGACAACCATTGTTGAATGCTTAGCAACAAATTTCATTGAAAGTTAGCCCACTGGTTTCCAGGTGTGCTAATCAGCTCCACTACATGAAGCTGAAATATGAACAAATCCTCAAGTAGTACAGAAATAGCCCAATTGAAAGTATTAGACATTTTACTTTGGAAGAGAAAATATGTTAATACATTTACAAATATAATGTATATTAAATATACATTTACAAATTAAGCCTTTACTATCAGTATAATAGAAACAGGTTTATAGACATGGATGTATTACTGCTTCACTGTTCACAATTGACTAATATTTTGGATCTGTCGACTTGGTTATATTAAAAACTATGTTAGAGATCATTATACAGATTTTTTTTTATTATTACTCATTTGAAAAGCACAGCTTATCTTATTGTCTCTAAACAGGCGTTTGGAAGGCGCTCACCGATCTAACTCTCATTCCAAAACATGACAACTGTAATCATGTTGTAATAAATGCCACCGGGGCGCTAAAGATTTTAGGAAGTACAATTGCTCATATTGGCAGACTGGGGCTCACTCATGATGGCAGTCTCGGAAAACAAGGCTGCTTTATTTCTTTACGGCTGAGCATAAATCCTGCTATTGGGGCAATAAACCTGACTGCAGCAACTGGATTTGACATGAAAGTCAGACCAGCAGTGACCTTTGTAAAAGTATTTCAGGAAAATAAATTCATAAATGATTCAATATAGTGTGAACTACATGGAGATGACAGTTTATAACGCTTTTAGCCTGATTTATGATTTGGTTATAACTTGACGCATGTTGTCTGACCCCTGGTTTAGGTCAGGGAGCATAAACACATGGTGCTGGTATGAAGCAGTCAAGGTGAGTCAAGTATAGAGACGACAAAAAGGAAATATTAACAGAAATAAGATATCACACTTTTGAAGGTTACCTTTAAGTGGTAAGGAAGAGACAAAAAACATGAAGATATGAAAGTGAGTGATTATTTGTCATTGTGAACACACCACAGCACAGCACACAGTGCACCACAATGAAATGTGACCTCGGCATTTGTCCCATCCGTGAAGGAGCAGTGGGCAGCTATGGGACTGGGACTGATCCTATGAAAGGAATAAATGAATTCGCATAAATGTTTTTAATTAAAAAAGAAAAACTTAAGTAAAAGATACAAAAGGTTGAAATTGAGATTTACTGTATATACTGTATTTAAGGGTGTTTTCACATAGTCCTCTTTAAAGGAACCGAACTCTAGAAGTGGTCCAAAAAGTGGACCAACAGAAAGGGAACTCAGTTCTCTTTATGTTCACACTGTGAGTTCATTTGAAAGGGGACTCAGTTCTCTTTCTGCTCCACTTCAGCTCAGATGGGGCCTCAGTCCTTTTTCTGTTCATACTTCATTCTTATGGAGCTCTCAGACCTTTACTGCTTTGCATTCTGGGTAGTTTTCACTTGGAACAAAAACTGTCAAAGCGAACCAGGAGCGCTTTGTGTTCATAAGGCGCGAGTTAAACGAACCGTGCTGCGGACTTAAACTTTGTTTCCGAGGGGTCTGAGTTCGTTTGGCGTGTTCACATATACGTAAAAAATGCTGACTAATCGATCTGAGTTCGCTTTAAGGACCGAAACGGACCAAGTGTGAAAACATCCCAAATCTAGAAGTTATGGGAGTCAATGGAAATACCTCACAAAGATATATAAAATATACTGTATGAGCGGGAGAAAGAGAGCAACTACGCAGCTAACTGAGAACAATTTGGCAAACACGCTGCTCACTTCTCACGCTTTTGCTATTCACAATAATAATGTGGCACTATTCAAAGTAAAAACGTGCTCCATTGTAACCCCACTCCTTCTCAACCTCCCCTTAAAGGTTCCCCACCGGGCTATAAAATCTGTGTTGCAGCTCAACCGAAACTCTCTATGTAGTTAAAGTGCCGGCTTCGGCTGCTCTGTTTATGTCATATTTATGAAAAATCCATCTTGGATGCTGATAACACGCATAAGAGCAATCCAGATGTGTTAAATGATGGTCCACGCTGCATCTGTCTGCTTAATCTTTAAACTTGGGTGGAAAGGAAAATAAAAAGTACCTTTTTGAGCGGGGTCAAAAAAATCAAAGCGGTGAAATGAGGAATGGTTACCACCAAGCAGAAAATGTGCACATTTTATGTGCGCAAGTTAATTATGCCACTTCAGAGGAGCTTGTGAAAGGATAAGGAAAGCTGCATAAATTTAGCTGTAATCCAGGCAGGCAGAACTCATTTGCAGGGACGGTCTTATCTGGGCACTGCAGCTTTCTCACAAAATTAACCTTGGATATTTGGGCCCAATTCAGAGAGCGTTTGATTCTCTCTCTCTCTCTCTCTCTCTTTCTCTCCCTCTCTCTCTCTCTCTCTCTCTCTGAGGAGGCAAAAGGGGTACCACCAGGCTGTGGAGAGCTCTTAGAGCTATGTTTGACAGAATAAATAAACAAGCCCCGCTACTAAGCCCTCATACGTGAATGACAATGTATACGGTAGACATCCACGGGATTGTGTGTGTCCTTCAGGATGTGCGCTCTTTTTTCCCCTTCAAATAAGCAGCCTCCCCGTCTTTCCCCATCACATGGCCAGTGCCAGTCTCTTGCCTAAACGCTATCGGCGGCTCCACTAGTTAGCGATGCGGCCAACGTTTTTAAGAGGCATAGGGGTTTAACTCAGTCTATCCTTGTATTGTCTCCTTATGAAAGACAAAGCTAAGCTGAAGACTGATCTCAGATTATTAGCGCTGCATGCATTGTTTTGGACTACTTTTCTGTTTCTGTGTGGCATGTGGGGATGGCAGTGAGTGAATTTAAGTTTAAGTGGGTGATTAGTTGTCATTGTGAACACATGAAGGAGCAGTGGGCAGCCTTTTGTTTGCACTGCTTGGGTACGGTGCTTTGCTCATTAATACCCTAGTGGTACCTTTTCCGGTTCAGGACTTGAACCAGCGATCCTCAGATCACGGGGCCAATTCCCTACACATTTGGAAAAGGTTAAAAGGTACAATCCTGACTTTTTATATTGACAAAAATGGTAACATCTTCGGCATAACATAAATAATTATATTTCATATATGAGTTAGAGGTCTGTTTTTAAACATACAGACATTGGCAAACATTAAGAATGGGGCTAGACAATACGATTTCAAATCAATACCATGATTATTCAAACATTTTTCTTGATTATAATTAAAGATCCATTATTTTATTGTGACGAAACTCTCATATGAGTGCCATCATGGCAAAAATCTAGTTCTTTCCCAGAAATGAGTTATAGGCCAAAATGAGTTCAAAAATAGCCAAAACTTCAGCATTTCTTCATTGTCAATTAATCTGAGAATATTGTTTCATTCTATAATGTTACAGAGCATTATTTGTTATCAAATATTTTTATTCTATATCTAATTTTATTCCAAATTCTCTCAGGCTTATAAGGGTTAAGAAGCTGTTTTAGTCTACACTAGGTAGAGAAAGTACTCAATAACTCATCAAGTTTTAATTAACCAATGTGAGAGTTAAGTTTGTGAGGGGTTTGAAATATCGACTGCAGGGATTGCTCAGCCCTAATTCTGAATTATCAGTGCATAGTGACTCTACAGTAGAGCTATTCTCATGCGCAGATTTATAAAGGCTTTATGCTTTCATTTTGTTGTACTCATATATCTACATAATAGCCTGTCAGTTGGACGCCATGTTTCGGGGAGTTCAGGGTCATTTCTCCCTGGCCTGATCTGACATCATCCTTCAACATGGTCTCACCTGCGGACCGATAACCCCTGGCTTCCCTCATCCCCATCCGTAACGCTAATGCCCCCGACAGGTGAGGGGGGGAAAGTGCTGGGCATTAATCACGAGGCAGCAGGCTTATGTCAGGGCCGTTAATGGCCCTGTATGGTTTTGCATGTATATCTCCCTGAGACGCCCGAAACAAGCTCATCACGCCGCGGTGTCCGGGAGGCACACTAAGGCTTCAAAGCGGCGCCGCGAAATCTCAAATTAAGATGTTATTTTGTGTTTTTAGCCGAAGAGCTTTGGAATGCTAAACCCTCCCCTCGCTCAGGCCTGGAAGTTCTTCTGAAGTTTGAAACGCTTCTGTTTTTTTCTCTCTTCTACTTCTTCTTCGTCTGAGCGGGAGAACGGGATGACGTGTCCTTTCAAAATCGAGCGAGGGATGGTGGAGGAAGCAGTGTAGCCTTTGGCACTGCAGCACATGCTGTCAAGAGTTTCACTGTACTTAGCTAGGTTGAACTTTTCCAGATCCTTTGCTGTTTTGCACTGTATGGAAACCGTGAAATGTTCTGTTTTAGTTCTTATTCAGTTTAAACAAACTCAGCCTGAAGCAAGTGGCTCTGAGGGACCTGACAGTTACATTTAGGCAGATATTTCTCAGTGAGACGTTCACTCCTGTGGTCAGTTATTTTAGACGACAGATATATCGCTTTTATTAATGTTTTCAATTTGTAACAATTCAGAAAACAAGCTGACCCCAAGCATTGCTAATGCATAAGATGTCAGCATTCGGTTCTGTACTGACCATGTTCATACGGTGTGACCCCAGTGCAGGCTAAGCACAACACAATCTGCTGACTTCACACTTTTTTTCCTCTAGGATAGCTTACGCACAGCTCCACCGGGTATCACAAAGAGAATCACAAATAGCGTGGCAAACACAGATAAGCACACAAGTATACATATTATTGACAGCAGTATGAAAACCATGGCTGATTGAACTAATTGAAATTCATGCAAGAGTCATGGCATTTAGCTCATCTCCCTCTCCTCCTCCATGGAGCATTCATCCGGACAGTATGATGGATGGATGCTAATTAGTTTGAAATCCTCAGTAAAATACCAAGCCTGCCTGTCGCACCGCTGCATCCAAGGGGATACACGGAGACTTCTGGATTCTGCACTTGAACTGGGTTGTGCCAGGGTCGCTGCAGCACAGTGGATTAAGGATATGCCCCATTGCTCAGAAAATGTACATTAGTAACCTTTAAATGGGCTGTGGTGGAAGTCAGACCCTTTGGGCCCATAAATGCAATACCACTGGTTTCAATACCTCTACTAGGATGATGCTAAATGATGCAATATTTAGTGTATGTTCATCATTATTTAGTCCTATTTAGTGCTCAGCAAAATTGTATACACATTGTATATTGTATTGAGTATGATGATGTATTTATGAATGTATTGTTTTTAATTTTACTATTAATGTATTATATGCAATGCAACAGTGTATAGATAAATATGTCCTTATATGTCTCTCTCTCTCTCTCCTCTTTCTCTCTCTCTCTCTCTCTCTCTCTCTCTCTCTATATATATATATATATATTAGTAGTAATAATAATAATAATAATAATAATAATAATAAATACTAATAATAATAATAATATGAATGAATGAATGAATGGTTATTTTATTGAGGAATAAGTAGGACATAAGAAATTAGTAGGCATTAACTAGCAGCATTATATAATAAGTATTAGTATATTACTTCTTTTTGTCATCTGACTTTAGATTTTTGGGGGGGATCTCTATTTTTATATATATATATGTATTTGGATATTTATAAAGCCGTGGTGTGTTTCAAGAATTCCTGACCACAAACAAAATATTAGAACTAATTATTACTTTAGTTCCTTTATGTGAAAATGCCAACCGTATTTAAACGTTCATTCGCCAGAACTGAAACAGATCTGTTGGGAACAGCACAAATGAGACACTCAGAGGGAGAACCGGGGGAAGCTCTGCCTTTCCCCTCATCTACTAAACCTCCCCACTGCTAAAGCCATTTTCTATAGAGGTGCGTGCATACTAATGACTGCCAAAGACACGTTCCTTGCTTTTTTTTAATTGAACTGAAATTAAGTGGAAGAAACTGTGAGACAATTAACTGGGTTGTGTTTTTATCTTGGTCGCACAGTCTGGAGCGGCTTCAGTGCCGAATGGCGGTGGGCCTCCGGAGCTGCCAGGCACAATCTCATCCTCGCCATTTCGGGGGCTCTGTTTATCTCGTTTTTCAATTAACCTCCCCGATTTAACTCCCCATCATAAAGCCGTGCACATGTTTGCTCCGAAGAACAAATAAAATGGCCCCGTCTCTCTGTCTCCCGCCTCTCTCTCTCTCTCTCTCGCTCTCTCTCTCCCTCTCTCTCTCGCCCTCTTTCTTGGTCGCCCTCCCTCACTCTGTGTCTCCTAGTCAGTGACGGCTGCTGTGCTTCACAAAGCTGAGGCGGATTTTGAAGGGGAAGGAGGGGGGGTCCGTGTGCTTCCGATTAAAGAGCCCAAATCTGTCGTAAGCAGAGAGGGCTTTGTAGATATTGCAATTTTGTGATAACTTCCTCCTCATTTGCCACCATGGCTTCCTTGTTGGCAAGGCTAAAGGGGCGAGATGGACTGAAAGCAAGGTTGGGGAGGGAAGGAGTTGAGAGGAAAGAAGATGTTGTGTTTCAGCTGTTTCACCAAATTGGAGCCAGTTGGTAGCGTAACAGTTAGGGAGCTGGCCCCATGACCGTAAAGTCGCCCGGTTCAGGTCCTGGACCTGTAAAGGTACCACTCAGGTACTAATTAGCAAGTTACTGTGAGCTGTGCTGTGGTGTGTTTACAATAACAAATAATCCCTCACTTAAATTAAGGTTTGTGTTTTTGTGACTGTCAGTGTCTGTGTGTATTTGGCCACAAACTTGGAGCTATTGTTTGCACATTGTTGCATTGGTCTCAAGTTGCACTCTGGACTTTGGGCCAATGGAAAATGGAGCTTCACAAAATGGAATCCCGTTCCTCAGACACTCCCCTGATTAATCATCGTTAATGAGCCACAGACCCGAGGGAATACAATGAGAATCAAAACAAATTAATTGGGAACAGTGCAGGAGATTGTAAAGCACTCATTACATTTTTTTCATCTTCCGCTCTCTTATATGTGGCAAACAATAATTCCCTCACGCAATCAGAGTTGCGGTTTATGAAATCAGACACGCTATTGTCTTGGGAGGTCTGCTCTTTTGACAAGCCTGTGAGCGCTCTCTGTTATCCCTTTCTGAATGGGATGCTCCACTTTGCCTAGACTGTCTTATGTATTTTCATGGCTTGTGATGGTGGGGCTGGAACTTCTGCAGTTGTCCTATTATGGAGACAGCATAGTGGACTTCAGATTTATGGGATGAGGGCAACCCTGTGGAACGAGACCTGTCCATAGCAGATCTGGAGCATTGTGTCTACTGGTGGAGAGACCCTGCTTGGTTGGTCTTTGTTATTTGCGGCCATTTACACAAAAAAACTGAAAAATCACATGAAAATTAAGTTGGCAACACTGGCTGCATTGTAGCCTAATTTATGCATGGGAAATGTATTGATGAAGTGCTTTGTAGTAATTTAACAATTGATCATACATCTCAAGATGATTAAATACAGAGATTATTGTTCAGAGCTAGATAATACACAGTAGCAGTGCATCCATTATTTACACTAATTTCCACACACAATATCTGTACATTGTTGGCATGAAACAGGGTTTACACCTACACTGAATGTGCTTCTATATTTTTGAGTGTATATACATTTCTAAACTGAATTGACTATTTGGATTTTAAAAGCGCCAACAAAGTTTTGCCAGTGTCTTCCCATAATCCATCAGGCACTTCTGTGACCAGCACCATAGACAATTAATTAGGGTGATTTTTGGTATGAGGTTTTGGAGGTCCTAGGTCTTGGGTTCAGGCTTGGCAGTTGGTAACGTAACGATTGGGGCGTTTGTCCTTGGATCGCCGGCTCGAATCCCAGACTGGTAAAGTTACCAATGAGGTACTCATGAGGAGGGTATCATCCCTGACCACTGCTTCCTGGATGCTGCCGATGTTAGCTGCCCACTGCTGCTTCACAGATGGGTCAAATGCAGAGGTCACATTTTGTTGTGGTGCACTGTGTGCTGTGCTGTGGTGTGTTCACAATGACAAACAATCAGAGGTGGAAAGAGTACTGAAAATTTGTACTCAAGTACAAGTACTGTTACATTGGTTAAAATGTACTCAATTACAAGTAAAAGTATTGGTGTTAAAAAATACTTGAGTAAAAGTACAAAGTACTCTTCTCAAAAACTACTCAGAGTACTAATTACTTTTTAACCGATGGATGTTTTATTGTGTCGTCAATAGCAGGCATTCGATTCGATTCACCAGTATAAAATATCTACGTTCAAAGCACATTTCTCAGATGAACAAGGTACAGAAAGGCAATTCGTTTTGTAAATAAATGTAGATATAAAGCAGGAATTTTGTTTGTTAAAATAATGACAAAAATGTTTTTGAACATGCATAGAACAGTTTAAACTTTTCCCAATACACCATGAACAACAGGCAGGTAAGTGTCTTAAACTCTTAGACATAATGGCATTTCTGTCACCTTTTACTTTCTGAACCTATTGTTCAGTTTCAGCAAGAGCTGGTTTTCGAAATTAACAGAGTCTATCCGGCTTCGTTTGGCTCCATTTTGGCTTCTTTGTCTCCAAATCTTCAGTCTATAAATTAGTTTGTACTCCACTGTGTAGTACCTCCAGACACCTGTGCCTGCTGCTTTGGCGGAGTTTATTCTTTGCTTACGTCCTGGATTAATTGGCGCTGTCGCGATTGCACAGCCTTATTAGCTGCAAAGATGCAGATGAAATGTTTGAATATTAATTCAAATTGTGGGCGTACTCAGTAGCGACTTTTGATTTTATAAGTAGCGAAGTAGATTACATGGTGTAAATTGTACTCAAGTACAAGTAAAATTACACACTTGAAAAACTACTCATAAAAGTACAAGTACCCAAAAAATCTACTTAATTACAGTAACGTGAGTATTTGTAATTCATTACTTCCACCCCTGCAAACAATCACTTTCACTTTCAGTGAAATAAGACACTCAGATACTTGTCTATGTCCTGAGAATTAGTGGGTGAGCCTGGATTTATCCCACCTGCAATTAGAAAAATTTAAGTAACTCTGCTAGATGCTGTTAGAGTAAATGTAGCCATAGCCACACCTGTGCTTCTGAACAATTGCTTAACCTAAAATTCCTGTAAGGCTAAACACCAAATAACTGAATGTATAAGTTCAGGCTGACAGAATTGTGATTTGTTGAAGCCAGATTTTCAGTTCACATATTGGGTTGTCTATGATGTTTCACTGGAAAACATTATTACCATACCAGGGTGTAAAATGAAGCGCATCACCTAATTACAGGTTTAATTAAGGCATTCCTATGTTAATATTTGTGAAACTGAAATTTTTCGGGTTTAAGTATATTTTATAATTACTTGAATTACATTTTTTTAAACCATAACTCTCAGTGTCCTCAGCTAAAAATCCAGACCACTGTCTTTTACCCCACGTGCACCATATAGCAGGCTGATGCAAAAGGACAGGTCTGATTCTGTTCACGCACGGCAGAGAGGCAAAATGCAGAGAGAGAAAGTCACCATGATTACTACTCAGCCGTAATCCCTTTTCTCTGATCTCTGCTGATTTTAGTTTAATATTCCTGTGACTTTTTTTCAGAGGAAGGAATTATTCAAATACAAGCGCTCAGTGGAAATCTCTTCTCCACCTTCTGGCATTCAGAGCGGAGGTGCAGACTGGAAGTTGTGATGCTGGTGGTGGTGGTGGTGGTGGGGGTATCAACGGGGAGGCAGGAGGAGATAAATCACGGCAAAGTGCTCAAATGCCCTCTGAGGTTTTTTTCCTCCCTGCGTGTTTCTCTTTGCACAGGGGTGGCGGCGGCCATCTTAAGCTCATGGGGTCTTTTCCTCTCCTGCCTCACTAATTTACGTGCACCAAGCGGCATTTAGTGAGTTGCCCTCGAGGCCACAAAGACTATAACCCCGATCCGGAGGAAGTGCTAATGGCAGACGGATAGCAGCCTCAGTTTGATATCACATCTCTGCCCAGCCGAGTTACTAGAGCCGTATATGCTGGTCCACATAAGGGTCTATAAGAGCAAAGTCATGCCATGTTATAGTAAGCGCTCTACTTGGTTGTGCTTTAAGATCCCATATTATGAAAGAAATTGACTTTTTCTGTTCTTTGGACATCCATTTGGGTCTGTACTGCCTCTACACACTCTGTAAGTTTGATAAAAAATGGTCAATTGGGTTAGCATTAATTTACGAGCATCAGAAATCGTGTACTTAAACGAGCCATTTAGATTTCTCCCCTACTTCTACATCACAGTGTCGGACATTTGAATAACTCCATCCTCCTGCCTGAGAAGCTCCGCCCACCAGGCAGAAATGCTAGCGCTACCTGATCCGCTAATTTTTCTCGCAAGCGCCAGCTTAGGAATCGTAATGAAGAAGTCTACCGGCGAAGTGTTGTGTTGAACATGTATGGCTGTATGGATGGTCTGTTAGCAGCAGCCATGGAGATTATTTTCATGTGAGGTAAACACTCGCCGTGCTGTCTACACCACAGTTCCAGAGTGGGGTGTGAGCAGCAGCGGCTCGTTCGCATTTAGGAATACTAAGGAGAAACAGCCTGTTCTGAAAGGGACTGAAAAAGAGGGGTAAAAAGCTGGTGAAAATGCCTAATCTGAGAAGTATTTTCAGCAAACTACTTCAGAGACATGATTAGTGGAGCTCATAGACCTATTTTAACTTTAATTTTTAAGAGAGCTTTAGGTTTGAATGAAATCTCTTGGAAAGAGATTTAGGACCCTATTTTAACAATCTAGGTGAATGTAGTAAATGTGCGTGGTACAAATTCATTAAGGGCATGTTCACATTTAAATCACATTTAGCTAGTGTAAGGGTGCATAAGCAGACATTGCTCTTGTCTTTATTGTATTCATTAACACAAGTGTGTGTTTTGGGTAATAAACCAATCAGAGTAATAATGAGTGATTATTTGTCATTGTGAACACAGCACAGCATAGCACACAGTGCATCACACCGAAATGTGAGCCCTGCACTTGGCCCATCCGTGAAGGAGCAGTGTGCAGCTGACTTAGGCAGCACCCAGGGTTCAGTGCTTGGGGACGGTTCTTTGCTCACAAATACCTCAATGGTACCTTTAGTGGTCCTGGGATTTGAACCGGCGATCACGAGGCGAACGCCTTAACCATTACACAGCGTTTACACACTGCCCAACACTCCTTGAGTGTCTTCTTCAGTTCTATGATAGGTAAAAGCAAATGAAGGAAACAAGTCAAGTGGACAAACTCACCTTCCTGAATATGTAACTAAAATGTATTTTATTTAAAGACATCAATCTTTTCACCTTAAATTTAGTCAGAAATGCATACTCCAAAACACATAGAAAGGTTTCAGACTTTGTACAGCCACATGTGCTAGTTTTGGTGTGTATGTGTGTGTGTGTGTGCACAGAGGAACAGGTCCAACGTGGCTCCTCTGGCTTTTTCATCCTTGGCTAGCTTTGTATCGATGCCAGCCGGAGGATCCAGAGCTTGGGAACAGTTGGCCCAGCCTTCATCACACAAACAACACAATGAGACTAAACCCGCTTATGTGCTCTGACAATGTGCGACTCAAAGCTGACTGCCAGCTATCTGATTGGGGTGGCGCTGGGCTGGAGATGCCACTGCTGGAGCCGGCCAGGAGGCTGCAAGAAGGTTTAACGTCAATATCTAAAACTGAAGACCTCATGCGAATGAGTCTGAATGCCATGTACATCGCATACGAGGTGGTGACAAGCACATGTGCGCACACACACATTCTGTCGGCCACCATATGTCAGAAAAGCCATCATATTATTCCTAATGTAATTATTTCATTTACTGTTTCACTATGAAAGCCCATCTGCTGCATCGCGAGCGAATATCATACAACACATGCTTGTTTGCAACAGACATGTCATTCATTTGCTGAATAGCTGGCATATTGGCATGTACAGTGCCATCTGCAGGCAATTTGCATATTGCAACTCCCAACACCTACCACCAAACAATTAATGTTTACAGTGTTAATTGTCTCACTTACTATTCATGAACAGTGACTGTAAGGCTATGGTAATGAATTGCTAAAATGTACATAAAACTAAAATATGACAAAGAAATGTGCTTAAAACAGACTCAAACCCAAAATCCAAAACACAGCCAGAAGCAGTTATTGCGACCTGGGATGGGCTCGTGTGCATTTTCCGCAGACAGACGAATGCCAATTAATCACGCAAGCCGAGCCCTGCATACTGTTTTCCCTGTGCGATTCCACTCGATGTGGCGAACAACAGCCCTGCCTTCCACAGCAAGACACTTTGTCAAACAAATATGATCAAAACAAAGCTAATGATGTGTAAATTGTTTATGATGTTTACCGCATCCAGAAGCCCTCGTATGTGCGGGTCTGGTGTGTGTGTGTGTATCTTTTTACTCGTAGGGGTAATCACTTCCAGCGGTTTTGACATAATCAGAAAGAAATGAATATGAACATTTTACATCATACTTGGACTTGATTCGAGCAGTGATCTGTAGACCAGTGATGAAGTCATGGTCATTCGTATTTCATGAGTTATTGTCAATGAATATTTGCCAGGGAAGTACATGTCTGCTGCCTATAAATTGCATCCGCACAAAATAGAATAAAATGGAATTGCTTCATACGCTGCTCAGTAATGTACTGCCCGAGACAGAGTCAGGTGTAGTGATTGAGTGTCAGAGGAGGAGGAGTAGGAGGAGGAGGAGGAGAGAATGATTATGTAGGACCCATGCCTTTCACCGTGCATGTAAACATCAGAGATGGCATAGAGGAGTGGTTTGTGCAAAAGAACATCGCATGACAGCAACTGCTGTCTGGCAGTACATACGGCATATGCATGAAACAATGAGCGAATGTAGCATGTGGATGCATTTGAGACACATGCACACACACACAAACACACACTGGGAGAGTTTAACCTCTCCTGCTGCAGAGCCAGACTGTAAACTTGTGTATGGGGCTGATTCAGCTCATGCCTGCAGGCCTGTCAGACCGACATCCAGCCAAACGGCAGCATTAGCAAACCTAATCCCACCGACTCAGAACGGGTGTCCTACTGCAGAGAACAATAGCTCCAAACACACACAAACGCATGCACGCAAACACACACAAACAGTCTTTTTTATCTTTATGAGGTGCTTCTGTTGATACTATTACCAGATCCCACCTTAACTTCAGTAACCAAAAGTTAAATCGTTTGACTCATTTGAGTTTTAGAATAAAGCCATGGACTTTATTCTAAGCATTTTTTCTCATGAAGACGGGTCCTCACCATGGGTGTCGTAGTGGGGAGAAAAGTGGGACTGTCTTAACAGGGTCCCAAGGGGAAGGAGGGCCTGTGAGAAGCCTGGAATTTTGGTGCTTTGTCCCTGGTCCTTACATTAAACAATGTCCTCACATAGTCGCAACAAACTGCCAAATCTCCTGCTTTTCCTATCCGTTAAGGATTGGAACAGCTCAGAGTTAAAGAACAGTGTTAATTTTCGAAGCTACTTTAGGTTTAGTTTTTGGTTTAGTCTTTAGAAGAAAATGTGTCTTTCATAAAATTTCATAAACACCTTGTCACAGCTTTATTATCAAATATCTATTCTTATCTCATTAGTGTTTCATCTTAGTCATGGAATAAAAGGTTTTATCATAGGTTTTTGTAAAAAAATAAAATAAAATAACCATATTAAAAACTTCGATTTTGGCTTTAAAGAAGGAATAATAGTTTAGCAAGTCATCAACAAACAAAAGTCCTTAAATTAAAACAAAATATAAATTATACATTTAAATTAAATATAAATTAAAACAATTCTGTTAAATAATTATTTGATTCTATCATTTATCTCAAGTTAATAAATGTACATTATTTTTGCTCTAGTTTCTTTTCCCGCAGTCCCGCAGTAACCACGTTGATGCTATACTTTCTATAGACACTAATAATGTGCATACATACTGATGAACACTGTTAGATAATAACATTGTTGGTTTTATACAAACTAATACAACCACTTCTGTACTGATGATTCTGTTCTATTTATAATAATGCTGTAGTTTCTGTAAACTAATGCAGTTGCTTCTGTGTTGGTTCAGTGTTATACAAAATAATGTTGTTTTTATGCATCCTGATGATGTACAGTTTTAAATTGTATTTTCAGTCCATGCATTTTCTGAAGTCTATATATGTAACAAAGCTGTGGTTTCTAGATTGTGGAGTTTTTTGAGATGACAATTGTGGATTTAAATATTAACTATAAAATATTATCTGTCTCATCCAATGTAAGGGAACATGTTGCTCCAGGTTTTAATATTTTGTGCACTACTATTTTTGCTCGGCTTTAGAAGATTTGATCAATGAAGCTTGTGTGACAGCAGCAGGAAGTGTGTTCATGTTTACAACATGAGAGCCTACGTGTCAGGAAGGTGACCATCAGTATCAGAGAACAGTTAAAATAGTGTTTACTCAAATTCACTGCACGGTGATGCACAGCAGCTTTGATTGGCCATGGCTCTGGCAGCCCGTGTGACTGTAGCTATGTTGATACTGATGTAATTTGTTACGTCTGAAGCCAAAAAAACATGAAATTCTTCGACACAATCTCGCCATGCGAGAGATGGATTTCCCCCTCCAGGAAGCCACTGAACAAAAGGAACATTCAATATGTAATTACCTGCCATAGACACAGTCACGCTGGTGCAGGGAATTCAATATGCATCCATGACACTTTCAGCGTAATGTGACTGAAATAAATGTTTGCTTTGGTAGCTGGTGGATGGGGGGGGGGGGTTCATGATGGAAGAAGGGGAGACCGCAGAAAAGACCTCCATCACGTTACTATACGTGACATTAGAGCCTGAAGAAGGCAAAGTGGGATGTTTTGTCTACTCGACTGGAGACGTCGCTTGTTAACAATGAAGTTTTCCTTAGATGTTTTAGTGTGGAGTTTTTCCCCTCCTTTCCCTGCCCCTCTCTCTCTCTCCCTCCCTCTCTCTCTCACTCACTCTCTCGCTATATTTCTTATTCTTATTAACTGCATGGGTGCAATTTATTTTGCTCTCCGGCGATGGAGGTGGCTAGGAGTGTGGGAGACTCTGGACAGAGCTGATAAGCCCACACTCACATTCAGGCCTGCAGGAGGGACCAGATTTACCAGGAAGACAATGTCCACTAGGTCTCACATCGTCTAGCGCACACACACACACAAACTCCCTCAGAAACCCGCAACATTTAGGCAGATACTTCAACACATACAAGCAGACAGACATGAAAAAAATAATGAAACACTTAGTCAGACCTAAAGGCCACCTAGTAATTCCTGTACAGCTGTGTGCAATCAGTATCACTCCGCATTATACATGCACACACACATACACACACAAACAAACAAACGATTGTGTCTTGGCAGAATTTGCTAGAGCTAATTCATTCTATACATAATGCTACACCCAAACCCAACCTTTCCCCAGTAACAAAATCACTTTACTGTTTGATTTATGAAATAAATTCTACAATGTTTATAATATATACAGTGTGTAAGCCGATCTGGTGAAAAGAGTTGGAAGTCGCACGTTCTAATTTTGAGACACAGACTGATTAAACTAGAAAGCAGTGAAAATATCATTTTTTCTTTCTTTCTTACATGAAAGAAAAGGTCTTCAAAATTCATCCCAAAGTTTCATTGTCAAGATAATTGTGTAGTGGTATTTAAATGGCTATTAATGTTGAAAAAGCTTAAAACTTTTCAAGACCAATGACAGAAACATAGAGGACCATACACATACAGTCAGAATCACAAGACTTTGAACTTAACAGCTATTATGAGTTGAGTCCTCTATATGTGAAATCATTTGTGAGTTATTCCGTGCACAAAAACAGAAGTAACTCCGCTAAAAAAGCATGTGCGGTGGAACACCATCACCCACTTAAACGTTCCAGTTCAATCAAATCTTTCCTTTTATTACTGACAAAAGCCATATTTTAACAGAAAAATACCAAAAAATAACCAGCGCTCTTCTTACAATACAGCCTTTTACTTGACATTTTCAGTGCTCATTGCATTATTGTGACGCAGCCTTGAGTGACGTGCAGAGTATTGTAAGAAATGTAGTTCTCACCCAGAAAGGCCAAAATATGAATTTAAATCAAATATTTGAAAGAATTTTAGCTTCAGTCTGGTTTCTAATTGACCTTAGCAAAATTTCATTGTAAATTACTGTGTGCATTCAAGTCCCGTACAGGTTAAAGTACCACCGAGGTGTTGCTGAGCAAGGTTCCATCCCCATGTGCGCACGTGTACGCATGGGAGTTTGTGCGAGTGTGTGAAATCAGCATCACTCTGCTTAAACGCACAAACACAACCAAACACACAAGAACACACTTGTAACCAGAGTTTAAAGGGGTTAAAGTTGAAAGCTGAGCTAATGAAATGCTGTTCCTCTCTCCAGCGGACTGTTTGTGTTGGTGTCTGGGAGCAGAGAGCAGCAGTCGAACGATAAGAGAGAAAAACGACGGTGCGCACTCTGGCGTCGGGAGCAACGGAGACGTCTATAAACTAAAAGAAGCACTGCACTGTCGAAATATGACAGCCGATCCATCAGGGAAATGGAAGCTCTGTCTCTTGCACCAAGGAGAGCGGCCGGAACTTTTATAAATAGCCCTTCGTTTTTTTTTTTAAAAATGGGAAGTTGTCAGACATATGCTATCCGCATTCCCTTTTTTCCCCCCCGAAAACGTCTCCTCTGACTGGCCGTGTTGGTTTGAACATGATTGAAACATCAAAGCATACAAAGTAGCAGAGTTGAAAGGCTACCTGGAAGGGAGACTCACGTTGCATGGGGCGAGGTGAAATGATTTTTACCCATGGCCTTGTGTCTGGGGCCTGGCTGGTGGAGGTATATGCGCAAGGATACAGCGTGTAAAGCCAGACACGGACAGGCCGGCTCCAGCGTCTGGCCTTCGTCATGCCGCCTGTGTCACCGTAGTGGTCAGGGAGTTATGGAAGAGAAACAAGCTTGTTCCTCATTTCAGATCCAGCATCACTTCAAACATGAGCCCACATACTCAATCAGGATCTCTATGGCAGGACCCAGTTTTTTTGATATTGTATTTTTTTTTTTTTAAGTGGTCAATGAGGAGACATACAAAAAAATGAAATATAAATTGAACTTCAAAGAGGCAACATAGTGTATCTAATTCTAAGAATGGCTGGCTGAAATAGGCAAGAGAGGCAAATGATTAAAGCTGAATATCTCCTCACATGGAAATGTCAGTGGGATGAGTGTGTGTGTGTGTGAGTGTGTGTGTGGAAGGGAAGTTGCTTGAGGCCTCAGACCAAAGAGCGCTCCGCCAGAGCCGCGGTCATGCTTTCATCTTCGCATGGCAGCTGTAGGAGATGGGCAGAAAGACCTACACCATTAACCTTGAGAAAACTTGCATGCCCTCTAAGACTTGAGGAGGGATTTATACCGTTATTGTTCAATATTTTAATATGTGTGATCCTTTGTTGCAATCTGTACCTGAATGTCTGCACCAAGTAGCTCTGCTTAGAAAATAAGGCAAAAAATCTGCTCAAACGTTTATAGGTTATCAATAACCTTCTTGAGTACCAAACATTAATCAAGAACATTCACGATTAAATGATTAAAGCAATACAGAGACAGACAGAAGTGGAGGAACCTTGGATGCACTCATTTGTGTCTTTATCTACTCTCAGTGGGCACTACTGGGAAAAAGACAACAGTAAACTAAGATTTAATAATTCATTATGTAGATGTGGGTGATGGTGGTCTAGACGTCTAAGATTTTTGTCATTGTGTCTCAGGAATAATGTTTATGTTTACAGACTGTACAGTATTATCACGCCAGACTGCTGCTGATGTGGCATACATTTAATGCCTGATGATCGAAATTGTAATCCTCTTCTCTTGATCGCTGCTACAATATTTGCTACAATATTTGCACAACTATTGAACATGGAACATTGCTGTACATATCACTGGTCGCTTTTTCTAACTGACTGAATCTGCACAAATTATTGAAAGTACTGCACAGTCTTTAGTTCTCCACTGCTTTTACAATAACTGCACATGCTAAATCGGACTTGAATATTAACTCAGACTTTATAAGAGATACTGTTTTATTTCATAAACTGTATAGAATTTTTCATATTGAAACTGTTATTGACCTCATGCACATTCAGTGTAAAGGACATCGCCAAGACCATAATTGTAGGCTGAATACCACATCCTTTCGACTTCTTGTTTAAAGTCAATATTTTATATTCCACTTCTAGTTTAAAGTGTATATTTTTATATTCTATTTTATTCTATGAGCTTTATTATTTGTTCTTTGCGCTGTTAAAACTGGAGCCACATTGCCTTGTCTCTCTATATACTTGTACAGTATGTAGCAGAAATGAAAGTAAAGTTTACTTTGACTTTGAACACAGCAGAGCATGCGATTTGTTGCACTGCAACATAATTCAAACTCTGCATTTAATAAACTTTGTAGAAGCGGTGGGTAGTTGACGTGGGAAGTAACCAGGAAGCAGTGCTTGAGGATTGGTAGTTTGCTCTGGGACACTTTAACTGGTCCGGCATTTCAACCACTGATCCTTAATTTTGTTGAACAGCAGTTTGTGAGTGATTATTTTCATTGTGAACACAGCACAGCACACAGTGCACCACAATGAAATGTGACCTCTGAATTTGACCCAACTGTGAAGGAGCAGTGGGCAGTTGACATGGGCAGCAGTGCTTGGGGATGCTACCTTGCTCATGAGTACCTCAGTGATACCTTTACCGGTTCTGGGATTTGAACCAGCGATCTTCCCATCACGGGTGAACACCTTAACCGTTACGCTATCATCTGCCATCAAAAATGATGCACTGATGTACGTTGATCTGGATCGTCAGGAGTGTCTGCTAAATGCACTATACTGTATGTAAATTTAAGTCACTGAAATTAGAATAAAACAGGCCATTAAAATAATCCTTAGAACTTATTTAAGTTCGATAAAAACAGACACAACCAACTTGACGGCCTGAACAGGTTTTTTCCAATAGGTTTGTAAAATTAGAAGTTCATTAAAAGTTGTCTATTATAAGTTCTTCTATTATCAAATGGATCATGTTTAAATTCAAACTATGAAATTTTTGCTGTTCTTCTTTAAATGTGTGCAAGTACATCACAGAGGGGCTCAACAGTTTTACTCAGACCCAGGGTGAAAATAATCATATCTAAAAAGGCAATTAATTTACTGTGGTCCTGCTCACTGAAAGCATTAAGATAGCATCTTCACGCACAGAGGTGGCGCATTTGTTATCAAATTCGCTCAGCTTTGGCCTTGCACTTTAGTGGGAAAAAAAGCATACAGGAAAGCAATGGAAGTCTCAGCAAAGATAAACGGTACCTAACATGGCGTCATATGATTTACACCGTACGAATGAATAAATATTTCAATTTAAATGCAAAATCTTAAGGTTGTGGATGTGTGTTTGGGGAGGCCAGTAGATCAATGTGAGCATTTCGTTGCCTGCCACTCCAAGAATCATAAATAACGCCCTGTGCAATTATTCCTCCTCAAATGAGGTTTTTAAAGCTGCAGCGGTGTGATGCGTCTTTATAGTAATGTTTTTATTTCCTAAACCGTGTGTTATTCTTGTTCTTAATGTAATTGGTTCTGTCTCTTGGCTCATCGAGCTGACAGATTTTGGTGGTAGGACAGTTTTTCAACATCTCTGTGCATTGCAGCAGCAAAACGAGGCCTGGAGCACCCTAGCATCCTCCTCCCCTTTAAATCAGAGTATGTGACTCCCTGTGGCTCATGCACAAGGATTTCTGCCTTTAGGGTAATATTCTAATATTCTTGCAAAAGAGAGTAATGTTCTGCACAGTTTTTATTTCATTAAGGCAGAGTTTCATTTGTTAATTATCAAGTTAAGTGGGCGTGTTAAGGTGAGGAAATTTTACTGGATTACAAGTCTGTGCCAAACCAAACCAATCCATACTGGGCAGTTGGTAGCGCAACAGTTAGGGAGTTCACCCTGTGAACGGAAGGTCATCAGCTTGAATCCTGGTAAAGGTGCTACTGAGGTACTCAAGGTATCGTCTCCAAGCAGTGCTCCCTGGGCACCGCCCACTGCTCCTTCATGGTTGGGTCAAATGCAGAGGTTACATTTCATTGTGGTGCACTGTGTACTGTGCTGTGCTATATTCACAATGACAAATAATCACTCACTCACACCAAAACATACAGAGTTTCCAATCCAGTCAATCTAAAGCTACAATAATAGTCAATTATCTGTATTGGTTAGGTCTGCAACTGCAATAATATGGACATATGGGTTGGTCCAATATACTGAAGGACTATAGTGACGAAGAGTTACACCTAGAGTTACATCTCATCATTGTAGTAAATGTCTATTTTTTTGTAGACATTTATAATCAAGTTGAAATGTAGAGTG
This sequence comes from Distichodus sexfasciatus, assembly GCA_032718565.1. Taxonomy (NCBI): domain Eukaryota; kingdom Metazoa; phylum Chordata; class Actinopteri; order Characiformes; family Distichodontidae; genus Distichodus; species Distichodus sexfasciatus. The sequence continues at coordinate 4,185,898 of JAVGVS010000010.1, read as the reverse complement.
AAAAAAGACATTCTCAGTATTGCAAGGAGATAACGTATAGTTTTGAGTAATAGAAGTCCTTTGAGAAATACACTTGAGTAAAGATTAAAACTAATGGGAAAACCCCGGGCAAATGATAAAAGACTAATTGTTGTGTACGGATAATGAAACTCTCCAAACAAAGACAATTCTGTTTACACCATCTTGACCTTGGTTAAACGGCAATGCTCATTTCATATTTAACCAATATCAGCATCATGTACAACAGGAAACACAGGCAATAAAAGTAGGAGTGACAATGATGATGGCATTGATGGTTATGATGATATGCCCAAAGTGTTTTGATGCCAAGAGATAAAAAACGGTTGCTTTCGAGCACAATGCAGTGCCATTTGTCATCGGGCAAGGACAGTCGTAATCATCCCTTTCGCTTGCCTCCCCCATCAGTCTTCCTCTGCCGCGTATCAGGATCAATCTTGCCTCATTTATTTTAATCGTCTCCTGTTTTGCTAAACTGGCAAAGTCAACGGAGGACAACAGAAACAAACCTCATTCTGAAAACAAACCAGAGTTCAAAACCAAGTTCCCTCAATTGCACTGATTTTTAAGCATTATAATGTTACATATGTATATTAACTCACATTTTCACCCACTATTACGGTAACTTGTTCACTGTATTAGTATCATTTTTTTGTAATAATTTCTGTGTGGAGTTTGCATGCTTTCCCCGTGTTTGCGTAGGTTCGCTCCGGGTGCTCTGGTATCGTCCCACAGTCCAAAAGCATCCACTATAGGTTGATTGGCGAATCTAAATTGGCCCTGTAAAGTGTGACTGAGAGTGTGATCGTGTGAGTGTGTGTGCCCTGTGGTGAGTTGGCGCCCGCCTAGGGTTGGTCCCCACCTCATGCTCATAGACCTGGGATAGGCTCCGGTACCCACGACCCCGACAGGGATTAAGCGGTTCAAAAAATGAGTGAGTTACCTTTGTCTAAATTGAATGTAAATGGGTAAACAAAATAGATCAATACGTTTGGCTCCAGAGCTCTAAAACTTGATTAATCCAATATCCTCCAATCCAATATTGGACTTAAACCCCATTCATTGAAAATAAAATAAAATTCTATTAAATTGCATTTTTATATGGGTTCATGCTATAATAACTTGACTGAAGTCTGAAGCCTGCCATCCTGATGGTTCTGACCAGATTTTTTAGAAAAGATCTTAATTTATCTTGAAACAGTTTCCTCTTATATCATCTTAGTCAATAATCTTCATTTGCAGAGGAGACAAAAGAGTAAGAATGATTTTGGATTGCATCATGCTTTGCTGCTTCTAGAAGGGAAAGGCTAATGTGGGCCAAGTGAGTGACCATCTACAGTATGTTTGACCCCGTTGACAATGAAGCTACTGTAATATGAGTTTTGAACTGGCTGTGCAAGGGAGCCCAGCAACTTATTCGTTCAGTGCAAAAAAGGCAAACTAGTGCTTTATGCATCTTGCCGTCACTTAATATTAAACACCCCTCTCGAAAATAAGCTTAGAGTTACTTAATAATTTTCATTAAGTACACAGCTCCGGAAAAAACGAAGAGACCACGTCACATTTGACGTCTGTTGACAGGCTTTGCAATATGTGGCTGTGAGTATAATTTGTACAGGTTTCTATTCTTTTAAGAGACACTGCAGTTGCAGGTGTGTGAAAAATAAGAAAGCAGTCCATATTTTTTTATATATAACTGCAATCCTGTTTTCATAGCAGCTATACCATGTGTTATATTCCAACACATATACTCCTGATTCAGTTTGCTGATTAGAGGAAACAGACCTCAGCAAATGAGGACACCGTGGACTTGTGGAACATATTCTTTTAACGACATAATTAAACATAAGTAAAATAATATATGTGTAGTTTGCAACTCCCAGGTTAGACTAAGATAATTTACTCTGTATGATAATAAGGTAATAGATAAGATAATTTACTCCAAAAATGTCTGAATTTTTGAAATACGCATGGTAAAGTTATAAAGGAACAATAACTTATATTCTACAGACACACAGCCACAAACTGTAAAAACAATGAATCTGAAATAAAGTGATGTGGTCTCTTATTTTTTCCAGAGCTGTATATTTAAAATCGTTCTTTCATTTGCTTACATTATTTCTTACTTTTGCTATATTTTATGTTTTTTAAGCATGTTTATATGGATATAAAATGTATGAAAGCACTATGAACCATATTTACTTTTATAAAAGTTAATATTAATACAAAGTGTTGATATAATTACATTTACATTTACACCATTACATTTACACCTCTTATCTAGAGCCAATTCTATTTCCTTATTACAGGGATAGTGTCTTTGGCACAACTAGACATTAAGGTCCTTGCTCAGGAGCTCACATGTGGGGTATTGCTGGACTTGAGATGGACCTGGAATTGAACCTATGACCTCTAGATGACCAGCTTCTCACTAGAATAATTGATAATAACATGTATTTATTGCTACTACTACTACTGCAACTTGTTGTACATGTAGTGTATTGTATGACAGAATATTTCAGTGTATTGTGCTTGATTATTTGTCATTGTGAACACAGCACAGCACACAGTGTACCATAACAAAATGTAACCTCTCCATTTGACCCAAGCAATGGGGAGCTTTTTGGCAGCATCCAAGGAGCTTAGGGACAGTGCTTTGCTCATGAGCACTTCAGTGGTACCTTTACCAGTCCAGGATGAGAACCAGCAACTTGAGGAGTCTAGAATTTTATTTTATTACGGGAGGGTGGGGACCATGGAGACTGCTTGTGTATAGTGCCCTGAATTTGGTGCCACACTCCTGCCTTCCAAACACAGCGCCAACTCCCTAACCAACTCCCTACTGACTACCCCAAACTTAACATGCTGCACTGCTTTGTGGAATGTGGGAGACTTGCAACCCTCTTTGTTTTTTTAAATACTGGTTTTAATACTGCTGGAGAGGTTTTCTCCAAACAAGTGTTTATTTTTGGTTGCAGGTATACTCAGAAACACAAGTTTAAGTGGCAACTGCTTAACTTCATTTTGGGTCAGGCTAAATTGGCTATTTACCTCACTAGGGGGGATGAAGTGAAGATGGGGCGCAGTTGTAATCTGCTCCAGACGTTAAAAGTTTTAGTCAAATCCAGGATGTTGGTGGATTTTAATTTCTACAGAACAATGGGTGATGTGGATCAGTTTCGGAGATTGTGGTGTAGTAGTATTGACCTCCCTGCTATGTTTGAATGTGAACTAGGGTGAATTGATTAATTCATTCATTAATTTAATTATTTATTTATTATTATTCACTTTTTAAAAAAAAATCTTTTATCTTCTTCCCCCACGTGTAGTGACTTTTGTTGACAAATGTTCTCTTGGTCATTGTGAATAAACGCTCTGTTAAAAATCAAAACATGCTGCAAGAAACCAATTATTCGCAATACCTTTATATCCAAAAACAAAATTCGCTTTATAACCAATTCTTTAAAAACCTAGAATGAAGTAGAAAATTCTCCCTGACGCAGCTGCTGACGCCGCAACTGATGCTGCTGTTGCCATGGCTCCCAAGCCCCGCCCCTGCGTAAAACGTAAGCACAGCCCGTGTACGTAGTGCGCGCTTGGTCCGCGGTGCTATTGTTCACACTAGCTTTCCAACAACGAAACCTCTAAAGTAGGTGATGCCCGTCGCTCTCTTTACAACTTTATGAGAAAATGTGTCGCAAATGCCTGCTTAAGACTTTCTGTAAATGACCTGTAAAATATACGCGCTATTAGGTGGCTCACCGTCTGCATTTTCCACCTTTACGTGACGCTATGGCTAGCTTAGCTTAGCCTTAGTGAACACGCTGTACGTGGCGTTGGTGTGTAAACAGTGACGAAATATCGCAATTTTACACTTACAAACTACAGTTATATTTATATCATTGCTATGTTGTAGCTGCACGATATTACGTTTTACGTCCATCAAATCTCAACATACTCAGTCTGTGTTAAACAGCTAATGTTAGCCGGCTAAACGGCTAGTGTATTCCAGGCTCCTGAATGAATGAAAAGGCTCCAATAAATTTGGTCTTCGGTGATCGGTTACGTTAGCAAACATTAAATCCCTGTGTGGGAGGATCATGCTCGGATGCAGATGTTTATAAATCCGTACAGATTTAGTTAAATCTATATCAGTTTTTAAGACCTGTAGTGGTAAAATTGGTAGGATACTGTCATTTACCCAGAGGTTGTGGGTTCGAGTCTGGACCGCCAACCTCATGGTTCGTAACTGACAGTGTTGTGGAGTAGCGGAATACATGTACCGGCGTTACACATTTAGAATACAAAATAAAAGTAACTGTATTCCGTTACAGTTACCGTTTAAATAGGTGATCATTAGAATACAGTTACTTTGTTGAAAAAATAAATGGATTACACGGCGGTCTTTTCCTGTTTCACATGTTAGGCTATCCCCTCTCTATAATTTTGGTAATTCCACGCATTGCCGGAAACCCAAACAAAACACGCAATAAGAGGCTCTAATGTAAGCGTCCTGTTAATGTTGGTGGTCAGTTACACGATGGACCCGGAGCAGCACAACAGAGCCAGCAGTGCCCGGGCAGGAATGCATTTCTTACTTAGAAATTTCGTGTTTGCTCCTCTACAGTAAATATATTGTCTATTCAGGGAGATTTGGGCTTAACAGCCAATTGGTAGAGAAAAACAAACAAGAATTTGCAGGATGTGATTGCTACATTCATGTAGTTGTAAAAAGCGTGACAATATATTAAGTAATCCAAAGTATTCAGAATACGTTACTCACATTGAGTAACTTAACGGAATACGTTACAAGCTACATTTTGGGCCGTGTATTCTGTAATCTGTAGTGGAATACATTTTAAAAGTAACCTGCCCAACACTGGTAACTGAGTATGGCTCCATCCTACTGCCAGTGAGCCTCTTGTTCATAACCCACAACCTTTTGGCAGTATTGGGGAAGCTACTTTTAGCTACAATATACTTTTGAATAAACATTGTGATATAGCATCTAGCTATATTACCAGTAACAGAGAAAACGTACATTAGTTATTTCATATACAATATTTGTGCTGAAGGATACACTTGAAGCACATGAATAAAAAAGTGAAACACGATGTTGGAAAGTAATGTGAGAAGCCGTATTTGTAAACACAATGTAATATCAAATCACAGTATGGTTTCAGTGGCGTTTTGGAAAGTGTTTTGATTTGTCGTTGCTCTTGTTTGTAAGATCTGTCTGTGATGTTTTTTAGTGTCATTCATTTACATTGAAATGACCACAGGTTCTTGGTTCCATCTTCACAGAGGTGGACCCCATTTTCTGACTCCGTCTAGCAGCTGCCAAGAAAGCACTGTGATGCAGTGACCTATCAGAGTCTTAAAATCTGTTAGATGCCAGTTCTGTGAATTCAGCACCTGGTAGTTGACAATACCTGTCTTTACTGTATAAAGAGAGAAATATTTGTTAGATTTAAGCTGTAGCTTTGCTCCTGAAAAAATTTAGTTAACTCAATAGCATCACTAATTTTAGTTAGATACTTCCCAACACTGCTTCTTGGTGAACTCTAGGTTAAGCAAGGCCCTTAAACCTAGGTTCCATCATTTACCTTTACAGGGAGTTTGTCTCTGTAGTTGGAATGGTAGCCATTTGAGCTAAGATACCATAAATGTTGTGTTATTTTAAGTGGTGTTTTGCGTCTTGTGTTCCAGTGGACCGAGCCTCCAAGCGCAGGCAGGTGAAGCCCCTGGCCGCCTCGCTTCTAGATGTACTGGATTATGACAGCTCAGATGACAGTGATTTTGAAGTTGGAGATGCTGATGGCTCAGGTAAATACTTCTGATAATTAAACTTGGATGCTGAAAGAAAGAGACTTTAGCTTTCACATCTGTGGAACAGCTGTGGAACATGGGCTGGTATGAGATCCTCACGGTAATGCAAACGTCAAGGTTACAAGGTTCAAGGTTATTTTCTCATCAGCAGCTTTATACAAAGCTTTGTACAAAATGTGGCAAGATGACGTTTCTCCATGGCCACGGTACAACACTGAACATCACATTCAACAGGGTGCAAGGTGCAAACAGGCAATTCAATAACAGTTCATAGTGGAAAAGTGAAAAAGAAGGTACTTGACTATTTCTTTCTGAAATTATAATCCCTTTATTACAAACAAGAACCGAAAATGATGAGAGTAATCATTTCAGGATTTCTCCGGTTCAGCTTCACTGCGGTGTTATTGCGTGCAAGTCATTTGCCGAAACTTTCGTTTTGCGTCAGCTGAAATAGATTTTTCATAATGCGACATCGCAAATCAGGGTTAGGATCAAAACTTACAATGGTCTTTGCTTGAAAAAGAGATTGCACACATTGTGGAAATGAATTGAATAAATAATAAATATCAGTAATTAAGAGGACATTTAGTTCTACCATTAAGAATACAGATCGCACCTGAAACTGAGCATTAGAATGATTAGATAGAACAGATCTAAATTACAGAATGTGATTTAAATATTTTGGCTTGGAGTTCATGTCTTGCTCTTTCAGATAAAGTAGTATAATTAGGATGTTACCTGTTATTAGTAAAAGTGTAACATCCTGTTAATCAAGGTGGTGGTGGTGGTGGTGGTCTACTGGTTAGGATGCTCGCCTCTGGACCAAGAAGTTGTGCGTTCAAATCCTACCTCCAGCACTACCATCACTGAGTCCCTGAGCATGACCCTTAACCTCAAGTTGCTCCAGGGGGACTGTCCCAGTAACTAGTCGCTCTGGATTAAGGTGTCTGCTAAATGCAGTAAATGTACAAATTTTGGCATGAATTTGATCTCGGGTGAACGAAAGACTGGACAAAGTATATCTCACTCTAAAATGCCTCTGTGTCTTTAAAGAAGACGTCAGGATCTTGTTTACATCAGGTCACGGGGTTCTGGTATTGATCCACTAAATGCAGTAGACTGGACCAGAACATATTGCTTTTTTGGTAGTAATAAAAATTCATGAGATAGATATGGGGTCTTCGTGATGGTCTGTCTGTGAGCCAGGCTTCCTCTAAAATATCCCTGTAGGAGCAATAACTTCATTTCACTGTGCTGGACAAGTCTGTCAGAACTGTGTCAGAAACAGAGAGTCTTGAGTTTTTTAAATCCAAAAAATCTGCACGTGAGTCATGCGAGTAAATGTAACGATGGAACGGCACGACGTGATTAGGGGTTCGACCGCTAATGGTTTTTCAGGCTAATATCGATACCGGTTATTGCTAGTTAACAGGGTCAATAACCGATGTGCAAAAACTTTACAAACATCAGACTCAGCTGAAACTCTCCTCCTCTCCCCCTCGGAGCTTCACGCTGCGCTCGTGTCTGAGTGTGGTGTGAGTGACAACAAGGCTTCAGCATTGATTGGCTACTACTCATGTGACATATAGCCAATCAGAGACTGTTGTGGGCGGAACGTTAAATGCAGCAAGTCGAGAGCAAGTGGCACAGAGAAGAAACGGCAGTGGAGCCACGGTAGAGCACCTTGTAATGACCTAATGTCGGTGATGGTCAAAATTAAGCACCGACACCAATAATTGGCAAAATGCCTAACGCAGGCCCCGATAATCGGTCGACCCTTAATAGTGATCAATGACAAAATCAATATAGAAAAATTTGACCATATAACCCAGCTCTAAGTCTTACTTTTGATTTTTGCAGCGTGTTAATGTAGCATGTGAGTACTTACACTGTTTTTTTTAAGTGGACAGTACATGAACACACCGAAATCTCCGACATGGCAAGGTGACGTCAGTTAGAGGTTCAGAATGCTGGTTTTGATTCGTTTTCCATGAATGAGCCCATCCCCTGGTTTCAAGCCTCTCTGCCCATTTTCTCTATATCGATCAGGGTCAGAGGGCACGGGTAACGGCAGCGACGAAGAAGGCTCAAAAGACAGCGCAGCGGGCACGGACAGCGACTCTGAGGCGCCGGCTTCTGCGGACGAGGATGGCGCAGACGAAGAGGAGACCAAAGAGCTGAATGAAGAACCCTTGGAGGAGCAGCCCAAGTCCAAGGAGCCGGCCTCCTCCGAAGAGTCCAGCAGCAAAGACACAGCCGCGTGCTCCAAAGAAAGGCGCAAGAAAGGCGAAAAGGCGTCAGAGCCGGAGCCCAACGACAGCGCAGCGGCACCGGAAGAATCTTCCGCCGAACCCAAGAAGTGGAACCTGCGTCGGAACCGGCCCATGCTGGACTTCACCACCATGGAGCAGCTCAACGAAATGGACGACTACGACAGCGAGGACGACAACGACTGGAGGCCCACGGCGGGGAAGAAGAAAAACAAGGCGGCGACGAAAGAGAAGGGAGGAAGCGAGGAGGAGGACGACGAGGAGGGGAGCGAGGAAGACGACAACGACGAGGAAGAGGAGGAGGAGGACGGCGAGGACGATGACGACGAGGACCGTGACGGCGGCGAGAACGACAGCAGCAGTGACAGCGAGGAGGTGGTGAAAAAATCGAAAAAGAAAGCCGGCAAGAGCGCGGGGACACCGTTCGACGAGGAGGAGACCAACGACAGCCACAGCACGTCTCACGGCAAGGGAAACGAGGTGAGACGTCCCATCTGATTAGCCAGCGACAGTTTGGCGTAGCGCTCTTAACCTTCGGTAGACTTTCAAAGTTTTTTCGCTGTGTAATTTCACGACAACAAAGGCCTCTTAGGCTGCAAATTGTCGGTTTGCTAAGTGTCCAATTACTGCCGACAACTGAAATGGCAGCTCCTCGTGACTGTTTGAAAGTTTCTGCGCACAACAAAGGCGTTAACGGAAACACGGTTGATCCTAAAGTTTAAAGGTCGCAGATATAATTTTCAGCGCGTCCAAATGAATGCTCATGAGAGTTTTCGAGCTGATAATACTGTCAGATAATACAGCGACTGGCTTTTATACCATCTGATTGAACTTTTCAAAATAAAGACCACTGGCCCTGCGTGATAATGGACTTATCTGTGAACTTGGAGTCAGTGTACGGGACTCATTAATCCTCCTCATCTCTGAGGTGAACGTAGAGCATGAGATTCTCATTTGGTACGGTGCATTATGGTGGAATTTGTCCATTTCTTGCTTATCCTTATCTGATATCAGCCTGCCATTTCTGTCAGGAGGTTTAAAACTGGAATGTCACAGTGGCCAGCTGGTCCTGGATCAGTGTGAGAGAAAGTGCATTGTGTCTGATTCTCTCTCTCTTTTCAGGAGCGAGTCCAGCCATGGAGCTCTCAAAGAATGGAGCACATCCTGATCTGCTGCGTGTGTCTGGGGGACAACAGCGAGGACGCGGACGAGATCATCCAGTGCGATAACTGCGGAGTCACTGTTCACGAAGGTACACACACACACACTGCAGCCAGCCAGCCAGCCGGCTTATTCTCACTCAGTCAGTTCGGGGTGCAACAATAAATCATACTCTATTGTGCAACAAGATACAGGACTCTCAATATGACACACAATAAACCAACGTGTTTTAAAGCCTTTTTAAAAAAATAAATTCTTAAAAATGTAGCTACAGCTCCTAACCGTACTTGAGCTCTGAGGAAATAAAACTAAATGAATAATGCCGTAGGTTTTTGTCAGGGATGCACCGATCCGATCAGACGTGGATCAGATATCTGTCAGATAACAACTCAAACGGCTGGATCGGGTATCGGTGGCATTGGGCCTTTCTATGGAGCCGATCTGTAAATGCCTGCACACTCAATTCCTTATGCATGGGAAGTGGCACTGCGGTAAAGTAGAGCTGAAACGATTGTTCCCGTAACTCAGATAATTCTATTACAAAAAATGGTCGAGGCAATTTTTCTAGAATCGAAGCTTCGTTTAATTCATTTTACTCACTAGAGCAGCTCCGCTTGTGTTTCACACAGAGGCTTAATAGTGACACACAACGTTTTCAGTGGCGCCTTCAAGACGAGACATGTTCCCTCTGTATGTGAAAGTATTTGTGAGATGCTCCGTGCACTAAAACAGAAGTAAACGCATAAATGACATTTTTCGCGATGTAAACGCATGCTGTGTTAATGAGCGCACACATGAGTGCCGTTACTCGCTAAAACGCTTCATTTTGGTCAAAATGTCCCCTTTATTACAGACACAAACCATATTTTAGCTGATAAATAACCACAACAACCAGCGTTCTACTCACAATTCTGCCGTTTATTTAGATTTTCCCTCGTTTATTCTGGAACGCGCGCCCAACGCTTCATTGTGACGCGGCTCCGGGGCGCGCCCAGAGGATCGTGGGAAATGTAGTTCTGTGCAAAAACAGCTCATTTTATAGACTAAATTGGTTCAAAACGACAAACTTCAGTATTTCATTTTCAATTGATCAAATATTTTTCAATTTTATAATGTTATAGTGTAATCAATAAGAAGAAATATTTATACGTCTAAACAAACAATTTTTGAGAACAAATAATTTAGGTCTATACGTGTATACACCTAATATACGTGTACGTGTAATTATTACGTTGTTTTAATTAGGAAAACAGTATTTAAATCAAGCATTTCTTTAAGCATAACAATAATCTCAGTCATGTATTCAGACATTTTAAAGTGTTATTTTATGTTTAAAGAAAGACTGTGACTCTGTCTGTCTCTATCCAAATTTACCATGTCGTTATTGGTATCGGACATAAAAAAGTGGTATCAGCCCATCACTAGTTAAAACATCATGTACAGTCGTCCCTCGCCACTTCGCGCTTCTATTTGCGCTTCTACTTTCACTCTGTTGCGTTTTTTTCAAATATGTGACCCTCCTTGGCAAAACCAGTCGCTTGTCACAAATTTTCAAAATGAATTCATGAGTGGGCATAAATCAAGCTTCAAAACGATACCTATAGGGAATGAATCGGACGACATATGACTGAGATATCAACATTCAAAGGAGTCGGGTTTCTCCTGTCGCGCCAAGTGAGAAACGGAGAAATCTGCTTTTGAAGTTGACTATCGCCGTAGCACTCACAGACGCTTGGTGCGGTCGCGGCTACGTTTGTATTTACGGTAGCCTACGCTGCATTCACAGCCACACGGATAGCCTACCTGCGTTAGGTTAACTGAACTCGGGAGACGAAGATGGATTCCGGAGAAATATCTTCACGCTAGTCAACCAGTGGATTTACCGTAAATATTGAAGTAGAGCGGTCAAAACAGAAACTTTTAACATTCTGCTGGAATTGAATTCCTCACCTCAAGAAAGTCACGTTTTTAGGATGGAAAGGGTAAGTTTTTCAGTGAAATTTATTCACAACAGTACAGTATAGACCTTCCACTGTTTCAAAACACTAAAAAGAAAAAATCCAAAATTTTACCCCACGCAACATTAACCAAACGCTCGTTTTTCTCGGAAACCGCCGTTGCGACAAGCAACTGGTTTTGCCGTGGAGGGTCACAAATATTCATTAAGAAGTTGATCGAGACAGTGAAAGTGATACAGCGCGCGCTCGGTTGTCCAAGTCAATTATACACCCCTGTATTACAATTAAAATTAAAATGACTATACGTATGGACTGTAGATCTATGTATTCGAGCACCCCCGTAAACCCTTCAACGCCAGGTACAGCCGCTCGACCACTTCTTGGCTCAACCTCACGCAAGTTCGTTTCTCTCATACACGCTTCTACATCGCTACGCGTCGGAAGCGTCTTTGCTCTTGTCTAATATATTGGGTAATACGAGTGACTGAAGGGTGTTATTTCATGTCTAGAAGGCTCTAATAATGTTAAAACCCGTATTTAGAAGGTGGTAAACAGGTTTTCTATGCTCTAACTACGGAAATATTTGATTTATAAATAAAAAATCCTACTTTGCGGAGCGTCACTTATCGCGGGAGAGTCTGGAACTGATTAACCGCGGTAAACGAGGGCCGACTGTAAAGTCAACGCAGAAGGCTTTTAATCGCGATTTTGACCTGTTTCTGCCTTTTATATTTGTATCACCTGTAGCAACAAGTGAAGGAGCAGGTTTTGTTTTAAAACAACAAACATAAGAAATCCTGCAGTCATTATGAGGCAAGAAATCTCCGCTGCTCTAACTGTAAGAGAAGACAGTGGCTCTGTTCTCTAACCCTGCCTTTTCCGGAGGGGAGGGAGGGGAAGACCGAACGGAGAGTAAAGCTTCGTCATCCCGCATTATTAGCTCATTGTGTCTGTGACTTGTTGGAAACAAAATCAATTACTCTTTAAATTGTCTTTTAGCCTCCGCCTTCTCTCTCGGACAGGCCTAGTTAGCGCCAGCCATGCCCTACTGGATCAATATGACACCGCTAATTTCCAATTACTCATTTGTCATTTATTTATTTATTTATTTATCACCCACTTATTTATTTTGCTGACGCCTTGCTGATTCTGCGCAACCCTCCTGCACGGGTCTTAAATAAAAAAGGCCCGTCCACTTCGGGAGGCGTTCTCCAACAGATAATTCTTGGGTACTTAAGTGAATAATCATGTGTGTACTCGAGCTTATGGTTCAAGTATTTCCCACATTCTTTACACATTAAGGTCGTAGGTCACAGGCAATTTAGGTTTTTAACTTCTTCCTACATCATTTATAGACCACTTTAAGGCCTCGTCCACACGGACGTTTCGAAACGAACGCCCTCTGAACGCCATACGCGTTTTTGCTGCGCTTTGTAGCTGCCTTTGGCGTTTCACTGGCGTTCGCAATAGCGTCGTTTTCCTCGCGTTCGTCGGGGTTTTGACGGCAAGAAAACGTTGCATGCAGCGTTTATTTGATGCCGGCCGAACGCCGGTGCCGAACGCCCGTGTGGACGCTTTGATTTGCTCCAATGAGCAGAAAAACGGTCGGCGTTCAGTCGGCGCTCACCTGGCGCCACGAACGCCAGAAAAACGCCTGGTTCAGATGTCCGTGTGAACGAGGCATAAATGCGCCGACTGTCTTCGGTCATATGGGGCAGTTGGTAGCGTAACGATTAGGGAGTTCACCCAGTGATGGGAGGTTTGAAGGTTCAAGTTCCGGAAACGCAGAGGTACCAATGAGATACTCATGAGCAAGGTACCGTCCCCCTGCTAGTGCTCCCCACTGTTTCTTCACGGATGGGTCAGATGCAGAGGTCACATTTTGTTGTGGTCCGCTATGTGCTGTGCTGTGGTATGAAGGTAAAGGTACCATTGCAGTACTCACGAGTAAGGTACCCTCGTGCGCGCTGCCAAAAAGTTGCCCACTGCTCCTTCACGGATGGGTCAAATGCAGAGGTCAGGTGCAGTTAGTAGCGCAATGGTTAGGGAGTTCGCCCTTCGATCGCTGGCTCGCAGGTTCAAGTCCCGGAGGGATTATGGTACTACTGAGGTAGTCATGAGCAAGGTACCGTCCCTATGCACTGCTCCCCGGGCGCTGCCCATGTCGGCTGCCCACTGCTCCTTCACGGATGGGTCAAATATTGTTGTGGTGCACTGTGTGCTGTGCTGTGTTCACAATGACAAATAATCACTCACTTCCACTTAATGTTTTGCACAAACAGATTCTATTCTTACTTAGGAACAAATCGTAAATAAGAAAACTTGAATGTCAGAATCTTCTCCAAAATTACTACCCAAGAGAGCTTTAAGAACAAATTTCTTCTTAACAACGATTGGTGAATGAGGCTCAACACCGTCTGCTTCCCGAGGTGAAGTTTTTTTTGTTCTCAGGAAAGCGAGACCCTTACACAGTTGCCGCAGTGATATCACTTGGCCATGATTAACGGGGCTGAGTGAGTTAGATTCGGCCCCCGGTCAACCCCCGCCCCTTGTTCCTGGTAAATGTGTTTGCATGTCGTGTCGTACCAAGAGCGGTACCCCCACCGGTGGATTCTGGGTATTAGATTGCAGCACCAGCGCCGGCTCTACCGTCCTGGCTCCGGGTCGGAGCGATGAGATGGAAAAGGGAGCAGTGATGACGGAGATGGACCGCAACCCTCGAGCCAACCCACCGACACTCACTCACTCACTCACTCCCTCACTTACTCGCTCACACTCACAGACACACACGCGCACAAACACACCCGTCTCCCGCCTTTAGCGCCAGCTCACTGAAACAAGCTGTTTGATAAGCCAGTGGGAGTGAATCGGGGGGTGACCTTGAAGCAGCCAGGGCCCTTTTTGATGTGCCAACGGCAGTGTTGCAGAGTCAGCCCTTGGAGCGAAACACACTGTAATTCATACACACACACACACACACACACTGAGACGGCCTCTCTCTCTCTCTTGCACTCGTCTTCTGTCTTCTTCTCCCCCTTACACACACACACGCACGCACTTCTAGACTTCCACCTCACACTTGGGGGTGAAATAAAATGCACCATGAAATAAAACGAGCTCTGCAGAGGGGGACAGTGTTAGACAACATTGGAGCGTCTCTGCAGAGGGAGGAAAAGAGAGCGAGAAGAAAAGGACAGCGTTAGACAACACTGGACATTTCTGTTTTTCTTTCTGTTACTGTTAGTGTTTGTCTGTCTCCGCTGCTTCTGCCTGTTTGTCCTTCTATTTCTTTCTCTCTCTCTTTCTCTCTCTCTGTGTTTGTCTTTCTCCCATTCTCTGTCAATTTCTCTGTCTCTTTCTCTCTGTCCCTTTCTCTTCCCGCCTCCCTCCCTCCCTCTCTCTCTCTGTTTGTCTTCCTCCCATTCTCTGTCAATTTCTCTCCATCTCCAGCTCCTGTCTTTCTCTCTTCTTCTGTCCACCTTTTTCGTTTTGTTAGACTTTTTTTTCTTTCTGTCTCTTTTTGCTTTTTCCCCCACTCCTTGCAGTCTGCCCCCCCTGCCCCGTGCCCGTGCAGTGCGAGCTGGTTAATCTCCATGAGGAGTTGTGCCGCGGGGAGGCTGAGTGGCGTGCGGCACGGGGCTTAAGGGATGGCGGTTGGGAGAAGTAGCACTCAAGGCCAGTTCTTATCTACTTCTCTTCTACTCAAGACTGCCTGTTTCCCCTCTCCTATGATGAACAACAACCACACGTTTGCCACTTGTCCCGATCGCCAGATTGCAGGCGTTTATTATAAATAGCTGTGGCGGTCCTGAAGTTTTGATTGACTAATGCCCCCACTCTGCCTTTTAAAACGCACACTTGCAGCAGTTACATGCTTTATGCCGTAGAGTTCCTTGTTGAATGCAGTGTTGGGGAGTAACTACGAGCGGTGCAGTGCTTGGGGACGGTATCTTGCTCATGAGTACTTCAGTGGTACTTTTACCAGTCTGGTACTTCAACTGGTGACCCTCTGATCATGGGGCCAACTTCCCGTCACGGGTGAACATCCTAACCGTTACGCTATCACCTGCCCTTGAAGTCGCAAATGTCATGTGGGTCATTTTTGCCTCCAGTCTTTAAGAGCAGGCAAATGCGGAGGGAGAAACGTAACTGCGCAGACAGTAGGGAAACTGCAACATGTAGTGTAAGACGTTCACTTCCTCTCCCATCCCCTCCACTTTGACTTAACTCGTGAAGCAGGTTGGCGACAGCTGCTTTGCTACAGAAACTCACTTTCTTATGCCAGCCGCCTGCCAGCCTCGCGTGCCAGCTGCGCCACGGTGCCACCAGCCACTGACAGTGGAGGCATTAATGTGCCAGGGCTGGGGAGAAGTCTACACACCTGCCTCTGAGTCACACACACTCACCTGAGTGTTGTGTAGTGGTCTGGAAAGGTGACCCATTAAGAAAGATGACTGTGGGGTGTTCCTGATGGTGTGTGGTGGGGATAGTAGGGGTGTAAATCACAATGTTTCATCTCCCAAAGTGATACGATTTCAGTTCGATTCTGATCAGGAGCTAACGATTGATATGAGAAAGTGTCACATGCTGCCTGTGTGGGTTCTCGGTCGTCCACGACCTGGTACTTTTAAGAGCTTGAATCGAACACAACTTGGTCTTGTCAAAATTCTTGAAGACGTTCCCCCACTCATACCGATGTGGGATGGTGTGAGGGAAGACTGGGTGTTGTGGTGAGTCAGGCAGACATTTTGGCTGGGGACTGCAAAATTGCAAAAAGGTTTAAGAATGGGGTTATCCTTAATGAGACGTTCACACCTGCTTCTTTTTCTTTGAATTCCTAAGGAAGTCGCTGTAAAGCACTCATGGGTTAGCTGCCAGGAGAAAAGAAGCCATTACTTTATCTTTTGAGAATGTAAAAGGTTTCAGAAACACTGACAGGAAGTTTACCTGCTTTACTGTCCTGCAGCCAGTTAAGGTAAAGAATGGGCTGCACAGGGAGAACGACTGAGCGACTGAAGCAAACACAGTGCCAGTTATAAAGTGTGCAAGGGATTATTTGGCATTGTGAACACGGCACAGCACACCGTGCACCACAACATAATGTAAACTCTGCATTTGACCCATCCGTGAAGGGGGACGGTACCTTGCTCATGAATACGTCAGTGGCTACTTTATCGGTCCGGGATTCAAACTGGACACCTTCCGATCACGGGGTCAACTCCCTAACCCTTATGCTACTAACTGACCTGAATTAAGTCAAGAAGCCTCATCCTCATTGTTGTTAAGAGATGAAGATATTACCTTCATCTAGCTAGGTAGTAATTAGCTCATTCAAAATGCTTCTCAACCCTAGTCCCTTGAGGTGCAACAAACTTTCCGTCGCTGTTGGAACTGCTGTGCCCCTTACTGACTTCAGATGTTGTTTGAGGACTTATTTTGCTCAAGGAGAGCCTGGGGGACTATCTGTACTTATCGCTGGTATATTACTCATTTGACTAATGATTCATACATCTGTCTATCCTAATGCAGTGTATTTTGAGCACCTTTACACTAGGGCTGTGCGATATGGACAAAAGAAACCTATCACGATTTTCTTGAACAATATTGCGATTTTGATTTTAATCACGATTTTGACACACACAGACATGTTTTACAGTGTGAATTTGAAACATTTTTCCAAAGGAAAACAATTAGATCTTTATCAAAGACCTGTAACATGTCTCTAAAACAGACATAAGGCAAAAAAAAAAAAAAATCACCTAGTAAAGGTGTAACAAAATGTCTCTAGAACAGACCTATGGCAAAAAGTAAATGTGTGTGTGTATGTGCGTGCGTATGTGTGTGTTTGAGAAAAAACAACAACCCAGACCACCAAAACCCCGCCCCCACACTGCCAAAACCTACCCGCTTTCAAACCGCGCGCGCAGAAATCTCACTCGAGGAAAAAAGCCGCTCGTCGGTGATCTATTTTGCGCGCGAGGACATTTAACAAATCGAGAGGAAAAAAGACATTCGCGAGAGGAAAAGTACAGTTTGCACGCAATATTTTCACAACCGCGCACTTGATTCCTAATTTTGTGCTCTCGAGTTTCACGTTTGCGCGCGCGACTTTGAAATTTACGCCTGCGATTTTTTTGCGGCAAGCCATTTTGCGCGCTCTAGCTTTGGCATAGATGTGACGCCGTAATAGCATACTGCGGGAAAAGTCGGGAGCGCGCAAAAAATCGTGCTGTAAGGCGATTTAGAAATCGTGCATATTCACATCGCGATTCCGATACGATTTCAATTAATCGCACAGCCCTACTTTACACCCGTAGCTTTAAATAGGGGTGTAACCATTCTCTAAATCCGTAGTGCATGGTTTGGTTCTTACCTCCTATGGTTTGTGAAAGCGAGTGATTTGTCATTGTGAACGCAGCACAGCACACAGTGCACCACACCGAAATGTGACCTCTGCATTTAACCCAGCCGTGAAGGAGCAGCGGGCAGCTAACAAGCGCCCAGGGAGCAGTGCTTGGGGACGGTACCTTGCTTATGAGTACCTCAGTGGTAACCTGACCAGCCCTGGGTTCGAACCTGCGACCTTCTGATCACGGGGGGAACACCCTACCGTTACGCCACTGCGGTTCTTGCCTCCTTCAGTGTTTCCTCTACCATTATATTCATTTTCAATTGATCAGAAAATATTTTTGATCAGATATTTTATGATACAGAGTAACCAATATGAAAAATGCATTATTTGTTCTCTAAAGATTATATTCAGCATCCAGATGGATACCAAATGGATAAAGACGCGTTTCCGCCTGGCGCTAACCTTGTTTATAACCTTAGTGTGAACCCCCCGCTAACTTTTCAAAATTGGCCTTCGAACACAACTTCGCATGTGGACAAGTTTGGAGCTGTTACTGGGCCAGCCACACAAAGTAAGAGGGGAAAAGAGTGGCAGACGGGGTAATTGGCAAGCATTGATTGCGTCTTTAGGTGCACACGAGTGTCTTACTGACTGATTGTGAAGCTTTGGAGCGTCCTGAGGCTTTCACTTACACGCTGCCCCCGTAAGACTTTGAGCATAAAGCCTGAGAGGAAGAGGAGCAGAAGGCCCGTCAGTGATCAGAGCACAGAGGAGGAGGATTGTGGCTCTAAGAAGTCCTCCAAACACACACACACACACACACACCACACACCACACACCGGCTGTGCTTTTGATTAGCATCTAGGCACAAATTCTGTGATGAGGCTACAAAGTGTAATCTGGACCGTTCAAGCTAATTATGATTAATTGAATTCCTCCACATAATTTTTGTTTGTCTTTCATCAGTAATATATATATAAAAAAAAAGAAAAGACGAGAAAGGCAAAAGAGAGAAGCAAAGTGAAGCTGTGAACATGGGGAGCCCGATAAAAAGCATCACTCTGTCCATTAATGTCCCTGCACTCATTGGAACACCAATTAACATGCTGCTGCTATTGATTTCACAGAGGCCTTAATGAGTTCTGGCCCGTAAAGTTAATTATTTCCTCAAAATCTACAGTTGTTTTGGTTGTTTACTTTATTTCAATGGGGAGTTGAAATAAAGAAATAAAATTCTACGCAGTGAGTGCCGTGGACTTTTCATGTTATGTGTGGAAAACCTCCAGGACACTGGCTCTCTAGGACCATAATTGCCCACCCTTGCTCTAAACTATAATACTCATATTTTAGCTGATAAATAGCAACCACCAGCATTCTACTTACAATACAGCTATTTACTTGATATTTTCGGTGTTTCCATCCATCACACCGTTGTGACGCGGCTCCAAGTCATGTGCGGGGGGATTGTGGGAAATGTAGTTCTCTTCCAGAAAGAGAGAATATATTGAGATATGTACTGTATGGTGTATCACAATATAGCTTATAAATATCGCAATATTATTTTTAGGCCAGATCTCCCAGCCCTAATTTGATATCTCTTATTGAACAAAATAATCAGATGCACCTTCTTTTTGGAATCATTACAGTACATTTTTGAATCGATTTGAGATTGTAGTTTAGATGCTTTGATACTGCTGCCTTTCTTTCATAGTTTTGGCTGGGCTTTAAAATCTTCATGTTGGTAAACAAGTTTTCATAATTTTTTTATTTAGACAGAAGTCATTTTAGATGCAAACTTGGCATAAATCCTTATTAAAATGTTCTACAAATTCTTTTCTGAGTTCAGGCTGCAATTGCTGTAGATTGACTGTTGATTACAATTTCACAGGCATTTAGATTTGGTTAAAATAATTGTTTTCTATAACAGTCTTCTGATCTTTTCATCGTTTTTTTTTCCCCTTTTAGTCAGTCTCCGACTTAAAAATCTTATCTTATAGTAAAGTGTACAGTATAATAGTCGTAATTTGTATTATTACTTATTACCTTAAAGGTCATATAATATTTTAAAAAATCACTTTTCTGGTCAATTGTGTTAGTATTAATTTACGAATGTCAGAAATCGTGTTTTTGAACAAGCCGTTTAGAAATGCCTGTTCTGAGAGGTCTTTTCAGCAAACTACCTCAGTGACCTGCTTAGGAGCTCATAGACCTATTTTACCGTGTTGAAAAAATGTACAATATGGGACCATTTAAAAAAAACAAAAATATGCATTGCTTTCTAACTAAGATATTAATAAAGTTTATAAAGAAGGAATTAATTCATCCTAAGCGGTAGCTGTGTACCCTCATGAATAATCGACACATTAATATCAATGTAAATGTAGTTTGACTTTTTTGTCATGTCTGAGTGTTGGCCCTTTTTTAAATGGAACTGGACTTTGACTGCATCTCACAGATGAGAAATGAACATCCCGGTAGTAA
The DNA here is from genome assembly GCA_032718565.1 of Distichodus sexfasciatus. Taxonomy (NCBI): domain Eukaryota; kingdom Metazoa; phylum Chordata; class Actinopteri; order Characiformes; family Distichodontidae; genus Distichodus; species Distichodus sexfasciatus. The sequence continues at coordinate 4,165,829 of JAVGVS010000010.1, read as the reverse complement.
CTACGGCTCCCCGATCCACGGCCAATCTGCTCGTAAAGTGAAGTAGAAAGATTGAATTATCGAAGTATCGAATCGAAATGTCGACCTGAATCGAATCATGAGAACAGTGAAGATTCACACCTCTAGTGATAACAGTTTATTTTCGTGTACATAATATTTAGTTTTTACAGCGATGTACTGAGTAACGCAATGAGTGCAGTTCATTTCCTCCTGAAAACCTTTAATAGAAGCCAGTGTAATGTTGTTAATAATGTTGGAGGGCAGCGTTAAGCAGCGCTTAACCTGTGTCTGTATCCATTCCACTGCACCTGGCTCACTTTACAACCTGCATTATCCTTTTGCGCAGCTGGATAATTGCTGAATTAATTTGTGTTAAGTGTCTAGCTCAAGGTGAAAAACCCGCTTTCTTCCTGTTGCGTCTGAGCTCCCAGCCCTCGTTCTGCTTTTTCACCCTCAATCTGCCCTGACTCCTCTTAACCAGGTGCCTTGCAGAGCTTGGAGAGCTGAGGATACGCACAAGGAACTACTGTTTGTTTAAAGTGTCTTAAATAAAGCCTATATTTGTGATGTATTTTCAGTTCTTAAAAATACCAGTGTTGTAGACGCATCTGTTTGAATTGCTTGACTTCTGCACTGTTTGCTTCTTTTCAACCCAGAAACTTTGCTCAAGTGTTTGCATTTTCTAACGAGAATTAACACAAGTTTTATTTTTACAAGTAAATGCCCTAATCATCCCTAATTGCAGATTTATACCGTGCTTGTTTTCACGCAAGGAGGGTGAGAAGGAGAGAATCAAAGCAAAGTGTAAAATTAAAATGTTATATGCCGTGATGGAGCCTTGCATTTATGCATGCATTTTTTTGATAGGCCTATTTTTCCCCGCTCTTTTTCCTGGTAATGAGGAAATGATTTCTTCCACGGATTGCTGGTTATGGAAATGATTGTATTGTTTTTGCGAAATGGAGAGCGCCGGCGTTTAAAAGGATTGCCTCTTTGTCCTATTATTGAGCTTTGATTCAGCGCTGCTGATTCGAACAAAGGCAGCTAGCGTTCTCTCTCTCTCTGTCTCTCTCTCTCTTTACCTCGTCTGACTTCCCTCCCCACCTCCCCATCTGTCTTGGAAAGCAGCAGGTCCATCAGTTCTAATTGGCTGTGCTAATGCAGAGCCTCGGCCCCTTCCTTGCGCCGCCATTCGTCTCCGTTGTCCTGCTCCTCAGGCTGATCTTGCTAATAATACTAGAGCTCTCGGGTCGTCATTCTCCAGCTAATCTCGGATGAACTGACTCAGAATATAGCGTTAAGACAGTATGGAAGGAAGTCCGTTTCCCCGCTTTATTTTAATGAGCTGTTACTTCTGTTTCATTCCATTTGAAAAGAACACATGCAAAGCCCCCGAGTGCCGCTGCTTAATGGCATCTGTTAAGAGACCTTGGGATTAACAGGTTCGACCGGCGAGTCAGCCGGAGAAATGAGATGGTAATGGTGTGATTTTGATAGAGCGGTGTTATCGCTGGTAATGTTTGCTTGATAATGAAGTTTAGGTCAGTATGATCACTGCCCGTAGCTCCAGAATATATAAGATATGTATGGGATGGTGGCGCAGAGGTCTAAATGACTGAGAACCAAAAACTGGGAGTTTGAATTCCAGGAACCAACCTTTTGGCCCCTGATCGAGGCCCTTATCCCCAAGGTGTTCCAGGGAGATGTAGTTAGTTCCCCGTAATTATGAAATGGATGTTGCGCCGGATAAGATTCTTTATTTGTCACATAGTTAAATAAGTACAACACAGCGAAATGTAACCTGAACGATCCTAAGATTGTGCAAATCGAAAATAGAATTATAGGCAGATGCGACGACAATGGCAACGTGCCGTCTATTATGTCTGCAGCAAACCGGAGATGAATAATAGCGAACGATATCACAGCGACACCATAGCGATTTTATTCAGTGGCTTTTGCGAAGAATATGACGATAAGATTGAAATGAAGTCAAACCAGACAATACACCGCTTGTTTTCATTTTAAATACTTTATTAATAGAGAAATTATGTACATTTGTCTCTTTCGTCTCTTTTCTGCAGCGATGTTGCTGATAGTTTTTCTCAAGGCATTCTGGGAAATATTTCCTACCCCCTCCGTTTGGAGTGAGCCTCTGAAAAATCGCAGTTTGAAAGGGTAGTTAGCCCTTCCCCCTACACCTCGGTCTAAATGAGAAATGGGACACTCCTACCCCTACACGTGAACGCACAAAACAGAGGGGTAGGGCTCAGGGGATTCACACTTAATCTAGGTTTGGTTAATCTAAAGTAGATTGATTTTAGTTGGTATTTTTAGGCCTCGTTCACACGGACGTCTGAACCAGGCGTTTTTCTGGCGTTCGTGGCGCCAGGTGAGCGCCGACCCGACGCCGACCGTTTTTCTGCTCATTGGAGCAAATCAGAGCGTCCACACGGGCGTTCGGCACCGGCGTTCGGCCGGCTGCGCGTTCGGGTGGCGTCAAATGAACGCTGCATGCAACGTTTTCTTGGCGTCAAAATCCCGACGAAGGCGAGGAAAACGACGCTATTGCGAACGCCTGTGAAACGCAAATCGAACGCAGCTACAAAACGCAGCAAAAACGCGTATGCCGTACAGAGGGTGTTCATTTCGAACGTCCGTGTGGACGAGGCCTTAGACAACACTGTTTCAAAGATGAGTTAGACAGGTTGTAAATAATGCTTATGAAGAGCTTATAGAGGACTCAACTGAAGTCAGTCAACGCTAGCCTGGTTAATATGAACGTTTTTGTTTGTGTGAGATGAAACTTTGATAAACACTAGGGTGTTGGTGAGCACAAGACTGGAGGTTTGAATCCTAGAAGAGCCCAAAACCACTGTTAGGTCCCAACTGTTGTGAGAGCGTCTGGCAAATGCATCCCAGGTAATGTCTCAACATGTTGGCAATAAGTAATTATTAAAAATCATGGACATTTACACTTTTTTACATTCGGGGCTTATCCATTATCGAACGCCGCCACAAGCGAGCCTGAGCCGACCCTGCCGCGTGAACTCCATCATCGCACTCCGAAACCCGTTCCCCATTAAATCTTGATACCCTTAAAAGTCCTCTTGATTTTCGTCAACACCCTCCCCCCGGCCTCTCTTTAACTGCCGGGCTCGTCTTTCCTGACAAGGATAATCTTCACTTCGGGGATTATCAAGCTATCCCGTAGTCATCACTTTTCTCCAGCTTAGCTCATATTAGCCAGTACCCTGTGGCTTAGCGGTTCCAGCTTTGTATCGCAGTTCAAAAGGAACATCGCAGATTTGCTCGATGGTTCAGCGGTAAGTCGGTTAACCCGGCGCGCCGATCGTCCCGAGCACCGGCGTCTCGCTTCAAAGCCCAATCAAGCGCTAAGCGCCTAAATGTTGCCAGCGGCGCCGCGGTAATACCTTTCTGTAAGGAAATAAACGTCGCGCTGAGCCTTGTGAACCCACCAAGCACGGCGTCCGCTGCCCTTCCAGCTCACCACGGGGTGAAAACCCGGCGGGGAAACAACATCACCGTTGCCTGCTCCATTGCACATAGCTGGTAAAGTGTGCGGCCTTTTTAGGGGCTGAAGATATGTAGGTTTATGTAAATGGAGTGGAGTCTCTTATTGCTAACGTGTTCATTCATCATTTATCAGATACAGTGCAACTTTTAAATGGTAGTGTTTTACGCTTCAAGCGACTAAGCGGCTGCCAAGCTACTCTTGTAATACAGCAGTTAGCTACACTACAAGATACAGAGAGAAAGTCGCTGACCACACCCATGACCACTTATTCTCGCTGCCGCACAGTTTGGTTCATAGCGTTTTTTGGAAGGTGAAGTGAATGAGAGAAACGGGAAACACTTCAGGGTTTTATTAAATCGCCAACAAAACATAAAGCTTTTGAAGTGGGATGCTGAGGGTCCTGGAGCATCCCCTGCTTTTTCTGTATCACAGCTGAAATGATACTTAAAAATTACTAGGGGTCCAAGTGGGGGGGGGGTATATCGAATATACTCAATGTATGTCGGCTTGTTTCACGTGCGATGTAGTAAATGACTATATCGTGATCATCGAGTATAAATCCTAACGTTATTGTTAAGCAGACAGCATGTACTTCGCTTACGAGTTTTGCTTTTTGCCGCGTCAAAGCAGACAGCTCGCTCCCCCGCCCATCCAGAAAACTCTCCTAGTGCATGCGCCAATGGCCTCTGGTTTTGTGATTGACTGCATGCTACAGACAGTTTCTACAGAAAAACCAAAGATGACGGAGTTATAGTTATAGTTTATCGACCTTATAATTATAATTTAATAGTTAGGTCTTACACGTTTAATAAGCACGCAGTCAATGGCTCCCCTGCCCACTTGTCTGTTCCCAATATAAAGTGTAAAGTTTGCTATATTATACTTTGGTTAAAAAAAAAAGCATTTACTATGTTAAACTTTGGCAAAATTCATTATATTGGTGTCATTTTATGCAATACAGGGCCGAATTTATCATTTATACAGTGATTTAGAGGAAATTTCAAGGTATTGAGATATATATCGTGTATCGTGATATAGCTTAAAAATATCGCGATATTATTTTTATGCCATATCACCCAGCCCTAGGTCCAAGCACTAAGGGCCAGATGTACAAAGGCTTTTGCTTGAGTTCTAGACGTTAAATAATCACTATGACCACCTTAAAACATGGCGTGATATGTACGAACCGTCTGGAAGCGCAATTTGCCTTCTATTTTGCCGCCTACTAGCTGGCCGTGCTTGTCTCACTTATACATACAGTATGAAAGTGAGTGATTATTTGTCATTGTGAACACACCACAACACAGCACACAGTGCACCACAACGAAATGTGACCTCTGCATTTGACCCATCCGAGAAGGAGCAGCGGGGAGCTAACAAGCGCCCGGGGAGCAGTGCTTTGGGACGGTACCTTGCTCATGGGTACCTCAGTGCTAACTTTACCGGCCCTGGATTCGAACCTGCGACCTTCTGATCAACTGCCATTGATTCAATATTCCGTTGTATGCATCTTTCACATCTGAACCGATATCGGTACCGGTACCAGTACCAGTACCTGGTCTTCGGTATGGATACTCAATGGTACTTCATTTCAATACCTTGCTCTGAATCTGTAATATCCTGGTACAGTAGTAATAAATAATTTCAAGCGTTTCAAACTACAATATGAATTTATAACAGTTTTTATAAAAAATATCCCAATAACTAGAAACAGATGAAGCATTAATCACCTAAAGCTGCAGGGTTGATCGTCGGTGCAGGCGCTGTAGTTGCAGTTGTAGCTTTAAGAGCCTGTGTTCACCAAACACGTTTTTTTTGAGACCGCTGAGAGCCGTCAAAACCTCACTTCCAGAGCGCTTGTTGTTGCTAAGTAACGAAATGCATCCGTGGACACTTCCGCGTTCTTTAGTCATGAAGGCGCTTAGCGCTCTGGACGCCGAAGCTTATAGGATTTGTATTAAAAATAGGTGCTGCCAGCGAAAAATCAAATATATTTAATGTTTAACGAGGTGTTTCCTCAAATTCGAAGTATTGCTAGCCTCTTTGGTTTGCCGTGAACCGATACCCGGTAGTACCTTTAAAAGTACAGAACTCGGTACCCTTCCCTAGTCGTACGTATCAAAACTGCGGGTGACCGAGCTAGTCTGTTAATCGCCTAAACTTTACCTCCATTTAAAAGCAGGTGTGACCCCAACTGTGGTCAAATGTATGAAGTGTTCAACGCACCACGTTCACTTGGTTGTACCATATCAAAAGCACATTTTTTTTTGTTTGCCTTCTAACGTCTTGCTTTCACTTTTTCACGTCGTGTTCCGCGACTCAAACCGAAACGAAACTAAAACGTGAGATTTCTGGCCCATTTGGTTTTAAACAGGAAATCATTTGACATCGAGGCAGCAGAAGGTTCCGAGGGAAGTGTGTATTCCCGAACCACAGTCCGAGACTGTTTGCTTCCCTGTCTCCGATTTGGTTTTGTCACAGCTCTAGCTAATATTGTAAGAATATTCCCTTACAGTGGATTCACACTACTACATATCTTTCCATATTCTCGTACTTTGTTTGCGCATGTCTAAATTTCCCACAATGCTTTGGGTGGCGGCCATAATACGTAGGAGGCGGTGCTGCTCCTGCTCTATTCAGTCAGCCTGTTTGGTGTGAGCTGGCTACGATAAGCACTTGTGAAAGCAAAGTTTATTTGCTGGTTCCTCGCCGTGCCCCTGCCGCCTGAAGGCTGCTTTGTCGAATTAGGAGCGAGAATGTTATCTCTGAAATGGCGGCAAGGAGCCGATTGCCGTCCTCATTGGTGGCGCGGAGCACGTCTGCCGACTTTAATAGGTGCCGTGTTAACCCGATCAACGCAATAATTGTTTTTTTTTTTTGAAGCCCTGGAAAATTAAGACGACACCGTTTAGAGCCTGCTGCTTCCAGTCGTTCACTTTCCCAGTGATACTGCCTTTTGATCAAATGACCTCGTTAGCCTTGCGGGGAAAAAAATCGAACCTGCAATGAATAGAAGAATTAGGAAATATGTGATGAGAATTTGTTTGCCGTCTCTCAAAAGACAAAGAAACGCATAGATCATTCATTCATTCGTTATCCGAAACGCTTAATCCCAGCCGAAGCCTATCCCAGGAACCACGGGCGCAAGGTGGGGACCTACGCAGTCGCCAATACACCGTAGGACACACACACCTGTCACAATCACACTCTCACTCACACCTTACAGGGCCAATTTAGAGTCGCCAATTAATCCATATCGCACGCTTTTTGGATTTATGGGAGGAAACCGGAGCCCCCGACGGAAACCCCCACGAACACGGGGAGAGCATGCAAACTCCACACAGAAAGACCCCCCAGCTGACTAGGGGATCGAATCCAGGGCCTTCTCGCTATGCCAACCTTCATAGAACAAGTAATTGTTAAAAATTAAAACTATAGGTTTTACTTTTGCTGATTAACGCTGCGGTGAAACTTTCCTAAACTCATTTGTATGGTCCATTTTAATAACCGTCTTCTGTGCACTGCAGTTGCAGCATTGACCTTTGCAGTGCTGATATTGCGGAGGAGTGCATTATGTTAAAATCTAACCAAGCGAATGATATTTTTATTTGCTGTAAGCATACTGGCCAAAGAAGTGCTTTTTGAGACATTTCCAAGATTGTTTTTCGCACAATTATGTAGATTAAAGGTTCACAAGTGTGTGTTAGCTCTAATTATTTAAGAGTGTAATTAGAATGTGCTTTTTGGATACTGCTAAGATGCTGATCGGACTAAAAGTGGGTGGGTCAGGTGACTCCATTAGCTTTCATTTAACCATACGTAATTAGTCATTTTTCAATTAGCCTTTGTTCAAATCCCAGCGCTTTAGTGGGGAACGTGCAACGCCGTGCAACTGTTGATATCCTGGAAGGAGGAATCTGGGAACGAGAAGAACCCAAAGTAGTTGCGTCGCCAGATGAATGCATCCAATATCTCTTGCACAATATGGAGCATTTATATTGCATTCTTCCCCGGCTTTTCCTCAGGCTGCTACGGAGTCGACGGCGAGAGCGACTCGATCATGAGCTCGGCCTCGGAGAACTCCACCGAGCCCTGGTTCTGTGACGCCTGTAAGAACGGAGTCATGCCCAGCTGTGAACTCTGCCCCAACCAGGATGGGATTTTCAAAGAGACGGACGCTGGAAGGTGCGTATTAAACGCTTCTCTTCCTAAACTTTTCGGTGGCATCTGTCGCCGTCAGTTATTTTTCCAAACCGAACTTTCAGCAACTTAATGTGTCTTAATGTTTAGTAGCACTGTAGGTGAAATAGTGTCTCAGATGTATCTTTGAGAGAGTAGAGGAGGAAAGTGAGGGAGGGGTAGAGGGAGGATGGAAAGTTTGGATTGCTAGAGAGAGAGAGAGCGGGAGAGCGAGAGCGAGTGAAGGAGGGAGGGAGTGAGAGGCTGGAGAAGGGAGTTGTGTGGAGCGTAGAGACTCTAGCCACGTTATCGCTGATAGTGCTCCTCAGCTTGCCTGCACCCGAATTTGCTACTTCACTAGAGCATGAAAAACACAGCAAATTAAATTGTGAGGCGTGTGCTCGCCAGAGATGGATATCTTTATATTGGACTTTGGATTCCTGTCCCCCACCCCCACCACCCCACAACCCCAAGTCTGCATTTGAAATTTTGCCACAAGAAGTGGTCAAGTTTGAACCTGTTTGAAGCAGCAGGAGAGGTTTCCCTAGCTGACAGTGGTGAGGGGACAAAACTTTACCTCAGCATCACATTTCTCAGCAACAACTCGGTTTAACGGGGTGTGATCGGCTGGCTTCCTCGCTCGCTTTACTGCCCTTTTTTTCTAGACCCGCACAATAAGGGAAGCGTAACGGTTAGGGAGTTGGCTCCGTGATCAGAAGGTCACCGGTTCAAGTCCCGGACCGGTAAAGGTACCACTGAGGTGCTCATGTGCAAGGGACCGTCCCTGGGCGCTGACAAAAAAGCTGCCCACTGCTCCTTCATGGACGGGTCACATTTCGTTGTGGTGCACTCTGTGCTGCGCTGCGGTATGGTCTGTTCACAATAACAAATAATCACTCACTTACTGTGATTTAAAAAATGCAGGATTGTTTTACTAAGTGACTTGAAGCTCTTTTGGGTAAAATCAACAAATGTAGAATTCAGTGAAAACATTTTATCGGTCTAGAAAAGAGAATTAAGTTCAATTACATTGCTTTTATTGTTATTGCATAATTCACATGCAACAGAACAGTTTGCATTCTCTCTCACAAACACATAAGAGAAAAGGTTGATACATGAAATAGAAAGTTAACTTATAAAATAAGTTAAAAATATAAAGTGAAATCTCATATGCAGCAGAGTTTAAAATAGCATATAAAAGTATTAAATTAATTAGTTGAGGAGTTTTTGTGCCAACTACGTTTTCATGAATTTGATTTTTTAAGCACTCTTATGTTGGAGTAAAGTGGTACCACGGTAGCAAATTAGCACCAATCAGAAACACCTTGGTAGATGAAAACACCCCGCTTTGTCAAGAGAGAAAAATAATACAGCGCTTTGACATGCAGGAGAGTGCCTTTAATTTGTGACCCTCCACGGCAAAACCAGTCGCTTGTTGCAATTTTTCAAAATTGAGTTATGTTTTCATGAAAGGGCATAAATCAACCTTTCAAACGATACCTATATGGAAATGAATGACGCATATATGACTGAGATATCAACATTCAAAGGAGTCGGGTTTCCTGTCACGCCAAGTGAGAAACGAGAAATCCGCTTGTGAAGTTGACTATCGCCGTAGCACTCACAGACGCCGCGCGTCAAGGCTACATTTGTATTTACGTAGCCTACGCTGCATTCACAGCCACACGGATAGCCTACCTAAGCAAGTAGGGTTAATCTGAACTCGAGACGTAAGATGGATTCGAGAAATATCTTCACGCTTAGTCAACATGTGGATTTCATCAGAAATATTGCAGTAGAGCGGGCAAAACAGAAACTTTGAACCTTCTGCTGGAATTGAATTCCTCACCTCAAGAAAGTCACGTTTTTAGATGGAAGAGTGTTTTTTAGTTAAAATTTATTCCAGTACAGTATAGACCTTCCACTGTTTCAAAACACTAAAAACAAAAAATGCAAAACTTTACCCCACGCAACATAAACGCTCGTTTTTCTCGGAAACCTCTGTTGCGTCAAGCGACTGGTTTTGCCGTGGAGCGTGACAAATACGTATTCACCGTATAACATTACATTGGGTTTTTATGTGTTGTTTCTCGGCATATTTACTGATCTGTGTGTTGTTTTCTTTTTAAAGGTGGGTGCATGTTGTATGTGCCCTGTACGTTCCAGGAGTAGCGTTCGGAGACATAGACAAACTGCGACCAGTCACTCTCACCGAAATGAATTATACCAAGTACGGTGCCAAGGTAAGCAATACCGACTTCAACTGTGAATTAGTTCATCTGTTTATTTATTTTTGACATTTATTGTTTGAAAGTGAGTGATTATTTGTCATTGTGAACACAGCACAGCACACACTGCACTTCTGCAATTGACCCCTCCGTGAAGGAGCAGTGGGCAGCTGACATGGGCAGCGCCCAGGGAGCAGTGCTTGGGGACGGTACCTTTTTCATGAGTACCTCAGTGCTGCCTTTACCGGTCCAGGATCCGAACCGGCGACCTTCTGATCACCGGGCCGAGTCCCTAACTGTTACGCTACCAACTGCCCATTTCGTCAAACGTTTAGGGCTGCTTCATATTTGGAACACTGCCTGATTAAATTAGGGCCTGTGTTTGCTAAAAGCCACAGAACCTGAAGGCATCGTAGATCATAGTTCCAGAAGGCTCGCAGATGTGAAAGTGCCTTTAATCGCTGTTTAATTTGGTTCTTCAGCTACTAAAGCTTTGACAACCGCCATTCCTGGCTAACAGAAATCATTCAGTGCATTCCTTCAAAGAATTTCTACCTTTAACAGGAACATTCTGACATTTACCTGAAAGTAAGTTTTGGGGTCAATAAGCCAGGAAAGGGTCCCTTACGCCAGGAAGCAAATTACTTTTAAAAGCACTTCAAAGACCTTCTTTAGTGGTTTGTTCTTTACATTTGAAAGGAAATTGCTCCTCAAAAAGACTATTATTATTTTAATTTTGAGCTCCCATAACTGACACATTTTCAGAAATGGTGACCTTCTACTTCGTCAGGTGCTGACAAAGTCAAATAGGCTTTTAGAGCCCAGTTTTCCACCTTATCTGTAATGGAGAGTCAGGCAATGAAAATGAACGTGGAGGTTTTATAATGATGTACTAAGCATTTTCACATTCAACCTCCAATATACAGTCATCACGCACAGCTCCTTGATTGACTTTTTTTTCTTCAAAACTAGACGCCATCTCGGCTGATAGGAGACGCCGAGCGTATCAGTAAGAGCTCGGTGATAACGGTATTTTAAAAAGCTCACCAACTAGAAATGTGGGTTTTATTTAAAAGAAACTTGAGGAATGCCCTCACCAGCTGTAACCTGCATGGGTTTAACAGTGAACATCTTAACAGAGCCGGGCGTTTTGCAGGAGTGCAGTCTATGTGAAGACACCCGCTTCGCCCGTACGGGCGTGTGCATCAGCTGCGACGCCGGCATGTGTCGCTCCTATTTCCACGTGACGTGCGCGCAGAAGGAGGGACTTCTGTCGGAGGCTGCTGCAGAAGAGGTGAGCCATGGGACATGGACACACAAGTCTTGTCCAAAATCTCGGTTGTATCTCTACATTTGCTTTCTCCCTCACTCGTCGAACAGGTTCTGTTCTGTTTTTGCGTCTGACGAAATGTGACCTCCGCATTTGACCCATCCCTGAAGAAGCAGTGGGCAGCAGTGCTTGGGAACAGTACCTTGCTCATGACTCACCATGTTACACCTTTTACCGGTCCGGGACTTGAACCAGCGATCTTCTAATCACAGGGCACAACGCAGAACCTGACTCACTTAGTGAATGTGACGTCACACGTGGGCTGTGTCCCAACCCGCGTAATGCCACATCTTATGGTATGGCAGGTAATGCATACTATGTGGTAGTATGCATATCAGGAAGTAGCCGTGGTTGTAGCTTAACGCTCTCTACGCACTAGGTAGTGCACATGGACTGTCACACGCACCCTATTTAACTTGGTACACCACACAGGGCGGAAAGTGTATTTTTCTTTAAGTGTTGTGCACTACTCTCTTCGGCTCCGCCCTCGCTCCACTCTGCTTTCACGCCTGTTTAACTTGGCACTGTGGTAGAAATGTCAGAGTTATGATGCTATTTTAGTGCCAAAAATCTCAGCGCAGTGGATCTTCTGTTTACACGCATAACTCTGCCTGCGCTCGACACTGCCTTCCTCGTTTATCTCCGTGGGTATCGGCAAATGTAAGCATAAAGATATCGGCATTGGGGAAAAAATCTTTCATTGTGCATCTCTAGTACTTATCAGAAAGAAAAAAGGTGTTTTCTTCACTTTGCACAGTTTTGTTGACCGCAGCAGCAGCAGTGCTTTGAGTGAGTATGTAAAGGAATAAAACACAGGATCTAGTCTGGATGATGGAGCCCCAGTAAAGAAAACCTCCCTAAATTCCCATTAGCAGGCTAGTTAATATCAATATCTTGTAGCTGATAAATACACCTTTTATTAAAGTGGTAAGTCATTTCCTTATTGTATTAAATCTCAAGTTAATGTTTTATAGAAATGTTAAGATTAGAACCTGTTCTTCTTCTTATTCATTGTCCTTATTGATTAACACGGCCTGTGTACATGTCCTTGTATGTTGGACTTGTTGATGTCCATGAAGTTTTACTCAGTACAAGAACTATTGTTGTCAACCTAAACAGTCACTCATTGTTTCTGCATTTGCCAAGCCAAACAGTCTGATAGCTGCTTAAAGGGTTAGGGTTAATGCATTTCCTTCTTCGCTAAAGGAAATTTCATCTTAATACTTTTGGGTCTTTTTGAGACGGCACTTAACGTAACAACGTTGGAAACATATTTATTGGAGAGGAACCGACTAGAAAAACATCCCAATAGCAGAATATTCACTTCGCTTTGTTGGAGAATTAGTAGCCTGCGTATGAGGTGTGCTCATGTAGGAAAGCAGGAAATAGAATTCTTGTTGCAAGCAAATGATTTTCTCCTCCTCTTTGCTTATCGTCTTACAGCGTGTCATGTTCTGTCATGTAAACGCCATGAGGAACGTCTCGCCGTCTCCGTCTGTCCACTGTGAGATTAACAAGCCGCCGTTTCCTCCGAGAGGTCATGCACATTAGTCATGCGTGTCTTCAGACAGCCCACTGGCTCATAATTCTTGGTCCATTTGTCCACTGTTTGGCACTGTATGCTGGGCTGCGTAGTGGGATTCACAGTGCATTGGTGCTTTGGATGTTCTCCACTTTGCTCGTGGATGTGAGCACACAGGGAGTCTCAACATATTGCGTTATGTAATGGATCTTTGGAACACGGAGACAGTCTCAGGCCACTTAAACGCTGCTTAGGTGTTAGAGAGGTAGCAAACCATGTAAATGCACTCTAATATAACACCCTAATATTGATAGAATGTCATGCAGTTGTAGGGTGAATCCCATTTGGCCCTACCCCTCTGTTTTGTGTAGGGGTAGAGGGAAGGGAAAGTGGAGGGGTAAGTACTCATTCAAACAGAGATTTTTCAGAGACTTAGTCTAAACTGAGGGATTTGGAAATATTTTCCAAAATGCCCTGCGAAAAAACTGTCAGCAACATGACTGCGGAACCAGAAGCAAGCGCAAAAAAATGGCAACAGCCCATGCGATGGAAATAACATCCTGCAATAGATGCCAACCCCTGCCCCTTGCCACTCCATGCCAAGGGCCAAGGGCTAAAGGGTAGGACCAAAGGGTGAAATGGGATTTGGGTTCAGGTCTGGTTGTACTCCACCTCCAGCACTACCCCCATTGAGCCCCTGAGCAAGACCCTTGACCCACTGCTCCAGGGAGAGCAGAGCCATTATACAGTAAGAGGAGGGAAATGTCCCAAAATGGAAATATAACTTAAAAGTGGACCCCCAAAATGTTATAAACTGTGTGAATGAAGTCTCACATTTTTTGTAGTATAAACTCAGGTGCTTGAGGTTTTTCTTCCCACATTTTCCCAAGTTGACATGATTTCACTGTCAGATTTCTCATCAGTCAACAAACCAGAGTTTACTGTTTTAATGTCTGATGTCAGAATTATTCACACATTATCCAGCCTCGTTGTGTTGGTCATAGTTAGACGTAGCCAGAGTTGCATGCTATTTTTTTCCCTTGCCCTCTGCATGTCATGGCTGTAATGAGATTCCTCCATTTCTGTAATCGTCAGGTGTCCAATGTGCTGTTTTCCACTGACAGGATTGTAACATGCCTTCTGATCGCTTTTGTCGCTTTGTTCTGACCATTCCCGCTAGTGTCACGATTGAGTGATTAAAATAAAGTGTTCACTAAGTGCCCATCACCACGGAGCCTTTAAAGATGAGCAAGTTAGAAATGGTTGTGAGGCAAACTTTAATGTGGAAATTTCCTTATCTAGTGGATGATATCCGCACCAGGCTTTAGTTAATCTATCAGCTTTTTCCCGTTTGATCCATCAAGAAGCTATATCCTCCTCTCATAAAAGCCTGTGTGTGGGAGCTGTGTTTGCTGTGTGTGTGTGTGCGTATGTGAACACTCACGTATGTGTGTGGGTATGGGTGTGTGTGTGTGACTGCGTGCGCAGTGTAATAAAGCAACCCTAATCTGCTCTGAGTCCTTCATCATTCCAGAGGCTCTCCTCATGCAGGCGTGCTCACGCCCTGCCGCTGCCGCCCAGGCGCTCAGGCATGCTGGGATAAATCACACAGCACAGGCTTTAAGATTTACTCCTGCCAGCAGACATCACCAACAGTGGGCATGCTATTGGCAAATTCAAGACAGAACCATCATCAAATATGTCATCAAATGCAGCTACAGCATGAGAAGTGGGCAGGCACTCCAGTGATGCCCCTTGAATTTACGTGTTTTTATTGAGAGCTTCAATTGAAGGCCACCATACTTCTTTTAGGTGCTTGAAGAACCTAAAGGAAGTCCGACGGCAAGCAGACTGCATGCTAAAACATCTTCGAGAACCTAAACGAAGTCCAGTAGGCTTCGATTCTTACTCTCAAAATAAACAGGAAAACTCTACAAGTTCAAGAACCTTATTTGAGGTTCTTGAAGACGTTTCGCCAATGCCGAGAAGAACCTCCAGTCTCTCAAAACAAACCTTATTTTTGGCTCTTGAAGACCTGGAATAGAAGGCAACTGGGCTTCTTTTACTTTTCATGACTCTCTTTATTCCTCTTTTTACAAAGTTAGATATATTTAGCTATTTAGCTACCGGGTGTTTCTGATTGGTGTTGAATTTGCAGAAGTGGCATCTGCACGCTTCACAGTGTATTTGCAGCAGCTGCAAGATGGAGTCGGAGAATGGAAAAACAGTAACTTAGCTACTTTTAATCATCATTAGCCTGTAGATTGAGAAGCTACCGTTTACAAGTAGTGTCCCAAACCCTGAGCTCTATGAATTGAATTGGATGTTAAATGGTGGAGCTCTTTTCTCAAATACCTCGCCTGCTCCTGACCTCACAGTCCTCTGGGCTTATTAGCCTGCAAGCCTCGTTAACCTCTGCAGTTTAGTGCCATTCACTGTATAAACGCTGGAAATTCTAGACTCTGTCTTACTTTGTGGGTTTGTTTGAAAATCCAGCGTCGTGTCTTAAACATGAGGAGAATGAAGCCGGCCGACAGTAGCAAGATGTCCCTTCATTCTCTCCATGCCCGGTCCGCAGTCACAGCCCATCAGCTTCACGGCTCGAACGCGTGGCTCGTATCGGGGAGGCCCGCCGGTCTAAAGGTGACGTTCTGTGCCGATAAACACTTGGGAAAAGTGCCTACTCGCCTCCATCCACTTAATCCAGTCAGCTGTGCAAAGGCCCTGCTATCAACAGGTAAGCGGACTGATAGCATCCTGTGAGACTCCTTAAGCCTAAACGATTCCGCCGGCAGGGAGAGATGGGGAAATGGCTTCCAGCAGCCAGCAGCTTTCGGGGATCCAGGTGTGCGAAAAATGTGTGTGTGTGCACGTGTTTCCTGTGTTCAGACTGACTTCAGGTCGAACAGAAAATGTCGGCTCTCTAATGGTCGAGATACGAAGCTCCGCCTCGGTGGAACTCGGTTTCTGAGAATCGCAGCCGCAGTTGTTTACGGTTTTCTGGAAGCCATGCGACAGCTCGGAGCGCATTCTGTCTCTCTCTCTTTTTTCCCCCCATCTCTTCCTCCCTCCCCGCCTTCGGAGCTCACGTCCTCGGCGAAACGTCGTCGGCCTTTTAAAAAGTGTGAAAATTTACCGACCTGTTGTGGTGGGGTATTTGTCACAGTTATCTGCTCACACACAGACACCCGTGCGGGACTGGCGATGTCATTACCACAGCTCTCAGAATGGGTGAGCCTGTCTCTCAGCTGATATTCCTATCTGGCCCAATAATGAAACCATACATTAGAATTATCAGGCGCACCGGAATTGGAGGACACCAAATGAAATCTGGGGGAGGGGGACGGCCATGTCGCGACAATATCTGGAAATGCAGGAAATGTTGGCGCGTCATGCATCAAAGCTTTGGAGATTGGGATTTTTAAATCCACGAACCTGCATTACATGGACCTCAATGACCTTTACATGTTATAGTTGATAGTGTGAGAAATTGAAGCTTTGTGAAAACTGATGTGTTGTTGGCTTACGTGCTGTGTGAAAGTGAGTGATGATTTGTCATCGTGAACACAGCACAGCACAGCACATAGTGCACCACAACCAAATGTGACTTCTGCATTTGACCCGTCCGTGAAGGAGCAGCGGGCAGCTAACAAGCGCCCAGGGAGGTACCTTGCTCATGAGTACCTCAGTGGTGGCTTCAGCGGCCCTGGATTCGAACCTGCGACCTTCTGATCACGGGTCTGATACACAACGTGTGCATTTTTTCACAGCATTCGACACAACATGTGTAACCAAGGACAACACCTGTTCATATTATACACGTTTGCACATCTTCGTGTTAACTTTCTTGAGACTTTCCGTGTCAGAAGTGTTAACACAGTGAATGTGTTCAAATTAACACAAGAAACATTGTCCCAAAACTCATCCATTAATGTGTAAGTTTGAGTTTGAGATACTTTGCGTCCATTTGAACACATCTTTTCTAAGAGTGTATCCGTGCACTCATCTGAAGCAAGCAATCAGATTAAAAATCTGAACATGGCCTTAGTGGGTCATTTGATAACGAGGGTCACTCTAAAAGACAATAAGACAATCAGGTGAACTGCTTTCAATACGTGCCTGTATAATCATAAATTGACCTTTACCTGACCTGTACTCTGCAGACCTGACAGTTTCTGCGTATTTCATGGCCGTCTGACAGCGCTTTCGTCTCCCTCCAGGACATAGCCGACCCGTTCTTTGCCTACTGCAAGCAGCACGCTGACCGCTTTGACAGGAAGTGGAAGAGGAAGAACTACCTGGCCCTGCAGTCGTACTGCAAAGTGTCCCTGCATGAGAGAGAGAAGCAGCTCACTCCTGAAGCTCAGGTTGGCACCGCCCAAGACTTCTTTTTCCACCTTCTGCTGTTTTGAAAGGGATGAATTTCTCTAGTCCTTCTGCTGTGGACTGTCTGCAAACTCAGCAGTTAGACTTGGCAAGGGAGAGGTGTCTATTGTCTCAAGCTTTAGATGGTGATGCTGGCGTTGTGCCACATTTTCGAAACTGCAGAGAAATCCCATGTTTTCCGTTCTTAGAATGTAATATCAGGATTTTACCAGTTACTGTGAGCATGCAGTATTTCATTTAAATTTTTATTAAAATTGATAGTCCGTGTGTGGGTGTTTTCTAGGGCTGGGTATCGTTGCCAATTTCCTGAATCGATTCGATTCCGATTCACAAGGTCATGATCCGATTCAATTCTCGATTCGATTCGATATTGATTTATTTAGAGATTTCTTTGCGTCAATGCTAGTTTTGCTTGGTTATAAAATAACTTGTTTTAAAACCGAAGTGTTGCCAAACCAAACACCTTATCGACCTTTAGGCCAGAGCGGTGATTGGCGAACGCTTTATCAGCCATAGCTCTATTTGGTTTTAGGTTTTAGCAGGTCTCACGTTTTTATGACTCTCCTTAGCGCCAGTCAGTAGTGCATAGCCGCAGGAAAAAATCGATCCGCGAATTTTGAATCGATATCGTATATTGATCGATATTGATCGATTGAATGGGTACCTTAACCCTAATAGTGTTTTTCCGGGGGCTCGGTTTCCTCCTGATGAAAAAATCACGTGCTGTAGGGTCATTACCTGTGCTAAAGGTGCCCCAATAGATGTGCCTGTGTGTCTTTGTGTGTGCCCTGCGGTGTGTTGGTCCCACCCTTCTGGGATAGATCCCAGTCCATGTTATCTTTTTGGGTTAAACAGTTCAAGTAATGAATCTAAAAATTGCTGTAGCGTGAAAAGCACACGATGTTTTTTTTGTGTATTTTAAATGAGCATCTTTTCTTCAAACGAATTCAAATTAAATTAAGCACTTGGCCGATTTAAATTTGACCTCTAGTAGAAGGTGGATTTTTTTATTTTCTATGATGTATGAATTCGTAATTCTAGGCGAGAATCACTACTCGCTTGCAGCAGTACCGGGCGAAAGGCTGTCACGCAACACCCGGCCCCAGGCGTGGGTACGCAGGGAGAAGCTGCCGCGCCCTCTCACCTCCAGCGCCTCCGCTATCCGCAAACTCATGCGCAAGGCGGAGCTGATGGGCATCAGCACCGACATCTTCCCCGTGGACACGTCGGACACCAGCGCCAGCGTGGACGGCCGTCGCAAACACAAGCAGCCTGCTCTCACCGCAGATTTAAATCCTTCCTACCTGGGTTTTGTGCTGTTTGTATTTTACAGCATTTATAAGATGCTCACCAGAGCGGTCACCAACATCACAACTCTTGGATCTGACTTGGTCAGAATCTTCCTAAACCTGCCAGAATAGTGACTTTGCTTCTAAACCTTATTTGCATTATTTCACCTTCTCTGATATGATGGCCTTTATATACTTATATCTTATGAAACCAGATTTTAAGTAAATATACCGTTTACGGCAAGATTTTTTCACGGTTTGGATGAGAGTTGGCAGTAGTTTTGAACACACCTTACTAGAATTTAATAAAAAGCACCGCCTTTTACAGCTATTTTATGGTGTAAAAACCAAGTCCACTAGAGCATGAAAAAGGTAAAGGCGTTTTCAGCTTATCTGCTTCAGAGTGTTTGATACTTGAGTAAAATGGCGTAAAAAGTGTCAAGTCAAGTCAAAGTAAACTGTCATCTGTTAGATGCCATTGCAGGTACACAAAGAGCGAAGACGGCCGTGGCTCAGTTTTTAACAGTGCTACAGAACAAAAGAACAAGATACAAATAAGGCACATAGATAAAAATATATAAACAGAATATAAAATATACACTTTTAAGCTAGAGTAGAATAGAAATGTAAACTTGAACTAGAAGAAGAAAGAGAGACAATTAGAGTGCGGTACTCAGCCTACAAGTATGGTTTTGGAGTTGTCTTTGACACTAAAAAGTGCATGAATGAATGTGGTGAATGTGCATGAGGTCAGTACAGTTTCAATATGTGACCCTCCACGGTAAAACCAGTCACTTGTCGCAATGGAGGTTTCCGAGAAAAACGAGCGTTTATGTTGCTTGGGGTAAAATTTTGGATTTTTCTTTTTAGTCTTTTGAAACAGTGGAAGGTCTATACTGTACTGTTGTGAATAAATTGCTGAAAAACTTACCCTTTCCGTCTAAGCGTATTGACTTTCTTGAGGTGAGAATTCAATTCCAGCAAGTGTTCAAAGTTTCTGTTTTGACCGCTCTACTTCAATATTTACGGTAAATCCACTGGTTGACTAGTGAAGATATTTCTCCGGAATCCATCTTCGTCTCCCGAGTTCAGTTAACCTAACAGGCAGAGCATCCGTGTGGCTGTAGCCAAGATATGGCGTAGGCTACCGTAAATAAATATGGCCGCCAGCAGCAAAAGCGTCTGTGAGTGCTTCTGGCCGATACTCAACTTCAAAGGAAGATTTCTCCGTTTCTCACTTGGCGTGACAGGAGAAACCCGACTCCTTTGAATGTTGACATCTCAGTCATATGTCGTCTGATTCATTCCATATAGGTATCGTTTTGAAGCTTGATTTATGCCCTTTCATAAACACAATAACTCATTTGAAAATTTGCGACAAGCGAGTGGTTTTGCTGTGGAGGTTCACATATGAGACATTCTATACAGTCCATTAAATAAAACAACTGTGCAATACTTTCAATCAGTTCAGATACAGTCAGTTAGATGTGCAGCAATGTTCAATAGTGCAAATACTGTATGTAGCAACAGGGAAAAATTTGTGTAAAAATTTTAGTAGCAGTCAAGAGAAGAGGATTACAGTCTCAATCGGCTGGCATTAAATGTGTGCCAGATCATCAGCAGTTTGAAGGGATAATACTGTGCAGATCTGTAAACCAACCATTTTCCTAAACATTTTCACAAGACAGTTTCAGTGCAGCATAGTGGAGTAGCAGCATGTGTGCATCTGGCAGCCATTGATGTGAGTGTTTTACTGTCAGTTGTGTTAAAATATAGGTGAAGTGTGGCACCTTTGGCGTTCCATATGATGTTCCATATGTTGAGTGTTTCAATCTCAACTGTAGACAGCATAGGCCGAGATGAGCACGAAGAGACACAAGATTTTGCTTGTCAAAGCTCCACTGAATTACAGATAATGTGTACTATTAGATATTGTGATATATATGTTGACCCTCCACGGCAAAAACCTGTAAACATGCAAATGTTCAAAATTGAGTTATTATGTTTTCATGAAAGGGCGCTAGTCAACCAGTGGATTTACCGTAAACATTGAAGTAGAGCGGTCAAAACAGAAACTTTGAACATTCTGCTGGAATTGAATTCCTCACCTCAAGAAAGTCACGTTTTTAGGACGGAAAGGGTAAGTTTTTCAGCGAAATTGATTCACAACAGCACAGTATAGACCTTCCACTGTTTCAAAACACTAAAAACAAAAAATCCCAAATTTTACCCCAACATACTTCGTTCTCGAAACCTCGGTTGTGACAAAGCGACTGGTTTTTGCCGTGAGGAATCCGCGTTTATCATTGTTAATGGGATATGAAATGGCGTATCGGGATGAGATTTTGGTGATATCGGCAGCCCTGTTGACAGTAGTAATGTGTTGACGCAAATATCTATGATTAAAAAAATGAGCCAATAAGTCTCAATATAAAAATAAGCGACATCAAAAGCATCTTCTTGCTTTTAGGGTTTAAAACTCAAACAGTGAATGTTTGAAGTAATCTCCAAGAAGCAAAAGGCGTAATTCTGTGACTTACCTCCATAAGCTTGCTGATGTTAAAATGGCAGCAAAAGCAATTCAACGTTTTTTGATCGTCATTGTTGCTTTGTGCTTATTTGAAAGCAGAAGGCTTGCACTAACAGCATCTGCTGTTTCCTCTCCTCTAACACTCATCTCTTACTGCAAAACAGCAGAGGCAGAATTAGAGAGAGTCGTGCCAGACATGCATTCCCTCTGTATGTAACAGCCTTGCAGAGAAGGCACTCGCCACTTTCAAATAGGTGATGCTAAGAGCAGATGTGTGGGGTAACCTTGGGCGCACACTCCATTAGGCTCCAGCAGGAGGCCTCTCCTCCGTCAGCCTTACAGTCTCTCTCTCTCTCTCTCTCTCTTCCTTCCCTTCTCTCCCCCCACACACACACACTCTCCCTCCCAGTCACTTATATTGATCTGTATTGTGTCTCTTGGTATTTAGAGCGGAACATGAGGATGATCCAGATTCAGGACAACATCTTGGAGCAAAAGAATTTGAAAGACAAGCTGGAAAACGAGCAGGAAAACTTCGTCGAGTACAACAAAATTAAAAACCTCTTCGGAGGCGTTCACCGACAAGATCCTTAGGTGATTCATCGCTCGGGCCGGGGCGAAGTTAGCTGGCCTCTTCTCTTTCTTTTTCTTTCTGATTAATCGCTTTCATTTCCGCCCCTTCCTTCCTTTCTTATAGCAGGGGCTGTCAGCTACAGTATGTGAACCGCCCCCACGTTTTCTGCCCTTGGCCGTCTGCCAGTGGGTTTCCGGTGCCTAACCTAAACGTTGCCTTAGAACCGTGCTGGTCGAACTAGTGATAATATCAGTTCACATCGAATCGGCCGATAAATGCCTTTTTAAGTCGCCCGGTATTGGACCTGATCTTAAATCGCGATATTTTCAGGCGATATTTGATGGCGAATTTTGTATGTCTGAAAGGTAGCACTAAGGTGCCAGGTATGTCCAAAATCAGAGTTCAGAGTTTATACGGATCGCGCCTTCTGTCTTAAAACGTATGGCGTTGTTTTGTGCCAAAATTCTGAACACGCAGTGGAACGTTCATGAGCAGAATCTCTCGTCTGTTCACGCTCAACTCTGCCTAATCATACATTTTTTAAAAACTAAATTGTATGTTTGCCTCACTACTTTTATGGGCTGTGTCTGTATCTTACATAATAGCATGGTAGGTAAGGCACTGTCATACTTTTCTATCGTGTATACATCCCAGGGAAGCTGGGGTTGTAGCCCTATACGCCTCTCTCGCGCACCAGGTAGTGCTGGAGTATCATCACGCCCTGTTTTAACTTGGTACTCCACATACACTTGACATTTGGCCTTGATATGGCGTTGTGTTAGAAATGTGAAACTATGGTGTTATTTTGTGCCAAAAATTCTAAAAGCGGCATTTGACCAAACCAAAATGTCCTGGTCACGCGCCCACACACTTGAGTCGGCTTCCTTATTTATGGGCATGACCAATAAATCTATATCTAGCATCCCTACTGGACAAATTAGTCCTGAAAGGGTTTTTTGAAACAATAGAATCTGCTCTTCTTTTTCCCCGAACATGCATCACATAGTCGTCACGTAGGCTGGGGAGCTCCACCAGACCAGTGATGAAGGGAATGAGTGTGTGTGAGAGGAGAGAGAGAGAGAGAAAAGGAAGAGTTAATGTTGCGTTCAGTCTTCCTGCGCGACACATATTAAGCGTTAGTAATGGAGTGTGTGTTGCTAATTGCACCGCTTGAATTGCTTTAAGACGACCCCGGCCTTGGAAGAAGACGTTGACAAATGGCAGTCGGAGGCCGAGTGACTGTTACTGCACATAAAGCAGCTGTGGCGAACACGGAGGACGCCACCGAGTGTGAAACTCTCTCCGATAGGCGCTGTTCCGGCTGTGATGATGTGGGAAGATGTATGCTATTATCTGCACTTTACGGATGTGTGTTTTGTGGCTTTTAGTGTAAAACCATACATCTTTTAAACCTCTGCGATAAGGACATTACTGCGTGCACAGGCCGAATTTGTTAGGAACAACTTCGGTACCCAGGGAGCATCTTTGAAGGAGCAGCGGCCAGCCGACATGCAGTACTTGGGGACAGTACCTTGCTCATGAGTACCTCACTAGTACCTTTACCAGTCCGGGACTTGAACCGGCGAACTTCCCATCACAGGGCGAACTCCCTAACCGTTAGGAGGTACCAACTGCTCGACCAGCAAAAACAATGTCTCATTATTGTGGCACCACTCTTTTTCATTAACTGCATTGCAGCTGTTTTTACTCAAACATTAGTACCCACTGCAGCTTATGACCCCAGGAATTGTTCCATCAAGGGTTTTGAGTGGACCCTTGATCTAAAAGCAACACATTGCTTCATGTGTCAGGTAGGTGTACAAGGTAGGCCTTCCTAATAACTGCTCTATCGTTCTGACATTTATGAGGCGCCACTTACCCAGGAAACCCGCGTCCATTTCCCGTATTTCAGGGACCGTTTCCCCGAGAGCCACTTAGGCTACGTTCACACTGCCAGCCACATTGTTCCATTCCGATTTTTTGCTCAGATCGGATTTGTCTATCCTGGCGGTTCATTCGCAACTACAAGTGACCCGTATCTGGCCTATGTGTGAGCGCCAGGTCATCCAGCGTCACGCATCGCGCACACTGATCTCACGTTTTTACACTGGTCAACTCGTCACCAACAACAAAAAGCGTCATATCCGTTAGAGACGACTCATGGCATTAAAATGGGCGTTAGAAAGGAGGAAAAGTCCAGGCGAAGCCTGCTTTTTCTGTTATCGCAGCTCTCCTCCATTTTTACCTTCCCGCTGCGATGCGGGCTGCTGATCCAGCGCATGCGTACTCGTAAAAGCCGCCAATTCCCTCCAGCGTTCACATTCAGATACCATAGCCGCCCGAATCGGATCACGTATCGGTTTAGTACCACATATGAAAGTGACACAAATCCGATTTGAAAAAGATCAGATTGCGTGTCCACACCTGGCCCTGAAAAGATGGGATCTGTGTCACATTAAGGCAAAAATCCGATTTGAGTCCTTCAGCATGAACAGAAATTATTGACGTAGCCTTAGGGTCTTGCTCAGGGATCCAGTGATGGTAGTGCTGGAGGTGGGATTCAAACCCACAACCTACTGGTGCACAGGCATGTATCCTAACCACTAGACCACCACCACCAGCACCACCACCACTCCCAATAAAGTGTGGAGTAAATCTAATTAATCGTGATCACTTCATTCCCTCCGCGTGTGTATTAACTAATTAAAATATTCTGCCCTGATCTTAACGCGTGCGGCGCATTTCCAGATATCTGCAGTAAGATCACGGCTTAAACTGAGTTTAAAAGGTAATGGAAATGTGCGCCCTCCCCCACCCTAAATAGCAAGGAGCGTTTTGTTGATGGTTTGACCCAGATGAGCCAGACGTAAGCAGCGTGAGGATCGTCTCGCCTCTTTGAGATGTATTTTTTCTTTTTTTTTTTTAAATGTTAGCGTTAGCTCTGCGCGCATAGTCTCATCTTCACACACGGCAGAGATAAGAGGCAGCTCTCTGTAGCTTGGATTCACACTCCCATAATAACGTCACCTCTCCACTGTTCCCTCTCATCATCCTCTCTATCACACGGCCGCCTGACGCTTATCTACTGTCTGGAGCTCCGAGTGGCCTTCGCACACTCAAATGCCACAGCGCTCTGTGTGTGTGTGTGTATGTGTGAGTGTGTGAGAGAGAGAGTGAGAGGATGTCAGAAGGATATATTCTAGTTGGTGCGGAATGATTTTGCTATTTGCCTCTTTGTTAGCGCCGTCTCCGTATCGCTTTGTTTGTTGTTTTCTTTTTTTTTTTTGTAGAGATACAGCGTAAGCGTCACGCGGCATTCTCCCGCTTGCGTTTATTCAAGTGGCTCTGTTAGGTCTGAGCAATCTATCGGAACCAATATTCACCTCTAATCAACGCCGTCTTGCTCATGTCTTGCTCATTCAGTTATTTTTTAAGTTCTTTTAATACTCTGTCCAGTGTGTGTTCTTTGTACCGTCCCCTTAAAAACACTACCACCAGTGTTGCCAGCGTATTTAGTGATCTTGGCGAATTAGTCCGTGACTGGCCAGATGTGAGCAGTTTTAAGACAGTTATTTTAAATATCGTGGCGGGCGGGCGGGTCAAAAAGTTACAAAACGCATTTCATTATCCATCAAAATGTGTTGTAAACGGGGTTCGAATGACCTCTCCTCTCGATGCTGGCAAGAGCGGTGCTTTGCGTTCCTGCAACCAGCGCATCGAGCGAGCGCGCGTTCAGTTCAGGCTAAACCCCGGCACGGTGGATTCCATCCTCTTTCTCCACAGGGCTCCAAACAGCTGTCATAAATGCAGCCGGCGTATATTTTTCAATTTGTAGGATAAGCTACTAGGTTGGTGAAATATCACGGTCAAGTGTGCTCTGCTCTACTTCATTTTAGACAAAATTAAGTTAAAAGAAGAGCTAAGTTCTACTAAGTTCATTCAAATCTGATAGAGTTCTCAGATCTCATGTTACATCAGATGTTACAGTTTTGACAACTAGTGTGTTTTGGATACACGTGCGCTTGTGTGTGTTTGTGTGTGTGCAAGAGAGATGTCTTTCGTGCAATTTTCCGCAACCCTTCAATAAATAACGACGTAAATATCGATCTTTCGGTTTCGTTGTTGTTTGGCACACAGTTAATCTTGCATAAAATTGTGTCATCGTCTTCAATCTAGCACAAATCTATGTCATCTATGGGTTACAGTGTCACAAATGACACTTCATTGGTAGGTTCCATGGCAATACAGGCTCACTGTATTGTTGCTCAATTTTGCACCAAAATAACGCCATACATTTTAAGACAAGGCGCGGGCCGTATAAAACCCCACCTCGGACTTTGGCAGGGTTCCCACGGGTCCTTGAAATCCTTGAAAGTTTGTGAATCTGAACAATTAAGTTCAAGGCCCTGCAAAGTTTTTGAAAACAGGCATAAAAAGACACCGTCCTTGAAAGTCCTTCAATATTTTTTGGGAATTGAAATTTCATGGATGACGACTGCTGTTAACATGTTATTATTTTGCCATCACGAGTTTGTTCAAATCTATGCCTACGCCGACTTTTAATTTGCGAACGTTTGTCTGTTCTTCTGTACATTTTCGGCACTACATTCTTGTGTTTCCTGTTACGCCGAGTCAGAGTGGAAGTGAAGTTTTTGAAGAGTCGTCGCCTCTGGCTTGATTTTGTCCCAACAACTTCTATGCCATTCACAGTCTTTTATTGAATTTGCATCTGAAATTGTTTATTGATAACATACTCAGCGGTAGTAGTAGGTAAATGCCGCTGCGTGTGGTCCTCGAATTTGAGGATATTGGTCCTGGAAAGTCCTTGAAAGGTCCTTGAATTTGGTGTGGGAACCCTGTTTGGACACGCCAGGCACAAGAGCAAGCTTTCCAACGTACAATAAATACGTCATGAAATGTCGAGTGAAAATATCGAGCAAATCTCAGAATAGGGCCGATGCCGATGACTTAAGAGAAATGTAATTATCATCCGAGTCTGATGTGATTCCCATATTATCGTGCATCTAGAGGTGGGCGATATATCGACTTTATCGATTAATTCGAATTTACAGTTCAGGACGATGTGTTCTTATGAAAATCGATTTTATTACTTATTTTACACGCGGGCGCCAAAAGCGGAACTAATGCGACGCATCGTTCTACACGGGTAAATTAGCGCGGCGCACCCAAACCCTGTAGCAGATTCACAAACAACATGGCCACGACAGGGGAAAAGTATGGCGTCACATCAGGGCCAAAACAAGAGCGCGCAAAATGGCTTGCTGCCAAAAATTCGCGGGCGTAAATTTCACAGTCGCACGCGCAAAAATGTGACACTCGAGAACACAAATTTAAGAATCGAGTGCGCGGTTAAATGTGACCCCCCCTCCATAATTAGACACTTTTTAGGTGAATAAATATGATTATAATATAAAACACAGAATTCAGAAGAATAAATATGGAAAAACAGAATTCAGGAAAAAAATCAAACGGAATTTAGGAAAAAACAAAACGGATTTAATAGGGCCTTATGTATATTGCAAAAGACATGGTGCCCATACATACTGTGGAAAAGCCGGGATTCTTTAACATGCCAAAAGTTTTTGACCCGAAGTACGCGCTTCCAAGCCGCAAATACTTTTCTGAATTTGACTTGCCACAACTGTATAATGAAACACGTCAAAGAATCGGTAGAGAGCTGGAGGAGGAGGTGTCGTATTATTCTGCCACGACTGACGTGGTTTTGAACCATTTATTTGCCATCTGTAGTTTGATTTTGAGCAGGGGAGGAGAAAATCGAAAATCTGATTTATTGTGAAAAAATCGGAGAGTTTATTTTTAGGCCATATCGCCCAGCTCTATGTGCATCCATTAAAAAAAAGTGTTCATCGATTAAATTGTTCAGTTGATCAGTAAATCGTGATATTGTGATATCGGCGTATCGCCCAGCCCTGGTGTGTGTGTATTTATACATCTTTGTCTTTGCCTACATGCGAGTGTGTGTGTGGTGTGTTTTTGTGTGTGGTAATGGGCAGAGATGCTCACCTCGTCCTTGTCTTATCTTATCTGCTGCCTCGCTGCTGTTTTATCTGCCCCAGCTGTGCAAGTCTCTGGAGGAGCTGCAGAATGTCAATGGGCTGCTGCGGACAGAGGGCCAGGCCATGTGGAGCGTGATGGGGGGCATCATCGGACAGGTACGGCCCCCTTCTCCGCCCTGCCTTTCTTCACCTTCATCCCTGCTCCCGCCATTCCCCTCTATCCATCTTTCCTCCTCCCACTCTCCTTCACAACTGTTAATGCCCTCCACTGCAACCCAGACGCGTGTACACACTCACACAGACACTGGCACAGGTGCACAGACACATACACGCACCAACAACTCATCTGTCCTCGTATTTTTTCCCCCTTTTCAGTCAGACCCGTGGATAGGTGACGTGATTTTACTAAATCTTCAGCTGTCAAACTGCTATTTTATGATTATTGGGTCCAACTCCATATGTGACCCTCCACGGCAAAACCAGTCGCTTGTCGCAACGGAGGTTTCCGAGAAAAACCAGCGTTTATGTTGCGTGGGGTAAAATGTTGGATTTTTTGTTTTTAGTGTTTTAAAACAGTGGAAGGTCTATACTGTACTGTTGTGAATAAATTTCGCTGGAAAACTTCCCCTTTCCATCCTAAAAACGTGACTTTCTTGAGGCGAGGAATTCAATTCCAGCAGAATGTTTTTTTTTTTTTTTTTTTTTTTTTTTCTTCAATATTTACGGTAAATCCACTGGTTGACTAGCGTGAAGATATTTCTCCGGAATCCATCTCCGTCTCCCGAGTTCAGTTAACCTAACGCAGGTAGGCTATCCGTGTGACTGTGAATGCAGCGTAAGCTACCGTAAATGCAAACGTAGCCGCGACCGCACCGAGCGTCTGTGAGTGCTACGGCGATAGTCAACTTCAAAGGCAGATTTCTCCGTTTCTCACTTGGCGTGACAGGAGAAACCCGACTCCTTTGAATGTTGATATCTCAGTCATATGTCGTCCCATTCATTCCATATAGGTATCGTTTTGAAGCTTTCATGAAAACATAACTCAATTTTGAAAATTTGCGACAGGCGACTGGTTTTGCCGTGGAGGGTCACATATTCATTGGAAACATATGTTGATGAGATATTTTAATATCCAGAAGGTGTCGTAAGTAATCAGATACGCCGTGATGGGTGGCGTATGTTTGATTACAATTATAATGGTGATCATTATTTAACATTTGAAGCGTTGTAATGCGGAGCCACCAAGTGTAAATCCACTTTGCGTGCGCCGGATTGCATCATAAGACTTGATAAAACCTGTGTTAAAGGTTGAATATAAACGTTGTAATATCATGTTGCCTGAGATATCTTCAGGATTTTAACATACAACACGTCACCAGACCAGCGTGCTATCAGCCAGTGCTTGGAGAGGAAAGCTACAAGCCATTGCAGTTAGCGTTGCTCTCATTTGAGTCGTTTGGCGCGCCAGATCGGGAGGAATCCTCCCCAGATTGCCCCTGCATACACTGTGGGAATGACTGGTGATTGAGGGAAATCTAGATTGTGGCCAGCACCTCACGAGGTTGCTAGCGTCGGGTAATTCTCCTCGCCGTAATGGCTCTGCTGTTTGCGAAATTCTTTCATTTGCACTAACTGATCGACCTGTCATTGGCCGTGCACTCGAGGCCCGACTCGGCTGCTAAAAAGCCCCCGACCTCCCCTCCGCTCGCTATGGCAACTGCGTCGGCAAGGTGCGTCGCCATGGGTGACGGTCGTTTAATGAGCGAGAAATGCGACGGCCCGACGCGTTCTATGCAGCCTCGCTTTACGTTTCAGTAACAGAGTCCATGCCCAGCGCCGTTAAAACACAATACGAGACACAATACAGTCATAAGAAAAAAATGAGGACATCCCATTAAATATTTCTCTAATAAGAAATGTAAGCGTGGCTTCGACTAGATGTTCTCTGGCAAACTTGAGTCATGTTCTTGTTCGGTGTTTTGAAGCTTTCCTCCATGCTCGCCTCCCAGAAAAAATCCCACTTCTGCAGTCTGTTCCAGACGGTGGATGTCTGTGCCTACGTTGCAAAATGACATTTTTAGAACTTTTGACAAACTTGCCCTAAGAGGTATAATAAATTAGTGGCTACTTGTCCATATTTCCACACCAAAATAGGAAGTGAACAAACAGTTTGGTCATCTAATGAGTCCACTCGGGGGGTGGAAGTGCTTTTCAATATGTGGCTGAAATGGAAACAGCGTGACGGCTTTCAGAAGCTTCAAGTCCTGTGAGGGTTTCTCTGACGTTCGTAAGCATGCGGATATTACCGCAGAAAGTTATATTTACCGTCGGTGCTCGGTTTCCGAGGGCTGAAGCCGGAAGTGACGATATGCATACCCGTTTCTCGGATACCCGACGACGTATCTCGCAGAGAGCAGCGCAGAAGACCCTGAGTCCAGAATCCATGATGGCTACTCGGTGCAAATGTTGCGGTTTTTAAGATTTTTGGCACTTCAGAGTTGTTTGTGTCCAACTTGGTCGGCTAAATACATAGTACAATGTTGTTGTAGTGCGTAGACGTGTTGCTACGCTCATGTTATAGGTGAAATACCGCGTTATGTGTCGTTTATCAAGTGGCGATGCTAAATTGGCTGATCGATGTTGCTAAAAACAAATGACTAGCCTAGACAGCCGAACTGAAAGGTGAAGAGGATCAGCCACTTGAGGCAGAAAATTCCAATAAAAAGTGTAGACGTGTTTGCGTTAATAAAGTCTAGCCTTATTCATCTGAATTCAACTGCCTTGTGGCGAATTGAACGCATCCCCGACTCAGTTTTTACTATTTTTAGCGGATGTGGCGTAACCTCTCGTTAACAGAATCTCAGATCCAAAGGCAAATAGAAGGCACTTTTTAAAAACTGTGGAAATCTGCTTGGATGTAATCTAGTGTGGAACGATTAATGCTGTTTGAATACAAATGTGACTCTCCACGGCAAAACCAGTCGCTTGTCGCACATTTTCAAAATTGAGTTATGGGGCGGTTTCGAAGAAAGAGGGTAAGACTAGTCCTGGATTACGGAGTGTTTTGAATGGAGATTTTCCATTGAAAAAGAAATATAGTTCAGAACTAGTCTTAATCCCTGTCTGGGAAACCGCCCCATAATGTTTTCATGAAAGGACATAAATCAAGCTTCAAAACGATACCTATATGGAATGAATGGGACGACATATGACTGAGATATCAACATTCAAAGGAGTCGGGTTTCTCCTCCTGTCACGCTAAGTGAGAAACGGAGAAATCTGCCTTGAAGTTGACTATGATTTAGATCGACGTAGCACTCACAGACGCTTGGTGCGGTCGCGGCTACGTTTGCATTTACGGTAGCCTACGCTGCATTCACAGCCACACGGATAGCCTACCTGCGTTAGGTTAACTGAACTCGGGAGACGGAGATGGATTCCGGAGAAATATCTTCACGCTAGTCAACCAGTGGATTTACCGTAAATATTGAAGTAGAGCGGTCAAAACAGAAACTTTTA
Source organism: Distichodus sexfasciatus (assembly GCA_032718565.1). Lineage (NCBI taxonomy): Eukaryota > Metazoa > Chordata > Actinopteri > Characiformes > Distichodontidae > Distichodus > Distichodus sexfasciatus. Next base: position 4,134,699 of record JAVGVS010000010.1, on the reverse strand, counting down.
ACATTCTGCTGGAATTGAATTCCTCACCTCAAGAAAGTCACGCTTTTAGGATGGAAAGGGTTTTTCAGCTAAATTTATTCACAACAGTACAGTATAGACCTTCCACTGTTTCAAAACACTAATCCCAAATTTTACCCCACGCAATATAAACGCTCGTTTTTCTCGGAAACTTCTGTTGCGACAAGCGACTGGTTTTGCCGTGGAGGGTCACAAATTAGATTGAAATCAATGTATATTACAGATCAGGACCAACATAACCCATATGAACACTATATAGCTCCAGTTCATCGTTTATTCCACTTTGGATCTCGGCTGCATTTCCTGGTGGCAACTTTTAAACCCCGACTAGAAACGTTTGCAAAACTACATCGCGAAACAGCATTAAGAGTAGCCGCAGCTTACTCAGCAGGATTGCAAGTCCAGCCGCTTGAGTTCATTTAGACTCGAGAAATGGATAAGTGAATAACAGTGCGGTTAATTAAAAGAATCTGAACATTTTTCAGCAGGTCGGATAAATGGTGTAATAATGGAGCGAGGGCGCGGAAGGCGGCAGGCGGAGGCCCGCAGGAAGAGCGCCAGTGAATCCGCAATGACGGCCATAAATCACATAATTAGAAAACGTGCACTGTTTAAGTAGCAACATCAGTCAAAGCGGCTCGCGCCTTTGTGTCATCTATCTGCTACGTTTTCATTCCCGATCAGTCACCAGCGTCTGTACATTACCCCCCGAATTATTGATGTGCCCATAAGAGGGCCACATCACTCATGGCGGGCCGGAGCGAGCCAGAACTCCTCCAAGAGAAGTTTGGACCAGCCAAAGTGGAATGAAAGTGTCTTTTTATGATTGTAGAGGATTTATGATTCATGGAAGTCATCGGCACTCTTCTGCAGCTTTGAGCGTGCCGCCACGCGCTGGTCGCTGATCGAAATGTAACACGACAGAGGAAACGAAAATGTGAGAAATGTTAGCGGTGATGAAATATTTCACACCTGTCGTCGGAACCGGTGTAGTAAAAAAAAATCCAAATTATTGGCCTGATTTTAGCACCACATTTTTGCATAGCGTTTCCTCTCTAATGCTCGTTAATAGGGCTGGGTATCGTTGCTGATTTCCTGAATCGATTCGCTTCCGATTCACAAGGTCATGATCCGATTTAATTCTCGATTCGATTCGGTATCGATTTATTTAGAGATTTCTTTGCGTCAATACTAGTTTTGCTTGGTTATAAAATTAGGCCAGACGGTGATTTGAGCGGAGCAGCTTCAGCCATGGCTCTATTTGGTTTGGGTTTCGCCGGTCTCACGTTTTTATAGCTCTCCTTGCGCGGTCGCGAGAAGTAGTGCATCGCCGCAGGAGAAGATCGATCCGCGAATTTTTGAATCGATATCGTGTTTTTCGAACGAGAAACGATATTGATCGGTGAATCGATTTTTTTGAATCCAGCCCTACTCGTTAACAGCGATCTGATCCCATATTAATGGGAATTCAAAAGTTATTTGGTGAATTCATGTGTCATTGGGTTTTTAAATTAAAACCTAAAGCCTAAAAATCAGTTTTTTATCCAACACGGAGAGATCACACAAACTCCACACAGAAAGACGCTACAGCCGACTCTGGGATTTCTTTTGGGATTACGTTTTTGGTTTCATATGAGAAACAAATGAACGAATGACACAGATTCCTGTGCTAATAAAATCCAGCGCCTTCATAAAAGAGGCCGATGCTATATCGCGGCAGTGCGGCTGGTCGTTAGCAGCCAGGCCTAATTTTGAATGTTTTTGAAACCTCATCACGAACTTGGACGGAAGATTGAGGCAGTCTTTTCGTTCCCGGGAGGCGGCGGGAACCACCGAAAAATGCACATAAGGCAGCAAACCCCATCTATCTCCCACAGCACAGCCGCCAGATGGCCCTCCGCCTGGTGCTGGCGCTCGAGTCCAATACACCCAACACTCCTCCTTTATTTTTATTTTTTTTCTAATCTTACTTAAACTGCGAGCGAACAGAGACGGGGGCCGTATCTCTGTAGTGGCCCGGAGCTGTGAGTGTGGAGCGTCGGGTTTCTCGTTGGCCCGCTCTCCGTGGCCCTCTCCAAGGCCCGGGGCAACTCGAACGCCACCGAGAGCCTGGGGCAACGTGGCCTCGCAGCGCCCAGCGAGCTTAGATTAGAGCCACTCTGGAGAGGAGGAGGATGAGGATGAGAAAAAGGAGGCGGCCTGTGTCGCAGCGGTCTGTGCTGGCCTCTGTGAGATAATTTTTCTAATTAACCCGGACAGCCGCGATGCGCTGGAGATGTGGAGAGAAAATCAAGGAGCTCCCTCTTCCTTTTTCTGCCTTCGTCGAATTCCCCTTTTCCTCACAGACGCAAAGACCTCGCCATCCTCCGTCGCTCCCCTATCTGGGGTAGCAGCACTCCCACTGATGTTAAGAAATGTCTGTTTTAATGAGCTCGGACAGTTTGCGCCGGGTGGGCAGAAAAGTTCAACAATCAAATTAGGCGTTTGCAAAATTTGTATTTCCATTTTCTTTCTCATATTTATTTTTATGATTGTTTTAGGAGTGTAATTAAAGGATTCAATGTCCTTTGGTGTCATCTTTTTTTTTCCTGCCAGAAACTGAGCCCACCGTCAGTGTTGAAAGCTCCTAAAGAGAGGAAACCCAGCAAGAAAGAAGGCGGAAGTCCGGGCAAGTCCTCCAGCCTGCCGGCGGTGCTTTACAGGTGAGTTTCAGCCTCCCGCAGTCAGACCAGAGTAGGGCTGGGCGATATCACCTCAAATCAGAATCACGATTAATGCAGCATTTTACCTCGATTACGATTAATCAACAGTTGTTGTTTTTTTGTGTTATTTTTGCGTTCACTGACAAGGTTTGTACTTTAAATGTGACCCTCCACGGCAAAACCAGTCGCTTGTCGCAAATTTTCAAAATTGAGTTATTATGTTTTCATGAAAGGGCATAAATCAACCTTCAAAACGATACCTATATGGAATGAATCGGACGACATATGACTGAGATATCAACATTCAAAGGAGTCGGGTTTCTCCTGTCGCGCCAAGTGAGAAACGGAGAAATCCGCCTTTGAAGTTGACTATCGCCGTAGCACTCACAGACGCTTGGTGCGGTCGCGGCTATGTTTGTATTTACGGTAGCCTACGTTGCATTCACAGCCACACGGATAGCCTACCTGCGTTAGGTTAACTGAACTCGGGAGACGAAGATGGATTCCGCAGAAATATCTTCACGCTAGTCGACCAGTGGATTTACCGTAAATATTGAAGTAGAGCGGTCAAAACAGAAACTTTTAACATTCTGCTGGAATTGAATTCCTCACCTCAAGAAAGTCACGTTTTTAGGATGGAAAGGGTAAGTTTTTCAGCGAAATTTATTCACAACAGTACAGTATAGACCTTCCACTGTTTCAAAACACTAAAACCAAAAAAAACAAAATTTTACCCCAAGCAACATAAACGCTCGTTTTTCTCGGAAACCTCCGTTGCGACAAGCGACTGGTTTTGCCGTGGAGGGTCACAAATAGCGAACGCAGCTAAAGTTAATACTACTACTCATAAGTACAGTCAGATAATTGGCGATCCTACATTACTATTTGTTTGTGTTTTGTGCATTTAATATTTTCTTTATAGCCATGATGTAAAGTCTGTGCAGTGAGATCCAAATAATTAAATACAAGAACGATATAAACTCATTACTTCTTCATTCATGAGTTCTGTATTATCTGTCTACAAAGGTGTGAAGTAAGGGTGTAGCAACACATAGATCTACATCAATATGTCGATTCAGTGATCAGAGAGTCCACAGCATCTAACCAAAAAGAAAACATCGCTCAGACGGCATATAAATATCGTATCGTCCCTCACCATGCAAGTGAAACACTTTCTATTGATCATGAGAGTGGTGTCTGGATGAGCTCATGAATATAAACGTCTAATGGTATTTTCTATAAATGGAAGTGATGCTGTTAAATCACCGTGTAATACTGTCTAATATCCACCATTTACTTCTGAATTGAATCACATTGTAATCGTATCATAGCAGAGCTCGTGATATCAGTAGACGTCGAGTCATTGTCCATTTAATCAGTATTGTATTGTGATGAAACTCGAGCTTTACGCCCCTAGTGTGGAGACAAAGTGGTAGAAGTGGAAGTGAGTTGGAACCTGTTTTGACAGAGATGGAGTTTTCTTAAAGCACCGTTTGTGAGCTTTGGGGCATGTGAGCTGATCCCAAAAATATTTCACGTGTGAATTTTCAAATTTGCAAGTAAACATTGACTTAAATTGACCCGAGGGTATGAAACAGTATCAGGGAGATAGTGGGAGATAGTGATTGACAAATGTAGTTGAATAAGTAATGATCTCTCTACAGTTGTGGAATCTGCAAGAAGAACCAAGACCAGCATCTGCTCCTGCTGTGTGACACCTGTAAGCTGCATTATCACCTGGGATGCCTGGATCCCCCTCTCACTCGCATGCCCAAGAAGACCAAGAACAGCTACTGGTGAGAGGGAGGGAGATTATGAGGACGAGCAGATTTATTACGGTCACGTTTGAGGAGGGAGGTTTTTGTTGTCTTTGATGAAGGATGTTGCAGTTCACAGCCGGCCTCTTTACTGAGAGCAAAAGCACTTCACTCGCCACTGTCCTATAATAACTAGATGAATAAGAGCGTGGTTAGACCGGAAAGAGAAAATGTTCCGGAAAATCGAGAAATGCCAATTTAGTGTTATTGCTGTATTAATATTTAGATTTTAGAAATTGTTTCCCACTTTAAAACTTGGATTGTGCTTTTTGGATTTGTTTCCAAGGTTAAAATTAAGGTGAGCTGGTTAATGTAGAAGCTGTGTGTGTGTGTTTGTGTTTGTGTGTGTGTGTGTGTGTACGTACGTGTGCGTGCGTGTTTGTGTGTGCTTGATTGAGCCCAGTGCTTTTGCTGCTGATTCACATAATTCATTTAATCCTTGAATAAGAAGGCAGGATGCTGTTCTGCTCTGCCAGATGTAAATTAGAATGCATTTGAAGGATAAAATTATGATGAGGCTAAGTCATGTCTAATTACTGACACCCACCTTCCCGGAGAGAGAGAGAGAGAGAGAGAGAGAACGAGAAAGGGAGGGAGGGAAAGAAAAGAGGAAGAAAGCAGTGTACTTCAGTAATAAATATAGAGGTTGGGGGAAAATTTCTGGTGTTGTACACAAAGTACTTTGAGAATCAAGCCATTGGCGATGGAAACACTTTACCACGGGCAAAGTGCTTCTGAAGTGGTGGTGTGTCGTTCCTAACTGGAAACACTCGCCGCCAAATTTGTCGCACGCGCACGTCTTTGACTAAAACGCTCGACATGGACCTTAAAAGCCTTTTTACCATCTCTGAGATTTTTCTAGCCTGAGAAATCAATAAGGCCAAACAGGACTGAATGAGCCTGAATGATTCTCTGCTTCCTGACCTTTTCCAGGCAGTGCTCCGAATGCGACCAGGCCAGCACGGACGAGGCCGACATCGCCATGGAGACGCTTCCCGATGGCACCAAGAGGTCCAGGAGGCAGATCAAGGGGCCCATCAAATTCATTCCTCAGGACATGTCACCAGAGCCAAAAAAAATACAAGTAAGAGGCACGGTGAGTCTGGGGGGTGGACCTTGACACTGGTGGGTGGGATAGGGGGGTGTGTGTGTGTATGTGTGTGTGTGTGTGTGTGCGCGCGCAGCCAAATGCCCACTAACGCTGTAGGGCTGTAGACTGAATTTTCATATTTAAATGTTGCACTATAGGTTTTTAGATTAGAATAATCTAGAATCAGGTATATTAGAATACTTGCATTTTACATATTCTACATATATTTAATAGATATTATGCCTGCATCATCTGGCCTCGATAAGGTATAAACCTAATTTATTGACTACATTTTGTACATTGGGTGCATTTTGTCAGTCTCAGTTTTGGAGAAATATTTTTTGTAGAGAAATGATTTTAGAAAAGTGTACTGCACCATTCTAGTCTAGGCACGGGTTTATTTTATAGAAATATTTATGTAGATAAATGTGATTCAAGATTCTGTACTTGTCATAAACTAGGAGTGCAAAATCACATGATTAGATTCGGAATCTTCAGCTCACGATTCAATTCAAAATCGATTCATGATTCATAAACGATTCACAATTCAATACATGTATGAATTTGTTTCCAGATTGCTGTTTTGAGTCACTTTTCCCATTTAACTGTGGCAGATCAGCAAAAAAAATCACACGGAATCAAATGTAGTTTATTAAATGTAATGCACGTGCAGTGTTTCTCTGGTGTAAAGCTTTACATGAAAACAAATATTCTGATCCTCAGCATCAAGTAAGTTTTTAATATGACTTCAGACACTATTTTAGAATCAGAATAAAGCTGAAGTTTATTGCCAAGAACAGTGTCACATAAAAGGAATTTGCTTTGCTTCTGTTTGCCCTGCGCTGCACGCTCCTGTTCGCTCCTCGCTCTACATTCCAGGAGATTTGAACTCATTTGCGGGCATCAGGAAGCCGCTACCAATAAGCGGGAGACTTGGGTTGTCTGTATTAAATCTATATTAACATGTGTGTGATAAGTACTAGGTAATAAACGCTTTAGCACCCACAATCTATTTTATTTGTAAGTTGTTTATCTGTATTTTAGCCAAATGCTGTATTGTGTGACGTACTGTATCGTATGACGCATTTTACACGAGCCAGAACACTCAGTTTCACACATTACAAAACGCTGAGATGACGTGTTGTCGTGTAAATAAGATAAATAACATAAGGCTGTTTAGTTTGTTTAATAAAAGGATAAAGTATGGACCTGTTCTGTAGGAACAGTAACCTTAAAGGACTTATGTGGACTGCTGAAGCAGTGTACTCGTGTTGGGAAAAAGTAAACTAGTGCCATTACATTAGATGAAAAATATGAGTCGATTTTGAATCGGCAGGGAAAGAGTCGTGATTCGATTCGATTTTTTGTGGACCCCTATCATAAACACAACTCTACAGTTATAGTCACATCAGCTATTAATTGTTCATTTGAGTATGCAAATGCAAAAACATTCCGTTACATTAGAGATTTAGATATGATCAAATATTTAAAAAATATAATCTTGAAAAATAAACATTCAGTATATTCTACAGTCCTTAAATATGCAATGTACAGATATATGTGTAATTAATGTGTAAATTTGCACTGTCAAAAATAATATCTTGAATATGGCCATCACACTGTTGCCTCAGTGATGTGTTAGATACAGAGTTAGATTGTGTGTGTGTACCTGTGTGAATGCTGTTGTGTAAATTACTAACATAAGAAGCACTTTCAGTTTAATACACTGCCGTGCTGCCTTTTATGGCCCTTAAAGGCCTTTTCCTTGTCAGCGGGGCTTTTAGTCACAGTTGCTCTTATTTAGCGCTCAACTACCTAAAGAGCTTTGCCTTAGACACCAGGGAGCCTCCTCAGACTCCGTCGACATACAGCACATACTGGAAATAAACGATGCAAGCAGCATGAACGTGGGCGCGCACCCATCGTTCATCAGCCATTAGGGGAGGAGATATACTGTGTATATATTATGCCTGCCTGCCTGCCTTATATATCTCTGCTACTCTCACTATATATATATATATATATATGTATGTGTATGATTGATATAAGCTTAGGGAAGTTTGCAGCATGAAGAGCTGGGTTCAGTCCCCAGGTCATTCACAGGGCCTTTCTGTGCAGAGTTTGCATGCTCTTCCCTTGTTCCCGTGGGGTTTTTTTTCCTCCGGGTGCTGTGGTTTCCTCCCACAATCCAAAATCATGCACTAGCGTGATTGGTGAGTCTAAATTGGCCCTGTAAGATGTGATTGTGAGTGTGTTTGCCCTACGATGTCAGCACATGGCCAGGGTTGGTCCCCACTTTGCACCCGTAATCTCGGGATAGGCTCCGGTCCCTGCGACTGACCTTACTGACCTTGTCAGTGAGCTGTGAGGGAAATGGAGAAATAAATCAAACCAAATGCTAAATGATGTTTCATTTTGTCAGCCTAATTATATACCGTATATCCGACGACATCACCAGCCAGGTATTCAAGCCACTCCTCCCAGTTCACTCCCATCCGACACCCCCCCAACTTTGGGTGAAGAATGGTCGTAGTTGATCTCTAATTGACTGCTTGCCCTCTTTCTACAGAATCTCTCTCCTGCATTCTCAAGGTCGTGACGGGCTGCTTATTTGAGAGTGACTGAGCGCGTTCTAGTGAAATCCTCCTTGAAAGCTTTTTATGTAGTTTTTTTGCAACGAGCTTGTGTTTACTCTAAGGTAGTTGAAATTGCCTGATTACAATGGGTGCGTCGATATCTCGATGCGTCATGATGCATTCTGGTTCGGTTATGAATAACCAGATGCGGTTCGATTCATCTTGATATACTGTCAGGCATAAATTAATTCGATTAGGATTCTCAGGTCAATAATTCGATTGAATACAGTATTACGATGCATCACGATTCGATTATGATTATCAGGTCGTGGTCAGTATGATACAATATCTCGATCCATCACGATGCATCATGATTCAATTCTATTATGATTATCAAGTCAGCGATTTGATTCAGTGTGATACGATATCTCGATGCATCACGATTCTATTATGATTATCAGGTCAATGGTTGATTCGGTAGCAATCAAATGTCTGTTCGTCCGGGTAAAATATGATTCCATTATCAAGTCATGATTCGTTCAGTGATATGATGTCTGGAAATGCATCGCGTTAATAACGATTCAATTCTGTGTATGATTATCAAGTCATGATTAAATTCAAGTATGATATGACATCTGAATACATCAGGTAGTAAATTCAATTCTATTATGATTATCAGGTCAGTGATTCAATTCAGTATGATATGATATCTCGATGCATCACGATTCAATTATGATTATCAGGTCAACGATTTGATTCAGTATGATGCAATATCTCGATACATCACGATGCATCCTGTATGATTATCAGGTCAGCCGTTCGATTCAGGTGTGATACAATATCTCGATACATCACAATGCATCATGATTCAATTCTGATTATCAGGTCAACGATTCGATTCAGTATGATATGATATCTTGATGCATCACAATGCATCACGATTCAATTCTGTTATGATTATCAGGTCAGCGATTCGATTCAGTATGATGTGATATCGATGCTCTGCAATGCGTCACGATTCAATCTGTTATGATTGTATCGGGTCAGCGATTAGATTGATATCATTGATATCATCGTTCTATTATGATTATCAATTCGACGATTGATTCAGTATGATATGATATCTTGATACGTCACAATGCATCACGATTCAATCCTATTATGATTATCAAGTCAGTGATTAGTTCAGTATGATATGATATCTGGTACTGATAAATTAATGCGATTCCAGTTCTATTATGATTATCGGGTCAATGATTCGATTCGTATGATACAATATCTTGATACATCATGATGCATCATGATTCAATTCTGTTATGATTATCAGGTCAACGATTCAATTCAGTATGATACGATATCTCGATACATCACAATGCATCACGATTCTATTATGATTATCGGGTCAGCGATTAGATTCGGTATGATATGATATCTCGATACATCACGATGCATCACGATTCAATTCTATTATGATTATCAAGTCAACGATTCGATTCAGTATGATATGATATCTTGATACATCACAATGCATCACGATTCAATCCTATTATGATTATCAGGTCAATGATTCAATTCAGTATGATATCTCAATACATCACGATGTGTCACGATTCAAATCTTTTATGATTATCAGGTCAACGATTCGATTCAGTATGATATCTCAATACATCACGATGCATCACGATTCAATTCTGTAATGATTATCAGGTCAATGATTCGATTCGGTATGATACGATATCTCGATACATCACGATGCATCACGATTCAATTCTATTATGATTATCAGGTCAACAATTGATTTCAGTATGTCATCTCGATACATCACGATGCATCACGATTCAGTTCTTTATCGCGATTAGGTTTGATACCGTCGATATACCGGATATCCGGTATACCCAATTCAACTGTTGTGATTGTAAGGTCAGCGATTGATTCGGTGTGATATGATATCTCGATAATGTCGCGATGCATCACCGATTCAATTCTGTTATATGATTATCGAATTCAATGATTCAATTCAGTATGATATCTCGATACATCACGATGCATCACGATTCAATTCTCTTATGATTATCAGGTCAACGATTCGATTCAGTATGATACGATATCTTGATACATCATGATGCATCATGATTCAATTCTGTTATGACTGTCAAGTCAACGATTCGATTCAGTATGATATGATATCTCGATACATCACGATGCATCACGATTCTATTATGATTATCAGGTCAACGATTCGATTCAGTATGATACAATATCTCCATACATCACGATGCATCATGATTCAATTCTATTAGGATTATCAGGTCAACGATTCGATTCAGTATGATATCTACGATACATCGTTACATCCGTTTAATTCTATTGTGATTATCAAATTCAACGATTGATTCAGTATGATACAATATCTCGATACATCATGATTCGATTATGATTATGATTATCAGGTCAACGATTCGATTCAATATCTTGATGCATCAATATGCCTTCCATGAATTTTTCTACATTACTTCTCATTGCACACTGGGGTATATATTTTTACATATTTGTATTAAATTCATTATACATAAGATTACAACAATATGACAATAATCGAAATAGAAATATTTTAAGTTATTTCAAATATGAAACCAAAACAAAATCATTTTCCGTTGGTGTGATTAAAATGTTCTAATAATTGTGATACTGATTTGAGGATAAATGTCGGCCAGCCCCTAATTGTATGTGTACCTGCCATGTACCAAAGACAGCTACATGTATAAAATCTCATCCTATGAGTACGCAGGCTACCGCACAGTGTGTACTCTGAGCCCTTCGGAGGCTTGAGATAGGGCTCGTCTGTCAAGCTCTCCATGGCTTTCACTTATCACTGTCCACCACACTCCGATCGGGAGATAGCTTCCCGGCATCTCTGCTCCCTCGAGACAAAAGATCTCAGGAGGCTCTCAGGCCTCCTCGTTCCGTCTTTTTATCACTGTTTTAAGCTCCGTCCAATAACCGCGCACTTGGGGCGTGGCTTGAAGTTGTGGCACAAATCCTCCTCCCGCAACCTCCCTCCTCCCCTCGCCCGCGCTCCGATCTGCTTTTACCCCACAGGCAGCTGGCACATCTCTCCTCCGTTTGGGGAAGAGATGGAGAAATAGCACCCTGGGCGTTCTCGTTAGTGCCAGTGCGTATGTGCATTTGTGTTTCTGGTTTCTGTTCAATAATGTGACCAGTGCTTCAGCAGAAAGTTGCTGCATTAAGGGTTCTGCCTTTCTCTCATCCAGATTCTCTCTCTCTCCCTCCCTCGCTCTCTCTATCTCTGCTTCCCCCCACTCTCTCCTCCCTCTCTCTCTATCCCCCCCTCTCTCTCTCTCTCTCTCTATCTTCCTCCCTCCCCTCACTCTATCTCTATCCCCCCCCTCTCCCTCCCTCCCTCTCTCTCTCTCTTCCTCCTCGCTCCTCCTAACTCCCTCCCCCTCTCTCCTGCTCTCCATCTCTGTCCCCCCACTGTCTCCCCTCCCGCTCTCTCTCTCTTCCTCCCTTGCTCTCTCCTCTCTATCCCCCCCCTCTCCCTCCCACGTTCTCTCTATCCCCCCACTCTCTCTCTCCCTCCCTCTCTCGTCTCTTCCTCCTCCTCCTCCTATCTCTATCCCCTCCCCTCTCCTCCCTGTCTCTCTCTCTCTTCCTCCCCTCGCTCCTCCTAACTCTGCTCCCCACTCTCCCCTCGCTCTCTATCTCTGCTCCCCCCACTGTCTCCCTCCCCTCTCTCTCTCTTCCTCCCCTCGCTCTCTCTATCTCTATCCCCCCCACTCTCTCCCTCCTCTCTCTCTACTCCCCCCACTCTCTCTCTCCCTCCCTCTCTCTCGATCTTCCTCCCTCACTCACTCTATCTCTATCCCCCCACTCTCTCCCTCCCCTCTCTCTCTCTCTTCCTCCCTCGCTCACTCTAACTCCCCTATCCCCCACTCTCCCTACGCTCTCTCTATCTCTGTCCCCCCACTGCTCTCCCTCTCTCTCTCTCTCTTCCTCCCTACTCCTCTGCTCTCTATCCTCCCTCTCTCCGCATCCCTATCTCTTTCCCCCCCCTGTCTCCCTCCCCTCTCTCTCTCTCTTCCTCCTATTACAGCTCTCTCTGCTCCCCTATCACCCCCACTCCCTCCCCTCCACCTCCCTCCCTCCCTCCCTCTCTCTCTCTCTTGTTCTCTCTCTCTCTCTCTCTCTCTCTCTCTCTCTCTCTCTCTCTCTCTGTCTTTCTCTCCCTCTCTCTCTGGTTCCCTCTCTCTCTCTCTCTCTCTCTCTCTCTTTGTCTCTCCCTCTCCCCTCTATCCCTCTCTCTGTCGTCTCTCTGTGTCTTTCCCGTGGCCTCTCTCTCTCGTCTCTCTTTCTCTCTCTCGTTTTTCTCTCTCTCTCTCTCTCTCTCTCTCTCTCTCTCCTCTCCTCTCTCCCTCTCTCTCTCTCCTCCTCCTCCCTCCCTCCTCCCTCTCTCTCTCTCTCTCTCTCTCTCTCCCTCCCCTCCCCTCTCTCTCTCTCTCTCTCTCCTCTTTCTCTCTCTCTCTCTCTCCCTCCTCCCTCCTCTCTCTCTCTCTCTCTCTCCCCCCCCCTCTCTCCTCCTCCCTCTCCCTCCCTCTCCCTCTCTCTCTCTCTCCCTCCCTCCCCTCTCTCTCTCTCTCTCTCTCTCTCTCTCCTCCTCCCCTCTCTCTCTCTCTCTCTCTCTCCCTATCTGCTCTCTCTCTCTCTCTCTCTCTCTCCCTCTCTCTCCCTCTCTGGGAGCTGCTTCAGTGCAGCATTTATCCTCAGACAGCTCCGACCGCTGAAAGGAGCCTTGCTTTGCATATTTAATCTATGTAACAGCACAGCAGCAGTGACAGCGGTCTCTCATAAAGCCACTTCTCCAGTTCATCAGAGTAACTGTTCCACCCCACGTCAAGCGACACTCTGGAAGTACTGCCACCGACACCAGCTACGGTGCTGAGTAATAAATTATTCATACCCGCATTACAACAATTAACTAGATTGCGGATCTCAAATTAAGCCGATCATCTACACTACATTGTTTATTTCAAACACTCAGTCTCTTTCTGGTTCCACTGAATAGTCTTTTAGTAGAGTTTGACCAGCATTTCGCTAGCCAGTGTTCGTGTGGTTGCTAGTTCCCATCATAGCCATGTCGTTTTAGTGAGACCATGTTAAAAACTAAGGTGAAGTCGGTGTGGGGCGATATTAGGCATTTTTGCTGATTAACCGGTATCTGTGTTTCATTTGACCATCACCGATATTAAGTCATTACAAGGTGTGCTACTGTGGTATTGTGCGCTCGACTTGCTGTTTCATTTAACGTCCCACCCACAGCAGTCTCGGATTGGGTATATGTCACATGAGTTGTAGCCAATCGACACTAAAGCCTTGTTGTCACGCTTACACACGGTAGTGAAGCCAGGAAATTTCAGCTGAGTTTTGGTGTTTGTAAATTCAGAAATCCTCCTCGTTAACTAGCAATAATCGGTATCGAGGTCGTCCCTGGAAAAAACAATATCAGCCAACCTCCATCAAACACTTGACTTCACAAACAAACAAATAAACATTGGACTAGAAAAATGATGGAGAATATTTATTTAATAATTATCAACGGCTGAAAAGTAACTACTACTCTGAATAGCTTTTAAGAAGGGAACTTTTATCTAAGTACGTTTTACCTTTTACCTTTCAACAGCGTAACAGTACTTAGAGTACAAATGTTGATCCTCTTTCCTCCCTGCTACTCACCAACACTTTCCTGTGCCGAACTAGGGATGTCGAGAGATGAATCACATAATCTGTGCATTGCGATGCCGATGTGGACAATTCTGTATCGATGCAGTGGCAAGCCATAACTGATTATGAACCAGTGACACTGGTTGGTGAGTTTCTAGCATAAAAATTCTAGTTTTAAAGAACATCCCGGTAGTAACTGTTTTGATCTCTGCGATCTGCGATGCAGTAATGTAGAAAAATTGTGGCAGCATCAGATAATGCACTGTAGATGGGTACAGTTCCGCCTCTAGCGGACACCGAGTCAATTCTTAAATGTCGTCTTGTGATTTAAAAAAAAATGTTTTCAGGAAAAAATATTCTGTTAACTATGATCTTAGAGGCTGAGAGTCATTGGATCTTGTCATGTTTGAAAAAAAAAATAGAGTACACATAGGGAGCGAAGAACGCAAGCATATGGTGTGGAATTTGCCCACACTTAACGCAATGTTGATCACGTCAGGTTTAACGGGACTCGGCTATAATTATTGTTTCACATCATCTTGAGCATCGCCATTGGTCTTGGAGTCGCACTCGTTACCACACTTCTGTGTGTGCTAAACTAATTTTTCCCATTTGAAATTGATTCGGAGCTTGTTAAAGATGCAGTGATGTGCTTAATTAAAAGATTGATTTTAGCCAAGTCGTCTCCACTGTCTTCCACTTAATTTCCTCTCCATTGCAGGCGTTTGGTTGCGTCAGCCCCCCTCCCATCTCTCTACCTGCTCGCCTCTCCTCCTCCTCCTCCTCGCCTCCTCCGCTTTTTATACGAGTGGAAAAAGCGGGGCTTGCGTGCAGAAGCCCGGCGCTGATCTTCCGCCCGGCTAATAGATTCCTTAATAAAGGTCCGCCGTCAATAGAATAATGATAGCGTTGCTTTGTTTTGGCGTAGCCAGCGGTACACGCCTGGCGGGGCTTCGAGAGCCAACTGGCAGCTCGGAAGTGGTTAGCATTTATAATGATACGTGTTCCATCTGCCGTGCCGTGGCAAATAGCCAACGGCTACAGATGGAAGTGTTTTCATAATCTGTTTAAATATGTTTGCCGTTTAACACATGCCAAAGGCCCAGGAGAAGCCAGCACTGTAAGCCTGCCGTCTCCATTAAACGGAGATGTTTGATTTGATCTGCCGCCGACTCGTTGTGTGTTTTGAAACCTTTACCGTTCTGTGTAGGACCCTTAAGACACAAAAAGAAAGCAGTTGGAAAAGAAAAATTGATTTTGATAGGTGGCGTTTTGTTAATCGCATAACAATTCTGGGGTTTTCTGAATTATCATATAGACTGGCTTGGGTGGGCGTGACAGTTGCCCCTCTCCGAACAAAATTACATGGGTTAAATCCCGGATCGACATAGTCTTTCTGTGTGGAATTTGCATGCTCTCCCCGTAGCATGTGGTTTCTATCCAGATTTACTGCAGTTTCTCCCACAGTCCGGCAGCACTGTGAGTTGATTAGTGACTCCTAATTGGGCGGTAATGTGGTAAAGAGTGTGAGGGATGGTCCCGCCTCGTGTCCGTGATTTCTGGAATGGCTCGGAAGCCCCCGATCCGGTTGAAGTTAACCAATTCGGATGATGAAAAAAATAGATGAATGAATGAGTGTATTACATGGGTCTATATGATTTAAGTTTACGGTTTGAGAGCTTCTTTGGCTGTAAACAATTTGATAAAATTAAAGCTCATTTTGTATATTTAATTCATTCATTCATTCATTCAGAGATGTTCTGCAGATTAATCTGTCATCTCAACTATATACACTGAGTTAAATGAGGGATTATTTGTCATTGTGAACACAGCACACAGTGCACCAAATGAAAAAGCGCCATTTGACCCATCCGTGAAGGAGCAGTGGGCAGCGCCCGAGGAGGAGTAGTTGGGGCTGAGACCTTTCTCATGAGGACCTTCACTGGTCTGCGGATTTTTAACTTAGGTAAGCAAGGACTCGCCGTTACTTGCGACTGCTAAGTGATAGTATCTAGAGATTAGATAGCGTGGCTCGGTTTCAAAGGAGCCTTAAAAATATACATGTATAAAGAAAGTATAAAAATATAGTCTAATCTAGAATGAGAAAAAGGTAATGTGCAATTATGTGCCAATGCACTGGAAATAACCTGGAGACACGTCGTCTCGTCTCTCTATGTATCTGTACAGTATATAGCAGAGATGACAATAAAGTTGACTTTGACTTTGATTATTGCAGTCACATGGAGATGAGACTACAACATTTTGAATTTTTTTTAATTTTTTATTTTTTTTATCAGTTCAGAATAAACTAATACGCTTAAGCTTATTTGTCAGCCCTACGAAAAACTAATATGTGACCTCACAACCAGTAAAAGCTTGCTGCCGTTTTCAAAATTGAGTTATTATGTTTCCATGAAAGGACATGAAATCAAATTGATACCTATATGGAATGAATCGGACGACATATGACTGAGATATCAACTTTCAAAGGAGTCGGGTTTCTTCTAACCATACCAGCATTAGAAGCGGAGAAAATCTGCCTTTGGCTTGATATAGCACTCTGCTGCAGTCGCGGCTAAGGTAGCCTCTCATGCTGCATTCACAACCACCGGATAGCCTACCTGCGTTAGGTTAACTGAACTGGAGGCGGAGATGGATTCGAATATCTTCACGCTAGTCAACCGGTGGATTTACGTAAATATTGAAGCAAATGGAACAAGCAAACTTTTAACATTCTGCTGGAATTGAATATGCAAACAGAGCAAGGGTTGATGTCATGGTTTGGGCCAGACTCGACCAAGGGTCTGGATTAGAGAGAGCACCACTGCTTCGCTGACATCTATGCTTAGGGTTGGCGTCGTCTCCGTCCTCTCAACATGAGCCCTGTCCTGGTGGAAGCATCGCTGCCCTTTAATTGCTTTATTGCTGTATTTATTTACAGTGGCAGAATATTTGGAGAGCAGATGATCCGAAAGAGACATAGTTGGACAAGCATTTTTTTAATTATTATTCAGTCGTGGGTGATCGTTGAGAACATGAAATCCATATTTAACTGGGTGAAATCATTGTGGGGGGCGAAATCTGAAGAGCATTGTCTCTAGCTGCAATAATGAATATCAATTATTGCGATAGTCTAACTCTCCCCTGATTAGGAGATAAAAATAAAAAAGGGAGACGATGGGGCTGTTATTATTGGCTGTTGACAATATATCGTGCAAGGCATCCCCAGGGATACTGTTTTTTCTTCCTCTTCAACAGAGAACCCGGGGCCAGAAGAATTTTAGCTACGAGGAAGAGAAGATGGAGGTGAGCTCACACTCTCTCCACACTCCACTAGTGCTATCTGTCCCTCTCATCTGTCTCTAATATTGCGAATAGAGAGGTGAAGGGATGTTTGCACAGCACCCTGACTTCTTCCAGACACTCACACACACTCATATATACACACACACACACACTCATGCCTGGCGATAAGCCTCTAATGACCTCGTTCCATAAGACAGCCTTGTGAGCGGAGGCAGCAGCAGTGGCCTGCAGAAACCCAAGCCGATGACACAGGACCCGAATACCTGCAAAGGTCCCGGCGACAACGAGAACCTAGTCAGGTGAGTAGCCACGTGCGTCAGGCGTGTGTGAGTATGTGTTTTAGTCTCTGTGTGTGGGTGTGTTTGAGTTAAAACAAAGACGCTAAGGTCATATTCTTTTGATTCAAGTTAGTCTGTTCAGTGTCACTGTTTAGAGCTGGCAGGAGGGCAGTTCGATAAGCCCCTCTGTATTGAACCTCTCCACGTGTTGCTTCGCTTACTTCTGTGTGATCTGCCCGCTGGCTCTTTCCCACCGCCAGGCGCCCGCCATCCCCAATCAGAGCGGCCATTTGATGCGATAAGCGGGTCCATTGAATTTTTTTTCACTCCTAATTTTCTCAAAACTTCCAGAGGCAACCCGCGCTATGGAAACCTGGCCTGTTATGAAAAGGAATTTTAATTGGGTTCGCAGGTGCACCACTGCTCTTAAACCTTTATATTGGCTGGCTTCTAGCTTGGTCTCTTTCGGGTGAGATAAATTAGATTCACAGCAGTGGGCTTACTTATAAGTACGAAGTGAAATTTAAACTGATTAAGTGTGAAGATTAAAAAATGAGTTCGTTCTCACGTACATCGTCCTTCCGATGTGGGCTGGTGGCACACAAAGTATACTGCTACTACTACTAACCCAACTACCAGGACTGGGCAGTTAATCAAAAATTAATTGTTAACAACATTGCGAACCTGTAATTGATGGAATCTTGCCCATGACGATTATTTTGGAAAAGTTTTTTGAAAGAATTCTCTTAATACTTTCTTCAGGGTGTGTTTCTCTTTAAAAACATATTACCTCGTGTGTTTTTACACAATTCGCTTTGTCTGGTCTGCTGCAACATTTGTGTGTTTTTAGCTATTTTAAAATCGCAAATCTTTCATTAGAAAAAAACATCTCAGCTAGTTTATAATACAGACCTTGTCTGTGAACTATTTGGCCATCGTCGTAAATCTAATCAGTAAAATGCAATTAATGCGTGATGCTGATTTCAGCTCTTATTATGACTGACATATGCAAAAATATTTAAATCGGTTATTCCTTTTTAGCCAAATAAAGGTAAGAACAGCAACAAATTATAAATGTTTTTAAAATACGTTATTTACTCTCTGCAAAAGCGGGTATTTTCATTGCCAGGTATTTCCTATACCAGATGGCAGAAGTGGTAATCTGGTAATCCAGGGTTTTTTCAAGCGGTGGTCCACAGCCCCCTGGTGGTCCGTGGTGGCATTGCAGGTGGTTCTTGAGATGCAATCCAGCTTCACTACTGAAATAAAAGTTTCATTCGAGTTATTTTTCCAGATCACATTTCTAGATGATTTTGGCATCTTTATGAACAATGAATTAAAATCAAATCTAAAAAACACAATCAAATCTTGCCCCCCACCACACACACACGGGCATACGGTGGGCCTCAGGCTACTGCTCAGTCTGGACTGTGGTCTGAAGACAGAACCAGAAACCTTCCTGTGATAATTTCATTCTCCACGACAAACCATCATTCGTCACAAGCCGCACTCTGTAACGCTGCAGATGGGTGGGAAAGACCTTGAGAGACCATGCATACTGCCAAAACTGATAGCATAAAATGGCTTGCAAAAACACCAGGCGTAAATTTGAAATGTATGACACAAATGTGAAACTCGAGCACAATTAATTAATTAAGAGATAGAGTCACAGCGGTTGTATGATGATAATGCCTTGTGACTGTATTTTCCTCTCATGAATGTCTTTTCTTCTCGATGTGTTCATCCTGCAATGCCTGCTTAGTGGCTTTTTGCTGTTTGAAAGTGGGTTTTGGCGGTTTGAAGTTTTGCTTCCAGCTTCTGCCTTGAATCCTATTAGCGATGGCTCTGGTCTTTATGATTGACTTGTGTATGTGTTTATGTTGAATTGGGGGCAGAATGAAATTGGGCAAGACACTGATGACGATGCTTATTAAGCATTGTGAACCCTAACTATTAATTCTCAAGTATAGGTTGATGTTTCTATTTGCATTTAATCTACCTGTGCTTCGTTCCTCTTGCTCATCATCTTTGGTTTTATAGCATTCTGTAGTGTGCAGTCAATCACAAGACCAAGAACAATAGGATCAGGTAAGCTGCCAAAAGCCCACTGCAAAACCTTGCTTGCCTTTCTGACGCAGCATGAAATCTCTGCTGTGAACAAAAAAGCGGCGTCGGTGATCTACTGTCTTGGCGTGAGGTTAATTGCTGTCGAGAAAAAAGACATTGGCGAAGAAAAAATGCAGTTAAACAATATCATCACAACAGCATTTCAGTTTACTTAATTTTGTGCTCTCGAGTTCACATTTAGCGACTTTGAAATTTATGCATAATTTTGGCGTAATATTTTGCCTCGTTTTGCCATTGATGTGACGCCATAGACCACCTTGGTAAAGATGGAAGTCAGCATCCGTGGCCAGGTTTATTAAAATGTATGACTCTGAAAGGACGCGAGTGTAACGTACGTGAGCCGAAAATCAAAACTCCCCGCCTCCAGCGTCAGAAACCTTATTGTGATTTACGGCGGCTACATTGCTTTGCGTGATGTTTCACTTTTTGTTTTGTTAGGATTTTCTTTCTCTGTGAAGTGTCTTACAGCACAAATATTGCTTTTTCTCTGTAGCTTGTAGTGTATCTAACTTCTGTATTAAAACCATAGCTTAGCTGTAGCTACTTTGAATCGTAAGTAGCTTGAAAAGTGGCTTCCCCGACGCTGCTGCTGCTGCTGGGTAGTGGACAGTGAGTAGTGAGGAGCCGAACTTCTTGGCTGTGGCTGTGGTGTGTGGAGTGTAAGCCCTGACGCCCTATCTTTCTGTGGAGCAGGTTGGGCAGGCTCACCTCTACCCCCCTCCCGTCCCCCCAGCCCCATGGGACAGATGTTCGAGGACGAAGGCGCCAAGAGAGAGGGGCGTTGAAATGGTTTGGAAGAGCGGCGATAAGTTTGAGCAACCTCGGACATGGCCGTTATTTCTCTTTTTTACGCTTCGCGAACTTTCAGCTTGCGGACGATTTGTGATTTTTTCAATAATGACAAGACTTCTCTGGCTCGTTAATTTAAGGAAGAACCTTTACACTGGAATGTAAGCAGTTCGTCGAGATTCTGAACTTTAGCGCCGCTCCGGATGGAAAGGCCGGATTGGGGCCGAATTGGCTTCGCGCTGTGGACTTTCAAACTGACTCTCTTTCTCGCCCTCTGACCACCTCTGCTGCTTCTTGGCGCTCGAGGCCGTTATGGAATGACTCACTCAAATCCAGGGGCCTCCGTTCTGCTCCTCTTTTCCCTCTTCCTTTCTTTTCTCCCCCCACCCCACTAGTCGTGAGGCCTCATCAACTTTAAAAGCGATTTTTGACCAAACAAATCTCTTCATTGTTAAGCGCAAGAATAAGAGTCCTCTCCACCAGGGCCCTGTCGTCGACTTGCTTGTGCTGTGTAACAATTTAGAAAAGTAGGTAGCGATCTGAAACCCCCCTCTCTGTGTAAGTGTGTGTTTTTCTCGTGCCGGTGCATCCCGTATATATTTCCAGTACGATAAGTGATATTTACAGTGATAATCTCATATCGACCATGTGAAAATAGTTAGCAGGGAAAACTGTTTGGCTATTATTAAATACATGTTTGTCATTGCCTTACAACGGCTAATTTCTGACATGCCCCTCCGGTGCTTTGTGCTTTTTGACAGCTTCGCTGCCTTCTGCTCTGTCAAGATGGCTGACAGGTGTCATCTGCTAGCCCTGAAATATCCCTCTCCTGGGGGCCCGGGTGGGGGCTTCCTATCTCTCTCTCTGAGGCGGCGCCCTCGTCAGCTTTTCTCCCCTGGCTCTTAACGCTGCTTGATCGGTTGTAACATTTCTTTCCTCTTGTAATAGCACTGCCTTTCCAGCTCGAGTGTATCGTTGGGTTGTGACGGCAGCATGCATGTTTTTCTGGCGCGCAGCGTAGTAACGCGCAGGCGCAACCTCGCGTGAAGTTGTGCCGTATTGAACCCACGTGCCATGTTCCATGATTTTAATCCAATGTTTACTTGATGTGAGCCTTATTTTGACATTTTATTTATTGACGTATTTATTTCTTGATGTAAATAGTTTGATTTTCTACATCTCTTGCCGTTTTATGGTGTTAGCAGTGTACAACCCCGAAATAGGTGGGTTTGCATTCGTGAATGCGAGTGGCATGTGTTTGCTCACGTATCTGCATGCGTGGCGCGTGTGTGTGTGTGACTTGAGCGCATGTGGTCTTGTAGCCGTGGCCTCTGCATTGTGCAAGCTTTAATAAACTCTTGACTTTTTCACCTTATTGCTGCTGTGATGAATGAGTCTCGGTCCAGCTAATTAATAGCACTGAGCATTGGCTTGTAGTAGGCCCTGTGTGTGTGTGTGTGTGTGTGGCATGTATGTGCGTGTGTGTGCTGGCGTGCGTGTGTGTGTCTTGGCGTGTGTGTGTGTCCACCTGTCTTGTCTGATTTGTTGGGGCCAGTGTGTGTGTGTCAGCGGGAGGTCGCTCCACTAGCTGGACTCTGAAAGCTACAAGTAAGTGAATGAGAGGATAAATGAGAGGGGAGGATTCACACACACACAGTCTGTTCATTCCAGCCTGGTCCGGCTCCACGCACTCGTTTATTCTCTCTCTTTCTCTTTCTCTCCCTCTCCTCTCCGTCTTACCTTCTCACTCTCTCTCCTTTTCTCCCCTTTCCACTTCTGTTAGTCTTTCTGGTTCTCTCTGCCCCTCCTTTCTCCCACTCTCTGCTTATCTCCATCTCTCCCTTCTTGTCTTTTCTTCCTTCCTTCCCTTCCCCACCCAACTCTCTCTCTCTCTTTCTTTCTCTTCGTTTCTCCTCTTCTATTCTTTCTCTTTCTTCTCACTTTCTACCATCTTGCCCTCCCTCTCTTATCCCTCCGCCTCTCTTGTTCTCCTCTTTACCCTCTTGCCTCTCTCTCTTCTTTTTCTTCCATTAGCCCTCCCTCCATCCATTTCTCTCGTTCTACCGCCAGTCTCTCCCTCTTCTCCCTTTCTGCTCTCCTTCTTCCTCCCTTTCCTTCTTTCTTCCTCTCCCCTTCCCCCTGACCCTCTCATCCTTATCATCTACCCTTTTCTAGCCCCTTTCGCTTTCTACTCTCTCTCCATTTTCCCTACGCTCTTTCCCCTCCTCTCCTCTCTCTCTCCTTACCTCCATTATAAAACCCCTTTTTTTCTCCCGTCGTTCTTCCTTTCCCTTCTGCCTCTTTTGCCTTCTAACTCTTTCTCCCTCCCTCCCTTTTCTTCCCTTATTTCTCACCTTCTCTCTCTCTTACCCCAACACCTCCTCTTCTCCGCTTTTATATATCCTTTTCTTTTACCTCTCTCTCTTTCCTTATTTCTCCCCCCTACGCTTCTCTATCTTCCTCCCTCTCAGGACCCTCCCCTCCTTTCTGCTCTCCCTCTACCCGATTCTCTCTCTCATTCTCCCTCTCTTGTCCCTCCTCCCTCTCTCCTCCTTCACCTTCTTCACTCTCTATTTTCTTCCCAGTACTCCCTCCTTCTGCATCCTTCTCTCTCCTTCTCCCTCCCTCCCTCCTCGAACCCTCTCTCCTTTTCACCATCTTTTCCCTGTCCCTCCTTCCCTTTTCTTCCATATCCCAGTTGTCTCCCTCCCCTCTCTCCCTTCGCCCTCTTCCCCCTCCTTTCTTTTCATCCCTTATTCACTCTACCCAGTTCTCTCTCATTGTAGCTCCCTCTCTCCACTTTTCCTTTTCCACTCTTTCCCTCTCTCCCTCTCCCTTCCTCCCTCCATTTTCTTTTCTTATCCCCTCTACCTAATTCTCTCTCTTTCTCCATCTTTTGCCCTCTCTCCTTTTCCCCTCTCTCACCTTGCTTCTCTTATCCTCTCTCTACAGTTCTCTCATTCTTTTTTCTTTTTTCCTTTTTCTCCCTTCTTTTTGCTTCCCTTACCCCCGCTCCACCCAGTTCACTCTCATTCCACTTCTCCCTTTTCCTCTCTCCCACCCTTCTTCCCTCTGCTCCCCTTATCCCTCTCTCTACCTAATTTTTCTCTCTCTCTCTCTCTCTCTCTCTCTCTCTCTCCTTCTCCCTCGCTTTCTTTTCCCTCTCTCCTCTTCACCCTCTTCCCCCTTTCTCTCCCTCTTTTTTTTTCTTCCTGTATTCCCCTTCTCTACCAAAGTCGCTCATTCTTCCTCTCTTTTCCTTTCTCCCATTTTTCTTCCCTTAACGCAATTCACTCTTTCCACTCCTCCCGATCTCCTCTCTCCCTCCCTCCTTTTCTTCCTTATCCTCTCCTCATTCTCTCGTTCTCCCTCTCTTTCTTCTACCTCTCTCCTCTTAGCCCTTTTCTCCCTCTGTCCCTCCCTTCCCTTATTCCCCCTCTGTACCCAGTTCTCCCTCCCCTTCTCTGCTCACTTTGACTTTTTCAGTCTGTCGTGCTCTTTTGTTGTCCTTTCTCTCTCTCTCTCTTTTTTTTCCCTCACACCAACAAAATCTCCCTTTTCCTCTCCTCTCTCCCTGCCTTCTTCATCCCCGGCTGTCTAGCAGTGCCAAGTGCACAGCTCTGGAGCTAGAGACAGCTGGGAGAGGCTTCCTCAAATCCTGGCCGCGCATAACAAAGCCCGGTGTGCTGGCGGGCCGGCCAGTGGCGTTTGTGCCTACAACAACAAGCAGGCACCAGTCAGGCGCCAGACTGCTGTCGAGCCACAGATTCACCAGGATCTGAAAGCATTGCATTAAAGTTTTGTTTTCACTGGTCTCGTGATTCGATTCGACCGCGATTATTAGGTCAACGATTCGATTCAATACAATATCTTGATGCATCCGCCAATTTTTCTACATTCGTTACGTTGCCATAGATTGGGCAGCCACCAGCTGCTACCGGGTTATGTAACTTTTTACTTGACTTTTCATGCCCGTAGTCAGAAAAATCACCAACCAACTCATGTGATATAATTTCAGTGGTTTTTGATAATGCTGGCTTCTGTCCGGGACCTACCACTTGAACTACGCCAATCTCTGGGTGGGGAGTGTTTTTGTATTATTTTAAAAATATTTTGCATTAAGCTCGCCGCAAGATTCTCTAATGTTTGATATTTTGGTAAAATTTAATAATTTTTAAAGTGATTTCAGTAGTAAAACTGGATTGCACGTCACGGACCACGTGCAATATCGCAGCTGACCACTAGGGTTTGAAACCCCCCGTTTTAATCGATTATGATCTGCCACTGCATCCGTGCAGAATCGTCCACGTCTGCATCGCGATGCGCCGATTATGATTATTACCTGGTGTTGTTGATTTGCACAAGCAGCATCTGATAGGCTACCGTGCCTGTGAGGAGGTGGTGGCCTCACGAGGTGGAGTCGCGGAGGATGGGTATGCCTTGGTGAGGTGGACATATTCATAAAAATGTATGACTTTCAAAGGCACTGACCAGACTCATTATACACATCTGACTGTAACTTACGCACGCTCTCCACCTCCATAATGTCATCATAACTTTACTGTGACCTGGCATTACATTGTTAAAAATCTTGATTAGTTTGATTCATATTACTTTTAACTGTACCACTTCACAGTAAGACTCCCTGTATAAATAGTTTAAATTAAGTCGTAATAATAATTAAGTGATAATAAGTGATTTATAGCAAACTTGTTTTAAATAATATCTGGGCGGCGATAGATAAGTTATAACTGGAAATGCATTGTTGATGCAGGGATCCACTATTTGACGAACACTGGATTTACACTTTACAGTAAAGCGTTACCATTTATATGTATTCGTCATGGCAAAACCAGTAAAGCAGCCATAAATTTTTCAAAATTGTATGATGTTTTCGCTGAAGGCATAAATCAAGCTTCAAAAGCGATACCTATATGGGAATGAATGGACGACATATGTCACCAGAGATATCAACATTCAAAAGAATTAGGGTTTCTCCTGTCAAACCAAGTGAAAGCGGAGAAATCTGCCTTTGAAGTTGACTTCTCGCTGCTTAGCACTCCTGAGCGCTCGGTGCGGTCGTTATATTCTGTTAGCCTCATGCTGACCACAGCTACGGGATGGCAGCACTGCGTTAGGTTAACTGAACTACAGGCGAAGATGGATTCGAATATCTTCATGATCAGCCTTCGTTTACCTTCATCTTGAAGTAAATGGGGAATAAAACAGAAACTTTAACGTTACCGCTGGAGATTCCTCATGAGAATCAAACTTTTTAGGATGGAAAAGGTAAGTTTTTTCAGCAAAATTTGACCACTCAGTACATTATAGACTTTTACTGTTTCAAAAGACTAAAAACTAAAATCAACGCATTTTACCCCGCCTTGTAACATAAGCGCTGGTTTTCTCGGAAACCTCTCATTGGAAACAAATGCGACTGGTTTTACGTTTAAGTGTTTATATAAATGCCAGATATGAGTGTCAGTAACTCATCATTTACTGATAAAAAATGCCATGAAACATTAACTCAAGGTTAGTTTAGGCAGATAACCGACACCTGATGTCTAGTAACTCTTCAAAAAAATCAACACCTAATAAGGAGCAACGCTGTCACCCAACCATAATTCTACTGGTGTTCTACTGGTAATAACATGTCACCAAACAGCTGATGAAGTCGATTCTTTAACACTCTGCCTACGTCGGCGAGATGAGCTCAGCAACTAACAAGATCTGAGATCTCACCAAATAGTGAGCCTCCATCAATGTATCACAGCTGTTGCAACATATTTATCACTGTTTACCGCTTTAAAATTGTATGATGCTACAACCTGATTATATGATCATTATATCATTTAAGGGGGTCTGGTTTACCAGTACCCCAACACTGCAGTCCGAGAGATGAATCAGCACCTGATCTCTTCCAAAAACCCCCCAAGCCCTCACGTTGACAGCAAGGTTGGAGAGTGAGGCTCTGTGTCCCGCCGTCGTCCTTGACTCACCGAAGGTGGTTACGCTACTGGTAGAGGGTGGGCTCTCCAAGTCCAGTAACCTTTTCGATGATGGCGCCTTCCCTATTACAGCCCTGACACAGGATCCTGAGAGATGATTTAATGGAGGCATTTTGTTTTTGCTGACTTTGCCCCTTTTTTCACCCCCTTTCTCTTCCCCCCCACTCGCCATTAAAGGAGAAAACGCAAGCGCTACAGTTGAGCAGTGTGGGATGGGTGGCCAAGCAGCTAAAATCTATTACACCAACTCCCCCTGTCTTTTATCCTACCGTGCTAACTGCAGCGTGTGTTTCTACTTTGCGTCTTTTGGTTATAGGTCCTTCTCCTCCTCCTCCTCCTCATTCCTAATCCTATATTCTCTCCCCACCCACACATACACACACACCTCTCTCTCTCTCTCTCTCTCTCTCTCGCTCTCTCTCTCGCCGTACGCACTGTGAAGATATAGCCTGGAGGTCCCGCATTTCCCTAATTAGCCGGGGCTGAGAGATTCTTTGGTGCATCTGACTGAGTTGCAGCTGCTGGGTGGTACACAAGCGCGCGATCCTGTGAGGTGAAAAAATCATGAGCCTGCTGCTGAACATCTTGCTCCCTCCCAGCTACTTTCAGATCCTCTTTCCCTCTCCGCTAGTTTAGTGCTTGCCAGGAATTGGCAAAACGAACATCTTCTGTAGCAGTTGTTTCCAGTACTGCTTCAGTAGCGATGTGTTTGACTCGCTGTGGCCCCCTGCTGCATATATGCAGAAATGCATTACACCTTGCAATGTGATTTTTTTTTTAGTGATCTTTGCATTCTGGTTTTGGGCGCATGATCTAGTGAGCTGCTTTGGTAATGAGCTAATAATTCTCGCGTCGCGTTGCTATTTGCTGTTCTAGCCGAGGCTGCTCTCCTGGCCTTGGCTGGCTCTCGTTGTCAAACAATGGTTGATGTGCAGGTGCAACAATGCATCAAAAAGGAGGTGGTGCACGTTGGCCAATAATCCGTACCTTGTATAGAGGGGATTCACAAAAAGCCACGGAGGCACTTTGTCACGGCTGGCGGTCAATGGCCGAGCGCTTTGTGTTCTATTGATCCGCCTCATGTGGCCTCTCCCCAGGTAATTCGGTGAACCGGTATTGATAATTGCCGTTTCTTTCAGACGTTTTCTGAACAAGGCTTCGGACTCGGAGCGTTAAGGAGCGGGTCTCACAATCCTCTTTTTTAATTATGTGACCCCCCCCCCCCTTAAGAGTCTAGTCTCTGATCCCTTCTTCCTGTGCTGCCTGGTGCTAAAGCGTGGGTTTGAGATGGAAGATTTGGCAGCTACATTGAGTGACGATGCTGAATATTGCTCACTGAGCGTAGTTGCTTCAGTAGAGATCAAGTTGGTTAACCTATAAGTTTTAATATTTTATAAGAAGCTGTAGGGGTCAGTAAAAATAGCGGTTATGGAGCATCAGTCCACTTATGACATTTTAAGCGCCCTCCGTCCGGACGCTATTTAAGGTCTGGAAATTGCTTGCACTCACTGTAAATTAATCCACAAAGGACCAATCAGGACTGGCATGCAGATTAATCCCCAAACAAGGAACATTTAATTACTGTGTTCAAACATTCCCAGGATAATCCTGCCTTTATTTTGGTGTTAAAGGGCTGTTTTTCAGCTGTGTCTTATCTGAAATGCAGTTCACCACTAGCCCTGCATGCCTGCTGTGTTAGCACAGACGTAGCTTGGTCTGAAGAGTCTTTACATATAAGGCAGTCTGCATTCTTTATTTTATCTGTCAATTAAACCTTGTCTACCAATGCTGAACTAATCTAAATGCCTGCTCCTTATCATATATAACAGCTACGTTGTCAATGCAAATCTTCATTTCTTTCGTAACATTGCTATCCCTTTTACTAGAAGACGATACCACTTTTTAGTGCCCGATACCGATATTGTAAATTTGGATATTTGCTGATACAATCTTCTGGTCTTTAAACAGAAAACAGAAAATAATGCTTAAAAATGTCACAGACAAGACGATACTGTTGTACTGAAAGAAAATCATCTGTTTTCCTAACTTCAAAACAGTGTAATAAATATAACTGCAAACGGTGATTCTGGGAGCCATGCAATTTGCAGCTTTATCAGTTTTTGGCCAGATAGGCTGGATGAGCCGTTGAAATATATGACCGTTTCATCCTTTTATAAAGTGCTTTCTGGTTCCAAACTTATTAGGCAAAGCATAAAATAGCTTATTATAAGCGCCACCAATTGGCAGTGAATTGTGCAATATTTTTTTGCTTTCCTGAGTAGTGGGTGGGGTTTGGTTCAGGAGGTTTTGGGCAAGTGCTTTAATTTTTTTTGCCTGGGTAAGTTAGGTCCCAGACCTACCTGCACCAAATTTCAAAGCTGTAGCCCACAGAGCAGTTCTATGACCTTTCGGTGTGTGTGGTGTTGCAGTCTCTATGCCAAGCCGTCCACATTTGACTGCGTATTATTACCTGCAGAAATATGAGGCCTCAAATTAAATGTGCTCGATAATAATTAAATGAGTGTCTTGGGATGTTACCAATTGCATATATTGGGACAAGTTGAAAAAAGATGGGTTTTCATTTTTATATATGGCGAAAAATCAAATATGACGAAATAGTCTAAAAGTTAGTGTAACCCAAGGAATAAGATGATATAAGATTTTTTGAGTCGAACAGCAGTTCAAGTTAATGCATAAAATAGCTTATTTTTGGGTTTTAATTTTAGTGGGTGAATTGCGGACTACCAAATTTCAAAACTCTGTAAAATATATAGTTTTGAGGCAGAAAAAAATAAAATGAAAAAAAAATTTTGATTCCAATAGGGTTGCCGCAGTGTTCACTGCATGGCCCCCTAATTACACACCCATATGTATATGCTAAATTATTTATTATCAAAATAACTTCTCAAATATTATCCGTTTAAACACAATTCTGTAATTTTGTGACAATCCCTCATCCTAATCCTGCGCCGCTAAAACCATCAGGAACAGAGTCTGCGAGTGAGAGCTGGTGTTGTTAAAGAGCTTAAGGAACAGTATAATCATGTGATTTAGCACTTTGAGGTTTACCTTAGTGTGTGCGTTACCTGTTCTGCTCTCCTTATGCTCCAAATATGTGGATCGTAGCGAATGTCGAACAATAAGACAGCTTTACCGCAGTGACACAATGAAGAACGAATTGTGTGCACACATTTACAGATTGGCTCTGGCTCTAACCTGATCCAGCTATTTGAGTCTGTATCTGACCGATGTCCAATCCATTTATCATCTATAATTGTTAATGAATAAAAATGTCTTAATCAAAAGTACTATTATTAAACTAAACAACATGATGTGTATGCGAAAAGAGATATGTAGATTTATGAATTCTGTCTTATATTATTCCAGTTATTTAGGTAAGATTTCTCAAGTTTACGTATTTCACGATTTGATTTATTTTAAGTTTAAATAGAACTTTATTTAGGCTTTTATTTAAGTCCAGACAATAGAGGAAAGACAACCCTAACCATAATACTCATAATGTTGATATGAGAAATAAATGTACTATATATATATATATATATATATATATATATATATATATATATATATATATATATATATATATATGTGTGTGTGTATATATATATATTTTATTATTTTTTGATCAGATTATACCAGAAACTTTGAACTAGTAAGTGACCAGTGAATATTAAAGCAAAGTCAAAGATTTAATAACTGCAACACCCACACGAAGTTCCAACCTTACACCACAGTTCTGAAGATTATAGAGAGCCAGAGTCTGAAGTCAGTTTGTCTGAGGTTCATTAGCACTTTCTTGCATTCGGAACTTTCTGTACGAGAAACAGAAAATCTGCAAATGTCAGAGTCCCTGTTTTAAGACATCAAGTGTTGCGCAAATCTTCCTGATTTATTATTACTTTTTGTGTTAAAAAAATTATGTAGCTTATGAAAGTGATGGCAGCAGCAGCTGAGAAACCGTCTCTTAATAAAAAAGCAAAGTCAGAATGATGTCTCAACCTTCATTCCTTCATTCTGCTCTGTATTATTGCAGTTGTTAGTTAGGACACCCGATATCCGCTTATTGATGGATTTGATTTTTTGGACACTGTTACTGGAGACTGATACAGTTTCATCTGATAAGAACTGCTGACCATCTTAATGAGGAAGCCCAAGCCAGAAGTGGTGTCCTAAAAGTTTCTCTACAGATTGAGGCATTCCAGGAAGCGCTCTGATGTCGGAGATTGCCGGTCGACTCTTCTTCAAAAGCCGGAGGCAATTGAATTAACAACGATCCAGTAACTGCTCTCACACAGCCCAAATGCCCACTTACTTAAACCTGTCCTCTGGGCGGTTATCCGGCAAGATCCGGATTCCTGTGATATCTGGCTAAAACGTCCTTTTGATTAAATTGAGCCATCACAGCTCTCCTGCGTAAGGAGCTGACTGCGTGGGCGAAGAGGCTCGGCGACAGTGCAAGGAAGCGGCGGGGGGTCTCTAAGAACTCTCTCCGAGATTAAACAGTAGATGAAAGGGGATCCAGATTCGGTGGCGGAGAGCAACATGTGTCGCAGACAAAAGCAATCAATTGTGTTTTTCTCCCCCCTCACCTCACATCCCAATAAGATTAGCTCAATCAATAAACTCTCTTATGAGTGATTGGATTGTGTCTGGGAGCGCGGCGGAAAGCAGCGGCTCAATTTTCACCATGATTAAAACGCAACCTAAATTGCTTTGATAACATCAAGGACCTTGCCGTGCCTGGATCTGTAAGGGCAGTGTCCAGAGCAGATAGAGGTTGGCTCCTGTGTATGACAGATACTAGAGAGGGATTAGACGGACACATCAGCTCACCGCAAACCGCAGCCAGTCCGCATGCACTCCTATATACACACCTTACTAAACCCTGCTGCCTGTGATGGAAAGCAGAAAGTAAACATCTCAGTGTAAATTAGAAGATTTTGTTAGGTTATTATAATAATTTCATTATTAGGTTTTATTAAGAGTGGGTTATTAGGGGGCCATGCAGTGGAACACTGCGTGGAACCCTATTGGAATCGTGCTGATTTTTTTCTGCCTTAAAACGCATTGTGGAGAAAAAACTGTAAGCCCTACAGCTTTGAAATTTGGCAGGTAGGTCCGGTACCTCACCCACTACTCAGGCAAAAAAAATTGCACCAACATAAGCTATTTTGCGTTTCCAAAAAAATTTGCATTTTGCCTAATAACTTTTGAACCGTAGCTCCGATTCTCAAAAATCTTATACCATCTTACTCCTTGGGTCAAGACGAATCTTTATAGACCCTCGCATCTGTTTCTGTCATATTGGATTTCTCGCTAATTTGCATAATATGCAAAACCATCTCTTGCGAACTAGTTCCTGGATTTTTATCCAATCTGCATTCAACTGGTATCATTTGAATCTCAAGACATTCTTCTTTAATTATTATTGAGCACGTTTTTAATTTAGGTCTTCATTTGGCTGTAATATGCAAATAAATGTGGTGGGCTTGGCATAGGACTGCAACGCCACACACTGAGTGTCATAGAGGTCTGGGACCCCTCCCACTACTCAGGCAAAAAAAAATTGCACCACTCTGCCAGTTGGTGGCCGTATAATATTTTGCGTTTTGCCTAATACGTTTTAACCGTAGCACCCTAGATAAAAGGATGAAACGTGTCATTTTTCAACATCTGTCCACTTCGATTCGTCAAAAACTGATAAAGCTGCAAACTGCATGGCCCCCGTAATCACTGCTTGCAGTTATATTTGTTATTATCATTATTATTATTGTTGTTATTATTATTATTATTAGTGGTAATAGTAGTAATAACAAAGTAGTTTGGATGTGGGATATTTGCTATTAGTAGAGTTATGGGAGACCAAGACCATGAACAGTGTGTGAGGTTTCTGTAAGTTAATAGGATTCTGAGCTATTAAAACACTAATTAATAAACAATGCAAAATGTCTGCGTCGGGTTCAAAGTAAGTCTCGAGTGCTCCAACACTAGCTTTTAGGTGCATGTTGTACTTTTGTACTTTTATAAGCAATGTAATACTGTTTAAGCACACTTCTGATGTACACTCGCTGTACCTTTTACCGAGACTTGAGGCGGCGACCTTCTTTCACGGGGGCACCTGCCTAACGTTGTGTCCCCAACTGCCCTAAAAATAATTTAGTTTCTTGCATCTGATATTATACATGAAATTATAACTAATATGGGCCAGCATGTTGGTGCCGTGGTTAGTGGTGCCGCCTCACGCCATGAATGTCGATCCTCGGGTCGGCCGTGGGGCCTTTCTGTGCTCTCAATGTGTCCCTGTGGGTTATCTCTGGGTGCTTCAGTTTCTTCCTACAGTCCGAAAGCTGCGCTGTAGGTTGCTTGGTGACTCTAAATTGTCCACTTTGGTGTGAATGTGATTGTTTGTCTGAGTGTGCTTTGTGGCGTGTTGGTCCCCACCTTGGGATAGTACAGTAATTTGGACTTGTAGCTTCTTACATTGGTTTAACACAAGCAGTAGGCAATCTCTCTTGTTCCAGTTCTAGAGCAGCATAAAACAACTCATTTGCGTTTGTGAGAGGTTTGCTTTTAGGTCTTTATTTTATTTGTCTTCTTTTTGGCGCACAAAATGAAAAGTAAATATATAAGGGAAAAGGAATTTAAACTAAAAGCAGGGGGTGTCTTTAATAAAACGGCACTAACACTTATTAAAGCTACTGAATGCAACAAAATGCATGCGGAACTATGGAGCTTTGCTAGCGTGTGCTAGTTAAACGTTTTAATTGGTCATAAAACAGCTCCCCTTTTTTCAAATAACTCTTTTGGGGATGTTTACGCCGAGAATTGCTGCACTGTATTATTTATAATTAGGGGAAATGACGTTTTTTGTTCCCTGGGCTGTGTCTCAATGAGGTGAGGGAGAAAAGCATCAAGCAGAAAGGTGAAAGTCTTTTAGCGATCAGGTGGCGCCATTTCCAATTCCAATTAACCATAATCATCTGTCCGCTGCCTGCTCGGCCCTGCATCACTGAGCAGTGTTTTAATTCAAAGATGTTAAACCATGATACACAACAAACATTACAAAAGGTTCATTAAGGCAAAGTAATTAAAGAAGTAAAACGGCAGACTGTCGCCGCGCGCCGCACTAATAAACCTCAAGCCTCACGTGGCTGGCGCAGGTCTTAAACTTTCCTCTGCAGAGAGCGGAGAAGTCTCCGGTTCCCTCTTTATTTGCCCAAGTGGAGGAGTTCTATGAAATCAATGGGCGCTGGTGTGCAACAATAGCCGTGTGCTCATTAGCACAGCACACAGACGCTTTCCTGGTCATTTGTCTTCTTCTTCGCTGGGCGGCTTGGTGGGTGATTTAAATTCTCCTTCCCTGGTCAGATTTGCCTGCTCAGCCCGGCCGGTGTGAGGGTGCGTGCTTATGCGTTTCGAGGTACGAGTGTGTGCATATGCTTGTTAAACTCTTCAGTACTTAGATTTGGCCATCGAATATTTATCACTCGTTTAATATTTGTTGTCAGTGCACTGTTGTGATTAATTGTGGCCTAATTATGTTTTACGTCATTTTATTATTTGTTGTACTCATGAGGTACTCATGAGCTTGGGTACCGTCCCCAAGCACTTCTCCCCGGGCGCTTGTTAGCTGCCCGCTCCTCCTTCACGGATGGGTTAAATGCAGAGGTCACATTTCGTTGTGGTGCACTGTGTGCTGTGCTGTGGTGTGTTCACGATGACGAATAATCACTCACTTTCACTTTCAGTATTCATGCAGTTTTATGATGCCTGACCGATATAGATTTTGATAATTAAACTTTGAAAATACAACAGTGATACATTGACCAATATTCATATTATGGTGGGGGTGCAGTGTGTCTAACTGACAGAAACACTAGGGTTGGGACCATGAGATTAGGGGTTGAAATCCCAGTAGAACCTAAAATTCATGTTGGGGTCTTGAGCGAGACGTTTGACCAAAAGTTGCTCCACCGAGACCAACTCTTAAATTGGGAAATGAAAGTTGCTCTGGATAAGTGTCCGATAAATACAAATATGAATCATGTGGCGTCCATAAATGAAATGTAATTCTGCTTTATACAAAGGGAAAACTAACCCTGGTAAAGTTTAACAATGACTAATCTAAGGGGCTGTTTACACATATTTAGATATTTTTATAAAGGCATATTTTTTATACCTAAACAGAGTTTTAGCCACCTCAAATGGATATTTTTTAAAATGCCCTCTAAGGCCATGTCCACATGTACACGGGTATTTCTGAAAACAGAGGTTTTTCTATGCGTTTTGTCCTTTCGTCCACACGTAAACAGCGTTTTGGGGCAGTGAAAACTGAGGTTTTTGAAAACTTCACCCAAAGTGGCAATTTTTGAAAGCTCAGCATTTAGGTGTGGACAAGAAAAACGAAGATTTTGAAAAACAGACCGTGTCTACATTAGCTTTTCATCTACAGTGCAAGGCATGCTCTTGACAGCGTTTTTTGACAGAGATATTTTTTGAAGACGTGCGTGGATGCAATTAAAAAAAAAAAAACGAAAACGGAAAATCTCTGTTTTCAGAAATACCTGTGTACGTGTGGACATGGCCTAAAGTGAAGGTTTTTCAAAAAGTTTTCATAAAACGATGACGTGTTTAGTTCTATTGTTCATGTGCCTTAAATACCTTAAATTCCTTACATACCACAATTGACAATGGTAACCATGCCAACAACAATAATCAGCTGTGGGTCAAGAACAACAGCAGGTGAGGACACAGAGTTCTGGTGTGTACAGAGATTTTTTTTAACCTAATATCGTGTAAATTAATAAAAGAGCCGGAGTGATAATTTGTCATTGTGAACACAACGCAGCACAGCGCACAGTGCACCACAACAAAATGTGACCTCTGCATTTGACCCATCCGTGAAGACGCAGTGCGGAACAGTGCTTGGGGGCGGTACGTTGCTCATGAGTACCTCAGTGGTACCTCAAGGGGCCCGGGAATCAGATCAGTGACCTTCCGATCACGCAACGAATGCCCTAACCGTTATGCTGCCAGCTGCATAAAAACACAAAAAAGCCAGCAGTGGAATTTCAGTTGCGCCCTCTAGTGGACAGTGTATGCAGTGACAACACTCAGTATGGTTAAATAATCCCTCTCCTGCCGTCCCTTTATTATTTATTTACCAAATTATGTGTAATTAACTCATATCGACCGATACTATATGCACAACTGATTTATCGGTCAAGCGCCTTATAGTTATTA
The DNA here is from genome assembly GCA_032718565.1 of Distichodus sexfasciatus. Lineage (NCBI taxonomy): Eukaryota > Metazoa > Chordata > Actinopteri > Characiformes > Distichodontidae > Distichodus > Distichodus sexfasciatus. The sequence continues at coordinate 4,098,985 of JAVGVS010000010.1, read as the reverse complement.
CTATTATTATTAATATTGTTGTTTTTGGGCTTTTTGATTTTTTAAGGGTGACTATATTTACCAACAGGTATCAGTTCTAGGATGTGAATCTGAGTAGCTTAATTTAACCCTTAATACTAGCTTAATCTTATTCACATTTCACTTGCATTAGCTGACTAATTAATTGTTATGAAAAATAAAAAAGCACAAACCCATTAACCTTCATTAACAATTCCTCTTAACAAGTGACAGGCAGCGTTTATCGCGCATAGCAATCGGACTCATGCAGAAACTGATTTCTCTCCCTCTCTCCCTCCCTCTGTGTCTCTCCCTCGTGCTCCTTCTCTTCAGAGGGAGATCATGTAATGGAGGCAGCTTCGAGTTGACAGTCTGTCGCCGAGGGCAGCCCATTTCCTCTCTGCTCTGTCACAATAAATATATGGATTAGATAGTGAGAGGAGCTCAGCTTACTAGGACACAAGCAGCATGCACCATTAAAACGAGGTGGTGAAATAAATCCTGCCACGCCGCTGAACGGCGAGAGATGAGGTGTTTTATGGCGAGGGAGATTAAAAGGCCTGATATTTTACGTACGTGGTGTGCATAATTTTGGGCAGCGCATCACATCAGCATCATTAAGCATGAGTGGATCAGATTTTTGTAGCGTTATGCCTGAGGCTGCAAGTCAAATGCCATTTAGAGTGTGGAAGCAAAGATCTTTAGGCTAACACTTGTGCTGGTAAATGTTTGTTGATTTTTGATGTAGGGCTCAGAACCGGAAACTTTTCTTTGTTTGAAGTGGAGTGGCCACTAGGGACGTCCATTAGCCAATATATTGACAATAACTGGACACATGTTTAGCAGGGCATGAAACTCTTTCAACTACATTCATCTACATTAGACCTGGGTAATATAAACTAGAGATGCACCGATTTAATGAATAAAGTTCTGTATTTCTCTGTGAGGAGGAGACTGAGATTACTGTGTTGTGCTTAAGGAAATGCCTGGCTTAAATACTGTTTTCCCTAATTAAAACAATCTAATAATTCTTCATACATTTGTATATGCTAAATGATTTATTATTACAATAACATCTGAAAAATGATTCATTTAAACACAGTTCTGTAATTTTGTGATGATCCCTAATCCTGCTGCGCTACAACCATCAGGAACACAGAGATTATGAGCGAGAGCTGGTGGTGTTAAGGAAATTAAACGGTATAATCATGTGATTTGCTTTTGGGGTTGTAGTGTGTTGCGTTGCTTGTTCTGCTCATTGTCATATCAATATGCATGAATTAACAATAAACCAGCATTACCACAGGGCCACTTCCGGTGCGAATTATGTGTGCACATACACAAATATAGAAAAACCTACAGTTTACAGATCGGCTCCGCAGATTGGCCCAATGCCCCCGATACCCCATCCACCTATTTGATTCGTTTTTGGAACGATATCTGATCCACGTATCGGCTTGGTGCCATCTCTAATATAAAGAATGGTGATACGTATAGATAGTGTATAATTCTTTGAGGACATTTTTTTATTTATTAAACCTGTTTAATTAGTCTTTGGTGAGATTGTCCACACTGAATTCTAATTGTGTGCTGGGTTTTTGGGGTTAATTTTATCCTACCATTTTATCCTACCTCCAAGACCTTTAACTCCAAATTGATCCAGGGAGACTGTCTCTGTAATTAAGAAATGGAAGTCACTTTGAATGAGAGCGTGTGCTGAATGCTGTAAATGTAAGTATGGATGAGAAGAAACATAATGAAGCAATCCTACATGTCTCCATGAAAAATATATTAGAAACACCTTGATTCTTTTTCCCTTCTCGACCTCAGTGATGCTGCTCTTTATGTCTTTTTCTCAGTTTTGATTCATTGCGAAATTCCACCGGGAAGTCCATCCATGTTCCACTGAAAGAACTTCGAAATAGCAGCGGTGCATTTACCGTGTCTTTATAACACCTGAACTGGAGTTTGTCAAAGCTGCACTTCAAATTGAACTCTGCTGCTCCTGTCAAATGGAAAGTGACAACATTTTGCTCGTCCAGTGGACTTCCAAAACCTCCCCATTCTTGTTTCCTCATTAGTGCAGTGTTGTGTCCGTCACTGTCCTTTAATTAGCATTTGGAGTCTCAAACAGGGCCAAGTTTTGAAAAGGGCTTTCACGTCATGCGACTGCGCCGTCCGTCATACCGGGCTCGACCCTAATGCTGCAAACATACTCTTTGACAAGTTCTCTCCCCCACCTGCCAGTAAACGTCCCAGCACTTTTCTCTCTCACTTTTTTCCCAACCCTCTCTTCCTCTCCTCCTCCTCCTCCTCCTCTTCCTGCATTCTCCCTGATAAGAAGCTGGTACCACTCCGGGTAATGGAGATGAATGGGGAGGGGGCCTATTGACCCCCTTCTGGCCTTATCTACTCTATCTGATTTACATTGCCACATCTGAATCTTCACTATTGATTACGACATAATTAGTTAATTATGGACAGGAAGGAGAGGGGAGAGGGTGGAAAACTGGCTTGAAGGTTATGCGGGGACTCGCCGCGAGCAGCCTGCAAATGAAAAATTGCGCTTTCACTTCTTACGGCTTATCTTCTGTTCTTTATGGTGCCACAGAGTAATTAAGTCATTTTAAACACTTCTCATTCCAAGTTGCTAAAATATTACATCAGAATTTATTCTTTTTTATTTGTTACTTTTTATGTTTGGACTTTTTCTTAAATTCAACAGGGACAGTAGAATGTGCTCTCGGTATCCACAAGTGGCAATTTCTTGCCTTTCTTGAACTCCTTGGCTCAGAAATAAAATAAAAAAACCTATAAAGATTTATTGGCAAGACGCACTAGAACCCATTTCAGCAGGGCCAATCAAGGCAGCATGTTTTATGGTGGCTGTACAAGGCCATGTGAGAGGTGGTGTGCCAGTGTGTTTTGAATCTATTAAGCATCTGTTACCTGACAGGAAACAGCTCTGTCACCATCTATCAAATCTGCTTGATGAGGGCCAGGCCAGTTTCTTGGCAGGATATCTATTGTGTGTGTGTGTGTGTGTGTGTACAGGCACAGTTCCCCTTACGCTGAGCTATATTCCCTTTGGTAATGTCACTCCTGCTCTTCTCATAGGTGTGATGAGTGTCGACTGTGTTACCACTTTGGCTGCCTGGACCCTCCCCTGAAGAAGTCGCCCAAGCAGACAGGCTATGGTTGGATCTGTCAGGAGTGTGACACGTCCTCATCAAAGGTGAGAGTCCCTTAGGGAGGCTGAGGTGGAGACGAGTCCTAGCGATTCTGCAGCTGTGATCACACGCCGTTGTATCATAAGCCCAGTGTAGAGGCGTGGGTAGCACTTTGAATGAAAGTGTGAATCTCTTCAAACAAATTACAGTCTAAGTTTCTCAGAGTGTGTAAATACAAATGGCTAGAATGTTAGGTGTCTTGTGTCCAAAATGTCTGTGTAGGTCTCTCAGTCGTCGAGGACATTGTAATCTTGAGTGCCTGGATCGAAGGCAACTGGACGACTTCTCAAAATTCTTGATTCAAAAGCCCTCTTCAGTTCAAACATGAGAGGTGACACACCGTCGCAAATTTTGAAAAGATGTCCAGTTGCCTTCACTTCAAGCTTTCGAGATTATGTCCAAAATATACTGAAAACAGTGGTTGATTAGTGCTTCAGTTTAGTACAGTTCCTATAATTTTGACAATATCTATTCAATATGTTCAAGCCTTTATAAGGATAGTAAAACTTTTCACTTCTAATAAGAGAAATGAGAGCTTCTAACTCTGTAAGGCCCCGTCCACACAGGTGCTCGAATCTTGGATAAATGAACACGCTCTCAACGCCCTACCCATTTTTTTTAACCTGCGCTTGATAGACTTCAGTGAGATGTTACATTGGCTTTCGTTTGACGCTGTTTAACGCCAAACTGCAGCCCAATTTGTAGTTTCATGTGTTTACCTGTATGGGCAGTAATCAGGCTGTCCAAAGTGTTTTTACCTGTGGATAGTTCTGCATTGAGTTAACGAAAAAGTGGATCAGTGCTTTATTAAAACTGAACCTCGAATCATGGGACATATTCGGGCCTTCAAAAACGTCAGCTGAACACCATGTAAACGCAATTGCGAAGTTTTCTTTGAAAGTGTTGCATGCAGCGTTTATTTGACGCACAGCTGGCCGCATACAGTTTATGAATGCATGTGTTGATGCTCTGATTCACTCCAATGGGCAGAAAAACGGTCCGCGTTCAGTCCGCACTCACCTGACGCCACAAATGCCAGAAAAATACCTAATTCAGAGCCTTTTGTGGGTGGGGCCTAATGAGTATGCAAATAAATAGTTTCTCAACAAGCTAGGCTCCTCCCACCATTCTATCTGCTCACTGAAGCTCCTCCCACTGTTTTTCTTGCTCACCGAGACTCCTCCTACTATTCCAGTTGCTCAGTTCGTAGTTTGATGTTCTCTACTGTACGTATTTTAGCATATTGAAACCAGGTTGATCAACGATTTGAGCCTATATTATGATATCAGTAAGCAGGCACATATGAAAAGTTCCTCTAAGGACACTAGTGGTAAAGTTTGTGCTGAGATTGATTTTGGCTTTCACTGATTATTAAAAAAATGTAATATGTTTTCTACAAAAAAAGAGGCATTGATGGGAAGGAGCCTTTTTTTAATAGCAATATCGCCCCCTATGTGCCAAAACGCTAAATTCAGCCTAAGAAGTGTGGCGTTGTGCTGGCTTTGAAAAGGATCATTTGTCTAAACTAAGACGGCAGTGGAAACTGGAGACGTGTGCATGGATTCAGTGATACGACAGCTCCACGTTTAATGTAGCTCTCTAAATTAAATTTATGTTTTGAGTTCTCAAAAACACTCACATATTTTGCTCCAAATCTGATGTGTCTTCTTGGGCTCTGCCTGCACTCGGGAAGCTGAGAAACCATCAGAGCATGAAAATGTAATCGTGTCTGAAGTTATTCCTACTTTTATGTGCTCTTCTGAGAAATACACATAAATATACTAATTAAATGATGAATGGTCACATTGTTTTTATTTTGGAAAACTATCATAATGAAGAGACGTCTTTAAACCTTTAGCAGCATCCAGTTCTCTCCAAATTCTGAGAATGTACAAAACCCTATAAAATGCAGTAAATATTACAGTAGAAGAGCATAACAACAGTGTATCTCACATGTAGCTTATGTCCACTATATGTAGTGGTTTTCTTTAACCGCGGATCAATTGCATTTGAAAAGCAGTGTGGACAGAGAAATCTCCAGCCGCCACTTTAACACACACACACCTGCTTTAGTGTGTGACAGTAAGTCAGAACGCCGTAGCGCCACCCATTTTATGGGGACTGTCTGAGCTCTTACCTCAAAACTGGAGATGAAGCGCTGTGTTGACCCAGACCTTGCCTCCGATAATCATTTTAATGTCTTTCTTTCAGAGTTTGATGTCCAACTGCCAGTGCATCCCCCACACACATTTTAAATAACGATTTTTGTTCTTCTTCTTCTTCTGATTAAATTACAGTGTAATCAAAGGCACAGTGCGGCCCGCTTCCAAACCTAATTAAGCTAATAAATGTATCTGCTCTTCAATTTATCTTTAAAAGGGCAGTCCAGCCTGCCAGAGTCTATCTGCGTGCAAAATGGGGGTTAATTGATGTTGCCAAAGAGACAGTTAAATGTAAAAAGCATGGTGGGCATGGTGGGCTGTCTTTCACCGAGCAAATGCTAACGTGGGATTGCATTGAAAGGTTAAATCCGAGTTATGATGAAATGAACATTTGCGGGAAACAGACGTCATCCTTTACGAGGACGAGGACGTGGCTTGACCGTGATGAGTCTGTCATTTTTTCCCTCTTTTTGCTTGACCAGTTTCATCTGGTTCTTACCCCATAGCACATTTACATTTATGGCATTTATTATGTATTCTTATCCATAGCCACTTACTTTTCAGCCTCAGCATCGGTCACCCTGAAGCAAGTTGGGGTTAAAAATGGTAGGGGTCACCATAAGATTGGTGAAGTGAATTTAAGTGAGTGATTATTTGTCATTGTAAATACCACAATGAAATCTCTGCATTTGACCCATCCGTGAAGTAGCAGTGGGCAGCGTCCAGGTAGTGATGCTTGTTGGGTATGGTACCTTGCTCATAAGTACCTCTGTGGTACCTTTACCGGTCTGGGATTCAAACCAGCGACCTTACGAACATGGGGCGAACTCCCTATCCGTTAGACTTGGATCTTTGATGAGGCCTAAAAAACACAGTTGGGTCCCCAAGCAAGACATTTAACCCCCAAGTTTCTCCGTCTTTGCCAAGGTGCGTTTCAACATCCAGCACAGCTGCCGAGAGCATGCCGTGATGCAGTGACCTTGCTTTTCGCTCAGGCACAGTAGCCAGTCAGATCTTCAAATTCAACACCAATCAGAAACACCTGGTAGTTGACAATACCCATCTTTGTGAAAAGAGATAAAAAATAGTATTTTCTTTGTAGCTAGTTGTAAAAATGTAACTTTTAGAGCAGCGTTGTTTTAAAAGTAGCTCCGAACCACTTCATCCCTATCGGGTCACGGGGACCGGAGCCTGCCCCAGGAACTAGGGGCGCAAGGTGGGGACCAGCCCTGAGCAGACGGCAACACAACGCAGGGCACACACTTACACAATCACAGTCTCACTCACACCTTACAGGGCCATTTTAGAGTCACCAATAAACCCATATTGCACACTTTTGGACTGTGGGAGGAAACTGGAGCCCCCAGCGGAAACCCACGCATACATGGGGAGAGCATGCAAACTCCACACAGAAAGGCCCTATAGCCAACCCAGGGTTCGAACCCAGGACCTTCTTGGTAGTTTTGCTACTGAAATAAAGTAGTTAAGTTAGTAGCATCACTACACTAAAATGTGTAAAGGTAGATGAGATTAGAGGTGTGAGCCTTTACTGATCTCACAATTTGATTCAATTACCAGTAACTTTCGATACGATATTTCATCAGTTTTTCTACATTACTTCACATTGCACACAGGTTGGGTGTGGATCGCAGCTCGGGCAGCCATAGTTACTACTGGGATGTTCTTTTTAACTAGAAAATCAGCAAGCCATGTCGTTATGATATAATCGATTATGATCTGCAACTGCTTCAATGCAGAATCGTCCTCATGTGCATCGCACCAAATATGTGATTAATTTCAGCACCCCTAGGCTAGATGCTGGGTTTGAACCTGCAGACTCTTTAGTCCGTAGGTGAGTTTCCACCACTAGACCATCACCATTCCACATAATGCGTGTTGAGACGTATATGTGACCCTCCACGGCAAAACCAGTCGCTTGTTTCAATGGAAGTTTCCGAGAAAAACGAGCGTTTATGTTGCTTGGGGTAAAATTTTGTTTTTTTTTGGTTTTAGTCTTTTGAAACAGTGGAAGGTCTATACTGTACTGTTGTGAATAAATTTCGCTGAAAAACTTACCCTTTCCATCCTAAAAACGTGACTTTCTTGAGGTGAGGAATTCAATTCCAGCAGAATGTTAAAAGTTTCTGTTTTGACCGCTGTACTTCAATATTTACGGTAAATCCACTCTTGACTAGCGTGAAGATATTTCTCCGGAATCCATCTTCGTCTCCCGAGTTCAGTTAACCTAACGCAGGTAGGCTATCCGTGTGGCTGTGAATGCAGCATAGGCTACCGTAAATGCAAACGTAGCCGCGACCGTACCAAGCGTCTGTGAGTGCTACAGCGATAGTCAACTTCAAAGGCAGATTTCTCCGTTTCTCACTTGGCGTGACAGGAGAAACCCGACTCCTTTGAATGTTGATATCTCCGTCATATGTCGTCTGATTCATTCGATATAGGTATCGTTTTGAAGGTTGATTTATGCCCTTTCATGAAAACATAATAACTCAATTTTGAAAATTTGCGACAAGCGACTGGTTTTGCTGTGGAGGGTCACATATTGGAATTTGCTCCAGACTGTAGAAGCAAAAAGTGTTCATTTATAGGACAGCACTTATTTCAAATGCCCGTTTTTTTCCTAACAAAGAACTTTCACTCCTTTTTGCTCATAAATTCATATGATAAAGAATTATGAGTCGGCAGTAGACCCCTTTTGTGTGCACGGCATGTGGCTAGTAAATAGGGCTGTTGTAAGTCAAAGGCACAGAAAAAGCCTCGGATTGGTAACCTGCTGCTACAGTATAAGGGCTAAGCAGCTCTGAACAAAAGCGGTGGGTGGAAGTCGGGCAGAGGCAGAGAAAGGAGCTTTAGACGGTGGGAGGCCTACATGGCCACGGGGATTAAACAGGCCTTCGCTTTTTAAACGTGCTCGCTGGCAGCCTGCAGAGGGACCAGCCGTTCCCCTGAGACCCTGAAAGACCAGACACAATCCTGTTTAATCACACACTTACACACGGTCTCCAAAAAAAGGGGGAAAAAAATCAAGCTGCTTCTCTCTCCGACTCACGCACACGCACACACTAATGTGCGCCCGTACTTCGGTTACAGCAAGAACCGTCGCCCGCTTTCCTTTTATCCTGCCGGCCTCAGCGTCCGTCTTCGCTCTGCCTTTTCCCTGATCCCTCTATATCATGTGACGCGATGCCCTCTGGCACACACTCTGCTGCCCAAACAGGGACACACTTCACTGATAAGAGGAGAGAGAGCAGAACAGAGGGATGAAGCAACGTCTCGTGACTGTCTGCTCAGTGTAGCAAATGGCAAGTCGAAATATCACTCAAACTCTCTTTTAGGGGTTGTTTGTGTGTCTGACCTTTCATGGTCGTTTTTTGGAGTTTAAATGTCTGAAAATAATATTAATGTGTATAAGTTCTAAGGATATCTACCTGTTGTACATTGAGAGAGAGAGAAATAAGCTTTTAAATACACATACAAAGTTAATTTTTGCTATAATTATGAGGTACTGCCACTAACTGCCACATAATTAGATTATTAATTAATACTAGAGCTCCGACCTCACCTTTATGTCAGCAATTAAAAACTAATCTTTTCACTCATTTAGATTTTCAAATAAAAGCTGCAGCTTTGCTATAAATGTTTTTTTTTCTTTGCAGTCTTTCTTATATAATAATGTCTTTAAAATGCTACCAAACTCTGACAAATCAACAAGTGTTCTCACCACCTAAAAGCTGCCCCCTCTCACTCTTACTTTCTCTTTCTCTTCATATAAAGGGTGGGCGATATATTGAATGTTCGATGTGCAATATAGCAAATGATTATCATGAACATCGAGTAAAAATCCTCACGTTAATTTTCGAGTTTCACTTTCAAGTTTCCCAAAGCAGACAAATTACACAGCATGACCAAACGATCTATACACGATGCCGGACTGGACTAATTTTAGGGGGTAGCCACTGTACGTATCTGCATAATAATGTAGACCCAACTATTCAATTACTAAATTAGTTGCTAACTATCTTAATAATCGATTTAATCGATTTGTTGTTGCAGCCCTATTTAAATTCTTTGACTACTTGCTCACCCAACTATATAACTATATATCCGCCCTCGGGTAACTTGTCTCTGCTTCCCTCGTTTGACATCCTCTTGTCATGAGGATGACATGTCAATTCCTGCTAATATGGAACAACAACCAACCAACTAGTGTTGCGCGGGTCGGCTTTTTTTAACACCCGCTCCAAAGCGACCCGTCAGGAGATCCAAACCGCCCCGCCCAACCCGCAAAAATACGCGTGGCTAATGATCCGAAACCCGACCCGACCTGAGGAAAAAAAACAAAACAAAACACCTGTGAGCCTGTATTGCCATGGAACCTACCAATGAAGTGTCATTTGTGACACTGTAACCCATAGATGACATAGATTTGTGCTAGATTCGCATTGAAGACGATGACACAATTTTATGCAAGATTAACTGTGTACCAAACAACAACGAAACCGAAAGATCGATATTTACGTCGTTATTTATTGAAGGGTTGCGGAAAATTGCACGAAAGACATCTCTCTCGCACACACACAAACACACACAAGCGCGCATGTATGCAAAACACACTAGCTGTCAAAACTGTAACATCTGATGTAACATGAGATCTGAGAACTCTATCAGATTTGAATGAACTTAGTAGAACTTAGGTCTTCTTTTAACTTAATTTTGTCTAAAATAAAGTAGAGCAGAGCACACTTGACCGTGATATTTCACCAAACTAGTAGCTTATCCTACAAATTGAAAAATATACGCCAACTGCATTTATGACAGCTGTTTGGAAGCACTGTGGAGAAAGACAATGGAATCCACCGTGCCGGGGTTTAGCCTATTTCAACGCGCTTCCAGCATGCGACCTGCTGAACTGAACGCGCGCTCGCTCGATGCGCTGGTTGCAGGAACACAAAGCACCGCTCTTGCCAGCATCGAGAGGAGAGGTAATTCGAACCCCGTTTACAACACGTTTTGATGGATAATGAAATGCGTTTTGTAACTTTTTGACCCGCCCGCCCGCCCGCACCCACGATATTTAAAAAATGTCTGCCCTAAAACGGCCTGCACCTCGATCACGGGTCGACCCGTGCATCACTACAACCAACTGTGCACAAAAACTGAAGTAAATGTGTAAAACGCATAAATGACACCCTTCATGATGTAAACATTACAAAACTCATATTTCAGCTGATTAATAACAACAACCAATACATGTAGCATTTATACAGTGATTTAGAGGAAATTTGGAGGTATCGTGTATCACGATATAGCTTCAAAATATTGCGATGTTGTTTCTGGGACATAGCCCCGACGTCATACACACATACAAGCATGTACTGTCTTACTAAGGACAGCTTACAGGCATATACTGTATTTTCTCATTCTCTCCCTTTCTATCTGTCTGTCTGGACATCTGTCCGTCCATCCATCCATTCCGTCTGTCGACCTCCATCCATCACTCCATCTTTCATGTGCACCATCTCTGTTAACTCTTAACGATTGATTTGCTCGGCCACTTCACATTTCTAGGAGCACATTTTAAAGCTCAGAACATTAGACAGCATCAAAGAGAGATTTCTGTAGTCAAATGTCAGTTAGTGATCACGAGACGAATAAATGCTTGGTATGAAACATTTATAGAAAGGAGTTTGTAACAGTTACAGGACGCCACATATGTGGAAGTAGTTCTGGTTCATCACAGACACTGTTGTTGGACTTTTTTTCCGCCCCATTTCTGAAGCCCTTAGTGCCACAAATTACAGTGACAGTATCTGGCCGGTAAATGCGTTCTGAGAAGCAGAAAGCACTCCTGTAACAAGCATGTGGCTAAGTACTTTAAGTTCTATAATGTATTGCAAATGCCACGCTGTTAACCGCTTTGCCCGCAGTTGGTCCGGATGTGTTTTTTAAAAAAATTTAAATGCCATCTCAAAATGCTCTGCTATCACTCACCTTCTCCCTGAGATGGAAGGGAGGAGGAGGAGAAGGAGGGAGGGAGGAAGGAAGGAAAGGGTAGCGGTGGGGGGGCATAAAAGAGGTGCGTTGCTCTCTTGCTGGCAGCTGCCTGGCGAATGAAGTAGCCGCAAGCGCTGAAATGTGGAACTGAAGAAGTGATTTGTTATCCCTTCCAGCCTTGACTTGGAGACGAGAGCAGGGAAGCATTTAGAGAAATGAGCGCGGCTCACGCTCCGTGGAGCCATCTTCTCATGTGCTGCCTCTCAGTCAAAGCACGGGGCGAAGCAGCACTCGGGCGCCTCACCACCGCTGCACCACGCACACAAAACTCAGCTCTTTATTGCCATGTTTACAGACCAGTACTTTCATTCGCCAATATTTTCTTACATATTCTCACATCCTAACCCCAGCACTAGCACCATCAAGCCTTTGAGGAACTAACCTTAACCCCAAGTTGCTCCAGGGAGGCGGTGCCTGTAGTTAGGTCTTTTAAAAGCAGATGAAATGAAATGGCACAATACAACTGTTTTGCTGCTTGACACGAAAGATAAACTTGCCCGCTTCTCATTTTTCATGAAGAAAAGTATGTCTGATACGTCATCAGTTTCTGCTTTAAAGGTTTTTGAATATTTGAATTAATGTCAAGAATTAATGTTTTGCAATAAAAAATTCTAAAGATTAATTCACCAATATTTTTGTAGTTTGTTCTGAAGAATATTGACATTTACGTAGTATAATATTATATCGTAGAAATGACAAAAATTCAATAAGAAAATATTTTGAACAAGCATGCATGCAGTAAAATGACTGTAAAAGTGCTTTTCACCACTGTGCTGGAGGGTTGGTGGCCTAGTGGTTGGGACACTTGTCTCTGGAACAAGAGGTCATAGGTTCGAATCCCTCGTCTGGCACTACCATCGTTGGCTCCCTGAGCGAGACCCTTAACCCCCGAGTTGCTCCAGGGTTACTGTCCCTGTACTGTCCCTGTGATGAGGAAACGGAAGTCGCTCTGGATAAGTGTCTGGTAAATGTAAACGTAAGGCTAAAGTAACTGGGAAGGTTTGTGATAACAGTAGAATTTGGAGACAGGAGGTGGAACAAAGTAACTGGGATGAGAATTTATAAGCATAGAATTTGGTTAGAGGTTTGCAGGTAGGATGTCTGGTTTACTGCAGTGAAGTTGGAAAAATACACCAAGAGGATAGAAGGGAAAGGAAGAAGGGAAGCTTCTTCTTCTTCTTCTGTTTCTTCTTCTTCTTCTTTGTCTTTGTCAGGTTTGCTATAAAGACGCTTTTCATGGGAAAAAAAATCCCATTCCAGACGTATTCATGCAGCAGCTCATAGTTTAACAGCTAGCTTCAACTATAATCAGCGGAGACATCGATAAACAGCTTTTATCACTTTAACTTTTTCACTGTTTTGTCCCGTCCTGCATTTTCAGCACACAGCGATCATACCTTTGTTATATACAGATAGTAAAAAAAACTGTAGTGTAATAAATTAGCATTGTACCCACCGCACTGCTATATGCAGACACAACAGACAGTCTAGTGTGTTAACAACGTTGTGTTATATGGGCGTACTCCATCACACTGCTATACACAAGGTTGACAACACGGTGCAACACACAGATCTACTTGACTAAAAGACCTGTACGGAGCCTCTGAGGCCATCAAAAGGGGCAGAGACACGAGCCCCGTGATGTAGCGGGTGATGTGATGATCCGTCTTGCAGGCTTGCCTGTCTCTGGGAAAATTTCTCTCTTAACACCTTTTTAAAGGTCACTGCAAATAGGTTTCTGCTTCCTGGGTCTTGATTAATATTTCAAAAATGTTGTTTCGGATTTCTTGGCGAGGACGACTTGTCAATGCATGTCCACTCTATCATAAAATCACTTAATTATATCTGCCTATTAAGAGGAAAATCCAAGACGTAAAAAACGATTTTTTTTGGTGCTACAGCGCTAACGCGAGTCGCGATGGGGGTCAGCGTGCTAGCGGCTGCCTTGCGTGTGCCCCGGCAGTAAAGGCTTTATTAGCTGTGCTTGAGTTCATTACGCCGGCCTGCGCGGTCCCCTGCCTGCGCGCGTTAGATAAACCTCCAGCCACAGAAGGCCACATCCCCGCGCTGTCACCCCAGGGCCTGACCGAATTGATTCGGGTAATAAAATGACAGTTGTGCCGTAATATACGGGTGGCCTTTAATTCGAGAGCCCGTTAGGTGCGGCGAAGGGGCTTGTTCGAGTCTTATTTATGCTTGCACGTCGTCGTCTTTGATGCCCTCGCCGCCCAGCGTTCCAGCACGGGTTTTGAACCGCTCGTGACGCTCTGACGTTGGGCGGAGATAGCCACTGGACGGCCGGCGCGTGGGAAGAGATCAGCATAACAAAACTCTCATTTGTGCAGCGGTTATCGCACTTTGAAACGAGCATCTTCTCTGTGATAAAGTGAGTGCGGAATCCGCTTCGTCTTTGTAGCTACTTCTCGACCTTGGGCTTTCTGTGTTTTAACGGGGTCCGATTTATTGGGACTGTTGACCCGGCTGTTAACAGTGCCGGCTTTTTACAAGTCAAATAGACACTCCGTTAAGCGGCGTGTCATTATTTATAGGCCGGAGGTTAACGCGCTGTTTGATGTTGAGGCCAATTCTGAAGACGATTACCTTTACAAGCGCAGTCATCAATCAGGACCCTCGCACACTGACCTGCAAAACAGCCTAATTAAGTTAGCTAATTAACTTAATTAAGTGTCTCACTCTGGCTGCTTTACTGTGCAGGGGAAATTGAAAGAGAAAATAGAGATCATTACTCATCACGCCGGACGGCGTTTGCTCGGCATGCTGATACGTTTGGGAAATGTTTGAAGCGAGTCTTCGTAAATGCAGATGTTTTAAAATCATTTTTTCCTCATCTGTCTTTTAGAGGTGGGGATTGACAGTTGTGCTTCAATATTGTTTGTTTGGAAAAATATTTTTATAATATGCAGATTTATTGGGATTTGATTTAGTGCTAAACTGTGGACTCAAAGCTTTTAGTTGTTCGTCTCCAAACTTGTAGTTATTTGTCTGTGATCCTCTAGTTATATTTAGAACGTTTAGCAGATGCTCTTCCTCAGAGCAGCTTCCTAATTACAGGAACAGTGTCTCTTGGACCACTTGGGGTTATTGGTCTTACTCAGATAGTGCTGGGGGTTGGATAGAGCCAGACTTGAACCCACGCGCTGTTGGTCCACAGCTAAGTGTCCTACCAGAGATGGGAAGTAACAAAGTCCCCTTCTAAACTGTACACTGCCTACATTGTGAAACACTGTTAATTATTTCACCTGTATTTGATAAACAAGAAAATTAATGATTGCATTTTGATTAATCATCCAGCCGTAATATATAAATTAGTCATTCATCCATTTATTATCCGAACCGCGGAAGCCCTCTTGGGGTTGCGGGGACCGGAGCCTATCCCAGGAACTACAGGACTCTGGGCAGGCGCCAACACACCGCAGGGCACACACACTCACACAGTCACACTCTCATTTACACCTTACCGGGCCAATGTCGAGTCGCCAATCAACCTATAGTGCATGCTTTTGGACTGTGGGAGGAAACCGGAGCACCTGGAGAAAACCCACCGAACATGAGGAGAGTATGCAAACTCCAAACAGAAAGGCCCTACGGCTGACCCGGGGATTGAACCCAGGACCTTCTCGCTGCGCCTCTTTTCTAATAAATCTTATTACAAAATCTCCTCCAAAAATCCTGCATTAATACTAGATCTCAGTGAAACAGTGCGTACTGAGAACAAAAATTTTATAATTAAATTCATAATCTTCTATTGATTTTTCTCCATACCATCAATATTTTGAGCAGCGTGGTTATCACTCCCACATTGGATTTGTTTGCACTGCTGTTAGTAACTTCTGCCTTTGTTCCTGCCTGGCTCTGTTTTTTCCGATTTCTCCAGCTATCAGCTGGACAGCTGCGCCTCCCTGTCCAAACACCATTTTGAAGGTCGAGCGGACGCGGCTCACTGCAGAGGCTCTGTAAGCTGAGGGCAAACGGAGCCCAGAGTCTGATAGATGTGCGTGGACGCCACTTGCGTGGCCTACCTCCGACCACCGTGGTAACTAAAGGTTACCTGGTGATTTAGAGAGGTGCTAAGCCCCCTTGGGCATCCAGTCTGTAGGGGAGTGAGAAGGGGGGGAGTGGAGCGGGGGGAGGGCAGGTCTCGACCCGGCGTTCCCTGTTGGCTGACGGAGCAGATGGAGCGAGTGTGAAGACGAAGGGAAAATCAATGTAGCGAAGTCACCTCCATCACTTTAACTAGGTGAGCCCGACGCCTCCTCCCCTCTCAGGGGCCAATTTGTGGAGTAAACAGGAGCAAGGTGATGGCGGCGGCCGTCTCCGGCACGGCCTCCGCACCATTACTCAGCCCTGAGTGCGTTTTAATAAGGCCGTAGCAGGGGGACTCTTACAGACGGCCACACCGAGGAGCAGATCAGTCATACGCAGGTTAAAGCTTTCAGTGCGACGCTGGCTCGCCCCCTCAAGAGTGCAGTCACCACTCCGTTATGGCGTTTTTTTCCATGACCTGGTGTTCTCCACGGCCCTGGGTTGACCTGCTGGGTACACACACACACACACACATGCACAGCAGGGTCTCAGAAGTGGAGGTCAGCTACAAAGTCTCCATGATTTCAGCCAGCATGACATGGCTGTTTTTTTGAGGTGGTTTGGCTCCAACGTGCCTTTGTCCTTTTCTTTGTGTTGTTTTATTAGAGATGCTCAGATTCAGCTTTTTCAGTCCTGATACCAATACAAATACCAGCTTCTCTGTTATGTTAATGATCTGCATGTCTCACTGTGCAGTAAGGACTGAGGTCATGCTTTTATGTGGCAGGACAATATATAGTATGTGTGTGTGTTTATCTTTATGTGGCAGTGCCATTTGCATATCCAGCATGTGTATATGTTTAGATTGATGGATGGATGGATGGATGGATGAAATGATTGATGGATGGGTGCATGGATGGACAGATTGGTGGATGGACGGGTGGACTGATTGATTGATTGCAGTAATGGATGGATAGATGGATGGATGAAATGATTGATGGATGGGTGCATGGATGGACAGATTGATGGATGGACGCATAAATGGACAGGTGGACTGATTGATGCATTAATGGATGGGTTGGTTGAGGGATTGATGGATTGACAGATTGATGGATGGACGCATAAATGGACGGGTGGACTGATTGATTGATGCATTAATGGATGGATTGGTTGAGGGATTGATGGAAGAATTGATGGATTGACAGACTGATGGATGGATGCATAAATGGACGGGTGGACTGATTGATTGATTGCGTTAATGGATGGATTGGTTGAGGGATTGATTGACTGATGGATGAATTAATGGATGGGTTGATGGATGGATGGATGGATGGATGGGTGCCTGGATGGATGGATGATTTGGTTTTGTAGTTAAAAATGTCCCAATTTCACGTTGTCAAGCTCTACAGAGTTAACAATTGTAGTTTTGTGAGTTTGTGAGTGTTGTTGATATTATATTTGATATATATTATAGGTTATAGGTTTATTATATATAAAATAAGGAGGTTCCATCAGGAGATATATATATATAGGTTAGTAAGGACATTATATTTTATGTGTATATAAATCAATGTCTCTCAAAGTTATGGCAGAATATATGCTGATATCCAGTATCATTATCATATTGGTACATTCCCACCCTTTATTAATTATAGTTTATTTGTTTGACAAGATCAAATGCCCGTTATGAAAAGCCGCATCTGGTCAGGATATAAGGCAGGTGCTGCAACTTCCTCAGCTGCCAGCATGGTCTCCGGAGGTGGGCGTGTAATAAGAAAGTGGAACGGATCTCTTCTCCCCGAGTTCAGCTAAATAAACAGGAGAGAGTCACAGAGTGGAGAAGGTTCTGGAACTGCACTTCTGTCAGCGCTCTCTTAGACAGTGAGACTGCAGGGAAGAGCCGAGTCTCTCTACCGCATGCATTATTAATAAAGGGACTGGAGTTACCTTATCACACCTTAAAGGTGACATTGAACATGGCGGGGATCCCTAGTTCTTAGACAGCACCGGCAGCTATTTGAGACGTTGCAGTCAGGAGCATCGAGTCTGATGAACCAAAAGTCATCTTTTAGAGCCTGGGTTTGATAGATTCCAATCTACCTTTTCAACCTTCTTTTCCTGTTCTCTTTTCAGGAAGTTAATTATGTGTAACAGTGTGTAGTTGGGTTGAGAGGATCGGTCCTCATTCATCAACAGTTCTTCAGAAGAAATTTGGTCCTGAAATCCACTTAGGAATTTTTCAAAAGGATTTTGGGATTCGACAGTGTTTTCTTCTTTGGGATTCATTCTTAGGTTAGAACAGAATATACATATGTATACTGTAGGGTGAAAAGCACTTGGCATTTATTGTGTTCATGTTTGTGAAGAACATTTGCTTATTGGCTTTTCTTCCGTTGGAGTTTAAGAAACAAACTTGAGAAAAACCAGTAAATGAGCCCCATTGTTGTTTTGAGGAAATGAATTGGTTAATTATGGTTAATATTTCAACATAATTTCAGACCCTCCAGGATTTTGCGATGTTGTGATCACAACTATGAACGCAAATTCAGCCAGTCCCTGCAACTTTATTGGAACAAAACGCCTAAAAACACCGCAAAATCCTGGAGGAACTGATCATGCGTTTTTGTTTTTCTGTATGTCTGTCTGTCTATGTGCTATCCACTGATAAATCGGAGAATTTGTCGTTTTTGTGGCTTTATGAGTACATTCTTGTATCTGAGGACCAGTGTTCATGAAGAAAAAATGCTTCTGTAGAAAAACTTCTTCTTTTCATTAGATTTACTTTCGGCTGTTGAGGTTATGGCGAGGGTTAGGTGTAGCTGTAGTACTTATTAGTATTTATTATGGTACTTTGCAGAAGGTAGCAGAGCACAGCTGTGTGTGTGTGTATATGAGTGTGTGTACGTTATGTTATTGGCAATCTGTACTAAGCACACACACCGCTCACACAAGTCCCGTTTACATGTACAGCAACCCATACAGGTGCACACATTCACACTCACACATACTCTTAGGTGCTATAAATCTTGCTAATGAGGGTCAGGGGACTTCTGTTCCTCCCAGTACGGCCCCACACACTTAGCACACTCACACAGTGTGTGTTTACATAGAATGTGTGTGTGAGGGGGTTAAAGAGGCTCTCCTCAGACCTGCAGGGGTATGCGCTCCCACCGATCCGTTCCTTTCTTCTGAATGCGTGCAGCTTTTGTCGCAGCTCCTGCCCGGTCGGTACGACAGCATTAGAGAACCTCGCCATTACTCACCGCTATACCTGTGTGCCTGTGCGCCGATGCGCCTCGTCTGTTTGCACCTGCAAATCCATCTTGTACTTGCCGCTTTATTAGCGCGGCGTTTAATGCCTCTGCTTTTACGGCCGGCCGTTGTTTGCCTTTCGCTTTGCTTTCCACTCACGGCCCGAGCGGCCAACGAACGGCGTCCGGCCGCGAGCCGGCCAATTTAACTACAGGGCCTTGAGTGCTCAAATTTATTTGTGATTTAATGTCATGCCCTAAATAACCAAAATTGGAAATGGAGAGAAAGTGCCACCATATACTTCCTCCAGCTTCAGGTCTTATCAGATGTTGGCTAAAAAGAAAAAAAATGAGAGAGAGAGAGAGAGAGCGAGAGAGAGAAGCGCTCCGGCTTGTGCATTTTACGGCTGATTTAATTAGCCGTCTCCCCCGTAAGTTCACCCCGGTATCTGTCACGCCTCACTAAAATGGAAATGCCTTCTTGGAGGAAAAAGGCAGATTAATGAATGCCCCTTTGTAATAAACGCAAATGGGAAGCGCAAATATGCACAGTCATGAAGTTTAATTGTGCTTTCTGGTGACGAGCTTTGGTTGGGCCAGCAAAAAAATAAAAGAGAGGATAGAAGGGAAGGTAGAAACAAAGGCAGGAAGGAGAATAAGGAAAAAGAGTGGTAACAGAAAAAAAAGAAAGGAGACGAAGAAAAAGAAGGAAGAACGAAAGCTTTGGTGAGCCAGCACGGAAACAAGAGAGCCCTAAAAAGAGAAGAGAAAAGTGAACACAGACAGGAAAGAGAGGAAACAGAGTAGGAACAGAAGGAAGGAATAAAAGCAGGAAGGACGGAATGAAAAACGGAAGGAAGGAAAGAAGAAAGGATAAAGACTTTGTTGGGCCAGCAAGCGCAAGAAAGTAAACAAAGGCAAGAAAGAAAGGAAAACAGGGTAGGAACAAAAGGAAGGAAGGAAAGAAAGAAAGATGGATGGAACGAAGAAAAGAATGAAGGATGGAAGGAAGAAGGAAGGAAGAAAAGGAGGAATGAAGGAATGACTGAAGGGAAAATACTTAATTTGGGCCTGAAAAAATGAGAAAATGAGAGAGCAATAAAAAGAGAGAATGGAGGCAACAAAGAAAGGAAAGCACGGTAAGAACAGAATAAAGAAAAGATAGAAAGAGAAGGAAGCAAGGAAGGCAGAGACAGAGCAATAAAGCTCCCTCCCCCCCTCCCCTCCCTCTCTCCCTCCCTTTCTTCCCTCACCCTCTATCCCTCTCCCCTCCTCCTCCCTCTCTCTCTCCTCCCTCTCTCTCTCTCCTCCCCTCTCTCTCCTCTCCCCTCTCCTCTCTCCCTCCTCCTCCCCTCACCTCCTCCTCTCTCCCCTCCCTCTCTCTCTCTCTCCCCTCCCCTGTCTCCCCTTCTCTCCCCTCCCTCCCTCCCTCCCTCCCGTCCCCTCTCTCTCTCCCCTCCCCTCCCTCCTCTCCCCTTCCTCCCTCTCATCCCTCTCCCCTCCCTCTTTCCCTCTCTCTCTCCTCCCTCTCTCCCTCTCTCCCCTCTCCCCTCTCTCTCTCCTCCCCCTCTCCTCTCCCCTCCCTCTCTCTCTCCTCTCTCCTCTCCCCTCCTTCTCTCCCCTCCCTCCCTCCCCTCCCTCCATCCCTCTCTCCCCTCCCTCCCCTCCCTCTCTCTCCCTCTCCCCTCCCTGTCTCTCTCCCTCTCCCCTCCCTTCTCTCCCCTCCCTCCCTCCCCACCCTCTCTCTCCCTCCCTCTCTCCCCTCCCCTCTCTCCCTCCCCTCCCTCTCTCCTCCCTCCCTCCTCTCTCTCTCCTCTCCCTCCTGTCTCTCTCCCCTCCTCTCCGCCTCCCCTCTCCTCCTCCCTCTCTCCTCTCCCCTCCTCTCTCCCTCCTCCTCTCTCTCTCTCTCTCTCCTCCCCTCCCTCCCTCCTCCCCTCCCTCCCTCTTCTCTCTCCCCTCCCTCCCTCCCTCCCTCTCTCTCCTCTCTCCCCTCCCTCCCCGCTGTGTCTTTTCATCACATCCTCCCCTTCCCCAACACACACACACAGCGGAAAGCAGAGGAGGCAGAGCTGCTTTGACCCACGCCATGAAAGCCACTGTTTTTAGACACCCACCCACACACACACACACACCCCCACACACACCCACACACACACACCCACCCACACACACACACCCCCACCCACACACCCACACACACACACACCCACCCACACACACCCACACACACCCACACACACACCCCCACACACACACACAGCAAGTAAACATAATGAAAGCAGAACACACGATAAGGAAGTAAGTCATACTAATTAGGCTGTTAATTCTTTGAGCGCTGCGGCGGCTTGATAAAGGATGCTAAAGCTTATTAAAGCCGAAGCAGCAGCGTAAACGTGAATTCTTTTTTACCCGGCCTCATTTTAATCCCACTTTATACCAAGTTTACTCTGTGTGTGTGTGTTGGGAAGTGAGCGAGTGGAAGGCGGTGGAGTTGCGTATAAACGCGGTAAGGCTGCAGGGGTTAACGCTCCACATGTCTTTGTTGCCACCTAGGGTTCAGTCTGCACACGTTCACTTTACTCTCTACTACATCTCTCACTCTTCCTCTCACTCACACACTGCCTCTGTCCCTCGGCCTCTCTCGTTTTATCCAACAAACACACACCTTTTCACCAGGTATCTCACTCACTCACTCACTCTCACACACACATTTTTGGCATCTCTTGCATGCACACACATTTTCTCTTTCTGACACACACACACACACACATACACCCCTTCACACTGCCCCCTCAGCCTCTATCTCTCTCACACACCCAGTCACTCAGACTTTCTCTCACTGGCCCCACGTTCACACACACACACACACATACTCGCATTCTATCTATGCCTCGTTTGCGCACTCACTCAATCTCTCTCTTGGTCTCTCTTCCCCTTCTTTACTTTTTAAAATCTAAAACACAGTTAGTAGAAGATGAGATTTAATTCCTGTGTGTGTGTGTGTGTGTGTGTGTGAGAGGGGGTTGCCAGAGGGCTGCTGTGTGACTGGCAGGATGCTGCGTGTTCTCACTCTCTCTCCTTCCCCAGAGGAGAGGGATGAAGATCTCCCACAAAGCTGCCACTGTCCTCAAGATGGCTCTGCCTCATCAACAAAATGTCACTCTGTCAGCAAGAAATAGAATAAAAATCACAAGAAAGTACATCCGACCGAACCCACGTGTCTCCGCCGTCACAAGTAGAACCGCACTTTAACAAAATATCTCCATCTTCAGGATGGAAATGTTCTACAGGAATCCATTTAACTCCTGAGTGAGTGATTATTCCCTCTTCACTTTTAGGATTTTCACTTCAAACTGATACAAAAAAAGAATGATTTAAAAACAAGACTTTTCTGAGACGCCGCCAGCGCCAACAATACCACGTCTTTAAAGTAATTCATTTCTGGCTAAAATCTTCTTAATGCAATTAAAGATAAAAGCTGTTTGTTAAAGCAAACAGGGAGACAAAAGGAAATGAGGGAGTTTTGATGTTTTATCCTTTTTTTCCCCAAAACGATAGCAGAAGCCAAAGCCATCGTAGCCAGTGTTGCTCCTTTATACCACAAACACGATTTTAGGCAGAATAACGGAATATCAGTGATATTAATCAATAGGGTTCAGCAAAAATCGAATGTAATTGCGAATCTTTCTCTGCCGAGTCACAATCGATTCATATTTTTCAGCTAATGTAATGGCACTGTTTAACTTTTTCCCCGAGCTGAGTTCAGTTCGCCAATCCTATAGATGGTGCAATGACGAAATCCCAGATGGACCTCCTTTACGTGAGCGTGAGGGACATGCAGTCAGTATGTGTACATATGCATTACATTTACTAAACTACATTTGGTTCGGTTTGATTATTTTGTTGATCTGCCAGTTCAATGAGAAAAGTAACTCAAAACAGCAACAGCAAACTGGAAATTGGGGCAGTTGCAGTAACCGTTGGGTGTTCGCCCCGTGATCAGAAGGTCGCAGGTTTGAATCCCAGACTGGTAAAGTTATCAATGAGGTGCTCATGAGCAGTATAACGTCCCCAAGCACTACTCCCCGGTCACTGTATTTGACCCCTTTCATGAAGGAGCAGTGGGCAGATTTTTGGCAGAGCCTGGAGAGCAGTGTTTGGGGACAGTTCCTTGCTCTCCAGGTATCTCAGTACCTCAGTGGTACCTTTACCGGTTCTTTACTCTCAGATCACAGGGGCGTTATGCTACCAACAAGCCCCAAATGGCAGTGAACAACAGTTATGACAGAGATATTTGTGACCCTCCACAGCCAAACCAGTCGCTTCTCTCAAAGTTAATATATTTTTATGAAAGGACATAAATCAAGCTTCAAAACGATACCTATATGGAATGAATCGGACGACATATGACTGAGATATCAACATTCAAAGGAGTCGGGTTTCTCCTGTCACGCCAAGTGAGAAACGGAGAAATCCGCCTTTGAAGTTGACTATCAACGTAGCACTCACAGACGCTTGGTGCGGTCGCGGCTACGTTTGTATTTACGGTAGCCTACGCTGCATTCACAGCCACACGGATAGCCTACCTGCGTTAGGTTAACTGAACTCGGGAGACGAAGATGGATTCCGGAGAAATATCTTCACGCTAGTCAACGAGTGGATTTACCGTAAATATTGAAGTAGAGCGGTCAAAACAGAAACTTATAACATTCTGCTGGAATTGAATTCCTCACCTCAAGAAAGTCATGTTTTTAGGATGGAAAGGGTAAGTTTTCCAGCGAAATTTATTCACAACAGTACAGTATAGACCTTCCACTGTTTCAAAACACTAAAAACTAAAAATCCAACATTTTACCCCACGCAACATAAACGCTCGTTTTTCTCGGACACCTCCGTTGCGACAAGCGACTGGTTTTGCCGTGGAGGGTCACATTTGACTGTGAAATGTAGTGGATGTTAAAGTAATAAATGGAAATACTTTAGTAGATATTCACAAAAAGAGCTGCTTGAGTAATCATGCTTTTACTGTTTTTAATGGATTCCCACTGGTCGAAGGAATACATTAAACACAGATGCATATTAATAAGCATGACTATTTAACCACTATATATTGCGTCAGATCAACTTTTTCATTTACAAAATCTAACGGAGGTGCGTATTTATTTGCTCGCATTCTGTGCATGTTTGGGCCTTTCTCTCACTACTCAATACAGTCCGAATGTAAAACTAATAAAAGGTTAAACTGGGTTTCCTCACAGCCCACTACCGTCCCCTCCCTCCCTCCCTCCTGCTGGACACTTTCTCGCCAGCTTTGCCGCATGGTGCGGGATTCTGGCTCCTGCCAACAGCGACGGCATCTCAGCTGTAACTCATGAGGCGAAACGAGTCCTCTCCTGTCCCCTAAAGGGGGGGGGGGACGTTGGCGCACAGCGGGACCCGCAAATCAGTCCGCCTGAGTCCACCAGCCTCTCGTGTCATCCTTTCCCCAGGGACACGCGCTAAATCAGGGAGAGTGAGAGAAAAAAACACAAGTAGAAGTAGACGACGGGGGGCACTTTAGCCTAACCGAGGCACTTAGCATGCAGACGAACCAACCCCAACCACCCCACTCGCCCCAAACAACGGCGTCTCGCTTCTCGTTTGGGCAGCGACTGGCCTGGCGATAACATATGGTGCCACAGGTAATTGGAAAATTGGCAGGCTTGTCAGAGAGATTTGGTGGATGGCACGGGCGGATCCGGCACCGGGGGTTCATGAGGAGTTGCTCCTCTGTGAGATTTATATTCCCCCGGGGGCCGGCAGCCGAGGAAAAAAGTAGCCAGAGTTCAGAACGAAGCTCCACATTTTTCATTAGGCACAGACGGTATATCAAAAGTTCCCTCCGGACAGAGAGAGAGAGAGAGAAAGAGAGAGAGAGAGGAACTCACAGGGACACGGACACTGTCTGATGAAGCAAAACCGCCTTCGCAGATTAAATGAACAACTGGTCAGCATGGAAAAAATGTGGATTTTTTTGAGAGATTACAGTGTACATTTCTGCAGTCCTGTATAGTATTTAAAGATGCTTCTCACAAAGGAGTGGATGTATGTGTGGTTCGTGTGGGTGTGTGTGGAGGGGGTTAGTATCTGCCTAAGGTTCTTAGATGGCTGTAAAGACCTGAAGGTCAGGTAAAGTAAAGGACAGTATAGTCTGGTATTTGTAGCTTTGTGCGGAGATTTTTGGATCCGTCCACATGAAGAAATAATGCCCTTATTGAAAAATTGCAAGTTTTGTTTTCAAAAACTTCATATGTGACCCTCCACGGCAAAACCAGTCGCTTGTCGCAACAGAGGTTTCTGAGAAAAACGAGCGTTTATGTTGCGTGGGGTAAAATTTTGGATTTTTAGTTTTTAGTGTTTTGAAACAGTGGAAGGTCTATACTGTACTGTTGTGAATAAATTTCGCTGAAAAACTTCCCCTTTCCATCCTAAAAACGTGACTTTCTTGAGGTGAGGAATTCAATTCCAGCAGAATGTTAAAAGTTTCTGTTTTGACCGCTCTACTCCAATATTTACGGTAAATCCACTCGTTGACTAGTGTGAAGATATTTCTCCGGAATCCATCTCCGTCTCCCGAGTTCAGTTAACCTAACGCAGGTAGGCTATCCGTGTGGCTGTGAATGCAGCGTAGGCTACCGTAAATACAAACGTAGCCGCGACCGCACCAAGCGTCTGTGAGTGCTACGGCGATAGTCAACTTCAAAGGCAGATTTCTCCGTTTCTCACTTGGCGTGACAGAAGAAACCCGACTCCTTTGAATGTTGATATCTCAGTCATATGTCGTCCCATTCATTCCATATAGGTATCATTTTGAAGCTTGATTTATGCCCTTTCATGAAAACATAACTCAATTTTGAAGATTTGCGGCAAGCGACTGGTTTTGCTGTGGAGGGTCACAAATGTGAAAATATTTCATTTTGGTTACTGAGGTTAGAGTTAATTGGGCAGTTGGTACCGTAATGGTTAAGGAACTTGGCCCCGCGATCAGAAGGTCGCCGGTTCAAGTCCTGTTCCAGTAATGTTACCACGGAGCACAGAGTCCCCAAGCACTGCTCTCCGGATGCTGCCAAAAAGCTGGCCGCTGCTCCTTCACGGATGGGTCTAATACTTTGTTGTGTTCACAATGTCAGATAATCACTCTCACTATGTATCATCTCATAATAGTTTCAGCTCTAGTCACCGATAATGCTCCGCCTGGTGTTTGTCAACACTGTTAGGGTAAACTATAATGATTTGTGTCACAGAGCAGTATGGTGTGGGAAACAAAATATTTCTGGGTTGTAGGACCTGATTGTCCCCTGAATGACAGCAACACATGAGATTGGTGTGATTTTTACAGCTTCATCGTGGCATTTTTGTATGTGAGGACCAATGCTAGAAAAGGTTTGAGGTTTAATTTGAAAAACTTTGCTATAGAAAAACCAAAAGTGTCAAAATACTTGCTTGTGGCTGCTTAGGTTAGCGCTGGAATTTACATCTAGTTACTGGAAGAGTCAGTAGAAAGAGTCAGTCAGTAGCAAGGTGTGTATACATTCCTGCAGCTGTAGTCACTGAAAGAAACATCCATGCCTTTTCATTGGTACGGTCAGTTGGTAGCGTAACGGCGTTCGCCTCGTGATCAGAAAGTCACCGGTTCAGTCTCGGACCGGTAAAGGTGCCATCCCCAAGCGCAGCTCCTTCACGGATGGGTCAAATGCAGAGGTCACATTTCGTTGTGGTGCACTGTGTGCTGTGCCGTGTTCACATATCAGATAATCACTTACAGACTCACTCATTTTAGGGAAAATCATTTTTGTCCTATAGGTCGGTTTGGTCTCTCACGATGCTCATAAACATAATGATTGATATTTCTAGGATGCTGTGAAGACCTGATGGTTCCATAAATGGCAGAAACCCTGAGATCTGTCCAGTTATTATGGTTATTTGAGGGTCAGTCTTAATAAGCAAAAATCTAAAGAAAAACTAAAGGCTTGCTCTTGGTTAGGTTAATAATCGTGGTATGATTTATAGCTACTAATAGAGAGTGAGATGAAGTACCTGTAGTACCAAAGATAGCAAAATTCGACTGTGAGTGTATATGTACATTTTAAAGTCAGCAAAAATGTTGGGTAAAAATTGTGGTTTTTGTCACATAGGACAAACATAACGGTTGATATTTCTAGAAGAATGGGAGGACCTGATTATCCCCTTAATGACAAGAAAACCTGAAATTTGTCCTTTTTGTTGAGTTAGGTGAGGACCGGTCCATACAATGAGAAATGTGTTCCATTTTGTCCAGAATAATAAGAGAATGAGAAGAGTTACTTTTGATTCCTGAAGTCAAGATTAGAGCTGCACTGAAAGAACCGCCCATGCTTTTTCACTGGTACGGTCAGTTGGTAGCCTAACGGCGTTTGCCTCGTGATCAGAAAGTCACCGGTTCAGTCTTGGATCGGTCAAGGTGCCGCTGAGGTACTCATGAGCAAGGTACCATCCCCAAGCACTGCTCCTGTCTGTGTGTTGTAGGAAGCAAATATTCTTGTGATGATAATTATAAAAACAGAGAAATATTTTTACTCTCTGAATATATTGCTTGTTTCCCCAAGACGAAAATGTATTTTATTTTAATAACATGTGATTAAAAACCTTAATAAGATTACAGTTGAGTGTTTAGAGCCTTGGGTTTGTCTAGCTACAGTAGTAGATACAACAGTAGAAACGGCTCATAAAGACAGCAGAGTGTGTGTGTGAATACCGTGGTGTGTGGTTGGAGCAGTGAGTAGGTGATCACACATGGCTGGGTGGAGATGTGTGTATTAACCTCAGGAAGAGGGGATAATTGCATCTGTCAGACTCATTTAACTGCTGAGATGGCTGTCCGTTTCTATTTGTGTCCCTGACAAAATCCACAGGAGCTTTAAGTGACTCTTGCTCCTTACTGGAGCTTTGGCACGTTTTGTACACAGCTATGAGGTAACGAATTCTGGTTAAAGCCTCCTGACATTTCTACTGTCCAATCCGTCAGGAAGAATTTTTAATTTTCAGTTTTACGTTTCATTTTTATAGGTTTTCACAGTCGGGAAGCGCACACGATGCTCCTCTAGTACTTTACAAACTGTGACGTTTTACTCAGTATGTGTGAGTGTTTTACCTTCAACAAGCCTGTCTCCTTTTCAGGAGGAAGAAGAAGCTCGAGAGGTGGAGGAACAGGAGGAGGAGGAGGAGGAGGAGGAGGAGGAGGAGGAGGCGGAGTCTGTGAAAGAGGAACCAGCCGAACAGGAGATTCCAAACTGAATTACCTCACTTTCAGCATCAGCGCTCTGCCCACGCTCGGTGCTGTCACCTCCAATTTCTTTTCAGTCGTACCATTCACACTCTCCCAGTGTTGCATATTCAAGCAGCAGGTTTCTCCTTTCATATACAATTTATTTTGCTCTATTGCCGGAGACGTCGTGTGGCTACTAGTCAAGTTTGTGATTTTTTTGCGATTTTATCACAGTGAAAGCAGTGTCGTAACAGGAAGGCTGCTATAATCTTTTTCCATACCCTTCACCTCTGATTTGCTTTAAAGCTTCAGGTAAGACGTGATGTGAGAAGTTGGAGGTTGTGTCACTAATACGGCTACTATCTGTGAAACCGAAAGACTTAAAGAATCTGAGGAATGTGGCTTCAGACTGAGCCGATGTGATCGAGTGATGGCTAGAATTCGGCACAGTGCGTGCTGGAATCAAATGCAAAAGATTAAAAACATGGCTGGACCAAGATTTCTGGCTTAAAGCAGCTTGTACCTTTGGTGGTGCTGTAATGTGCTTTGAGTACCAGTCGAACCCTCCTCTTCAGGTTATTTCCATACACTAAACTTTCTTATGACCCAGCCGGAATGTGAATATCCTGCGTGATATATTCATGCTGTGTTACCAGTATTTTTACAAAGTTATTTTACGTACACTTCTTTCTGTACAGAGAGAGATTTACTATTGTTATATACCAGTGAGCTGCGACATTACAACCAGCTGTCAAATATGCTGCTACTCCTGTATGTGCCACCAAAACAGCTGACTCTGACTCAGCTGCATAAATCTGTACCAAAGTGAAAAAACGACGTCATTTTCCGATTTCCCATTTTGCACTCAAATAAAACAAGGAAAAATTGGAAAATGGTGTAAATTCCATTGTTTTTTTTATCAAATGTAAATGGCATGACTTAAAGCACCAAAACTACAGTCCAAACTGGGAAATCGGATAATTTAATCATTAATTAATTAATCATTTTGATTTTGGAAAGAAGTACTGAATATAAGGGCTTGTGTACATGTTTTGCGTATATTTTTAAATGCTTTTTTTTCCCATTTACACAACATTTGTTTTTTTAAAAAGCCCTGTTTACACGTATACACCTGGAAAAACTCAGTTTACATGTAAACAAAAGGCCCAAACATATAAAAATATGCATTTATAAAAAAATATCCACATACGTGTAAACAGGCCCTAAAACTTGGTTTTGTAGTTTGGCTTTAATAGAGAAAAATAAATAAATGAATGAATGAATGAGTAATGATGTATGTTAAAAGATCCTTTAGGTTGTGAGGTGAAGCCAAATGCAGGCTGGTCTTATTGTTCCATCTAACAAATGTTAGTTTAGGTCGAGATTGTGAATGTGAAGGCCAGAGTAAAGCTTTTATCCAACACTTGCATTCAGCACTCAATTTTTGTGGCCATAGTCCAGTGAGAGTAGGAACCGGACTTTCAACTCATTGAATCCCTGTGGCATTTGTTCCATTTTTCCAAAACCATAATGAGAATAAGAACGAAGAGTTGTCTTCCGATTTTGAAATTCAAATGAAAAATGGGAAACACTCATTATTCCAGTTTGGTTTTGGTATGACCCATTAAGTGACCATTACATCGAAAGAATTGATATCTTCGTTTAGGTTTCTTTGGCAGTAAGTGAGTTAGTCTTCATCTGTGACTTTCACACCGTTTTCTTCTCTGTGTTATAGTCACTTCCAGGTCAGTCCACCTGCTTGCACTAAATGGAATACGAGTGTGTATTTTCTGTTTATTCCCTTTTGTATTCAAGCGTAAAGTGGGAAAACGACTCTGTATTAAATTTATATTATGGTTTAGGAAATATTGAAAAAAAAAAGTTTTTCAAAAAATTTCCTTTCATGAATTTATTTTGATCCACTAAAGTCCAAACCTATTCATGCTCTTACATTACTGGACCCCACACATGAAAGCGTTAATGTAAGATGGTTGCCTGGTCCATCCCATTGTAGCCCCTTTTCCCGGGTGAGGCATGTGGAAGACCGCGTTCTGAGTCCCTGCCTGCAGTATGCAGCTCCAGACACAGCAGGGTTCATTGTGAAACATTACTCCTGTCAAATTATGTGCAATTTGTGCCACATTTGCCCTTCTGCTAATTCATACCAAATGGGATGACCTTTGTTGACCTGATTGATGAGTCTTGATTGATGAGTCTTGGCCACCCAACAGCCTGTTGGAGGATAATGGTTTTCCCTCCTCAGCCCATTGTCAGTAGCTGCACAGCAAAGAAGGATTTTAACACTTAGTTACGTTAACACACTTCCGTCATTAACTTCACTGAGTTAAACAATAACTGATGCAATTTTAATTAAGTTCTTAATGTTAGGTTCGTTTTTCATTTAGTCAGTTCATGAAAACTAGATTAACTTTAAACTAAGTGCAGCTCTGTTTGCGTGTTAATGTGTCACACACACTACAAAATCCATCTGGTTCAGTATTATTTTAAGTCTAGTTTTAGCTTTGTATTGCTGAAAGAAATCTCAATATCAGTATATTACTGGAACGAACCACAATACTGATGATGTAATGTTGCACATTTCAATACCTATAGTTATTTGAAATTGCATGAATCGTTTAAGTTAAAGTAAATGAAAGGTGTATGTTAACAACTCCCCTGATCTCAATGTGATGGAGTACTTGTGGATGTGATGGAACACTTCACAACTTACAGGAGTTTAGGCAACTGCTGATAGTCACTTTTTCATTCTACATATTCAGTTGACCTTTTCAGGACTTTGCCATGTTGAATCTGGGTGTCAATCCCGTCTTTTTCCTTAAGGCTGTTACCGTGCAGGTAGGTAATGAAGCTCAACAATGAATTATTTAACTTGCTTTGATCTTTTTTATTGCAGAATGAATAGTTTAAAAAAACAGGAGAGGAACATCCAGGTTCATTAAGTCAAAGTCCTCGTCAGAGTTTGGTTCTCACCATTTAAAATCCACTGCAGACGCTAAAACATCCTGTTTCACTGTCAGTAGAACAGGATGTTTTAGCAGCACACAGAGAAGCAACAGCATACCAGACGGTTGATCATAATGTTTTAGCTTATCAGTGTATACTGACTATTCTCAAGCAGACATGTATTCTTTTATTGTTAGTTTTGTAATGGACATTTTTTTACCCATCTATATGTACACACCGTACAGAGAGCGAGGCTATGATTTTCATATCACTGAGTGAGAGCGATGAATGATTATTAACACTTGCGTAGCAGAGCAAACACTATTTTTGCAGATTTTACAGAACTCTGAATATGAGCGTGGGTTTATACAGACTTGCTGCCATTTACCTTTTTTGTTGCTTTCATTTCACTGTGTTGCAGAACTTTGCCTGCCTCACAAGTTTACACTAGAGTCTGTATTTAGATACTTTGTAAATGTGAAATTCTTAATAAACATTTCTTGTGACATTCGTGCCACTGCTGTTTAATCACCTGTTCCATTCACGTACTCCAAATGTATGATCCAGATCAGCGTTTCTCAATCCCAGTCCTCGCTCTGCACCGGTTCGGTCCAGTTAAAACCTTCATTGCCTAATTACAGGTACAGTCTCCCTAGGGCAACTTGGGGTTTAGGGCCTTGCTCAGCGGAGGACCTGCTCGAGGTAGAATAGAGCCAGACCTGAACTAACAGCCTCTTGGTGCCCTACAAAAAAAAAAAAAACACCCCAGTGATTCTCGAACGCTTAGGGTGACTGAAGTCATTTGTCATGAATTTTGATCCATCAACTTAAAGTCTATGGATGGTTGTCCAGCCAAGTGTATGACATGCGTGAAGGGCTAATGCATGGTGTCCACTTGTGTTGGTGGCGTAGCGGTAGGGTGTGCGGCCTGTGAGCAGAAGGGCACAGGTTCAACTCCAGGGCTGGTAAAGTTACCACTGAGGTACTCATGAGCAAGGGACCGTCCCCAAGCACTGCTCCCTGGGTGCTTGTTAGCTGCCCACTGCTTCTTCACGGATGGGTTAAATGCAGCGGCCGTATTTCATTGTGGTGCACTGTGCGCTGTGCTGTGCTGTGATGTGTTCACAATGACAAATACTCACTTTTTTGTGTGTGGCTGCATGAAAGGGACTGTTACAATCCTGTATTTTTATATTGCAATATAATGTAACGTTTTGTTCAGCATCATGCATCCCTAGCAGCAGTTATTCTTGCTGGTGCTCACTATCACATTGTCGAATTTATCTAGGCTCTGCATTTTTGTCCTTGGCGTTGTCTCTGTGTGTGTGTGTGTGTGTGTTCGGTTTCCACCACAACAAAGAAAAGAAAGGAGGGGGGGAAGCCCTAATGCTGATGGATCACTAGCTCATTGCGGCGAAATCCTCTCCCACCCTCCGCCTCTGTCAGGGAGGTGGTTGGGCTTCTGACATTAATGCATTGAGGGGTGTAATTCCAATTTGTTTCAAAGCAACTATTAATTTGCCCATTTCAGGGCCGTGCAGGAGGGAACCCCTGTAAGGCCACTGAACCATGAAAGACATTATCTGGAGGGGCTCCGTCTCTTTCTTCCAGAGTGGGACGGATGCTGCGTTGGCGATTGATGCGCTTTGATGAGGCGGCGCCGGTTCCGGCGAGCGGCGGAGACGGGCCCCCCGCAGGCTGGGCTCCCAGCGTGCCGTGCGTGGAGGATGTCATTAGGGCTGTAATAACAGCGACGGGCAGGCTAATGTCGGAGTGGCCCGCACGCTCAGATGCCCCGAATGCACCCACCACCCTCCAACACACACACTCTGCATACCAAATAAGGCCTTAATGATAAGCGCACACTTTGAGAGCAGAGCTGTGCTCAACAAGCAGCTGTCTGAGGAACAGGCTCACATTAAAGGTCTTAAAAGACGCTGGACTGCAGAGCGAAAAAAAAAAAATGGAAGAAAAATGGCTGGAACGATGAGCACACGCATACCTACTGATTCCCCTGCAAATTACCAGGATTGATAAAATATATATCCAGGCATGTAGTGCATATCATTTTCAGAGTTGTTTTTCCAGAAGCGTAAACACCAGTATTGTTGGAATGTATTCAGTTACTCCTTTTTGTTAGATCTAGAAGTAAAAGTAAACTCTGTTTCCTAGGTGATAAATTTAAGGGTTTTCCCCTACTTTTTTCCCCCACTGCCCAATAGTCAAGGTTTGGAAACTCAATAACAGCAAATTATTTAAACATTTGCTGCAACATCTAAAACTAAGAGTTTGTTAAAACATATTTTAAAATATATATTTGGGAGCGTGAACATTTAAAGTGTAAGGACTGATTGACAGACGCGTCAGTGTGACTTTACAGGTGCTGAAGAGTTCTGTATATATTTTAGAGCCCAAATGATGTTTGTGTATTATACTTTTGAATTCTTGTGTATTCAAAGCTAATTCCAATTTTGATAATTGGACTAACAATGATAATGATTAGTTGCTCCTTTTTGTCCAGAAACAAATGAAAATTTCCCTAAAATGTGTGTTTAGAACTCATTAGTATAACATCACAAAATGTTTTTCCACTGTTTACTTTTTTTACTCTCATTTATCAAAACTTACTAATTAACATCTATACTGTATGTATACACGTACAACTATAATAATTACAACTATAACTACAAGCCGAGTGGCACGGTGGCACGGTGGTGAGCGCTGCTGCGACACAGCAAGAAGGCCCTGGGTTCGGTCCCCTTTCTGTGCGGAGTTGCTCTCGCCATGTTTTGCCAGGAGCTCCGGTTTCCTCCTACAGTCCAAAAGCATGCCGTATGGGTTAATTGGCAACTCTAAATTGGCCCCGTAAGGTGTGAGTGAGAGTGTGGTTGTGAGTGTGTGTGCCCTGCTGGGTGTTGGCGCCTGCCCAGGGTTGTTCCCCGCATTGCACCCGTAGTTCTCATTTATCAAAACGTACTGTATAACATCTCAACTGCACTGTACATATATACAACTATAACTACAGGCGTAGTTTGAAAGAAATTCCTTTTGGTAACGTTAAATCACGTAACATAATGAATTTATTTCAGTACGAGTGCATGATTTGCAGTCTTCTTTGTCATTATATCTAGTATAGCTAAGCTATACCTATTGCTATATAACTGTACGCCATGCATTTCAACCTCTTTTCAGTCTTGAGATATTTTGCTTATTGCAAACGAAGCCCCAGCCACGTTTCCATAACAGCGATGTAATGAAAGCAACCTAATGACATAAGCAACTAATCGATAAGCAAATTAGTTTGTAACTATTTTAATAATCGTTTAAACTGGTTACTTGTCACGGCCCTAAATTACAGACAATCACAGGGAAGCGCTAAGCCGTTAACAAGTTGGACTGGTAATATGTTTAATTATACGCATGTGGGTTCGAATCCCATCAGCATCACTTGCAGTATGTATGGGGGTAGGGGTGGTGTCTCAGTGGTAGGACACTCATCTCCGGACCAAGAGCTTGTTGGTTCAAATCTAGCTTTATCCTACTCTGACACTACCATCACTGGGCAGCTGAGCAAGACGATTAACCCCACGTTCCTCCAAGAAAACTCTGGTTAAGTCGCTCTGGATAAGAGCGTGTGATACATGGTGTAAATGTAGATGACCTTGAAGTGAATGGTGATGCTCAGTGGTGGTAGTTCTGAGAGTTGGATAAAGTTGGATTTGAACCTACAACTTGAAGGTCCTTAGGCTTTCCACAATGACACCATGACATACTGATAGTCCAACAATGGATTACGAAAAGTAAACCTTGTAATGCAATACAATACTTCTACAAAATAGTTGTGCATTACATTTAAGGTATTTAGCTGACATTCCTGTCTAAAGAAACTCCTGTCTCCCAACGTCAGGGTGTTAACTTGGTGCTAGTGATGGTAGTGCTGGAGTTAGGATTCAAACCCACAACCTTTTTGTCCAGAGGTGAGTATCCTAACCACTAGACCACCATCCCTCCATAATGATTAGTTTTAATATGATTATCTAATCCAGATAAATTTGGATTGATCTTCCGTCTGCCCCGAGTCTCCCTGTGAGCTTCCGTCGGCGTGTAATATTTCCCTCTGCTCCTTCATGATTAAAACAGCAAGGATTCACTTAAGAGGTAGAGCGACATTTTGATTAGAGCTTTGAAAATGCTCTCGCTGTCTCGGCATTTTAATTGCTGCGAATCATGCTTAAAATAACATCTCTCCAGTACCTGAGAGCTGCTTGGATGACCTTTTCCAGCCGCTTCTGTGTTGTGACAGAGTCATTTTCCGGGCCTTAATGCACTGGAAGTGTGCTCTGTTCGGAGGCAGTGCTCACAGGGTGCTAATCTCTGCCTCTCAACACCTCGGCGCACACGCTCATTAAGAGCAGGGGGTCCTAAAAGGGTCCCTGACACTTTAGAGTTGGACGTGTTAATGACTCGCATTTCACAATGGAAAAGACGAGCACATTTTGCGGGGTTCGTGCCGAAACTGACAATGGAAGGTTTAATGCTGTTTTTTTTAAAATGGCTCTAATAAAATTTAAACATACTGACAGCGTTATTATTATTGTTGTTGTTATTATTATTATTATTATTATTATTATATTAATTTCTTTTTTAACTTTCTGCATACTAGGATGAATAATCAATATATAAATTATACTTTAGGTTTATATTTTCATAGCCTGGCTAGAAAATCTATCTTCCCGCTCTTTTCTTTCTTTCTCTCCGCCTGGCTATCTCTCTTGCCCTCTCTCCCTCTTTTTGACTGTGTCTCTGCTTATCTCACTTGGCTTTTCTCTCTCTCTCCCCTGACTCTTTCACTCCCCAACACTGCCTCCACCGGTCTCTTTTTCTTTCTGCTCTAACTCTGCTTCTCTCTCTCTCTCGCTCCTCTGACTTTGTGTTTCTTTTAATTTAATTTAATTTAATTCAAAGTGCTTTATTTGTATGACAAAAATAGGATATTGGTCTTTCCAAAGCTGGATTATAAGCTCAATGATAAATAAACAATAAAATACATTTTCTAAATAAATTAATAACAACAAAAATGACTGGGACAATAACAATAATGGAACAATGGTACATTTAGACACTAGACACACACTCTCTTTCTCCTCTCTCTCTCCTCTCTCTCTCTCTCTCTCTCTCTCTCTCTCTCTCACTTCCTAACTCTGTCTCTCTCTCCCCCGGACTCCATCTCTGCCTATCTGAGTTTGTGTGTGTGTTCTCGAATTCAGTCATGCGAGTGAGACCCTGAAGCTCTCTTTGCCTGCACAGGCTTTACCATAAAGCAGGTTGGTTTTCACTGTCTTTGGCACCTGTAAAATTTACGTCCACATAAAAAGGTAAATACCCTGCAAGGCCTCACTGATATAAGCTACTGATTGTCTCCCTATTACAGTTTTATGGACGGTGTAATTCAGGCCAGTTGCTTGCAACCTCCTACAACCTGCTCCTGCCTGGAGATGGCTGAGCCGCCCCTGGAGAACGCTGATCGCACCCACATTACCCCTTTAGTCAGCTTAAGGAATTTATAGGCAAGATAATGCTGCTGATAAATCATCATTTCCTTTTTAAACAAAATAGAGTCTACGGTATGATCCCAAATTAAAGAATGAAATCCCTGCAGGCTATAGCTGAAGAGATTAAATTCTGTTCTGTGTAATCTACAGAGAGTAACCACCGAGACAGTCCCTGATCTTTCATGGCCTAAGCGCTAGTCCAAAATATTAGGACATTTTTATGTCTAGAAACTGCATTGACTGTAAACACATGGAGACGTACAAATACAAACATGATGAACAGCAGATTAAAAATATCCTGTAGATTTCTGACACAGTTTGCATGTCTAATTTTTGGAAACAAATGTATAAATCCATAGCATCAGGACACTAAGATTCATGGCTACAGACATGAATTACAGTGTAATTCATAAATAACTGGACAGAAATGTTTGTGTCCACATCACAAAGTGTTATTCACGTCCAGATCAGGCAAAAGGCTGGTTTACAGCTTACTTATCTAATTTCAACTTTCACACCTTGACTAATCGTTCTGCTTGAGTCAGCCCACTGTAAGAACAGAATACATTTCAGGATAGCGTTTCCCACCTCGGATGGCAAACAGCTGTTAGGGTGTTTGTATGAAATTCAACTTTGCTTTTCTGTGGTAAATCTTCATCTCCATTCTCAATGATAAATATCACCAGTTTAAATACCATAGCACGCCTGAACTAATTTGGCTACCCTTTGCTGCTGTAAGTTGAAGTCAAGAGGCGCTTACTTTGAGCAGAGATTCCCTCATGCCGTGTTCACACCAAGACGCACATGCCAGAGTTCACTGTTCCTGCGTCAGTGCTGTAAAAAGAGAAACACACGCCACAAGACTCACAAACCCTGCCTCTCTCTCTGTCTCTGTCTCTCAATTCACATGTTCACTTGCAAATAAACATGTCCATTTTTATTACACACTTAATGCAGGTCTCGTCTAGTCATCTATCAGGTTGCACTGGGTTTCCTGTATAAATACGTATACCATAAACTGTTATCATTTTAAGTTAAAAGTATATACTGTATATATTTTAAAAATCTAGCATGTGCACTCAGACGTCTGAGTGGTAATAAAGTTACTCAGAGATTTCCATCTGTAAAGTGCCTATATATCAGGGCTTCTTCAAAAACTAGCATTTGCTGGGATGTTCTGTTATTAAATAGCCATCGTGTTCCAGTGCTCTCCGCATGACCTGCCAGGATAAATAATCTGTTTACTGTAGTACTACTCCTTCCAACTACCATCTGCTGTTTAGCAGGCTGCTGTGTAGCTCCCACTAAAAATAGAGCATCTGATTGGCT
Source organism: Distichodus sexfasciatus (assembly GCA_032718565.1). Lineage (NCBI taxonomy): Eukaryota > Metazoa > Chordata > Actinopteri > Characiformes > Distichodontidae > Distichodus > Distichodus sexfasciatus. The sequence goes on along the minus strand of JAVGVS010000010.1, from coordinate 4,061,101 downwards.
CCGGAGGAGAAAGGGACTACCGGACCAAAGAATCTCATCATAAAGGCTTTCTCTGGATTTCAAAAGTAAAAAACTTAACAATAATAAATTAAAATTTCTGACCATTTCAACAAAGGCGATGACATGAATCAATATCATAACTTTACCTCACAGATAATGAACATTATTTTGTTTTTGTGAGCTTTGTACCGTAAATATGCTCAACTATTAATGTTGGTATATATTTTAATAAAAGGGCATATCTTTGTGATTTTAAAATAATTGAGAGAAACACACAGATGTACAGTAGTATGGTTTTAACTGTCTTGAACACACAATGAGGAAAGGTCTCAAGGTAAAAAATAGGTGTAGAGGCTCTGCTAAACTATGTCTCCTGGAAGTACTTTGCTGAAAATACCTCTCAGATTAGCATTTCCGCCTGCTTTTTACCCCTCTATTTCAGTCCCCTTCAGAACAGGCTGTTTCTCATTAGTATTCCTAAATCTAGTATTCCTATTCCGGAACTGGGGAGTAGACAGCACAGCGAGTGTTTACCTCACATCAAAATAATCCACATGGCTGCTCCTAACAGACCATCCATACAGCCATACATGTTCAACACAACACTCATGATGAACTTTTTCATTAGCTGACTGGTGAATTTCTGACATTAGTAAATTAATAGTAACACAGCCTGACCTGACCCTAACTAACCTTTATTTTTATCAGCCTTATAGTGTGTGTAGAGGCAGTACAGACCCAAAAGGATTTCCACCAAAAGAGACAAGAAGAAATAAGTTTTTAATTAATAATATATATATATATATATATATATATATACTGTAGTGTGTGTATATATATATATACAAGTGCACAATACCAAAAGTTTTGGGCAGGTGTGAAAAATTAACATAAGCAAGAATGCTTTAGAAATATAAATAATGATTGTTTATTTTTATCAATTTATAAAATGCAAAGTGAGCGAACAAAAGAAAAATCTAAATCAAATCAATATTTGGTGTTACTACCTTTAGCCTTCAAACCAGCATCAATTCATAAATTTTACTTGCACAAAGTCAGGGATTTTGTAGGATTATAGTCATTATATTATTCTGTAGTCATTATATTATTTTGTAGGATTATAGGATTATAGATCTGTGGTTAGTTCTCCAAGATGTTTTTGGAACAACCTACCAGCCGAGTTCCTTCAAAAACTGTGTGCAAGTGTATTAGAAGAATTGATTGCTGTTTTGAAAAACAAAGGCAGTCACACCAAATATTGATTTGAATCAAATTCTCTTTGTTCATTCACTGCATTTTGTTGATTGATAATAAATGATTAACACTTCCATTTTTGAAAGCATTTAACATTAACTGACACAATACTATATATATATATATATATATATATATATGACCAACAGAATTTAAAAAAAAAGTATTAACAGAATTTCAGAAATAATTGAAATAACCAAAATAGTCCTTAATTACATTGATTGAGGGGTTTCTGAATGTTTTTCATTTTATTAATTTCAACCCATAATATTTGGCCTCATTTAGCTATATTTTTTCACAAAATTATTCTTAAGAAAATACTGTCAGATTGATGTGATGTTATTTGAATATTTGCAAGTTCATTCTTATAACAATGAAAACTAAAAAGTATACTGGGCTGTAGAATCAAAAAAGAAAACCAGTAAGCTAATGTTTTTGCGCAAACATGCAGTCCAACAAGGTAGTGGCAAAAACTTCTTTTTCAGCGTTCGCCACATTACACTGTTACCTAGGAACACATTTCAAATGACAAAACATTGATGAATGTCAAGATCTTTATCCAAGAAACTGTTCAAAGTGATTTTTGAAACAGATTTCTTCTCAAACGTTTGGTGAGCTTGAGGTCTATTGTTTATTGGTGGTATTAGAAATTTTTTAAGTGAAGACATTGTCCTTTACCTTAACCGATAGTGGGTAAAGATCAATGCAATATCCAGTTCCTCTCTCATGTTCATCATCTTTTGATAGTGTTTGACTTCTGTTTAGATTTCTGTACTTCTGGTGTAAAACTGGAGTTACATATGGGCTGCCAGAGCTTTACTGCAGCACCTATGGCATTGAGTTTACATGTTTTGTCAACCTTTGTTTTAAGCCTTTCCCCTGCTGTGGTCCAAAAGTAAATCTTAATACTGCAGACAGAAACAGTGTGAACAGCGTTCATATAATCTCCTTCTATAGCCTTTATGTTTTGCTGACATGTGATTGCGTGAAGACCTACAGCTTCAGACAAAACTGGACAAAAAGGATTTAAAATGGATTGCGTTTTTTTATAATTTGACTGTAAGACTAAAATGGATGTGTCCTTTTAGCACGGCCCCCCACAATGTTGCTTTGACTGGACTTCAATTTGAGCAGTGTCCAAAACCATCCAAATTTAAGTCTGGCCCAAATTTTACAAAACTAGCTGCACTGCATGATTTTACACTCCATGCTGCTTTAGAAAAGGTGCACCCATTTAAAAAGCTTTAAATAACAGAAACAAAACATTTTGGCATTTTATGCTTTTCCCCCCATTTGGTCTCCCAGTGCTAGTAATTTAGGTGCAATGTGAACATGTTGAAATGCATTTACTCCGAGATAACGCGCAGATGAGTAGATCAGTCATGCAGCACGTTGAAATGAAAAGATCAAAATCTACTTAGTGCTTATAAATATAAGATAATACAATTCACACCATGAAACGCAGCTTAGCTAAATTATATACATAAAGTGCCAATTTCCCAGTCAAGGATTAGGCCTAGTCCTAAACTAAATTTGAGACTGAATGGTAAATCTCCATTGGTACTATAATTTAGTCCAAGACTAGGGTTAATTCATGAGCAAGAAACTGGTCCAAAATGTCCTGCTGACGGCATCACAGGCCAGTACTGAAGGAAATAAAGGTTTGTAACAGATGACAAACGAACTCTCACAAAGGAAACAAGCTGCTAAAACTCGTTTAAAACAATTAGCTTCTTTCTTTTAAGACAACTTCGTATCAATCGATCAGAAGTCACCATGTATGTGGTATGAAAAATAAATAACACAGAAAATATTTAATATGATATACTTTTAGTTAATATTTTCATTATTCATGAAAAATATCTTTCAGTAATCTTTATTTGCTTCCTTTAATCTACCAATTATATTAAGTAAACCAGTCTCTGGTTCAGTCCATTCAATTACCCAGCAACACTGCAAAACAAACAAAAAATTTATCTCACCCAATGTCCTCTTCTCTCACAAAGTCTCCAAAATCAGAATCACGAAACCCCCAAAATACAAAAGTAATCCACCGGGAAAAAATAGCAAGGAGAGGATCATTTCTGATGAACTTTCTCCAGGTCCCAAACAAGGTATCCCTTCAGCTCCTGTTTTTACAAATGGCCGCCTGCTTCTTTGAGGTAAAAAAAAAGTTCTTCCACTTCCTGTTTCCCTTCCACAGGTAAGCTCTCACAACAAAAGTCTGACTTCCTGTCAGTGCTTGAACAAAAGTCTTCAATAAAGAAGTTGACAAAGATTAATTATACTAATGAAACAGACAGAAAGGGTATCATGTCGCCCATGTTGTAGTTATTGTAATTACAGCGTGGATTCTTTTTAGGACCTTACTCAGAACACTTCGCACCATCTCACCAGTTATCTGTGAGTGTGTATGGTAGTATATGTATATGCGAGTATTCTAATATCCTAATGGGAGTGTCACAAGTTAATGTGCACTAATCAGTGTCTTGCTTTACATACTAACAGGTAGGAAGCCTAACCTATAACCGGTTATGGTGAAACTGTACTTTGGCCTGTTCATTCATGGCTGTAAAACTTTGATTGATGTTAAAGGATTGTTTGCTTTATGTATGGTGCAGTAATAGGTCTTTAATACTGGAATCATTTTTACAAACCTTCACAATCAGAGATGGCTCATAAAAACACTTTTGATTACTAACACATCTCAGTAATGTGAAGTGTGTAATTTTGTGTAGAAAAACTCTGTGTTTTCATTTTTGGAGTCTAACAGGTAATAATAATAATAATAATAATAATAATAATAATAATAATAATAATAATAATAATAATAATAATAATAATATAGAAGACTAAAAATGCATCAGAATCCACACCTTTACCCCACATTTCCCCAGCATCTGTGGATATTAAGGCTGCTAGAACTGTAAGCCCTTTCCATCCCCTCAAACATTCCACACAGTGCAGTGGAGTAATGTTGTTATCCTAAATGAACCGGATGTGTGAATACGTCTGAAATGGAGAGAAAGAGAAACCGAGAGAGTTGCGAACACGGCTGCCATAAGTTTGCTGCCGCTTTCCCCCCCGTCCCCTGGCACCTCGGCGTGCTGCCTGCCTGTAATTGGCTCTCGGTGCTCATTCACGGCTCTGTCAGGCTGATTTGCCAGTTTGCTGATGTGGGGTGACAGAGGTGCTGCTTCTGTGTCTCTTGTGTTTGACTTTATGGGATCGGCTAAAGTGTTATCAGAGGACAGAGATGTGGCGAGGATCCTAAAGATGTGCCTCATTCCACCATGTTCACACACACACACATACACGCACACACACACACACACAGGGCTGGTGGGGAGACAGTGGTATGTCTGATTCAACTTCCTCAGCTCCGTACTGCACCTAAAAAGGTGTGAATAAGTAAACTTTAAAGTAAGGGAATGTATTCACACTGAACAATCCATCATTTCAGCATCTACATCGTGATGTGCAATATCAAGTTAAAGCAAATTGTCATATTTTAATTAATTTAATTTGCACCATGGATACATAAGGCGATGCTATGTAATGTCATCTTGCAATTTTTTTCTTCTTGGTACAAAAGCAAATCCATACAAACTGTTTTTTTTCTTGATTAATCTACAAGATTGTCAAAATTGTCTTCATAGTAAACAATTAGTTCTTTCTTTGATGATTATTATTAAATATCAGGCCTACAGGCAAACATAATATGAATATATTATTGAAGATAATGGATGGACCTGGTATTGCATGAACTTCTCATTCTCAAGACAGCAGTGACATGGTTACATGGAAGTGTGTCTTGTGATAATAAAATAATGTATAACACACTTCACTTTTTAGGTGTGGTTTTATAATTCAGTGTCTGTGCATGGGCCGAAATTGATCAATCCAGCTAGAATATGTTCCATAAACGCATATCACCAAATGCACCTATAAGGCAGGTATATGGCAGGTTTTCTCCTGACATTGTGAGCTCACTGACCCCTAGTAGAATCTCTTTGTAGGCGTGGCAGCTCACCAAAAGATACAGCAGTCATAAAAGAGAGACTTGCTACATTGTTATAATTTTCTGCAGATGGCCGCCATATCTCCAGCTCGCCACGTATTTAAAGGTCATCTGTGGTTTTACAAGGTCATGTCAGCGCCGCTAACATTTTGGGCGGAGTGGCCGATCTGTCACGGTGAGAGTCTTGTTTACGAGCAGTCGGTGGCACCACCTCCCGTCCGGACCGTGCGCAGAACTCATTCCAATGGCCATAAAATCCACAATTGCTCCGATTCATCACAGAATTAGTAGGAATGTGACAACCCGGCAGCTGATTACTCTCCTCCTGAGCAAGGTCGCGAACAGGGCATGCATGCAGAAGTGGGCGCATAAAGGGCTCAAATAGGCAGAAGGTGTAGAGAATTAGGGGATCCGCTGGACAGATGTGCCACTGCACTGGGAGTGCATGATGCAAATACAGCAGCAACGGAAGATGGAGTCAACTTTATATGCAGGGCTTGAATTTGGCAATTCAAGAGTTGCAGCGTCTGGCCAATATTATTGTCCAGACCTATTTAGACCATGTTCCAAACCACTACTGCTTAATAGTGTGTGATAACAGTACTCATATAAAGGGTGTTGCATTCTGTTGGGCTAAATATGCTCTCAAAGTAGCTCTTCTCTGGCGTTGTAGGCCCTGACCATACTGAAAACCACATGCTACTTCTCGGGGCTAGAAAGAGGACTAAAAATCCTGAAATATTTACTGAAATACTCAACTACTGTTAAAAAAACTGAAGGAAAACAAATGTTATTCAAACAAATTGCATTTCTCATTCTTCTCAAAAACTATCAGAGTATTAGTGACTGCTTAGCTAATTATGAACAATCAACTCAACTGAAAGGGGTTTGAAGATAAATATAAAATATTAGTCCAGTGCAATTTTCTGAAATTGCAACAACATCAAAGTAAAAGTAAAATAATTCAACCAGACTAATTATTTTAAGTAATCATTAATTTTGTTAAAAAAAAAACATGAATGTTCAGATTTTGTTTAAATGACCTCATACCTGTGATACTGCAGAATGCTATATTTTAAGAATATGTCTCTGAATCCTCATGTACATCATGTCATCATAGTTTTTAAAATCAAATAATTGGTTAAAATGGGTATAAATAAAATATTATTTCTCTACTAAAACTTCTCTTTTCTTACTAGATACAGAGCATGATTGTTGACTTAGTAATACAGCTTTAAATGCTCTCTTTTGGTTACATACATTTCATTATATTTCTTCTGTGCATTATACAGAGCTAAAATAGTCCTAGGTCATATGTAACCTTTGAGCATGTACAAGGTTTGGATTTAAAAGCCATGGTTTGAAGTAAAGCTTGTGTTTAACTATTGCACACTGCTTTAGAAAGATATGGTTGAGGGGTTGACTGAGGTCATTACTCTCTCTCTCTTTTACCACATCTATCTCTCACCTGAGCGTACCTGCCCTTGGTGATAGCGCTCAATGCCTGCTGTAATTTCCCTGCCTTCTCTCATCTTTATCTGTGGCCAGTTTGCTCTCTCAGGCTCGCAGAGCGCACGTGTAGGACATAAACCCAGCAGTGTAATCTCTGCTTGTGCCAGCTCATTTAAATGAGTTCCTCTTTCAGGTTCAGAACCTCTTTCTCTCTTTCACACTCACAAAGGTCAGACAGAGTGCAGCTTCTTAAACGGTGCTTGGACACCGTATTAGACAAGTGCTGGTGAACCACAAGACGTAGAAGACCCTTATGCAGTGTGCTCATTGGAGAAAGCAAACACTCAGGGTATGTAAAGGCAGGAGGGGTAACACATACACACACAAACACGTGCACACACACACTGAACCCTGAGCTCTAACACAGAAACAATCCAGTATATATACATATTCATCCAGTAATAGCAGATGCTATCTATAACTAATATATTACCCAAATCTAATTTATATATATATATATATATATATATATATATATATATATATATATATGTACATATATATATATATATATGTATATATATATATATATATATATATATATATATATATATATATATATATGTATATATATATATATATATATATATATATATATATATATATATATATATATATAATTTCCATGTCTATCAAACACAGAAAGGCAAAATAATACATTAAATTAAAATAACATTAATTCCATTTCGCACTTAAATTACATTTGAAATGACTCCTTGAAAATGTCGCATCATTATTTAAATTGAAATAAGTGATGGACTTTTTAATTTATTAGTTGATAATTGGTCAAAATGTCATGAACTTTCCCAAATACATATTAGAAAATAATTAAGTTTACATTTAAAGCTTATTATTAAATTTCATTTAATAACTTGATATTTGATATCCGTTATTCTACTGTCAATCTAAATTATTATTATTATTATTATGTGTGTGTATTATTATTATTAATAATAATAATAATATGTATTTTGGCCTCCAATCAGTGAGAAAAGCCTGTATTTGCTGTATACTGACATGATAAAACCTGTTCATCACAGCTGCTGGAGCAGTCAGGAGCCGGGAAGCTCTTCCCCCGTCAGAACAGCGCGGCTGGCGGCCTGATAAAAGCCGCAACAATGAAAGCCATCACAGCCATTCAGCGAGGGAAACAGTCTATCACAAAATGGAGACAATGGCGCCCTCTCTTCCCGTTCTCATCTAACGGTGGAGAGGAGCAGGCCAGCAGCACTGAGGCGTCGCCGACGCGGCTCTCCTGCGGCTACGGGTGGGCTGCGAGGCGGGAGGAGGTACGAGATGAAATGAAGGGAAGTGAAGATGGGGAGGGGGGAGTTGCTGAGGAACATTAGGATGCGCTGGACCACAGACAGTTGGCACCTTGGCGTAAGGGTGAAGCTGGCGCCGCCTGCCTCTGGCTGACTGGCAGGCGAAGCCCATCGCAGTCACATCTGAACTGTCCACGATAAGGCTTCATTACCATAAGTTTATTTTCGCCCATTGAGGAGGCCGACTGAAACAAAGGCCACTTGATTATTTCGCTTGATCATTGTACCATTCAAGGCCTCGGCGTGAAAAGAGGGCGGAACAATAACCGGCCCCACTGGAGCGTGGGTTGGGGAGGGGGGGCGATTTTTGCGACGCGAGGCGCTGACAGGAGATCAGCATGGCCAGGCGTGACAACGGACCCGTGGGACGAAGACCGGCTGAATCCGAACCGTCAAGCTGGCCGACTTGACGAGGGAGCAAACTGGGCGGTTCTCACATTATAATACAATACTGATTTGAGCTTTTCTCGAAATTTTATGCCTGCGTTGCTTCTCGTATGACACTAAAAGTTCAAATATTTGCTGGCAAGAATATACCTGCAATCTAGCAATCTGGCATTAATCCATCCCTTCTCCTGAACGATAGCTGCTGCTGCCAGAGATCAAATCTGAGCGTTCTTCCTTAATGCGGAAAGAATTTAGAGACACGAAAATCGAGAATGACAAGATCGAGATTGCGCCGGTATTGATACGGCCTACTAGCAGCGCCCAGGACCCGCAAAGTAACTTGTTTCTTAAGAGGATTATTGTGCTTGGAAATTGGCATTGAATGGGACAATACCAACACAAGTAAGAGGAACAGAAACACACAGGATTACATGCGGCTTTCTGCTGCATGATGTGATTTTTAAAAGACAGTTTTACCTTTTTGTGTGCACTTCAATGGGAACAGTGGGGAGGTTGAGATTAGAGGAATGCATTTTCTCCCTCAAAGCCGATTAGCCTGAATTGAAACAGAGCCAAATTCATATGTTATTTTCCCTCTTTCAAAAACATGGTGACGATGTGAAATAAGAGTTTAGTTCTATTAGAATTTTCTTCCATGTAATATTCCTAACAGTAAAACATTAAATCTTCATAAAGAGTGATTTCAATGTCCTTATTTTTTCACCTCATGGGGTCATCATTCTTATTAATATTAACAAATGATTGCATGCCAAAGGCTTATCAGTGCATAGTATGAAAACAGTCAGTAATAAAATCAAAATAAAATCTGGCATATACTATACAAGCAAGCAGTACATGTATTTCACTTCAAATTAAATCTAATATTTGATACCTAGAACACACTGAGGAACAGTCTGAATACACATTGGTTGAATTACTCACTGTGCCATCAAGCTTCATTAGCAATGCCATCAAGTCTTACTCAGACTACTTCATATTGAAATATGAATATTTCTGAAGCACAACATCAAGTCCAAGAAGTTACAGAATTCATAATGTAGATGTGGTTTTGTTTCTGAGTTCCCTAACTTCATTGCTACCATAGCAACAACTTGCATTATTAACAGCGCTGCGATTAATGTCCAACACGGCTAAAATATCTAGACAATGGAAATGAGAAGTCAGTGATCACGGCTTTTTAAACTACATATATCCAGTGTAGCGATATGTATATATTGATGAAAATGAAAAACACACATATATAGTATATAATGTATATACACACACACACACGCACACACAGAATTTCTTGTTTTTGAATAATAAACAATAATGAGGTGTTTTCTTTGAATTCAACAGCAAAAGTGAAAAGGTGATCTCAATATTGTGGAGAATTTTAAGTTTGATCAAATTTTATATGTTCTACATGTAACTGCCCAATGAATTCTGACGATGTATTTGCAGTACATTCTTTATAGTCTAGTTCATCAACTCCTTTTCAACAGGGATGACACAGAAGAGTCAGCTATAACATGGAAATTATGAAGCTGCAACAATACTCCCACATCTCTTTGCCAAATGTGTTTGAATTATAACTAATTAATTTATTGTAAATTAATTAAAGACTTTAATAAAGAATTAGTCCTTAAATTGTTTGGTACCAGTGAAGTTAGTAAGCACGTTGCATCATATGGGCTGACTGGTATGTTTAAAAGAAAAAGGATCCAAATACAAAATACATTGAAAAAATAACAATGTGTAATGATAGAGTTAGACTGCCATCTGGTGGACACTTTCGAACTGGACTTTACAAAAACATTTAGGTAACACGAGAGACACAACTACAAACATTAATTTAGTCTATTAAAGGGAGTAAAATCACTTAGAACTGGCAAATTTACGCATTGAACTAAATAAGGAAAAAAAATTCTCTAGGCTTTTAAAAAAGAACAAAATCTAAATATCTGTCATTTGGTTGGGAGAAGTTGCTCTTTTTATTAGAAAGTATTTCCCTGAACCACATATTTTAATGCTGACTGTATTTCCAAAATCCCAGACTCCATCCACTAGGGAAATGAAGAGGATTTAATACGTTTATAATTACCAGGGATTACTGCGTGATTTTTGGTGCATGTTAAAATTTGTGTAAGTTGGTTTTTGTGCTTTGTTTCCTGAAACGATCGCACGTTGCACTGGAATAGCTTCTATCACATTTATATTAGCACTGTTTTTTAGTCTCTTTAAATATCTGCCTTTTTACAGACAAGTTATTAAGCAACTGGCATCAGAAATGTTTTGAGTTTTTTGTTTGCGTGCTATAACAATATGAAGCACCACATGTCTTACCGCACCTACGCCTTCAATGCGTTCAAGTTCCTCGGTTTGAGGCTCTTGTTTTTCTCCGTACCGGCGGTGTGGAGACGCTCCAAAGACCGACTCTGGCAACCCCAAATAGGTAAATATACCTAGGATAATATGGGTATCAAATGAGACTTGAGGAAAAAAAACTTGACTTTAAATTCCCCTCAAAGACTTGAGCATTGACTTGGAAAAATGACTTCCCATATGGTATAAACATGAACAAACCCATACGGGGTAAATACGGGCAACTCCATACGGGGTAAATATGGGCAACTCCGTATGGGGTAAACACAGTATAGGCACAGTAAAAGAAGGGTGTGACTACTACATTCACACAACTGTAAAACTAGATTAGACTACATTAAACTGACTCATACCAGTTTGAACTTGAAAGCACCGGTATGACTCGATTTGATCCAGTTTAAACCGATTTGAACTAGAGTTAACTAGTTTTAAGTGACCCAAACTGGATTCAGCTGTCTCATACCAGTTTAAAATGGTTAGAACTGATATGAGCTGGTTTTATCCAGTTTAAACTGGTTTGAATGGTTAAAAGTAGATTTAGCTCAATCAAATAGTTTGAACATGTTAGCTTGGACTGCACTAATTAATTCTGATTAAATTATTAAAATACAGAGGTTTATTTAGCTTGGTATAGCCAGAATAGATAGCATACTAGAGAAGCTGGTTAACTTGGAAGCCAACCAAGTTCTTATTTAACTCTTATAGAACTGTTAGCATGCTATTTATAGTTAGTTATACTTGGATTAGCCCACCAAACTATCAAAACACAGTTTGATTTGTTTAGAAGCCAGTATGGACAGCTTACCAAAACTGACAATATGCTTTCACTATTACTCTAGCATTCCAGTTAGCCCAGCTAACTATCTAAATTCAGAACTTGCTAGGTAACCAAAGGCTTCTTGATAGCAAACCAAACCAAACCAACATTCTATAAGTATTGGCACTCCTGTTAGTCCAGCAAACAAACAAAATCCAGAATACACATACAGAGTCAGGTCGCTTGTGTTTTCTCAGCAGCAGTGGGAGGCTGAATTGTAGACGTTTTACCAGAAAAACCACCAGCCTCAGTCTAGTGAATGCAATTGCGAATGCTCCCATGCTTCAATCAAGACTTGCAAGGTGGGTGCAAGGTTATTATAATAGTTCCTTAGGGTGACATGGCTGCCTCATGTTAATTCCTCAATTTCAAAAAAAAAAAAGGATGTGCGCATGTATAGTCAGTAAACTGTTTGCGTAGCAGCAGGTAGGTCACATAGCGTCAAGTATATCCCGGCCCTAAGGTGTTTCAAGGTGGTTGCTAGGTTATGATGGTTGCTTAGGAGTTTGTAGGTTCTTGCAAAGGTGTTGCTAAGGTACTAGCTAGGAGGTTGCTAAGATGTTTGTGTCCAATGCAATTACATAAAATAATCACATCATTGGCATTAAAACAGTTTTTGACATAAAACACAGGAATGATGTCTAAATATACACAATAAATGGAATAGAAGCATTGAGATGAAAAGAAATTGCTTTATTACTTAAGTCACTTTTTGGGCATTTGTAATACATAAATTTATATCCTAAAACATATCAAAAGGAAGCAGTTATGGTTAAGCATTACACATGGCAAATAATCCACAAATGTAAGCATTCGCAACTGATAACAAAAGACATTCAGAGAGACATCTTTGATAGTAAGAATTCTTTTTTTTAAATATACGTTCTGGTACTGACAGTTGACAAAGAGAGCAAACATTCCACAACTGCTCTGTACTTAAAATCCTGTTTGATAGCCACACATTAGCACCATTTTAGCAATGGGAACAGGGTCAAAGATCAGTCACACCCTTGCTCTAGTATGAGGCCACAATGACAATTTCTTTACTTTCTGGAGAGACTTACATTTACATTGTTGTATATTAGTAAAGCACATGGGATTATAACGCTTTGAAGAGTACATATGTGTGGATTTGATATTCATTTTATGACATTCACAAAATATATTAGAGCAATACAGACATCAGCGCCTAGTTGATATTCAGTCATTGCTTTTTACTTTACTCTCATTGCTTGTAAATGTCTGATAAGTCCTTAGTCGGCAGTATTCTCCATCTCATACATTTTTGTTGTTAAGCCTGTATTGCTTTAGTTATTAAAATCTGTGACTCTAGGAAAAAGTAAAACCCACTGACAGCACTGTGAGTCAACACTGTAGCTGACTCACCAAAAATCCTTTCTGCATTCTGAATGATGGTTTCTAATGAACAGTGACACACACCAAGCAACTCAGTACAGCAGTATAGTGAGATGCTTTGCTTTTGGAATGACAAACTGGCTCTGTTCCTTGTAACTGTTCCAGTCAAAATATCTGATTACACCACCAGACACATGCATGCATCTTCATTAAAGTGCTAAAATTACATGATAGTGGTATTTAGTATGTAAATATTTATGAAGACATAGAAAGGATATATACAATGTTTGGACAGAATTATAATGTTGAACAAGTGTACATGAAAGTAATTTTTTTTGTTGGAAACTAGAACACATGCAAACTAGAAAATAAAAATAAAAAAACAGCACAGAATCAGATAATCTCTAAGAGAAATATACAGCAGAACAGTGAACATTCATGAACCTTTTTCGACATTTGACACTAACTTCCTGATGTCATGAATCATATCATCCACTGGGGGGCAGTCATACATATTCACAACGTAGTCACAGTAGAACAAAGACAAAGGAGAAAGAAAACCAGCAGGGTGAGTGGGATGGAGGGAGAGATGTGTGCACGGTTATGCCTACACCTACATCCAAAAGAAATACAACTTGAGCAAGCAAAGCTTTCAGGACAGATGTCACAGTGGAAACTAATCACATAGTGCCGAATCCACTCGAAGAAATACAGCTTTGCAGCGGGTCACGCTGCTTGCCCTGCTTGTCATGTCGTATTTCCTGCATTATCCTTGTTAACCTGTATAGCCGGTCGCAACACATCCCTCAATGGCAACAACCCATGCACCCACAACAAGAAATTTCAGAGTATGTTACAGCACTAGCTACTTCACAAAAGAGGGAACGTTCTCAGAATTGCATTAGATAATCAACCCCCAGTCACATCTTATTAGCATGTTTTGGATGCGTAAATCATATAATATCCTTAAAGCAATATGCTGCTAGAGACAATGTGGTGCTAAATATAATATCTAGCAAGGTAGTATGTATTTTGAGACCTCTGATTAATCTGAAATAACATCATTCAGGATCCTTACAAAGGCTGCTGTCAAAAAAGCAGAAGAGCGAGTGAAAGACATTCATTACAGTCCCCATGCAGACTGAAGCTAAGAGGTACGGTTTAGCTATTAAAAACCCTGCAATGAGTCAATTAAGAAGTCTGACCCTCAGCAAATACAGAGCACCAACAAAAGCAGTGCTCATTTCATACAATCAGAGGTGGCTTGAGGTGAGAGTCTAGATACAATCATAAATATCACAGGCTGTTAACATCTAGCAATCTCACAAGTAACACAGTAACACTTTGTGCAAACATCTAAATCCAACTGATTTCTTCAGCTAACTGTGTCTGTTAATCTTTGGCTGATTGTTTTGTTTCATATTTGAGCCAATAGTAACATATAGATGAGAAATCCCTTGCCGTTCCCGACCTGTGAATCTCCTGAGGTGAAAGTGAGGAAGAAGAGTGTAGACAAGCTTACAGTTCCACAGCAGTGCCCTGGAGTCCACAGGGAGAAAGGACCCACATAGCCTAGTCAGCCACAGCTTTCTACATCCACAGCAAAGAGTTAGAGCAGCAAGACAGACAGACGGACTGACACTCAGACTGAGACAGCAGCAGCAGATTACTTAAGGTAGAAACTCTGTATTCTTGGTCCTTTATGCGGTCTCTTCTGGATGTAGCTTAACATTCACTTCATGCAAGTTTATGGATGCATATAGAGTGTGTACCACTATGTGAAGTGTTACAGCATAAAGACAACAACTTTAAAAGTATTAATCCACCCACATACTGTATAACCAAGTCATGTTACAGCCAATGGAAGTCAGAGAGATGGAAAACTGACGCTTTTGAGAAGGTTAAGGAAGCAATGAGACTGAAAGCTGTGAGACCCAGAGCAGGAGAGAGATGCAAGACCCACCGACTACATCAGCTCAAGGTCTACAAACAGTTATGAAAACAAGGGAGGTAGAGACTCTTCATCTTTGCTTCTCTAAAAGGACATTTCTTCTTTATTGAGCATTTCTTCATGTTTGATGAAGAGAGAATTTTCTTTAGATCGCCTTAAAAATACACTGCAGTGCCCCTGAGCCCACCTGTTCTAACCTAACAACTTCCCAATGCTCTCACTTCCATACGTGAGAGCCGAGCATATGATTGTTGGCTGGAGCGGCTGGCCCTCCCATGGGCTGCCTGTATCCCATCATGTTGTTGGTACCATAAAAGTTCATCCCTGCCATGTGCTGTGTCATCTGAGGAGAACCACAAAAACACACAAGGTAAGTGGTGTTTATTTGGAACCCATCACCTTAAACAGCATGAATTACTGTGCTAAGATTTTGCAAGATCATATTTAATGTTTTAAGAGAATCGCCATACACGACGGAGCAGTGGGGGTCTTTTTTGGTAGTGCTTGGGGAAGTACCTCAGTGGTACTGTTACCGGTTCGGGACTGTTACCTGTGCGAGGTTCCACTGTAGCTGTTGAGCTTGCTGCATTGTGCAAGGCTGCTGGGGCAGTGCTCCTACACCTCCCATCATGCCACTCTGCACTCCCACCATGCCGCCCTGCATCCCAGCCATATAAGGTGAAGGGGCAGCTACAGCTGAATGTGTCATTAAGGCCGGCTGCCCCAGCATGTTCATCTGTGGAGCCATCATTGTTCCCATCATGGCCTGCTGAGTGGCCAGTGCCTGGTAGTGCCCATACCCAGCAGCGGGCACGTAGCCCATCTGAGGTGCTCCCATATACATGCCAGCTGTAAACAACACAAAGACATTACCAATGTCACTAAAACTATTTCTGAGCCAGTGTTTCCCAGACTTCCTGAGTAGCTTTATAATAACTCTGCAGCAGTGAGATTAACCACAGAAATGTTTGCTATTTACCTGTTAGGTTCACAAAAATGGATAATTATGGGAATAATACACAAGAAACTGACTGTTCACACTTTTTAAAAATGGGCATGAGGTGCAATACCATAATGCCTAAAATGACAATCAATATAATTAATTCTCCTGCAACTAAATGAAAACTCAATATTTATAGTAAAGTATTATTTCTTGCATTTATTTGTAAGTGCTTTAAAATAATGTGTAGTGTCTTTTCAAGAAGCTTGTGAAGGCCTTTTTACCATGAGCCATGTTGGTCTGCGGGTTTACACTGCTGTAAAGGGACAGGATGGAGTCTTTGGACAACTTTTTGCTGCTCTCCTCACTCTTGGGTGGATCCAGAAACAGGCTGAGGTTCTCTGGTACTGATGCTGCTACCCGGCTTTTTGGCATGGAGCCCGAACTGGAAACAGGCTGGAGTAGAGCGGAAAAATAACATGCACCAATAAAAATTCAAAATGCATAATTGAATATTGATGAGTCACAGTGAATAAATATTCTAATTTGGCTAATCATAAAAGGACGCTAATAGGAACATGCATAACAGAGAGATGCAGAGTGAATGTGGTATGATCAAAGTGTCCATTAGCTTTCCATCCTTTGTTAGCCTGTAACCAACAGCTGCTTACAGTACCAGTTCCCACCACGAGAGGGTAATACAAAGATTTCCTCCATTAGACCTAGGATCTATTAACACAAGATGATAAAGGCACAGGCCCAACTCCATCATATATAAACCACCCATGTTTAAACTAACTGTTCAGTTTTAGAGACTCAGTAGGCTTTTTTAAAGTACTAACTGACTCTATGAAGCTCCTTGCTAGAATTAGATTCATGAAACCCCTTGTTAGATTCTCTGCATCGGACTGTCAAGGTTCTACTTAATTAAAATTATTTTGATTTGATTGATCGATTGACCGATTAATGGTGCAGCATTTTGGCAAACATGAAGTGTTCTTAAAATGGTTTTATAAATTAAATATGTGCTAATATTCTTTTTGAACTCGACTCATATATGTAGCTTGGCTGAGACAGGCATTAGTTTCTGTATCAAGAAATACAGTTTTTATAAGCCATATTAGTGTGATAGGTGCCACTTTACATCATGCAGTCTTTTATCTCTGGGAACTGCTACATAACCACGGCTAGCTAAGACCCTAAAACTGTAAGCAAAGTACTTACCGTGCTCCGGGCTGAGCTGGAGTTGGCAGCAGGCAGCGAGCTAAACAGGTCGAGTGCTGGGCTCTGCTGAGGACTGGCCATTCCATTGGCCACCGGGACCACAGGAACAGGAGCATCTATAAAACAGCATCTTTTTCATACCACAGCATAGACATAGTTATGGTATTTTTAAAAAGAAAATGTAACTAATCTGACAACATTCATTCATTCTCAGTACTGCTTAATCAGGCAATGAAAGTCATATTACCTAGACCTAACAGGTCGTTTACAGACTGGGACTGTTTCTTTGGCGTACTTCTCAATGGCTGAGCATCCTCCCTTTTCTACAAGGCAAACAAAAATGTACAGGCCCAGCTTAGTTTGCTTTCTGACAATAAAACATCTGCATCAATGACAAAACATCTCCACATCAACATGCACAACTAACCAGCTTCATCTTCTCAAAAACCACAGGTGCCTCCTTCGTTACTGTCTCAGTCTTCTCTTTCTGAAGGTTTCAGGAAAAAAAACAGACATTTAATTATTTATATAAAAATGGACCATAAATCAGATATTTGGCTGTGTGTAGTCACTTCAGACTCACCCTAAAGGTCTGGATGTCAATGCATTTGTCCATATATTTCTTCTTGTCATACTTGTCCCGGATGAAGATCTCTGCCTGTCTGCACAATATGGTGTAAGGAGAACAGTGAAACCAAAAATGCCCTGCATAACATCATACTAAGGATGCCGTGTAAAGATTTATGAAGGATACTGATCAGTTTCTGGACGCTGGAAGCACTCCGGTAAAAATGCCTCATAGAGGCGCCGAGCTTTGGCATTCCCCATTTCCTGCATACACTGAAAATGGACATGAAAATTCAGTACTCCATTTAGATTTTTACTTTATGATATTAGCCATACTAGAAAGAATTTTGGGGTATAGATAAAGACCTGGATTTGCTCCTGCGTCCACTCGTCTAAATTCACAGATTTGACACGTGAAATATGCACGCCGAGATTCCGGTGGATCCCTGCACATCGGATACAGACAAAAACTCCCAAATTCCATGATGCCCATCTAGGACCTGTGGAAAAACAGAGAAAGCATTTACATTTACAGAAATTGGTAGACACTCTTATCTAGAGCAGTTTACATTTCCTAATTACAAGAAAAGTCTTACTGCAGCAATTTGGAGGTAAAGGCCTTGGTCAGGGGCTCACTGGTGGTAGTGCTAGAGGCATGTTTGAACCTATGACCTCCCTGGACCAGAAACTAACCTCAACAGCAGTTAAGAGATTCATTTTGTTAATGGGTAAGAACCCTCTCAAAGACTGTCATGCCACGGATTCACTCCAGTAATTTAAATGAAAGTAGATGTACAATCTACATGAATGCACCTTTACAACGTACACTGCTGCATTTACTCAATGACCGACAATCCCATATCATTGATCCAAAATGATCAGATGTCATAGATATTGTAAGTAGGAAAAGTAGGGGCCCAACTTTTTAGTTCCGATACTGATGCCGATAAGAAAAATAAGGTTAGTGCCAGGAGGAAACACTTTATCCATTTAGAATCCATCTGAATAGAATTATTGGACAACAAATAATGCATCTTTTTCTATTTATTTTTACTCTCTAACATTATAGAATTTAAAAAATGCTTTTCTGATTAATTGACTAATTTTGGCCTGCACCTTATTTTGGACTCATTTTTGACATGATGGCGTTCCACATGAGAATCGTTTGGCATGATGGCATTCCACACACTAAGGCGACGAACTTACACAACGAAAACATTGAGCAAACGGCTGTATTGTGAGTAGAAAGCTGGTTGTGTTTGTTAGTCATCAGCTAAAATATGAGTTTTGTCTGTAATAAAGTGGAATTTCTGAGTGAACTAGAATGCTTTAGTGAATGTCAGACTTTCCTGTGAGACGCGCTAACAAACACAGTGAGCAACACAGAGATTGCGAATTGCGTATAATTTGCTTTTGGAATTGTAGTTTGCTGCGCTGCTTGTTCTGCTCATTGTTATTTCTAAATGTAGGAATCAGCTCGAATGTCGAGCGAATTGAGGGCGCGCGTATACGCAAACGTAGAAAACCTACAATTTACAGAACGACTCCATAGATCGGCTCCATGCCACCGATACCCGATCCAGCTATTTCAGTCATTATCGGACTGATATCTGATCCACATATCGGATTGGTGCATCCCTAATTGTAACAATCCTTTATACTGAACAGAAGATCTACTTTTATTAAATGAGAACATTTTCATTTATGATTTTCGTTTTTCATTTAAATGTCTGGTTGAGCTCAGGAGTAAAAATGTCAGAATATTTCAGTGGCTTTCTGTGATTTGAAATGAATGGAAGTGATGGTGTTAAATCTGCATATGACTGTCTCATATCGATCACTGTCTCCTGAACTAAACATAAGATGTATCGCAGTAGATTTTGAGATATCGGCAGAAATCACATATTGTATTATGAAACTTGTGATTTACACCCCTATTCATTTATATTGGCCATGTATGGTACAGAGAATGAAAAGAGAGATTAGCGCAACCCTAGAGCTTTGCTAACGTCTGCATTCCCCTCTTCCCGGCCCCTGACTCAGCCTGCATGACACAGCGAGCTGAATGTCTTTTTCGCAGGCCTGTGGGAGATAAGGCCGCTGTGTTCCGTGCTGTACTCAGAGCCACGCTACCTCACACGACCCACGCTAGTGTGAGCCACGATTCAGAGCTGAATTTGTAGACTCGTGCGAGGCTTACAGAACGCATCTGTCTGCTCAAGCCTTGCTGAGAACGCCAGCTGCTCGAGGGAAGAATAATGATCAGCCTCTTTTTCTTACC
Source organism: Distichodus sexfasciatus (assembly GCA_032718565.1). Classification (NCBI taxonomy): domain Eukaryota; kingdom Metazoa; phylum Chordata; class Actinopteri; order Characiformes; family Distichodontidae; genus Distichodus; species Distichodus sexfasciatus. The sequence goes on along the minus strand of JAVGVS010000010.1, from coordinate 4,041,081 downwards.
CTTCTAAAACAAATTATATAACTGTTCCTGCTCTAAGACACGAGGGGGCTTCAAAGGGAATGCTAGAGTTAGTCTGTCTGAGTGGGAATCTTTGTACGCTTCTCAAGGCTGCTGGTGCAACTATGAGAGCAGACATGAGGGGGCAGCACCACGTTGCTCTTGTTGTCGAGGGCAAGAGCAGAAGGCATCAAGGTGCCTGTCTTGTGATGGGTGATGTCACAGAAGAGTGTTGTGGAAACATATCTGTCGGCTGGTCTCTGTGGTATTGCACCAAACACACAATGACCTCCATTTTATGACTTATTCTAAGACAACAGAAAACGAAAGTTAACAAATTTCCCCCCTTTTCTTTTAATAAAAGACTCAGGAGGAGCTGAAAAATGAAATATTTGTGTAGGAAACTCTAACCCATATCCAAGTGCTTCTGAGAGATTGCACAAAACTATTTTTGCCATTTTTAATTCAAGGTCCTTCTACACAAACTCCATAGAGATTCCCTCTTGTATCAAAATCGGGTAAGGAAGCAAGAAACATCACACAGTCAAGCGTCCGTTTTCTGGGTATCACGCGTCAGAAGTGTCAGGTATCACACTGCCAACACAACAACAGCCGTTCACCTTGATGTCAACAAGAGGCCTCTTCTGTGTTGTGTTTGTACCTTGAGAATGGGTAGCTGGGGAGTGTGATCTTTAACTCCTTACTGGCTTTGACGCTAAGATCTTCTACGTTACGTCAATGTGAGAAGGAACACAGCCATTAGAAAGGGATATCCCCGATGGGAGCACACTCCTGGCAAGGTCTTGCCATGAGGGAATTGACAGGCTGTCACAGAACTCTTCAGTAGATCCCCTTCAACTTGCCAACCTCCTTCCTTCTATCTCTCTCTCTGACTCACACTGTCTCTCCCTGACCCTTGCTTGCCTACACGGTAATCAGCTTGGGAGGGTATTACTGGCGGATATTGGCCGGAGACTAGTGGCATGTGACGCTCGTGTCGGTGCGAATGCGTGTATATCCATGTGTGCGTTTGTTTATCGGCAGAAGGACGGCAATGCCAGGAAAGAGATGTGCGACAGGACATGTGAGCTTCTGATCAACTCCCACGTGGCGTCCAGCAGGTTTTAGGCTGACTCACAGATCAGCACAAGCACAGCACTTGAATAAATATCGGTGCAGGATGCAATACGTCAGGGTACATCATAACATTTGTGAACGTGCAAAATGTCTTACCCACAGCAACCCAAATCATTTAAGATACTGATGATACTGATGATTAAGATATGCAGTATGGAAGGGGGAAATCAGTGTGCAATGTTCTGTAATACTTAGTGGGATATAGAAAATACAGGGTGAGTTTTACCAAGTGTCTTCAATAGCTCTAATGTGGAATAGTCACTGTAAAATAGGGATGCACCGATTGCAATTTTCTTGGCAGATTCCGATTACTGATTTTTATGTAAGTGTGATCGGCCAACACCGATTTTTCAGAGACCGATTTTTTCCCCAGATAACAGAAAATTAGAGCTGCTGCGAGTAGTCGACGACATCAACAAAAAATGTAACGCGGTAGTTACTTTCCCTCTTTACTAGTTACTTTTATAATAGTGACATATAATAGTGGCAGCTCTACAGCAAATACAAACAAAAATCAAATTTTCTTTAATATAATGCTTTATTTTCATAACAAATTTTCTTTACAAATTTAAATAAATAAAACGTAACTCGTAAAATGTAACAACTCCGGTAACTCGACGTCCGAAAAGTAACGCCTACTTGGCATTGTGTATTTTGGGCAGAGGTGATTTATCAGATTTCTGACGCCTGTATCCTCAGCTATGGAAAACGGCTGATCATCTAGTGATCATCTTGTGATTGACTTGTGCATCTGTGTTTATGTTGAATTGGGGACAGACAAGTGGGCAAGGGGAGCCATTGATTGCGTGCTTATTAAACGTGTAAGACCTAACTATTAAATTATAATTATAAGGTTGATAAACTATAACTTGCGTTTAATCTACCTGTCGCCGTTCCTCTATCTACGTCATCTTTGCTTTTTCTGTAAAAACTGTCTGTAGTGTGCAGTCAATCACAAGACCAGGAGCCATAAGCCAGAAGCTGCCAAAACCCCGCCCCCAAACTGCCAAAACCCGCCCCTTTCAAACCGCGCGTGCAGAAATCTCACTCGAGCAAAAAAGCCACTCGTCAGTAATCTACTTCGTGCGCGAGAACATTTAACACATCGAGAGGAAAAAAAGACATTCATGAGAGGAAAAATACAGTTCGCGTGCAATATTATCACAACCGCGCACTCGATTCTTAATTCTGTGCTCTCGAATTTCACATTTGCGCGCAGCTTTGAAATTTATGCCCGCAAAATTTTTGCGCGCTCTAGTTTTGGCATTGATGTGACGCCATACTCACGCACCCAAAATTCATTTCGTCACCCCATTCAAAGTGAATGAGAAACGCCTCCGTTGAGCGCATGTGGCTGTGCTGCAAGTAATGCGCATGCGCAAGATCGGTTTGAAATCGGCAATATGTGTGAGTGATCGGTCGATCACCGATCAGGCCAAAAACCGGCCGATTCCGATCGCTGATCAGGAGTGATTTTTAAGTAGAGCTGAGTAATATCAATCAATATCAAGCATACTGAAACATTTTATCTCAAGTGCAATAAATAAATAATTATTTTTTGTATATATTTTTTTGTGCCCTCATTGTTCGCTTACCAGGTCTGCACAGTAAATATGCTCAACTTTTAAACCAAATTTTTTTTTCTAATGAAGGAGCAAATGTCTTTCTGATCTTAAAAGAAGAGACACATGCCAACACACATGACAATTTTTAAAGGAACAATACACAAAAATTAAGTTAAAACACCCTCTGAATATCAGATATGAGCAAAATATGTCGATTAGGTGTTCTGAACGTCATTTTGATTCATTGTATAAAAAATTAAATAATACATAACTTTTTCACTTTAAAAACTATCCTTCCACGATCCCATAAATCCAACTAAATTCTTATTTTTGGAAAGGGAAATCATTTTCCGTTTGTATCAATCAGCAAAAATGTATAGCGTGTGATTGTTTTAATTTACCTTATGTTACTCTTGCATACTTGTAATTATTGCACATTCACGGCCCTTATCAAACACTTATCAAGAGCGCCTTCCATTTCCTAATTACTGGGGATCATTGGTCTTGCTCAGGGACCCAATATGGAAGTGCTTTGGGAAAGACAGAGCTGGACTTGAGCTTACGACCATGTGGTCCTGAAGCAAATATTCTACCACTAGGCCACCACAAGCACACATAATGCTAAAGCTGAAACGACATACTGCAAACTCCTAAAAGACAACCATGCTTTCAGGCAACACAGAAACATAGCAGAATATGAACCGCATTTTTTAAGAATCCTGCTTGGGAACATAAAGTGACAAATCATTTTTGTGCCACTTTCAACACAATCCAGTTGATTTGTGTATTCTAGTGAGGCACTTCCTCTTTGCCTGAATTCAGGCTGTTTATAGACTGTTGAAATTCTGTTGAAATACTCAGAAGTCACAAACTTGCAAAACTTTAATCTCTGTTTTTTTCTCCTTCCTCTTACAAAGTGCTGACACACTGTCAGGAGAAGATTCTACTTTATAACTGCTTTTGACTTTCTGATGCTAATTCAACACAAAGGCCCTACAATCCCGCTAGATCAAAACTAGAAGATAAAAAGAACAATGCAGAGAGAGGAGGATGTGTAAAAGGAGGGTAAAAACAAAAACAAAGTGCTGTATCTTGGATGGACTTTAGCTTGTTTTTCTGCTGGCTTCACCTTTCCTGATTCAGAGGCAGAATGTGTACTCAACAAACACTGACCCTTGCAAACACACACCTGCACCCCCCCAAACACACAAACACACTACTGTTTAACTAATTCACATTTACAGTCCAGGAGTCCAAGTCTAATGAGGCTTCAGAAGGTCTTTAGGACCAAACCACCTCACACATCTGCTGGAAATGTGCATTAACCCATATTCCATGCTCATGCCGTGACACTCTGGTAATCCCACCTCTATAAAGCAGAGAGGAAGGAGCAGAGAGGAGTCATGAACTGTAGACCCACTTTCCATAACCAGGCTGAGACTCCTCACCCGTTATTGCACCGTTATTAAGTGTTGGCCCTGCGAACCATGTTTTGCTTTGTGCCGAGAGGGGCTTCTCCGTTCCAGAAATAACCGGAGGGCAGACGACGACCCAGAATAACACTAGCATGCATCCTAAAAGCAGATGGCCTTCATGCTTTATTCAGCTCCAAAACCCACTCAGATAAGGAAGCGTCTAAATTATGTAAACATAAGCTGGCCGTTTATCGGAGAGCGTGGGCCTGCGAGGACGGAGTGTGGATTCAGCCCTGCGGACAGAACTAAGCCAGTTATCAGACTCTGTGTGCTCTCCATGGCACTAATCTCCAAAGCTGCTATGACACCTGAACACCACCAGCGGTCATATCTTTATTACGACATCTCACCAGAAGCAGTGCTGGGAGGCAACTTCAGCAACTTGTATCATCTAAGAGAACAAAAATATTTATCCTAATAGAAATGTCAAAATAAAATATGTATCATTATACAGTAAGGATTACCATAAAAGTCCATAAGACAATCTGTTATATGACATGGTATATAGTATATAAGCCTAAAAAAATAAAATGTAAAGTTTTGAGTCACTGAACAAATATTGGGTCCACTATCAATGCCCTGGACTTCTGCAGCCAATGCACGGAAAGAGCAAAAATAGATTCTATATGTACATATGAGGTTTGTGTAGTGGTAAAGAGGCTTGAAGGTCAAGATTTAAAGGCTGTCCTATCTTAAGTATGACTTTGGATAGGCAATAAGAATTCTAATCAGTATCACAATTATTTCACATTCACCTCAACTGCAGTAAGTGGCGCTCAAAGCAGTCGGTAGTGTAACGTTTACGGCCAGGGAGTTGACCCTGTGATCAGAAGGTCACCAGTTTAAGTCCCAAACCGGTAAAGATGCCACTGAGGTACTTCAGCAAGCTACTGTCCGATATTTTTTTTAATCGCCCGATAAGAGTCTCACGTTAACGCAGCACGTTAACGCCAATAACGGCCCACCACTAACAAAGATACAGTAATACAGTACATTTCTTGCTGGAAAAAATAAAGACGTGTAAGACAGAGAGGGAGAGGCCGCCTTGCGCCCGTAAGTTCCCGGGATAGGCTCCAGTCCCCCCCGCGACCCCAACTTATATCTATGGTTCTCTCTCACATTGCAGGACCTGCCCCATCGTCCACCCAGACTCCTACTTCGACAGCAACTCCCTTGAGAAGATGCATTTCCACTGTCTTTCCTTCCTCAACCAGAAGGCCCTCTATCGGCAGCACTGTGTCCTCCACAGGTCATGAGTATTGTCTTACTTCACTGATAATAATTTGGTATGGATACTGTTAAAGGTCCCACTTGAGGGAATTTGCATTACATATTGTAGTTTTGGTTTTTCTTACCCAACATGTACATTTTACAGTTTATCCAGAGTGACTTACTTTAATGCCAAACTGAGCTTACCTTGCCGCCTCTAATAATTTGTTAATTTTGACTTATTTATTGATTGTAATTGTGGATGATTCTTCTGTTTCAGACCTGATGAAATTAAATGAGATTAACACTTCCATTTTGAAAGCATTCTTTGTTTACAGCATTTTTTTCACACTGCCTTAAACTTTTTGCACAATACTATTATATATATATATATAATATATATATATATTTATATATGTTCTCTAATTAGAATTTCTGCAGTGTCACTCTGAATAGAGCCATAAACTGTCCTCTTTTACCTGAGCTTTAGTTATGCTCAATATATCCTGGCCTTCACTCGGAGTGTGGCACTATGGCTGAGGAACAAATCAGCACTACCTCTGCAATTATCCTATTTTTAGTAAAAACCCGCAGAGCCACCATCAGAAAACACCAGTAGAGTCATGAGTCCGTCTCGTTGCTCATGCGCGCCACACGCCTCCGCATCAACACGGGCACCATTCAACTGCAGCGCCGGCTTTGCGTGTACCTAGGCATGCGAAAGGCGCAGATGTGCTTCCAAATGAGTCATAAAGGAAGACAAGGCTGATGGTGAGGGCACGTCCAGCCTGTCCCTTCCTCATCCCCACTACAGCTTCCGCTCACTCCGCAGCCCCCGGGGCCATGTCACCATGACAACCGCGGAACAAGAGGATGCAAATGAGACTTGCCGCCAAGGTGTTCCGTCAGGAAAGGTCAGCTATAAAACCAGTTTCCTTATCTCTGTTTCACTTGCACTGTTTGAACACACACAAACACACACACAAAATCTGCCTATCTGGTGAGAGCTAAATTGGCGTAAAGGGGAAGAGCTAGACAAAACAGGAAATGCTGCAACTTGATGTGTCTTGTAAAACTGAGTATGTTCTGTTTGCATACTGCAGCACAGCTGGTGCGTGAGAAGATTCATGCACTTCTAAGGCCTTTTAAAAGTGACATAAAAGTCCCCAGTGGGACTAGAGCTTGGCTTTCACAACATAATAAAAGATGTTTAAAAGTTGATGTGAAGTAGAGGTTACGAAGAAGATGGGCAGGGTAGAGGTGAAGCAATCATCCCAACACTGGATGTTTATACAAGTTATGTTTTAAATAGAATTGCATCCTCTAATGTTTGTTCATTTTTAATAATAATAAAAAGGGAACAATAGCTGAAAAAACATAAAAGCATTTTGCAATGAAAGCAAAAATAGTGCATACCATCACTGTATATTTGCAGTCCCAGGGAAAACAAGTGTTACAAAAAATGACTTCCTGTTAAACCCCTTTAAAGACACGCTGGAGTTATTTAGGACGTTTTGTAGCTACTTTAGTAATACTGATTTAGTCTGAGTCAGTGTAATCATGGCTTAGACCTAATACACATCAGTTACAGTACCTCCAAAGCAAATCTACTTATTCCAATGAGTAAGTTAGTCTATTGTTTGGAACATTTCATATATAATGGAACATTTCATATACAATTCTCATCCAGAAAGTGCATAGGCTAGTTTTCTTTAATCTCACTGACTGTGTGCTGCTGAAGCACACAACCTGAAAAGTTGTGGCCTAGGCAAAGGAAGAAATGAATGGCAGCTCACAGCACAACACTTCAGCAGACACTCTCAACATGAGCTGCTAATCAGGTGCCTCACTGGAGCAATGTATAGTAACATCAGCAAGAGCTGTGAGAAAACAGTGTTACGGTAAGACTTTGCGGAGAAAACCTGGGAGAGGCAATGACTCGGCTGTGGATCACATTAGTTAATACCACTGTTCATCCCTAAAACCCCACACCTAATCCTAACCTTTAACTCAGTAACCAAAAGCAAATATTGACACTCTGGTACATAAAACCTGGAACTTATCTATTAAAAAGGTAAGTTCCAGGTTTATAAAAATGTCCTCACAGAGCTTGACAAATCTCAAAGGTCCCACTTTTTAGTGCACAATCAGGTCTTCACAAGCACCTACGCCTGTCCAAACATAGACTCCACACAGAGGTGTCTGTGGCAAACTTCTCTGTGCTTTGAATAATTACATTTCTTAGTTAAAAAAAAAAAAAAAATCAGTTCAAGAAGTAGACTTTGCAATCTACAATTTGTTCACTGTGTTTATGGCTTGTTCAAAATGACACTTTGTTGGTGCATAACAGGTCTTTCCTACAACACCCAGCTTAATTAACCTTCCTTGACCACAAGGTGCAATGCCTTTCATTTAATCCTGTAACAGGTTTAGCTCCAAACAGTCCATAATTATACTGTACTGTACCACATGGAGTCTGATCAAAAGCCTTGGATTCTGCAAACATGTGGCATGACTCCAGCGTTTCCTCCCGCTCAGTTTCTGCACTGCTCTTGGGCTGGATCCCATTGTTGGGCCTTCCACAATGTGTGTGTGTTTTGTAGCTGCAAATTCCCCAAATGGCCGCAATATGGAGAGCTCAATGCAATGTGTGGAAAGTCCACCGCATGTAGATGACTGCACTAATGAGAAGAGAAAGTTACACAGAGACACTTAGGCTCAGTATTCTGTGAGGGTTTAAACTGGCATTTAATTGTCCGCTAGCATTCAGTTTTCCTCAATTGCCTAATCAAATCATAGTGGATTCCACAGTCATTATAGAGCTTACGGCCCATCTCCGGTCAGCCAATCATACAGCTGGACCGCTTTCTGGCAATACTGATGAAGCACCAGGCATGGGCAAAGAGCAGAAAGACTGCAGAGTGGAGCTGTTCGCCAAGGAGTTTTACACCAAAGACTGCCATGCCCTGATAACCAGACTATATCAGCTCAATGACAGATTATCGGAGTGTAAAACCGGACAACAACATGAACTTGTGGAGTTGGTTCTCTGAGGTGGTTGTTGACTTCTGGCTTGCTCTGATAGAATACATCAACACAACAATGCTACACATGAGAACACAAACAGGATGTGAGTCATGTGACATTATAATGCAGTAAAAACTTCAGTAGCGCTGACTAACTCATCTCTTCTCAATCCTGGACCTTGTGCACCCCCATTCTGCTTAGAATTAGTACTTCCTGCACCAGCACAGGCCATCCTATACTCTAACGAACTAATCAGATGGATGAGGTAGTTGTAGTTGGGAAATCTGTACAGAGCATGTATCTGTAAGCACAAGGAAGGACCACATGCTGGTCTAAACTTCTCATGTCCTGATTGTATTAGCGTGAAAAGATGTTCTGTTATAAAGACGCCCTAGGATGAACTTGATCTTTATAGAAGCATCTTAGTGCTTGCATTTTCGTGCATGCACAGTTCCAGATGACTTCCTCTTTCTTCTGTGGTTAGTGAGATCAGCCGTACCTGCAGCACACCTGCACAGGAAACATCGTGCTTCCTCCTCACTTTGCTCTGAGCTACTGAAAGGCTTATTTTCACAGGAGCTGTATGTGCACCTGGCCATGACAAAGCTTCACTACAGTAATACCTCACTAGCTCCACTTGTTACTCTAAATCGACGCTATTTATTTATACGCCATTGTGTTAATCACAAGTGGACCATGGTTCATACAGGAACTAAATCAACACTTCTGTAGTGAAGACCAATCAAATTGTTTGGCCTAAATAAAAGTCAACAAACAAAACTAACTAAACAATAGAATTAATAAAAAAGAACTGAAAATGAATAACACACCAGTACATATATAATCAGAATCAGAATCCTGGCAATGCATTGCTGTGCAAATAAATAAAAATAAATCTTCAAATTGTCTATATATAGTAGACACACTATTTAAATCATGCAAAAGCATCCATATTTACTGAATAAAAAGTTTTATGATTTACAATTACATTTATTTAAAAAGGGGGAAAACATTAACAAAACTGAACTACAACAAAACAACCGTACTCAAACATTTTAATTTAAGTATATTGCTTAAATATATTATGTTTTCTAAGTTAAGACATTCAAAGTAATATACAAAAACTGCGTTCAACCTGAATAAACAGGACTATTGTATTATTATATTCTATTATGCTACTCCATTCGATTGTACTGCCGTAAGAATGTAAGTAATATTTGCTAAATAAGCAAAATAAAAATCAACTATTGAACGAATAACGCCCACATAAACAAACATACAAACAGGCTCACCTTTAGCTCTACAGTCGGCGCAGTATTTATTGTCTTCCAAAGCGAGCAGCGCCGTCAGAACCGCCTGGTACCGGTCCACGTCCTTCACACATTTCCCCGTCATGCTGCCCACAGACGCCGCTTCTCCCCGCAAACCGGTACCGAGCCTCAAACGCGAAAGTGCCGCTTACCGCGCGAACACTGGGCAGACGCAAACTAAACCGCCGCTTCTGTTATTCCCGGTGCCGTTAGTTTTAACGGTTTTAAAACCGTTAACGCGCTTCTCCGCGTCTGGAACGTTTGCCACAGGGCTGGTGTGTAAACCGGCGGGGTTCAGGGCCACATCACTCGGACTGTTGTCAAAGGCTCCGCGCTTGTTCAAGTTAAAAACGCCGCATTACGCCAAACGTCCCTCAGCGCCAGCACCAACACGAACACGAACACGCTCCCGCTGCTGCCGCCGCTGAACAGCCACTTCCGGCTTCCGCTTCTCAAGCCCAGCTGTCCTTCAAACCTCACAAACCTGCTGCTCCACCTGCCTAACATTAGGAGTCATGCCTTGTTTAAATGGGAAAATGGGTTAAAGCAACACACACGACAATTAAACGTGGTTTTATGAGTCTTTAAAGTTGATGCATTACTGCCTTTGTCATGTTTGTAGCGCTCAATTCCACAACATGGTAAATACTGCCATCTGGTGGGAAGAAGTTGTTTTGGCGCTACTTAATCTTTTGTTTCTTCTGTAAGTCAGGGATGGAAGTAACCATTAACAACTACTCACGCTGTTTTATTTAAGTAATTTTATCCAGTAGCTGTATTTTTATGTCTGCAATTTATCTTGTACTAGAGTCCAAATTAAAGAACCCAATCTACTTCACTACCTTTTAAATAAAAATTCGGCACGCATACGATTAATAATCAAAGATTTGACCAGCATTTGGGTAACCTGCGTTTGTGATTGTTAGTCACCACAGTAGCCATTTTCCCATTGTAGTGAGAGCATTTTAAAGAGCCGACTTTAGAAACAAACAAGCAGTAGCTTTTACTTTTACTAGTAATTCGGTATTATTTCAATGGAACAGTACTTGTACAAATATATTACTATAATCTTTCTACTGCTGAAAATGCACAACAGTGCCTGCATATCTTACTCTAAAACTATAGTACAGTGGTAAGATGATGTTCGGCTTTTGGGAGTCTTGAAATAGTGCTCGCAGTTTCCTATATTTGCCATTAAATGATAGGAAAGATCAGATTATACGAAGTCAAATTTAGTTCAGGGGCCATCTGAAAAAAATCGGTTATTCAAAATCAACTGATCTCAAATATCATGTCTGGACTGTTTAATGGGATATTCCACCTACAAAGGCTGGTCAGAATTAGTTGAGCACAGTACCACTCACTCACCTACTTAGGATTTTTCACAGAAATAAATTACACAAAATGTTAAATGTATATTAGCGCAGTAAATGAGCAATTTCAAGTATCACATGTATATTAACAGCAGTTCAAATGGAAGTTAAGCAGACATGTGCCATGTTTAACCAACATTTTGTCATCCTCCCTAAAACTAATGAGAAGAGGTATGGTAAATATTGAATGGGAATTTCATAATGCAGTACATAATATTTGCAACCATTGTACTGTTTTTACAACACTTCTTGCTACTAACTCATATCTCATTAAAAATATTTAATAAAAGATTGAATGCTTCAGTAAAATGTGAAGTCCAATCAAATCACAAACATGCATCCCTTCATTTCTGTAAAGAGAGAAACCTTATCCAGTTACCTACCTGAACCTTTGATGGTTTTTTTCAAATATTAATAAGAAGGATAATGAGGTGTAAGCTCCTCCCATCCAGCATGTGAGGGGTCCTCGGGTCTGACCGGTTCTCAGAGTGCTGGGCTCTGCGTTCTCAGGGGCTGGCTGTGCATTTGGGCTACACCTCTCATCCCCCCCCTCTCTCTCTTTCCTGCAGTGGTGTTTTTTGTCTTCCGTTCTGGGCAGAAGAAACTCACACACACATACACACACACCTTTCTCCTGCCCAGAACCCTTCTGTCCTGGTCAAGGAGGCCGGGAGAGGAGAGGAACGGCGAGGCGAGGAGCAGTGTGTCTGGGAGCTGGATTTCTGAAGGAAAGAGGAGCCAGGCGTTCACTATGACCAGCCACTTTAACATCCTCAAAAGTTTGGTACTTCTGCAGATGCTATGCCTGACCTTGGCTCAAGTGGTGAGTGAGGCTGGAATTCTCTGTACTTCAATGCTGCTGGATGGTCATGATGCTGTAGAAATGAGAAAAGCTAAATAGAGAGATAAAAGCTCTGAGCAAATATGATAAAATGTAGATTTAACTTGGACAGAAAGCTCCAGATTGTGTTGGCTCATGGATTGGCCTAATCTAAGACATTCAGGTGCAGATCATGCTGGAACTTTGACTCAAGATTTAATGACATGAAGATATAAGCCTGTTAACTTCAGTGAATATTTTACCTGCCTTGAAGCTCAATGATGCACTATTGGTTCTACTGTTGATTAATGGCAAAAGTGAAACGTAAATGTTGAAGTAAGGACTGAAGAAATAAGATAAAAATAAGTGAAAGAGGGTCAGAATGTGGCCTAGACACATGGAATGTAGTGAGTGAGTGTGGGAAACACACACACAGACACACAAACACAAACAAACACTACAAGGACCCCTTTCAAACTTTCAGTCTGTGGGTTCTGTTCAAACAACTCAAGGAAAGTACAAATTGAAGGTGCTTTTTTTTGGCAAAATAACACCTCCATGGAACATTTTGAAAACCAACAATGCCACAAAGGTGCATAAAGAAACTTTACATTTATGATACAAGCAATGTTCTGCTGAAGATTTCTTCGATTATAACATCGTCCTTATTAATGACTGTCTATCTGTGCTATATTCTGTGGTACCAGGTCTCTAAAGGGGGAGGGCAGGAGGGCCTCAGTAAACACCGCCAGCCCCTCTCCTCCCTCCCCCAGTACATATCTCACACAGAACTTTCAGATATTTTGTATGTTTTCTTGACTCTACTTCAAAAAAGCATTTGGAATTTTTGGCATTTGCTCCAAAAAGTGATATCACAATGTTTATAAGCTGATCATAACAACATTGGGACATCTCAGATACTTAAATATGAAATATTACACCTGCAATATATTGCTTTTGTTCTTGTTGATGATTGATGATGATGATGATCATGAGATACAGACATCCAGATACTACTGGTTGTAATCCATTATTGACAAATTTTATTTTTAGTTTTGTGTTTAAATGTAAACCTACTCATCCATACTTCATTTCAAGTATAATGACTGTCAAATCTATGTATGTGGTTATGTCACAAAACATTTTAACAGAAAAAACAGTTATATCTGACTACATCACTCTCTATTTATTTTTCATTTCATCACTGTACTTACATAAATTGGCTGTCACTGTATTAAAGCTGTGCATGTTGTACCGGTTTAAAATGAGACATGTGAGAGTCTGTGTTACTGTATTTACTTCAGAACGGTCCACCAGGACCACAAGGCCAGCCTGGTCCACCCGGCCCTGCAGGGACCCCCGGAGCCGACGGCATAGATGTGAGTACTGCAGCCACCCGGCCGTGCCACAGGTTGGGGCGTCACAAAGACTCTCATTGTGTGATCAGTTCCATGAAGAGTGAATCCAGCTGCAGTGCCAGAGTTTTATCAACAGGCGGCGTCTGGAATGAAAACAAGTATACAATAGAGTCCTGTTAATACAGAGAACTAACAAGATCCGGTGAGAAGCCCCCCTAGAAAAAGTCTGGCAATCTGATATCCCTGGTTTAGTGTGGCTGGGGATGTCTAGAGAGAATGTCTACAGATTTTTTAAAGGGACCAAGTGTAGCATTTTTGAGTGACCCGATAATTAGCATGAATGAATATAATATTCCTCATAAATAATATATGAGGAAGATCAGACACAATTCCTAAGAATGAATAGATCACCATTTAGAGAAAAGCATCAGAGATTAGTTAGGGCAAGTGTGTTAAATATTCAGAGGTGGATGGCTTCATGTTGAGGTGGAGCAAGTTGGTGGGAGGAGTCTCTTAACATGATCATGTCCTATACATAATGGTTGATGATTAGATGATTCACAACTTTCAGGAAATTAACTTAATAATTTAATTAAGTATATGTGCAGCATATTTATTAGTAGTAATGTTGAACATAGGCATTATTGCTGCTGCTTCATAATAATAATAATAACCATACCATGATCAAAAAGGTGGTTCACTGAAGGTGAATTTTTCACTTTAAAAAAGGGGGTGGGGCGCAGTTCGTGCCGTAACGGTTGGGCGTTCACCCCATGATCAGAAGGTCACCGGGTTGAATCCCAGACAGGTAAAGTTACTACTGAGGTACTCATGAGCAATACCATCCCAAAGCACAACTCCCCGGGCGCTGCCCTTGTTAGCTGCCCACTGCTCCTTCACGTATGGTTCACTCACTTTTACTTTGATAATGTGATGTCTTTAGTTTTTAGTGTCTTGATTAACAAAGAAACAAGCTAAAGCTGTTTAGTTTGGTCATCGCTTGCTTGAAGAATCTTTAGCATTTCTTTACTATTTTGAGAAATAAGAGAAATTGCATGGTGATTTGAATATTCTACTTACCAAACAGATGCATATTAAATAACCTCTTTAACACTGTATCTCTCCATATTTGTCTGGTTTTTGTATGACTGGTTTTTGCTTCTGCTGTTTTCTCTATGATGGCAACCATTTTGCTTCATTATGAAGTTCTTGATTGGGATTTGTTGTATTTTTGCGTATTTTGTGGCGCTATGTGGCGGATTTCCTCCATCACTTATCGATTAATCTTTATTTTAGCATGTGGGCTTTTATTGCAGAAATGTACAATATATATTTTACCTATCTATTAGTATTCCTCTTCAGCATTCCAGTTACACTCAGTATTGTTGATCTTTGGTGTCTTCAGTTTATTTACTTATTTTTTCATTATTGATAGTGATTCCATTCCCCTGTATTCAGGTCTTTGTTCTTTGTAATTTTAAGACTTTTTATCTGTTCTTTTGCTAAACATAATTTCTTTTTTTTTTTTTTTAGGGTGAAAAAGGAGCCCCTGGCCCTCTTGGACCAATTGTAAGTAATTGTGTAAAAATGTTATGCATAAAACTGCACCAAAACATTTGCATATTGTTAATTAAAATTATATTTTCAGATCTATATATATATAATTCATTTTGCAGGGGCAGAAAGGAGAATCAGGTGAACCCGGTCCAGATGGACCTCTGGGAGAGGATGGGATTGATGTGAGTTGACCTGCAGCACTTTGAATGTTAGTTCATGGACCACAGTTTTTTTGTTGGTTGTTGGTTGTTCTTTCCTATGTTGTTCCTGATTCTCACTGTTATGATATAGAATGTAGCAAATGAATCGTCCAAGCATCCCCAAGTAATTTTGCTAGTTGTATAGTGTAGTGTCCATCTCTCTGGTCTCAGGCTGGTAGCAGTGAAAAAAGTTGGTCTTGTTGACCCGGCCTTTCTCAGTCACATGTTAAGAATGGAGGCAATCACACAGGGATTTTGTTGGGTAATCTGCTTTGGAATGTCAGGCCCATGTTGTCTTTCCCAAAACCGTCAAAGTGTAAGCTGTCTTATTATGATGATCTAAAAACACTAGGAACATGCCTTTTCTAAAGCAGCACAGTTTCAAGTTCACAACTTGTGAAGTTGTTGAAGTGCTCTTAGCTAAAACATCATGCATCGAGAGCACTGAAAAAATAATCAAATATTTTCTCTTTTAGGGTTTGATGGGACCAAAAGGTGAGAGAGGTCCCAGGGGTAGTCCTGGGCCAAAGGTTAGTAAATGAACTATGAGTATGTACGTAATTAAAAAATATCATTACTTAAAATCTTGCCATTCATATAGACCATACAAACAACATTACATAATAATAATAATAATAATAATAATAGTATTGCACATTTATATAAAATGCAGATTTTTGTCAGGTGAAGGTTGTAACAAACATGAAAGAAATATTCATTTCTTCTGTTAAGGCTTGCTATAACATTGCCAAGGTCACTGCATCTGTCTGGTCTCTACAGTAAAAATGCAGTTCATACTTAAAATGTTAAAACTGATGAGAATATGAAATCTTATTAGTTTATCAAAGACTTTATGAAGATTATTAATACATTACCTAAATATCTGTTCCTCTCGCCAGCTCAAGCTCCTAATCCTGAGCTATGCTGTTTCAACTTCTCCCAAGAAAGAATCCAAAATAACAAAATCTCAGATATTAAAAAAATCAGTTCTAACTGTCCACGTCGAGGCTATCTGTAAGTATCTCATAACTCTATTTAGATTACACATTTTACATCTGATGTGATCTGGGAAAATGTGCAGTCGCACAGTGATATTAATTATACTTACTGTGTTTTTCAGGGTAACAACTAATGATGGCAGGGTGACATGTGTGCCGACAACCTGGTTAAATAAGGACTAAGCTGCAGTGCTACAGGTTTCACACAACAAAGAGAGAACATGCACAGTACCTACAAATGTTTATGCAAATTGTGACTCATTACATGAATTTGTATTAATCTGCTGTCAGTACCTGTCAGAACGTAATTATTTGTATCAATCCCATCCTTTCTATCAATGCTTAAAATAAAGCTTAAACTGCTATAAAAGCATTTTGAAAATGACTTATTTCATCATCATCATCATCATCATCATTATTTATAGAGCACTTTAAAACAACCACAGGCTGACACAAAGTGCTGTACATAATCGACTTTCATAAAAAAATTAATAAAAGGCAAATAAGTAATTAATTACTAGCTATTTTATTACAAGGGATGAAAAGTCTCAGTCTCACTGAGGCCGAAAGCCAAAGAATAGAAGTAGGTTTTAAGACGTGTTTTAAAAATTGACAGTGAAGGGGCCTCCCTAACGTGCAAGGGCAAATTATTCAAAGAGTGCAATCTCAGATGCTTATCACAGCTGCTTGAGCAAGAAATGATGCTGGGTTCAGCATAATTATCTTCATCTTCATTAGTGGTAAAATAGAACAGATAATAACAGATATAACAGATGTGGCAAGCAAAAGTTTGTTATTATTATTATTATTATTATTATTATTATTATTATTATTAGCTCCCAATTGAAATTGTTGTCCTTTATAGGTAAAAAGTTATTGAATAAATAAACCATTAGACACAGTTTAACTATATTTATATGTATTTATTTTTCACAGGGTAAGCCAGGGCCTTCTGGTCAGGCAGGACTTCCTGTAAGTAAAATATTGATATCATATAAAATATTGATGGAAACCCTGAATATAGTACACTTTGGTTGTATTTTTTAAACCACAATTTTTTTGTAAAACAGTGGTCTAGATAGGATTATATTGTTTTGTATCGATTCAGTGTTTTTCTGACATCTTTTATATTCCTGCAGGGAGCTGGACTGCCTGGACTGCCTGTAAGTAACGTTTAAACTGGACAGACTTCAGTATAATGGTGCCATCTAGTGATTAAAGACAGAAGAACAAGTGTTCAACACAAATTCAATTCAGTTCAGTTGTTTTATTTGTATAGTGGTCTTTACAACATTGTCACAAAGCACTTTACATATAACCGCCCCTTAAACACCCCCTTATAACAGGGTTGAGGCAACAGCTTTTTAACTGAATTAAGTAAATAAATGTTCATCTTCGTAGCAAACAATACAAAGGCCTTCATTGAGAATAACATTGTCCTATAGATACATCTGATGTGTGTACTATGATATTTACAGGGAGCACCAGGCTTAATTGGGGTTCCTGGAGAAATGGGATCACCTGGCCCCAAGGTCAGTTTTTATCTTTTATGTCTTCACCAACAACAAATGATTACTTGTTCACATTAGCATATATTATGTTCTTCTCTTTACAATCAAACTTAAGATCCTGTTGTGAAACACATGACCGTAACTTTCATATCAACCTAAACTGTGATCAACCAAAACCTGTATGTGTAGATGCTTAGCATTCAGAATACTCAGAAAGCTTGCGTCTGTTCCTATTTTCAGGGAATGATGGGACCTACTGGGCCGCCAGGACTGCCAGGGCCTCCAGGAAAACCAGTAAGTTATAAATGCAAGACTGATAACTAAGAAAAATATGGTCCTATATTTTTACAGTGATTCAAAGATTCAGTTGTGAAATTGCAACATTTCAATTCAACTGTGTTTGTCAAAATCAGGGGCCACCAGGGAAGTTCTTGGGTTTTGATGAAGGCAGTGCAGATATACAGGTGAGTAGATTGCGGTAGATGACGTCTTTCCTAACATCATGGAATTATGTCAGAAGGTGGGGCAGTTGGTAGTGGACCCTGGCCACAGGTTCAAGGTAAAGGTAAAGGTACAACAAAGGTACTTATGAGCACGGTACTGCCCCCAAGCACTTCTGCATGGGAGCTGCCAAAAATCTGCTTTTTCACGGATGGGCCAAACGCAGAGGTCACGTTTCTTTGTGGTGCACTGTGTGCTGTGCAGTACTGTGTTCACCAATACTAATGTCAAGTGATTAAGTGACATTATTAAGATCATTGATATGCTACAGAGATTTTCAACATGTATTAGTTAGCAAACTGTACTCTCCACACTTTACTGAATATCCTTTGTTATCAGTATGTTTGCTTTTGTTGTGCAGCTTCGACGTTCAACAAGTAAAAGCCCGTTGAACATTGAATTTCACTTCCAAGGCCAGAGAGGTCCGTCCTATTCTGATTAACCTGAATAGTTACCAAGGTTGTCTGATAAATATAGGCTGCATGACATTCTAAGAAATTGGCAAATATTAACCAGAAACTGTATACCAAAGTATAAGACACTTATCTTAACACTGTATGTTGTGATGGGCTGGTTGCTAGCGATGAGCAAAGATTTAAATAAATATTCTATCTAATACTTATTCTATATAATGCCATACCACCTCTCCAGAACATTGACACCAAAAATGCTGGATAAAAAGTTTATATTTTAATGACATTTAACAGTGATTCTGAATTGCTTTGAGAAACTAAGAAAGGTCAGGGAAGTTAATTAACTCGACATAATCAAAAAAGGAAAAACAACTTCATCAGATAAAATAGCAGTATCTCATTGAGCTTCTTGGTGTCCTTTTGAAATATTACAGCTATTGCTCTGGCAGACCATTAATGTCTTTTGACTTATAAGAGGAAAAAAACACATCAACAAGAAGGGCACAAACTTGCCTCATGCTTTGCTTTACAACAGACTTGCTAACTTTGCCATGCTGAATCCCATTATCGTCTGTGCCTTTGACTTCTCCTTCCTCGCTCACTCTCGTTTAATTTCTTTTCCTTAATGAGCTCCATTAAACGGATGCCATTAAAGGCTTGGGCCAATTAGTAGCCTCTTAGATCTAGGTCCTCTCTGGCCATGGCCTGGGATCTTGAGCTGACATTCAAGAAGTTGACACATGTGGGGAGCTTGTTACAGAAGTTGGGCCAGTTCACTGGATTTTCACCAGGTCTCTCAGAGTCGCAGTCGAACTCAACCTCAATTATTCCCTTCTTTGGAAAACTAACGGGGGAGATAAAAAAATGCATAGATTTTCTGTTCTCACTTAGTAGAGAACTAGAAATATAGCTGGTTTTAAATAGTGCTTTTTCTGCTTATTGTGTTAAAATACCTGTTTCTTTTACAGTGTCCAACCAACTGTCCACCTGGGCCTAAGGGTCCTCAAGGCCTACATGGAGTGAAGGCGAGTAATCACATATCGTCTTCACCAAGTATTATAGATAACATGACATTTTATGAACTATTATGAACAGTTCAAGAATGGATGTAATTTGTGTTGTCTACATTTTTGCCATAACAGGGCCACAAAGGTCGTGCTGGCATTCTTGGAGATCCAGGAAGCATTGGAAAGACGGTACAGACAATTAGTTTTATTTTTGGTTCTATTGCTGATAAACGGCTATATTTGTATGTATTTTTCTAACTTAACCTATAATAAACATAACAATAAGGGAAGATCTTAGCAGATGACTTCAATCTTTTTGGGTTGTTATTAAGATCCAATTTTAAAATTCTTAATTCTTCTGTGAGAGCTGAACTTCTGATAAAAAGCAGTGCTGATGATTCTGAGAATATGTCCATTTGGGTGCATTTTGGTGGACTATTTAAACTGACCAGACCTCATATTTGATATTACTTGGGAACATATGAAATGTTGCTCCAGAATAATAGTTTATAATGAATTTGCCTTAAAAACAAATAGACTAATATCGCTTTTCAAATAATTGCATGGAAAAGATTATAAAATGGTAAATAGAGACCACCATGATCAACAAAATGATCAGTTATGATACCTGTAACAAATATAGAACACCTACATCTCTTTTCACATTATGAATAAAATGATGATCAGTTTTAGTTGTTTTTCCATTTAAACTCTCCTTTAACAGTCTGTACATATATTACATGAAAGCAGCAGTTGGTAGTGTAACGGCTAGGGTGTTCTCCCCATGATCGGAAGGCTGCCGGTTCAAATCCCAGACAAGTAAAGGTACCACTGAGGTACTCATGAGCAAGACACCGTCCCCAAGCACTGCTCCCCGGGTGCTGTCCATGTTAGCTGCCCACTGCTCCCTCACGATTGGGTCAAATGCAGAACATTTCGTTGTGGTGCACTGTGTGCTGTGCTGTGTTCACGATGAAAAATAATCACTCACTCTCTTGTTCAATTATAACAACCGAAGATGCACTGATATATACCTACAAACTATATATTATCACCCTAGCATGACACCTAACAATTAATTTATATTACAACAGAGTTACTTAACTAAAGTCAACTGGCTGTTTTTATTTGGCCATCAACTTAGGCTGCAGATTATAAGCATTGCTTAAAAAGTCTGGTTAGTGTGTGGTACAGTGGCATGAATGCTGAAGTCTGATTTCTTAATCATGCACAATATATGTTAATGTGATGCTTGTTTGATTACTTATTTAGATTTTTCATTGATATCAGGTGTTAAAAATAAAGTAACATATTTCCTTAGATTTAATGGACACGATCCATGTTTTTCATTATTATATATTGTAATTTAAGTTTATGGATGTAAATCTGTGTTAAAGAGGTCTAGTAAATGTTCACATCATACAGGAAGAGCTTTGCAGACGATCATACAGAAAGAAAGAGAGAGGGAATAGACAGACAAGCCACTCAGCTTTCCAGAGCAGGATTAGTCCTAATGAAGCCTCCTGAGGTGCATGAGGTGCACTAATCTGCCTGAAGTTAGACAGATTCTGCCAAGTTGAAATAGATTTGGAGCGGGTCAGGAACCACAAAACTGCATCAGTCAGGTTTAATGAGTGCCCCATAGAGAGCAGGACCAATTCAAAGGACAGTGAGAATTTACCCAGGGTGCACTGCATGATATCAAGACCTTGGGGTTCTAATACAGCCCTAGAATCTTACATCAATGTTTCATGAATAAAGAAACACTGAAATGCAGGAGAAATTCTGGCAACCTTGAAATGATAAGATTCTACTAAATCTGCATTGAAAGTTCTGAGATAAAATAAGCTTTCAGAAATTGTTTCACAATATTTGTTGTGATTGTTTTAAAAGTGAAATGTATATGCACACATCTAAAAAGTGAGACTTGATTTTTGTTGATAAAAATATCATTTCAATCTGAGATATCAAAGCATAAAAACTATCATTGTCACAATTGGTGAAACACACGGCTTCATGCCATCAATGCAAGCTTTTATTGAAATCAACAACAAACAGACTTAATACACAATTAAACAATACACAGGACATCAATGTTGGCTAGCATAACAGTGGACAACAAAGACAAAAAGTGCCTAAACAGAAACTAATTAAACTGAAGCACACGCAAACACTAAGCTAACTGATTAAACCTAGTAAAATACTAAACAGTAAACCAATAGTTTAACAGAACAGGCTAAACTCGAGGCAGGAACTAAAACAGGAACCAACGAAACAAGAAGACCTTGAAACAAGAAACAAGGGACTAAGCAAACACAGTTGTAACAGATGATTAAACTAGCCAACCAATTGGGACACATGTGCCAAGACAGAGGAAATTGACAGACATACCACACTAGCCAGACAAGACAGGAAAGGGTTCCCTACGGTAGGCAGCTGGGGTAGAGTCCAGGGGAAGCCATGGCAATTAAAATTAAATACATGTTTATATTTTGGCCTATTATCAGTACATAAAATACTGTCACTGCCTACCTTGCTCATTTTGCATATGATTACCAGCTGCCCTGATCTGTTTGTGAGTGTTTTTCTTTGTTGTAATGTTTGATTTCTCACACCAAGCAGTGCTGAAAATAAAGAAGTGATTTTCCTGTGTATTACTCTCTACTTTTTTGATAGGGTTCAAAGGGAGAGGTTGGAATCTCTGGTGAGCAAGGAATACCAGGCCCTCCAGTAACGTATTCATTTATGCTTTGCTTTGTCATTTTAAGCACAGGCATTTTAAAACATTATCCCATGACAGTTTTAGAGTCATAAAGCTATGGCAATATTGACCTTCACCTTCCTTCTGATCCAGGGTCCACAGGGGCTGAGGGGCTACCCGGGAATGATTGGACCCAAAGGAGAAACGGTGAGTTCCTCAAAAACCATCATTATTTACACCTAGCATCCTTGCCAAAGGTCAAGAAAAGGTCTAATTGTCCTCATTCAGTGAAATCTTGTAAAACACTTTTTGTTCACAGAGTGAGATTGTTATGACATGTTAAAAAAAGATCTCTGAAGACACAGCAACAGTATTTTAAATCAATTAAATTTGAGGCAAATGTGTCTAATCTATTGCTTTTTCTATTTCACCACTTATATGTTCTCCTGACATGTTATTTATCCGTTTAGGGCCCTGTTGGTTACAAAGGCATTAATGGACCGATTGGTGTGCCTGGAGTCCCTGTAAGTGGTGTTCGCTGGTTTATTCTTTTTCTTTTCTGTTTTTATAAGAATAATACCCTATTTCTGTATCATAGGGAGAAGAGGGACCTCTTGGACCTCCTGGAGATGCTGGGGATAAAGGTGTTATGGTTGGTAACTTTCTGGATGTATTTTAAGGTTTACCTAAAGCTAGCATTTTTGAGATTTTTGCTTGGACCCCACTTTTTTGCCACTATTTGCCACGGCTATATCTTATTTATTCATTCATTCATTGATTTCTGTTTGTTTGACTTATTTGCATGCAGGGGGAGCAAGGCATCAGAGGACCACAAGGAGTGGCTGGAAAGAAGGGTGACAATGTGAGTGAAAACAGATATTCCACAACCCAGGATGTTATAACTATCTAATAACTTTTTTAAAAAATAGGTTTACATGTGTATGTCAAATGCAAAATTCATTTTAATTATTTTATTACTAATTTGAATTGCTAGGGTCTCCCAGGGATTGATGGGAAGGATGGAGCACCAGGCGTTCCAGGTATCAAGGTATTGATACCAGTAATATCTTTGTTCAAACTATTAAACAGGATGTTTAACACCTTTCTAGCAATCAGTCTGAGACATAAATATACAAATGTATTTTTTCCCTCTCTTTTTTTCTAGGGTGCTCCAGGACAGGGTGGTAGACCCGGTCAACCTGGCCACCAGGGGACAGCAGTGAGTACACATCAAGCTCCTTCTTTCCAGCTCCCACACCACGTCTGAGGACACAATTCTCACTCAGCTCACGTTTTCATAGTCGCTTTGCGTTCTGTTTTGCTTCCCCTCAGTTTGCAACAGCATAAAAGGAAAATAATTAAACACAATGAAAGCGTGTATTTTCTAGGCACAGATCCAGGCTGACCTTCGGGACCTCACTATTTTTGAATTTATGACACCTCCAAATTCAGTCCACGTTTTCTCTCGATTTTTCTCTCCCTTTTCTTGCAAACAATTTATCATCATCAAATGTGGCTTCGCTGTCCTGGTGGCTGGGGGTAATGGAGCATACTGGGTATGATCAACACCATCACTATGTTCTCAGCCCACAGCATAACAGAGAAGCCCCAGTAGCAGCGGCAGCAGGAGTTATAACTGCCTCTCTCAGACAATTACTTCCATGAGGAGTCCTTGAGGAGGGTCACTTCTCTGACCTTTTCCCTATTCTCTGTTTTTAGGGTTTGCCTGGAAGCCCTGGCATCAAAGGCGGTGTAGGAGATAAGGTAATGTTTCTAAATAGATCTAGGATGATATATATGTATATATATATATGTAGATATAAACATTATGTTCCGTTTAAGCCAGAAGATTGCTTAGATTGCTTACCTTATTGTCAAGAAGATTAAAAAGAACAGGAACATATTGCGTGTTGCACACCAAGTCTGTTTCTCCTTTTTTTTTGCAGGGTGAGCCAGGACCTAGAGGTTTGGTAGGAATGCAGGGTTCTCCAGGACCCCAGGTTGGTCATCTGTCATGATAAAACAAGAACTTTCCAAAGACAGCTTTTCTGTGTGTGGCAAGTTAATATTCATGAACATACTTTTTCAGCCAAAAAGCAATCTCAGTATTTTTCTCTCAACCCCGTTACTGAGCCAAACTGCTACTTATGCTTTCTGTGCACTTATTCATCGTCTCCCTCCCTCTATCGTTCTTTCCCCCTCAGGGTGAGCCTGGGCCTCCAGGTGAAGCCGGAATGGAAGGAGTTCCAGGACTAAAGGTGAGGTGTTTCCTTAACTTGCATCTTTGTTCAACTGTCACAACATACACTTTTTGTCTTCTGGACAGAAGTTAAGCCCATCTTAGTCTGACTCTTAAGCAGGATGATCTCATTAAAAACTGACACTTCCTCTTTTAGGGTGACAGGGGTGAGAGGGGACCAGTCGGACCACCAGGACTTCCTGGACAGATTGTAAGTTGATTAAACACCAAATACAGAATTAGAAATTCACCTGCAAACATTTTGAGTCTCAGATTTCTCACATGACCAATGCATAATGGTTAGCGATTTCCCCCGTGAATGGAATGTCGCCGGTTTGAATCCTGTACTGGTAAAGGTACCACTGAGGTACTCAAGAGCAAAGTACCATCCCCAAGCACTGCTTCCCGGGTGCTGCCATGTCAGCTGCCCAATGATCCTTCACGGATGGGTCAAATGCAGAGGCCACATTTCATTGTGGTGCGGTGTGTTCACAATGACAAATAGTCACTCACTTGTGTTGACTTTATTGTTTTGTAGGGAAGTAAGGGGGAGCAAGGACCAATGGGTGTACCAGGACCTCAAGGTCTTTCTGGAACGAAGGGTGAAAAGGTTTGTGTCAACGAGAGAGCAAGAGAGAGAAGGACCCATGTGATGCTCATCTGTGCATATTTGCTGTTATATGTGTGTGTGTGTATGTATGCAAACATCTGAGTTGCTGCGTTGTATCAGTGTTGCAGTTCTATTTTATAGCCATGCAGTGGCAGCATTACCCCACGTTTCCACAGAGACATGCTCTAGCTTTTAAACACATCACTTTATCTCCTGAGTAATTCATGCCAACGGTTGCCAAACAATTGCCTTTCATCAAATATGAAATATTCCCCTATGAACACTTTAATGTTTGTTGTCCTTTATCTATAATATCCTTGCCATTTAATGTAAGCTATCGGCCATCGCAACTGATAATTTAGTGCAGTTGTCCTGGAGTATCTGCTTCCACAAAGATATTGCATACAATAAATTATCAATGCCTGAACCATTAGCGCTTGTGATGGATGGTGTCTAATCTTCTCTTGTCCCTTTCTATAGGGATTCCAAGGCAAAGTGGGGGCAAAGGGAGACATTGTGAGTATATGCACAGATAAATAGATGGCCCTATTTAAAGAGAATGATGGATACCCTGCTGTAGTGAATCCTTCATAATCAAGAATGACTTGTAGATGCATTACCTTTGTTTGCTATGCTCTAGGGTGATCCAGGGGTAGAGGGACTGGCGGGAGAGAAGGGAGAAAAGGTAAAATTGATTATAAAATAATTTTAGATAGAATGAACTCCTTTGTGTACAGATATAATCCTAATTTCCTTGTGTCTCGCATCACCAAACAGGGCCAGTCTGGGGAACCTGGCCCCAAAGGACAGGTGAGCGGAGCATAATATTCATGGAATCTTTCTAAATGAACATTTATCTTGTCTTTTTATTGTGACGTATTTCCAATCACACTATTAATGTTCTCTGATAGCAAGGAGTGAGGGGAGACGCAGGGCACAACGGTCCCACTGGCGATCCTGGCAAACCGGGAGACCCGGGCCCCCGTGGCCTGCCGGGCCCTCGTGGTCTAAGTGGAATGAGAGGAGTACCAGGGATGCCAGGAATACAGGGGCCGCCTGTGGGTATCTCTCATCTAAAGCAGTGTGTTGTTTTACTGTCTCAAAGTAATCACTAAGACCCTGCTTCACAGGTTCTTTGCATGTCTGTCTTTAATGCACTGTGAATATGTTGTCACTATGTGTTATTGTGCCACATTCATGGATTATACTATAGTATATATATACAGAATATACTGTATATGCAGGCAGGTTTTGGCTCAACCTGTATCTGATGGTTTCCACTATCTCACTAAAACAAATTCATGACAGCTAATGTTGCAAAATTGCAAAAGCATGGAGGTCATAATGAAATCGTCTAGTTCAGAAAGAGAAACAGAACTGTGTCTACCCTAAATCTGATTTGTTGTATTATACACAAAAAAAACCCCACAAAAAATGGGGCAGTTGGTAATGCAATGGTAAGGGCGTTTCCCCCCACGATCGGAAGGTCAGTTGTCAGTTGCCCACTGCTGCGTCACGGATGAGTCAAACGTAGAGGTCATATTTGGTTGGTGTGCACTGTAGTGTGTTCACAATGAAAAATAATCACTCACTTTCCCTTTCACTTTCACTACAAGAGCTAATTGGGTTTGCTGTTCCTCATCCTTCTCCCTCTCTCTTTAGGGTAGTGATGCCACCGATCAGCACATCATCGATGTGGTCTTGAAGATGCTACAGGGTGAGTGTGAACCACTATTTTTGGAAGGAAAACATGATCAGAGGTTGCACACTATGCCATAAGCAACGGGCGTGTCACAAAGATTTAAACATTGGTTGTTTTAACTATAAAAATGAATGAATGGAATGGAACCGCATGACTCATCAGACTGGGGTTGTTATACATTGTCTTACATTGACTTTCTCCTCTGCCTTACTCAGTTATAAGTCCGTGCCATTTTGCTGGAGATGACCAGAGCCGATTCATGATAACCTCTGCTAGCCCTTTTCATTTCAGTGTAATCCTTCAGCCTGTCTGCATCACACACACATACACACACAGAATTTGAGACACAACAACAGCCAATTTGAGATAGAGGAGAAGGCAGGGAGGTTGATAAGATTTACCCACTGGGACACAGTGGCAAGGTTCACTGATGCAATATCATCTTTGACTTTCCAGAGTTATCCTTATTTACCCTTAACGCTATTGGTTGCCTCATTTTTAGATTTAATTTATTTAAGTGATACTAACACCACTGTGCTGTTTATCACCTGGCAGAGAGGTTAGCCGCAGTAGCAGTCAGCGCTAAAAGGGCAGTGCTGGGTGGGGCCGGAGTGATGGGCCCACCTGGACCTCCAGGACCTCCTGGATCACCAGGGCCCCAAGGACCTCATGGGCTTCACGGTGCACGTGGCATCCCCGGCATGATCGGTGCAGCAGGCCAAATTGGAAACACCGGCCTAAAAGGTGGAGTGTCAGCTTTAATTTTGGATTTATATTTAATGTATAAGACACCAAAAGCACAACTGCATACATGTGTATTAACAAATTAATATAGCATTGCTAAAGCCCAGCCTTGTTAAAGTCTTTCTCATGCCTTTATGTGTACTGCACCTTACAGGAAAGAGAGGTGCAAAGGGAGAGAGAGGAGAGCCTGGACGTCCGCATCAGGGTCAGCCAGGGCCCCCTGGCCTTCCAGGTAAGTTTTAGGGGCCCAGCCTCCCAAGTATCTTGTCATATCCACAACACTGCATGGCTTTAAATCATTAGGGCGCTTTGGCTCTTCGGCCCTTCGGCTCTCTGGTTTGACCAGTAGCATCACCACTAACTTTGGCTTTGGGGCAGTTGGTAGCGTAACGGTTAGACCGTCCACCCCATGATCGGAAGGTCGCCGGTTCGAATCCCAGGACCACTAAAGGTATCACTGAGGTACTCATGAGTAAGGTACCATCCCCAAGCACTGCTCTTCAGGCGCTGCCCACGTTAGCTGCCCACTGCTCCTTCACGGATGGGCCAAACGCAGAGGTCACATTTGGTTGTGGTGCACTGTGTGATATGCTGTGCTTTGTTCATGATAACAAATAATCACTCACTTACCTAGTTCTTTAGCAGCTTATGAGTAGCGAAGCTATTTTTTAAAATGCAGCAGTGTGAAAAATATTTTTATTTTTACAAACTGTGATGTTGCATGGCAAGACATCATTACATTATTTTTCAGTCTCTTCAACTACCAGGTGTTTCTGATTGGTTTTGACTTCACAGAAGGCATTTGATAGGCAACCGCACACCCAGCATACATAAATGGGAAAGTTCACATCAGGAAGGGCATCCGGTATAAATCTTAGGGGAGTAACAGTACATTGATCTGCACCGACACAATGGGCGCATTGCATCGATTGAAAAAGACATCATGCATATTTTAACGTCCCTCGTCAAGCAAGGGCTGAGAAGTCAGCTGGTTTGCTTACAATTTATTTTGTCTCATATAGATTGCTGCTGCTAAACTGAATCTAATCGTAAATTGTGTCGTGGCAGACCTTGATATCTGCAGACATTGGGTCATTGTCCATTAAACCAACTGTATCGTGAAGAAACTTGTGATCAATATGTAGACAACAGAGTCCACTGTGGTGACCCCTAACAGGAGCAGCCAGAAGTAGCTAACTATGGTATCAGCAGTACTGTAACTGTTACTGATCCACATGCTGCTCTCCCTCAGGTCCTCCTGGCATAGACGGAGTCGCCCGGGACGGTAAGCCTGGAGAAAGAGGGGAGCAAGGCGCAACAGGTGAGCCTGGCCACCCTGGCAAAGCTGGTCCTCCAGGTCTTCCTGGCTTCTGTGAAGCGGCAGCGTGCTTGGCCGCTTCGGCCTACACCTCTCCCAGACTGCAGGAGGCCGGAACTGTCAAAGGGCCGTCCAGTTAAAGCCCAGGAAACCTTAAGAGCCTAAGAAGCATGGGAAGGGGAGAGACAGAAGGAGAAAAAAAAACCCACAGTTCTCTCCTTCACAGGACATCGTGAAAACAAGTGGAACGGTCCACAGTTACTGATTGGAGTGTGTGTATGTGTGTGTGTGTGTGTGTTTGTCAAGGATATGAGATTAGATGATCTGATTACATCAATGAGTGGTGACCAGTGTTCCTTCACAGTAATGTGGGTTAGTTGGGGTTTAAAAAGTTGGCGATGTTAGACTGACACCGGCCCACCACGGATACAACAGGATGTGAAAATATTGGCAAAAATATAAATCACATCATGGTCAAAAAGTCCTGGACAATATGATCTACGAAGTCTATGTGAAGTCTGATCAATGGTGCTGTTTTCTGCCGTGGTCACTGTATATGTTTAATTAACTAGAACTTTTATGGCAAATTTGATTTAATATAAAATGGAAAAAACTGTAACAATAAAAGTCCAAAACTGTAGTCTATCCCCGTGTAACTTGTTACTGTTACTTACCTCATGGAAATGTTTCCCCTGCTCTCCAGCTCCTAGCTGCTCTGTACGTTATGACCCGTTTGTACCCGTCACAACTTGATCTCAAGATGATCTAAGTTTTCTATTTGCCCAGCAAACATATAGTATGCTAAACAACATCATCACCGACTCAGTGCTGTAAATCTTTGTAAATGTGTGTTAATTTTATATGAACTGGTGGGTTTGCTATACAGACAGAAACCCCAGCGTTAATGAACGTAATCAGTATTCGGAGTTGAGCGACACCAAAATCCATCTTCTATATGAGACTTTGTTTTATGCTGTTGTTTTGTCATAAACACAAAAGAGAACTGGTTGTTTTCATTAACAGAATATTTATTGGTCATGATTTGGTTTAAATGCTTAAATATCTTTTTGTCATGGTTGTTCAGGTCAATGAAAATCAATAAAGAGGGACGTTTTGTAAGACTGAATGTTCTTCTGCATCTTGTAAAAATTTTAGAAAAATTGCAAGGAAACGATGCCTACATCTGACTTTAGCTGAATTATTTTTATTCCCTTGTTATTTCTACTTTTACATATGACCTATTATTAAATAAAACAAATGCATATGTTTACATATATAGCCTTATTTCATGATGGGGAAAAACTACATTACTCATATTTAAATACAGGAAGAACTTTTAGTAGACCTAAGAAATTCTGGCCTCCTTCCCATGATTGGGTTAGTCCAGTCCTGGGAACCACTACAGAGCTCACTTATCGTTTATAAGTAATTATAATTACTTCAAATGTGGGTGAAATATAGTCATTTGGCACACAGCCATGTCCAATGTGTATTACAGAAAATTCCTCATTACTGTTTCTGGATTTCTGGGTATAGTCTCAGACTGTTAAACAGAAAATAATGCTTTAAAAATGTCTGAATATGAGACTGAGATTATTCTGTTATGCTTGGGGAAATACTTGACCTAAATACTGTTTACTTAACTAAAACAATGACATAATTACACACCCATATGTATATGCTAAATTATTTATTATTAAAGTAACATGTCAAAAATGATTCGTTTAAACACTGTTCTGTAATTTTGTGACACTCCCTAATCCTGCGGCGCTAAAACCATAAGGAACACAGAGACTAAGCGAGAGCTGGTGGTGTTAAGGAATTTCAACAGTACAATCGTGTGATTTGCTTTTGGGGTTGTCGTGTGTTGCATCTACAGATCGGCCCAATGCCACCGATACCCGATCCAGCTATTAGTTTTGGTAAAATGAGAGTACTGTTGTACTGCTTTTAAAAAGACACGAAAAGAGAGAAAACTATATTCATGAAAATAGAACTTTGTAATGCTACAAAGTCAGTGAATACACTGATATGAATCTGCTGTAAAAACTTTATTGCTTTTCTCATTCATTGTAAAAATATTTGAACACACAAGGCTAGAACATGAACAACACAAATGGACTTAAATGCAAAGGTGGCAGTGTTGTAATGTGACTATGAAACGAAGTGACTAATCCATTCTTGATCGTTAGTGGTGAGTAATAGAAATTCACTTTATGACTTTATGAAAAGTTGGTCTATTTCCAGATCAGGAATTTATGCAATACTCAGCCCAAATGCATTGAATTGAAGCTGCATTATTTTTGGCTGAGGTATTCCTGTAAAAGGTGCATTATGTAAAAACAAAGTCTCATTATAAAACACTGATTTTCAAAAATGTAAAATGTTATTAGTCACAGCACATGCTTGTGTTATTTCTTGTAATCCTATGAGTTTGTGCTGGTTGGCATTAATGTTTTGATATTACATAAGTAATGATGCCACATTATAAAGTCATGGAGACGCTTGTTTGTATATAGTGCACCTATATTCCTACCTGGTGTTCCTAACTCTGCTCATTACACCTCTCTTTCACACTCACTCAAACCCATACCCTCACCCACCCTCACACCCTTCCCCTCACTCACACTCACCCACTCACACCCATCCCCTCACTCACCCTCACCCACTCACACCCATCCCCTCACTCACCCTCACCCACTCACTCACTCAAACCCACCCCCTCACCCTCACCCACTCACACCCATCCCCTCACTCATACACACTCACACCCATCCCCTCACTCATACTCGCTCACACCCATCCCCTCACTCACTCACTCACTCACTCACACCCATGCCCTCACTCACTCACTCACACCCATCCCCTCACTCATACTCGCTCACACCCATCCCCTCACTCACTCACTCACACCCATCCCCTGACTCACTCACTCACACCCATCCCCTCACTCACTCACTCACACCCATCCCCTCATTCATACTCACACACTCACACATATCCTCTCACCCACTCACTCACACCCATGCCCTCACTCATACTCACACACTCACACATATCCTCTCACCCACTCACACCCATCCCCTCACTCACTCACCAACTCACACCCATCCCCTCACCCACTCACACCCATCCACTCACCCACTCACACACATCCCCTCACCCACTCACACATATCCTCTCACCCACTCACACCCATCCCCACACTCACTCACCCACTCACACCCATCCATCCCCTCACTCACTCACCAACTCACACCCATCCATCCCCTCACTCACTCACCAACTCACACCCATCCCCTCACTCACACCCATCCCCTCACTCACTCACCCACTCACACCCATCCCCGTACTCACACTCACATCCACCAACACATTTTGGTCTGCTACACTTGGTCATCACATGTGAAGAACAAACACTACCACATTCACACACACACACACACACACACACACACACACACACACACACACACACACACATACACACAACACAACAGAGAGAGGATAAAGTGCTGATTGTAAATGCATGGAGTTGGACGCCAGGTGACACAGCAGTGGGTTTAACGGCAGGAACTCAGGTGAGCTTTAATATGACATAAAAACAATAAAACGATGAGGGAGGCTGATGTTTTTCTCAGGACAGATATGAAAGCACAGTAAACTCGGGATGATAAAAGCATGTCAAAAGCAAAGGAATATTTAAGAGGAAGCATGTGGTTTACCTGAAAGTGGTACAGCATATCAAACAAAGGAATTCAAGTTTAAAAAGCATTAGAGTGGTGGAGCTGGGAGACTCAATAGAATGACGCGATGGAGGATTTTTCTGAATATTTCCACATTATTTCATTGTGTAAAGTGTTTTCTTAACTCAAGTAAACAAGATATTAACTTCAATTTCTATATAAATTCCAACCAAATTTACAAAATTGCAATTTGTTTAGTGCTCTTAAAATACCACAATATCCAAGATGACACTGGCGAAAAATAATAAGAAATGCCAATGACAATCAATTAAAAATGTATAAAAAGCAATTGCATAATGTAATATACAAATATGTACACCACAAGTCCTCATAATGATATTTTGTTAACGGAGAATGTACGTTAACAGAGAATGGTCAACTGGGGAAGAACAGCAAGTATATTGTAATATTCTACAATATTTGGCCCATAAAGATCAAAGAGACTTTCTTTTAAAACATCTAGAATGAAAATGATAGTCAATAGAAATATTGTCAAAGAGATGCCGTCACAATGACTCAGTATCGCAAAAAACCCGGAAAGACACAGCAGCTGCCAAAAAAGAAACCAAATTTGGTAAGTTATTTGCAGTGTAAGCATTTCAGAGCTGGAAAAAAGTTAACTAGGAATTAAAGTGGCTCATAAACCAACTTTTGAAAACTTTTTATACTGTCGTAGCCAATAAATCTGTACGCTGAAGGTAGTGAAGTTGGAGAACGAAAGGGCTCTTATTCCATGAGTCTGAAGTCAAGCATCGATAAACAAACATCAAAAGGGCTGTTGAAAAACTCCAAAATAAAAGAGAAGAATGATGAATGAGAAACCAGGTATTCCAAGAGAGTTTGTAGCCTTTCTGCACTGCTGGTTATGGATGAAGCGAAAAAGAAAAGCCTTTGGTTCACAAATAGCTTATACAGGGTTCCTTTGGTGGTTAGACAGCAATTTGGCCCAGTAGCATTTGCCATAATACGGTGAAAACAAATCCCAATGATTCCACTTCCAGGAGTGTTATCAGGTGGCACTAAAAGGCAAATTCAGTGGTAGTGTGGAGAATGCTGATCTTTGGCTCTCATCCTTTGAATTTTAAACCTCTCTTGTTACCTCAAACTCTCTCGTTTACTCTCTTCTCTGTCTCCCTAGTACATGGGGCCTTTGACTGGTGGACCCTTGGGGTTGTATTCCACAGGTCCACTCATACAGTCTGAGGGGTGACAATGACCATCTTTGCCCTTCGTTCCAGGGGATCCTGAAGGTCCAGGAATGCCAGGAATGCCCTGCTGGCCAGAGGGTCCTGGTGGTCCCATCTTTCCATAACCAGGAGGTCCAGGCATGCCTGAGGGAAAGACAGAAAGAGACAAAATGGAAAGTGGGAAAAAGTAATCAAAGTTAAAGGGATGAAGACAGAAAATTTACATTTATGTTATTTATAATTCAGCAGACGCTCTTATCTAGAGCGACGTTCGTTCGTTCGTTCGCTCGTTCGTTCGTTCGGACCATACAAACTCCACACAGAAACCATGGGATGCGAACCCAGGACCTTCTCGCTACTCAACCTTATAATCACCAATGCTATTGCCCACACAAGTTAACTTCAATCTAACCCCAGTATTTCTATCTTGTCCTATCAGGAGTCTTACCTGGAGCACCTGGGGGTCCAACGTCTCCCATCTCTCCCACACCCTTATCTCCTTTGTCTCCTTTTATGCCTCGTATACCTGCAGGTATTTTCATAATCCAATTAGGAGCAGAAGGGCAAATGCGGTGAGTAGGGGATTAATTTGGAAGAAAAACAATCAAAAAGACGGCATTTTTGTTACCTGGAGGTCCCATAGGTCCTTGTCTCCCCTCTCTTCCGATCTGTCCAGGCCGACCCGGCATCCCCGGGGGTCCAGCCTGCCCTGGGCTCCCGTCTTTTCCAGGAGGTCCGGGTCGGCCAGGGGACGCTACCATCTCTACAGGCATCTGAATGCGAGACATGTAGTAGGCCATTCGCTCTGAAGAAAAGAGAAGAAAGTTAAAGACTTACAAGTAAAAATGTGTTCAAATGAAACCCATCGCTGTACGAGAATAACTGATGTTTGAAGATGTTTATGACAACATCAACACAATCTCAATTTGACCTGAAGAAATCGCTTATCACTTTTTTATGACTTATTTTCAGACATACGGCACGAAAAAGAAAAGACAGCCGAGAGACGTCCTCACCATCAAAGATCTTTAAGACTTGCTGTCTGATGAAATCCCTGATCTCATCATAGTTGACAGCAGCCTGATAATAGAAAGTAAGGAACATAAGCATGGCTTCAAGACTTCAAAAAGACACCCAATTTGCAACTCCTCCAGCTAGTTATTATAGTTCGTTTGATTCGTCTGACTCACATCTTTTCCTGGCATTCCTGCTGGACCGGGAGCTCCATCCTGTCCAGGGGAGCCAGGGCTACCTCTCTCTCCACGAGGCCCAGCTGGACCCATGATTACTCCAGAGTCTTTAGAGGAGTAACCTGCTCCTCCTGGTGGTCCGGGGCGGCCGCGCTCTCCTGGTTGACCCCTCGGCCCTGGCGTCCCAGCATCACCCTGGAAAACAAAAAATGTGGAAATCAGCAGTATAAATCTAAAGACCCAAACACTTCTAGTTTCAACTGATTTCAAGCTTTAAGTTAACATAACATTCGATTCTGATTCTTCAATTTTTGTTGATAACACCTGGACAATTTAAGTGAGTGAATGATTATTTGTCATTGTGAACACACCACAGCACAGCACACAGTGCACCACAACAAAATGTGACCTCTGTGTTTGACCCATCCATGAAAGAGCAGTGAACACCTTTTTTGGCAGTGCTTGGGGACACTATTTTCCTCATGAGTACCTTTACCGGTCTTGGACTTGAACCGGCCATCTTCAGATTACGGGGCCAACTCCCTAACCATTACACTAACAACTGTCCAATTTACGGAGCATTCACAGAGCATTTTCTAGATCTTATTTCTGAAAATAACCAGTCTTTGATAGACATACTATTTTCACTGATTAGATCATTCAATATGGCAGGACCTTTCAAAAAAAAAATGACAGCACGGCCCTTTAATCTCCAAAAGAAGCATTTAAGCTCTACCCACTTAAAAATGACACAATCAATAGCATTAGCAAGTGAGTTCTGCTAAGTGCTTGTAGGCGGACAAGCACCCCCCACCCACTCCCTGCTCCCAGTTTAAATGAACCATCTTGCATCACTTCATCCATTCCACATGTTACACAGAACTGCAGTCAGACTGATAGCTCCAGCCGACTCAAGATGTCTGTATTACAGCTGAGCATGACATTTTTACAGCCTTGCTGAAGCACCTGACTGACAGGTCGACGGTGAAAAAAAAAAGAGTAAAGGTAAGTAAAATAAAATCCATACACACCTTCTGTCCCTGTTGACCATGTTCCCCTTGCGGGCCTGGTGAACCCTAAGAGCAGATTAGAGAGATGATTGAAACACAAGCATTTGCTGAGATTTAATCGCTGTGATTTGGGAAGTGTGCAAGCGAGGCAGCAACTAAACTGACAGGCTAATGAGGTTAATGCAGTGAGCAGAGTGGCTTGTGGTCATATGACCTAAACAATCTAACTTACATCTTTGCCTGCTGCCCCGTCGCTGCCAGGCTCTCCCTGAGAACACAAAAAAGTATGTATGTTTAATGTGTTTATAAAGAGCATTTACTCACTCATTACCTTTCTTTGTTAAGGTTTGTTGAGGTGGGTAACTATACAACGTTGTTTCAAAGAAGCCTCCAGATCAGGTTCAAAGTTAACTGACATTTAAAGAGAGTAAACTTGCAAAAGAATTAACCACACACCGCACGCCCTGGATGACCGGGAGCTCCTGGAGATCCAGGCATTCCCAGCATCCCTCTCTCTCCTGATTCTCCTTTGTCGCCTTTTACGCCCTGTGTGATAACAGAAGAACAGAATCATTTCTTAAGTTCGTTGGCATATCATTAGCATTTTAAACTGTTTGGTTTGACTAGCTCACTCACCAACCCAGTAAGTCCAGCTGGCCCTGGTGGACCTGGAGGACCTGCAGCACCCTGAGAAGTGAATAATATGGGAACAGCACATTAATTATCATTTGCTGTCTTCCTAATGAAATGAAAAAGAAAAGGGAAAGGGAGACATCTTTAAACCCTTACCAGATGTCCTGGTGCACCCGGTGGTCCCTGAGGCCCTGGTGGACCTGCGTCACCCTGGAAACATGTGCCAAATGAAATTTATATAGATTTATCCATATATCTACCTATATATAGTGCTGGTGAGTAACAGAATACACGTGCTGAAATAATCAGATTAAAAAATGATGGGTGACTGTATTCCGTTACAGTTGGAGTTTAAATAGATATTTAAAAATAATGTATTACATTATTTTTCTGTTTCACATGTTTATCCTCTCTCTAATACATTTCTGCAATCCCATTAATTACCAGAAGTCCTTCAGAACACGCAACAAAAGATTTTAAGAATGCAAACGTTCGTTTAGCATAAGTTGCCACAGTCACACAATGGAGCCAGCACGACAGAGCCAGGGCAGAAAAGCATTTCAGACAACACCTCAAATTAATTTTCCAATGTTGACAAACCAAATTTGCCATAGTTATACCTCGAAATTGTGGGATTGTGGGAAATGCAATTCTCTCCCAAGGAGGCTCATTTGGCAAAAAACGAGGTCAAATGGGTTCAAAATTTGCCAAAACTTCAGTATTACCTCATTTTCAATTGACCTAAAAAACATTTATTTTCCATTTTATAATGATGGAGAGTAATTCTTAGGAAAAAAATACATATAGAAAAATGCATTATTTGTTATCAAATAATTTTATTCTGTATCCAGTTGGATTCTAAATGAATAAAGAAGTGTTTCCGCCTGGCACTAACCTTATTTTCCCTCACAGTACCAAGCCATTGAATATCTCTGAATAATAAAGACATAATACATATATATGTGAAGATGGACAGAAAATAATATCTCACCTCAAGCCCTGGTCTTCCTGCTGCCCCAGGCGGGCCGTGGAGTCCAGCATCTCCCTGCAGAAACAAAGCGAGGAGGGGAAGTAGAGAAGAAACGGTATGAGAAGAAACAACAAACATAGATATGTTTATTTTTTTCTATGAAAACTAATAAACTGATGAGAAAAATCATTCTCCACACCTTTTGTCCTGGGAAGCCTGTGTGTCCTTTTATGCCCTTGAATCCCTGGCAGGAGAGAGAACAACATCAGAACTATCCAACACTAACATACACAGAAACTCACACACACCAAAGCAAGCCATCTGTCATGTTTGTGTGTTTGTTGAGACGGCAGAATTCTAATACTCAGCTGCTGATACTTTCACTCATTCCTTTGAGGAATGACAAAGTTAAGAGAGAGACGATAAATGCTCAGAACTCGGAAAAGACGCCTGAAAATACTGGAAGGGATTTGTTCATACCGGCATTCCTCTTTGTCCAGGAGGGCCAATGGGACCTGGCTCACCCTTTATTTTGAAAAGGGATAATGAAAGATGAGGATGACAAAAGACTTAAATAGACTTCACAAGCAATATAACAATAAGGACTAAGAAAGTACACTTCACAAATAACTGAACACAAACAATCTTAAACTTAAACTGAAAAATATTAAATACCAAGTTTTAAAAATCGTCTCACCCTTAGACCTGGTTTTCCATCCTTTCCATCAAGTCCCTCTACACCGGGCGGACCCTGCTCAAACAGACATATTAAATAAAGCGTAAAACTAAAACAGCACCTGGAGACATCACACATTATATATTGTTACTGATTCCTGTTCCTGACTGAGACATGGTTGTGATTTTAGCATCAGAAGTACTAGTTCCAGAACTCTCCACTCACCTGTAAGCCTGGACGTCCTGGAGGACCAGGAGGGCCTAAAGGTCCTTGTTGGCCCTGAGGTCCAGGACTGCCCTATGTGAGAAATATAGAGAGAACTGGATTATATGAGCAAGACATGAAATGACAACACACTGTATGATGGGTAAGTCTAGTTTCCAGTGTTAATAATAAGACCAGTCAGGGATTTTTACTTAAAGATTCACAACCCAGATGTAAAAGATTTACATCATTTAGACATTATTCACATAGGTTTTGCTAAATCATGCAAGATCTAAACAGGTCACCAAAAACAAAAGCACAATACATATACAATTTATTTATTATACGTGTATAACATACAAATATTGGAGTATATTTGTACTCATATAAGCACAAAAATATATATTTTATGCTGTATCTTTGTATGAACGTGGCCATTCATATGGATTTCTAAGATCATACAGGAACAGATGCTGCCAAAGAATTAAAGCTGGTGGTCCCCATTCACATTCACTGCTTCAATGTTTGTGTTTTAGACTAGAAATGACACGATACCACTTTTTTATGCCCGATACAGATGGCGATATTGTAAATTTGGATATCTGCCGATACGATACAAATCTGATACACTCTGAATCTTTTTTAAACAGAAAAATACTGTTTTCCTCACTAAAACAATGCAATAATTACATGCTAAATGATTTATTCTTAAAATTACAACTCAAAAACAATTCATTTAAACACAGTTCTGTAATGGTCTGTAGTCTGTGATGGTCCTAATCCTGTGGTGCCAAACCGATCAATAACACAGAGATTTGCAAGTCGTTAGGGAAATTGAACAGTATAATCACGTGATTTGCTTTTGAGGCTGTAGTATGTTGTGTTGCTTGTTCTGATCATTGTCATATCAATATGTACGAATTAGAATGAATATCGGACAATAAACCAGCTTAGCCGCAGTGCCACTTCCCATGCATAACGAATTGAGCACGCACACATTTACATATCGGCTCCACAGATCGGCCCAATGCCACCGATACCCGATCCAGCTTTCTGAGTCGTTATCGGACCGATATCCAATCCACTTATCGGTTCACTGCCATCTCTATTTAAGACAAAGTATTTGTTTTTACCTAAGACAGCTAAGCGATAGTTTTTTGTTGTTTAAATTAAACAGACGAAGCAAATCTTCAACCATTATTTCTATATTTTGACTCTGGATTTCCTAACTCTGTGAGTCATATATTTGAGTACAATTCAAACAAGCATATCAGTTCCCAGCACAGAGTAATACCTGGATTGCGTCAAATAATTCATCTACCAACAGAAAACAGCAGAATCATAAATACTAATATCTACCGGCTCTGCTTTTGGTCCAGGTGGTCCAGCAGGACCGATTTTCCCTGGGAATCCTGGTACTCCCTGAAAGCAGAGTCAATAGTTAGACTCTAGACTATCAAAGATAAGAACTACACTGGGATTAAAAACTTGGATAATTAAGTTCTACCTGCTGTCCTGGGAATCCCGGTGGTCCTGGAAAGCCCTACAAAAAAAAAAAAAAAGTTTTTGTGCGTTTGAACTTGTAACTACATCCTAGTTCATATAAACCACTAGAGAATGTTTCATTGTTCGAAAGCTATAAATACATTGCCGAAAAGGAGACAAGTACCCTTTGATATATTTCAAAGAAAGCAGTATCAAGAGATACCGCAGCTGTAATATTTTAAGACAGAAGCTGTTTAGTAACATTTGTTTGCACCATGTGTTTTTATACCTGATCTCCCTTTGGTCCCATGGGTCCGTGTGCTCCAGCTTCTCCCTTGGGACCCTATGAGCACACAAATATCTTTGAGTGGAGCTTAACCAAAACAGACCGAAGGCAGAAAAGGAAAGCTTTGTAGCTTTGTGAGAGAAACTTGAAATCGGCACACGCGAGAAGACTCTGTTTACAACTGAGAGATAAGCACAAGCGGGTGTGTAATAGAGTTTAATCGTGGCGGTT
The DNA here is from genome assembly GCA_032718565.1 of Distichodus sexfasciatus. Classification (NCBI taxonomy): domain Eukaryota; kingdom Metazoa; phylum Chordata; class Actinopteri; order Characiformes; family Distichodontidae; genus Distichodus; species Distichodus sexfasciatus. Next base: position 4,000,691 of record JAVGVS010000010.1, on the reverse strand, counting down.
TGTGGAAGGAGGAATGTTTCCTTACGGCTGGGCCTTGTTGTCCTTGATAACCTGGATTTCCTGGCGGACCCTGAAGATACAAACCGAAAATGGAGATCGGTTTTCCTTTCATTTTCTCAAGTGTAAAATATAGCAAGAAATGTGATCATGAGGTGGTTTGGGGTCTTGTCTAATAAGAAGGGTTCTTACTGATTCTCCTTTCTGTCCTGCTCCACCTGGATTTCCTCTTTCTCCTTTTAGCCCCTGAAAGACAAATATTTTTACTGAAACTTTTACCATTCATATTTCGGACACCATTCAAAAATACCAAACACATAACTTCCTAGTAACAGGGACACTCTCTGGAGCAACTTGGGGTTAAGAGCCTGGGCTACCGCTCCTGTGGACTATCTCCCTGAAGCTACTTGGGATTTTGGGACACAGAGGAGATAAGATTTAGGCAGACTTGAACCCACAACCTCTTAGTCGCTAGTTGAGGACCCTACCACATATTCTTTAAGCCATATCTAGATTACTAGCTCAAATATGAATAACACTAATTTGCTTTGTAATTTAGTTATTATTAACAGACCCTCCAGGATTTCGTGATGTTGCGTTCACTACTGTTAACACAAATTCAGTCAATTTTTGACGATTCATTGTCATTGACCAGTCCTGCAAAAGGTTGAGTCATACGTCTATAGACTCACTTCCTTGTTATGTTTAGAAGACGCGGGAAACGTGTGTGATAAAAACACCTCATGTTTACCTTCAAAAATAAAGAAATGATTAATGGTTGATAAAAATAATAGTGGTTTTGTTCCCTTCATTTTAATTTATTGTTAATGAATCATAATAAGGGGGAACAAAATCACAATTTCTTTCGCAACTTTGACTCGCTTCCATCATTTTATTTCAACAAAACACCTAAAAACACCACAACTATCATTGCAATTTTTTTTTTAGAAAAGCTGCCACAAAATCTGACATTTTAGGACGCAACAACCTCAAAAAAGGCCTGTGAAATCCTGGAGGGACTGTATTAAGTAATGTTTACTAAAAAAGGACATACAAAATTGACAAAGGCTTTATCAGCATAAAGAAATGATATAAAGAGGGCTGCTGTGGCTTGAACAGGCAGCATAAGGCTTGTGTGGTAACTGTGCTCCAAATTCACTTAGTTTGTTCTGGAATTTCCTTTCTTTTTGGGAATATCTCCAATTTGCTTGCAAAAATGTTCACAAATTGAGAATCTTAGAATAACAACCACATACAAAAAATTGACACCACTTACAGGAAGTCCTGGTGGGCCCATAGTTCCTGGGTATCCAGGAGATCCAGGTGGACCCTGGGAAAAAGAGAGAGAGAGATCTTGAGAACAACACAGCACCTCAAGCTCCTTAAAATATCAGAATTACTGCTATAAAATCTTTAATATCACACAGCTGTCCTATTCTTTTTCAAATCCTTTAACACAGATTTTGCAGCTTGCTACCACTAACGGTAAAACTTTAATGATGTGAGAAGATAAGCAGCTTTTTCCATTGACATTTCCCCACCTCTTCTATGTCAGAACAGAGTTTAATGGACTAAAGTGCAGTATATCACTTCCACAACTTCTCGAAAAAGAGATGACAGACCTACCTGTTCTCCTTTCAGCCCGGGGAACCCATGTGGTCCTCTCTCACCTTGCTGGCCCTACTCATGATAACAAAAAAATAACAAAAGAGACACAAAAGAACATTAGAATGTAGCGTCTTTGTTAATATCACAGGGTGTTACATTGCGCTAACGCGACCGTCAGCCACAGTTTAAAGGGTCTGTTTACAGCACGTTCTGCATCACGGTTTGAGGGGATTACAGCGGTACCCGCAGACTGCCTTGCCGTTTAGATCTCATTTCTTCGAGCTTGTCGCTAATGCGCCATGCCGCATCCTGACACCGTCTCATTATTTATTTCCTAAGCGAAGTCTGGTAATGGGGTGAATGAATTATTGATCCCCCCCTCTATCCACATCTGTTTTCCATGTAAACAAACAAATGATGCAGAGATATTACCTTTATTATCACAGGACCAAATGTGCCCATCGGCCATCGTGGACGCGCAATAGAAGTTATGGGCAGCTGTGCTGAATCTCACACAGGGTAATGCATTAGCAGTCTTCCTGAATGGATGGATCGCTAACGTTTTCTAAAGGCGAGCAATGACTCAACATCCGCAAAGGAAACAACATGGACATTTGTATGGAAAGTTGTGAACCTCATGCAAACGTATAAGTTCAGACAAAGACGTTTTTCTGAAGGTCGAATCAAAGTATTGTGAGCAAACCGGATTGTAATGATGCACACGTTTGAAATGTATTGCTGTGATCAGCGTAAAAAGCAAAAGAGTGAAAAACTGACATTTGTAGCCTTTATTTAGTGATTGTCACATCTGTGCTGCCTTGGCCCCGAGTTTGGATTGGAATCACCTGTGTCTTGTTTGGTTTCCCCATTCAGTTTTGGATCACGTAACGGCAGCACATCACCTTTCTTGGATCAAATTCGCTCACGGATTTCTGTTTGATTACACACACACACCTGGGTTCGGGATTATTTTAGCCAGCTCGGCCCGGATATTGGCGTAGGTCACCCTCACAATCCCTGTTAATGTGTGTTTTGTGTTTCTCAGTTATAGAGTGCGTTCCACCACAGCCTGCGCCCCCGTTTGTGTGTGTGTTTTGTTTTCAATGTGTTCGACATTAATGCAATTCAATTTTACAACAGTCATTGTCACAAAGCGCTTTACATTTAACCGGCCTAGACGCCCAACAAGCAAGCCAGAGGCGACAGTGGCAAGGAAAAACTCCCTCAAGTACAAAGACACCTTGGGAGGAAGGGGACACCATCCTCCTCTGGGCGACCGAGGTGCATGAACATTTAATACACAAAAAGTGTATTTAAAAAAGAGTGTTCAGTCTGAAATTAAGCCTACGTCTACGTCGTCAGTTTCGAAGGTTGCAAACCCAAACATGACAGTGATACACATTTAGTTTATCTACTGCTATGAATAAATTGTCTACTGTAAAATTTGAAACAGTTTTATTCTGCCAAAAAGTTCCATTACAATTCATTATTATATTGACCCGGTGAACAATGATTTGATGTCTACCGATATCACAAAGTCTGCTACGACACGATTTCGATTCGTTCAAAGTTATTACACAAGTTCATATGCTGATTTTAAAGATTTACTTCCAAAATCTTTCAACTTTCAAATCACAACAATTTTGGTCCTGAGCTCAACCAGATATTTGAATGCAAAACATCTAAAAACAGATCTAATGTTCAATGTAAAGTGATGTTATAAGATGTAAAATGCCTGTTTTCATTTTGGATTTGAGCAAGCGAGTGATTATTGTCATTCTGAACACAGCACAGCACCACAAACAAATGTGACCTCTGCATTTGACCTATCCATAAAGGAGCAGTGGGCAGCACCCAGGGAGCAGTGCCTGGGGATGGAACCTTGCTCACGAGTACCTCAGTGGTAAATTTACCTGTCTGGGATTCGAACCGGCAACCCTCTGATTACGGGGCGAACACCCAACCGTGATGCCACTAACTGCCCCAACAGAATGAGTGACTATTTGATGTGAGCCGTATTTAGATAAAGATAAGAAAGTAAGTACTTGTATATTACATGTTTCAAAACGTGTAATACATTTAAATTCTTCTTTATGGAACAATACATTTTGATGCAACATTTTTACTCCTCTCGAGCAGACTTTCACTCAGTGACAGACACAAAACACTGTAAATTAAAAGTCTAACAGGTCAGTCTCTGGGTCGCACTCACTTCTCGAAACAATCCTTCACCATTGAGAAGGTAACACAAGGGACTGCGTTTGCTCCCCTCTCTTTGTTATTCTCTAAAGGGCTGCTGATTAAAGCCACGGCTCAGGGCCTGACTAATGCATTTGTTCCTTTCGCAGATCGATCCCGGTGAAAATTTTAGCCCAGGAAAGAGGATCCCGATGCACAGTCCTACTGTTTTGTTTTTTCAGCTAATAGGGAAAGGGCAAACACCACGAGAACAAACCAACTTCGCCAGGCGAGCAGTTTTAAAAGATTTGAAAGTTGCTTGTGACAAATTAGGGGTTGCAGATAGTGCACATCAGACACAAAGCCAGGCAGCGGGAAAAATGGAACGCACACGGAAGCAAAGTGAACTCATCACTGAACCCCAATTGTGGTTAAAACAAGGCATTCAGAGTGGAAGGAAATAGCCTGTCAGCAACACGGCCCCGGCGTTCAGCCTCACGTTTTGGTTTTTCTCATCAGACGGAGGTAATTGAACAGGCGTGGAAACAGATTTCCGTTCTGTTTTGACGTTATTTTGATTGAGACAGGAAACGTAATCAGTACTGGAAGTCTGACTCTCAGGAACACATTTAGATATTTTTGTTTGTGCACGTATTATTGTGTGATAAAAATCTTTTTCACTTACAGGAAGTCCAGGGGAGCCTTGAGGACCGGGGAATCCAATATTGCCCTGAAAGAAGGAGCAGGTTAGGAAAGTCTTACTAATGATAAAGGTCACATATACATATATTTCAACAAGTTAAAATAAGTGCATGAGCTCCACTAAACATGTCTCTGAAGTAGTTTGCTGTAAATGCCTCTCAGATTAGGCATGTTCACCAGCTTTTTACCGCTCTATTTCAGTCCCTTTCAAAACAGGTTGTTTCTCATTAGTATTCCTAAATGCAAATGAGTCGCTGTTGCCCACACCCCACTCCGGAACTGGGGAGTAGACAGCACGGCGAGAGTTTACCTCACGTGAAAATAATCGACATGGCTGCTGCTAACAGACAACCCATACAGCCATACATGTTCAACACAACACTTCGCCGGTAGACTTCTTCACTGCGATTCCTAAGCTAGCGCTTGTGAGAAAAAACGGTGGATCAGGTAGCGCTAGCATTTCTACCTGGTGGGCAGAGCAGCTCAGATAGGAGGGTGGAGTTATTCAAATGTCCAACACTGTGACATGAAAGTGGTGGAGAAATCTAAATGTCTCGTTTAAGGACACACGATTTCTGATGTTCGCAAACTAATACTTACACAATTGACCATTTTTATCAAACTTAGTGTGTGCAAAAAAGGCAGTACAGACCCAAAGAACAGAAAAAAAGTGAATTCTTTCATAATAAAGGACCTTTAAAAATAATGTTCAGTAAAATAAGTATGAAAAATTGGAAACATTTGTCATAGATAGATAAAAGTCTTTAATCTAGATGTAAAAGTAGAAATGGAGGGTGAAATTTCAGGGACAGTTTTTCAGAGCGTAAATGCAGTGACGGTAATGCAGACCTGTTGTTCCAGAGGCGAGTCTCCTAACCAATGGACCACCACCAGCCACATGAATTGAGTGATTATTAGTTATTGTGAATATACCAAAGCACAGCACACAGTGCACCACAACGAAATATGACCTCTGCATTTGAAACCATCCGTGACCCATCCGTGGGCAGCTGACATGAGGAGCGCCTGGTTAGAAGTGTACCTTGCTCATGAGAACCTCGGTGGAACCTTTACCGGTCCAACAGACTGCAATCTGACGTCTCCCTAGTCTGAATTTCAAACACCAAACCAAAATCTACACAAAGCAGTTTGCCAACTTCCCACTCTGTTCCCAGTATGACTCTAAAGCTGCACAGATTAAACCCAGTCTTCATCACACAGCCTCCTTTGTCTCACCTTGCAGTTTTAATGCATAACACAAGAGGGCTCTGTGACTTCACCCAAATAAAGCACACAGTGTTTTTACTTCCCACTTCTCTATTTTTTTGGATTCTGCCTAATTGAAAACACTGAACCCGAAACAAAGTAGCCCACGTAAACAAGCCGGGCGCTCTGGGACTAAATGTTAATGGCCAAATCAAGGCATGAAGAGCACTCCAGCGTCTGCGCCGCTTCTAAAACAGGAGCACTTTCACTCGGTAATGGCCCGTGTTTGCACCAGAGACATCTGGTCAGTGGAAAACACGGAGAGGACAAAGATATAATAAATAATCTTCCTTAAGAAAGATAAAAAATAGAAGAAGGCCAGAGTCCCAGAGTTGTGTAACAAAAAAGGGGGAAAATTTTCAAAAGAAGTAAACAGACTTACAGGACTTCCGGGAAGACCAGCAGGGCCTCTCTCACCTCGCTCACCCTGGGGGAATTACACACACACACACACACACACACTTCAGTGCATTGGGGTCTGGAGATCTGAAGTCATAATGTATCTTTTTTATCACATTAAACAAAGATGGAATATTTAAGATTCTGCACAATTTCTATGTCAATAATGAAATATGAAAAAATGTGGCAAAACACTTTCATACTTTACAGAATCTGAATCAGGCTAATCAAAATTGATCTCACCATCATAAGGCTTACATATATTTGACAAAACAGACACAAGACGGGTAAAAATATGAGCTACACCAAACTAAGAAATTCTAAAAATCACAGAGCTTACACTACTACTACTACTACAACTACTACTACTAATAATAAAATAATAATAATAATACCATTTATTATAGATTATATTAGAGAAGAATGAAAAATAGAAGTATTGTGATCTCAGATCACAATAAATACTATAAAAAATACTGTAAATAAATCCAATCTGAAATATAAATAACAAAATCTAAGATTCTGGGTGGCAAAAATTCAGAAAATTATAAAACCATGTAAATCATTTTTATATTTAACAAGAATACAAAACCACAGCCCTATTGATCTAGTGATCTCAGATTTACCGTCTGTAGTAAGTATTATAAATAAATCCCATCTAAAAAAGGACAAATAAAAATCGAAGGTTCTTGGTGCCAAAAAATTGGAGTGCATCTCTCACCGGGTCTCCTTTAATCCCCGGTTGGCCTGGTGTCCCTGGCATTCCTGGCACACCTGTGCAGGCGTTGTTGTTGCTCGCCTGGGAGAGAGGGAGACAGAAAACAGCAGACACAGGGCACTACATTACGAACATCCAGGGTTGACTTAAGGACATGCTGAGGCAATGGTTGCTCGTAGGATGAAAGAAGGCCGTGGATAAAGATAGCTTCCGGAAAGCTGTGTGTAAACTCACGGGCCCGCTGGGCGCCTGCTCTTTCTGAAGCCTCTCGCGGCACTGTAAGGAAAAAATAAAAATACAAAATTCTTTTACAAACTGCAAAGGAACTGGACTTGCAAATGAAATCAACGCGTCGTTATGAGAAATGTGACCCGAAACTTTAAATGAGATCTTTACAGGGATTACAAAAGTCACATCACGACTTGCATCATCTACACCCTGATAATGCAGGATATTGCACGTTTCAAGTACAATATCCAAAAAAGGAGGCTAAAAACAGTCAAAGTTGAGGCAACCCCGCAACTGCCCTCGACCAAACAACCCGGCGGTGAAAGCCACGCGCCCCTCACCCGCTCACAGTTGTCTAAAGCAATGACGCCAGGCTTGCCCTGCTCTGCCTTATCAGTCTTAGATTCGGCCATGCCGGGCACGCCGGGCCGTCCCTGGGAGCAGTCTCCACACACCACCTACAGCAGAGCACAGTGGCGTCAAACACACACATAGTGGCACAAAGACATACACACACTTATGAGCCGTTCCCCCCACTTGAAGGACAACTACAAGGACAAACCCAATACAGTATTTAGCACATCTTCACAAGGTGCGGAATATGACAACAGACACATGGAGTATGCATAATGTACTACCATGACATTGTAAAACAACAAAACAAAGACAGACATGTCTGATGCAAACAAACACAAAAACACTCATAAAATAAATGAGCTTCTCCTGTAGCATGGCATGGAAGAATAGAATACTTCAAAGCTCACAATGTGGGAAAAAACACAGACATCAAAATCTGAGTGAGAGTGACACCATGATGTTTGCCAAACCAAGCCAGTCACTAAAAGGCTCCATCTTCTAAAAACAATTGCAATAAAATCCCTCGAAATGTTAAGAGTTTCCCCCCAAAAAATCTCTGTTAATGCAACTACAAAAAAGGTCTGATTATATTTTGTAAAAACCAGGTCCATAACTGTGGACATCAATTTAAGAGTAGCATCCATTACTTTTTCATCCCTCACTGTGAAGTCAAGGTGCAGAAAGAGTTTGGGCGTCTAATGCAATTCTCAGTCTGGCTGATGATGGATAGGCTGAGGCACTGAGCTGAGGCTCGGCAGAAACGACGAAACCGAGCGGAGGCACTTGTTTACGGACATTTGCTAACCTTTGAGTCAGAGGAAGAATCGTCCATTGGAGGTAAGTTCTAGAAATCAGAGCCGAGAAAGACACAGAGATGAGTGATGGTGGCCGGAAATGACACAAGGAAAGAATTTGAGCAGAAATGGTGGTGACATGACAAATAAACTAGACATCCTCCCGGTCTGAAACGTCTGGCTTTCAATTTTCAAGAACCTATATATATATTATCTTGACAAATATTACACATTTAAGCATGGGCTTTTTAACAACAAAATTGTCTATTTTAACTTTAGATAACAGTACAAAAGCATTAATTTTGTTTATTTCCTATACACTTGTAGTTATGTTTACTATCACTGCTATATGTGCTTCATAAGACCCAGCAGTTCAGGAGCTCAGAGGACACACATCTGCCAAATAAAGTTTTTTCTTCAACGTGTTCTTAAAAAGATCCTAAGAGAAGTCTTTGCTAGATTTGTGATGTGTACATAACATACTGAATTGTTCCTTTGTCCTCATAAACTCAAAGAATGTGCCAGTTGTTCTTAATTAGCAAAGGTAAATGTTCCTGAAATCCTTATAAAAGGGCATGAGACTGCAGGGCCGTGGACACACAAAAAAACAAAGTGGAATGGGAAGTTGACAGAAAATGCCTAAATATAATTTGAACAACTGTGGAGTACTGGACTTCAGAAGAGGAAAATAAAATATATGAATAATGATAGAAATGTTACAGCCTAATAGTATAATATTATAAAGCTGTAGTATTCAAGAAAACCCAATATGTTTTGCACAAACACGCCTGTAGTGAAATTTCTGTAACAGCACCCATCAGCGTTTACAGGTTCTGTTCTAATCCAAGAACAAATCTCAAATAAGTGAGAATATCGGAATCTTACTGAAATCTGTGTATGAACAAATTTCTTCTTGAGGACGGTTGGTGAATGAGGCCCACTAGAAGTGATGGAGGTTTGATGAACATCTCCCCACATATTTTAGCTGCAAACAAATCTCAGCAAAGATATATATTCTGGGATGAGTGGTGTACAGAGCACAGCCCATAACCCCCAGCCTTGACTGGCAGTGGAACAAAGAGCCTGCCAGGAGTTGGCAGAGTGGCCCTATGTGTGTTAATAAGGCAGGTATGTGCAGACACTGGGCAGATGTGAAGTTCATATTTCTCCTGTCACCGCTGGGTGATCTGAAGCACGTACCTCTGACACCACAGTCAAGATCAGTGGCCTGTGATGTGGTTTCACAGCGGGAACTTTCACAAAAGTGAAATTACACTCCAGCAGCCGGTTTGTTTCATCTGAAATGCTCTTATATGCGAGGGCTGTAGTTTGTGTTGAGTAATGATGTGAGGTGCAGCACCTCTGATTAAGGCTGTGCGTAATTACAGAAGCTCTTTAAGTGACAACACCTACGCGACAACATAACAGTGGATGCAACACTCGTCCACATTCAAAGGTTTACTCTTAATTTATTGTTTAATCGATTGTATACACGTGCACTTTTAATTTAAAAAATACAGTCTAAGCAAATTAGCTCCTACGTAGTTAAATTACTGAAATATTTAACTTCAAGTCCGGATGTTGGCAAGCGGTAGATGCATTGACATATAACAGATGTAGTTTGACTGTCGGAGAGGCTGGTGGTCGGACTCTGGTGATGTAAGAAGTGGAGCAACACTGGGGTGGGATTCTGATGCCTGGCCAAATTTCCATGGCGAACAGGAGGCCTGGAGATGGGAGAGCAGCACGGGCCTGCGGCCAGCTAAGAAAATGAGTCTGCCTAGAAAACAGAGCCGCTAATGCCAAAGCAGCGCTCTCAACTGGAGATCTAATGGCTCTTACTGTAGCGCACATCAGTCAGGCTAACGGCCGAGCTCTGCAAAGCCACTGTTTACTATTCCAAAGAGCCTTTGAGACAAAGTTAATGCTCACAGGGCAATGAGATTATTGGTGTCCATAATAAAGAACGTGTTGCAATGGAGACGTCCCCCTTTGGGCTGAGTTAAGAGACGTACTAGTGCTTATGGCTTCTTCTTATACCATAAAAAACAGATGGCGCATTGCTATTGTTCTCGAGATGCCGCTGTGGTGAGATTTGTCCCTCTGCATCATTAATTCCACTAATGGCTCACACGCTCCAGTTCCACAACAGATGCCGACCAACCAGGCTCTGCAGATTTCGGATTTTAACCAATCACATAGCTACAGCACTCCACTAGCTCCTCCTACTATTCGGTTACTCACTGATGGGCCGGGTGGACCCGGTTTCCCTGGTATGCCATCGATGCCAGGGAGACCCTGTAAGAAGGAACTGAGGTTGAATCTGTTTAGCCTTCGGCTGTGTCGTGGACACCTCCTTCTCCAGCAGGGTCGCGGGGAAAGTAGCCAAAGCCCTGGACCCTCCCCTGGTGTGTGTTCCAGCTTGTGCTCTATGTTTAGGTTTAGCTTGGTTTTATTTACTGTTGCGTTTCGTTTAAGGTCTTCTTATTCAGGCTTAAGAAATCAACACAACACCAGGTTAAAGACCAAGCAGTGCCCACGATAAAGCCTGATGGAGACGCTGCCTTTACCCAAAGCTCATTAAGACAACGAGCCGATTTAAAAGGAAACTATAAAATAAACAGAACAGCCACTTTGGGTAGAATTCAAGCTTACATTTTTTACAAGCAGTTCTAGGGCTTAATGAGTAAGGAGAGTTCAGGACCACTCTTAAAGCAAAGCTTACATTCCATAACTTCACCGTGAGCTCTGCCTGGTCTTTAAAAGAGAAAGCAGAAGGATAATGCCAACTACACAATTTTGTACTTTTAAAATTACTTTTAATTGCTTCATTTAATTTTAAACAAATGCCTGGGCTTATTTTAAACAGTAAAGAGAAATCTGCTGTGATTTGCATGTACATTAACCTCGTGTTTTTAAAATCACAGCCAATGCTTATTTTCAGCAATCCCAGGCTCCCCTACAAGCGTTAGTGCAACTTAAACATAGGCAGGGCAGTTTAACACGATTGAATAAATAAAGCATTAACAAAAGCAGCTACATTATCAATTACATTACAAAGCTATTTTAAACGTCTAAAAACTTTACATTAGACATTAAATTATAAGACAATAATTACTTTATTTAAGCATTAATTTACATTACAAGTTTTTATTTAAGTATTTAATATAACAATAGTTTACTTTTCTACATTAACTGTATTAAGGTTAAGGTTATTAAAGATGATTAATAACAGTTTTTATCAGCCTAAGCCAAAGCAGAAGCTACCCATGCAGCCACCCTCCCCAATACACAAGCCCCCCACACACACACATACACACACACACACACACACCACGACAGCGAGAGCCACCGAGTAGCAGAGAACAGCGAGGCTCACAGAGAGAATGTCGACTCCCATACTCAACAGCAGTATGGGAGATCCATGGCCATGTGAGCCCTGCCAGCCCCCTCAGCACTTACCTGTGGGCCTGGGATCCCTATGAAGCCCTGGGGCCCTGGAGGGCCTGGGGGGCCCGGAGGTCCTGGCGGCCCCTGAAGCACATTTAGAACATGAGGATGAGATCATAAAATGAGTTGAATGTGGAACACAAGGTTCATGAGAATCAATTTGCCATTTTACAAAGATATGATCAATCTTAACTGACTTTAACTATTGTCCTAAAAGCATTACATCACCCAAAAACGCAACTGCGGCTAACAAAAAAATATAGCATTATGCTACATGTCCCACTGGCTTGCAGTGACTTTACGCTTCATTAGTTTCTAGGCTAGTTATTGGCAACACTGATCAGCCATAAAATTATGACCACTGACAGGTGAAGTAAATAACATTGATTATCTTGTTTCAATGGGACCTGGCAGTGAGTAGGCAGCAAGTGAACTTGAGGTTGATGTGTTGGAGGATAAAAATCCAGGTTTGGCTGACAAGAGTCAAATTGTGATGGCTAAATGACAGGGAATGAACTAAGGGTGTAAACATTGATCTTCATTGATACATTGATTCAATAATCAATGAGCTGATAGCATAGGGCATCGATCAGATATCATATATATTATGACGTCAACCGCCAAGCAAGTGCGGAGATGTCAGCTGGTTTCGTCACAACTTTAATTAGTGCGATAACACAGGCTACTGTCGGCCATGGCTCAGCAATAAATATCTCAAATTATATTTTAGTTGCTTTTTCTGATTTGACATGAATGGAAGTATTTTTATTATATCAGCATGATATTGTCTAATATTGTTTGCAAGTTCTGATCTGAATCGAACTGAAATGGTATCACAGCAGTCACTGAATTGTTGTCAATAGAATTGATATATCACATCATATCACAGTCGCAGCAGTTTGGTGCTTATGGGGCTTCATAGTTGCAGAACTAATTAATATTAGATCTTAATATCTGACAGCTGATGCTCCGTATTAATAAAGCAAAGTCACTTTAAGCCAGTGATTTGCAGATACTCTTAACTTTGTTTGCTCCACTCCACCCTTGAATGCAAGCCAGTGGTATAATAAGCCAGCTAAGTTTAAGTTATCTTGTACAATAAGCCATAATAGCATTTTTAAGTCTCAGTATCTCTTCAGTTTTAACTGTGTAGTAAGACTGAGCTGATCTGAACTCAAAGCTGAAGAGGGAATCGACAGACAGTCAGACCTGAGGACCAGCCTGCCACATGTTTCCAGCACCAGGGGCACCCTATAGACACACAAACCGATGTCCATATCACACACACTAAGCATTAAAGCTTAAACCTGTATACCTGTGACAATTTTAATTTAAACACACATCTAGAGTCAATACATTTAATTACTCACAGGTCCTCCAGGTCCTATTGATGATTGCATCAGACAGTTACACTCTCCTGGTTCACCCTGCAACGGAGAAAACACACCACACATGTGGGTCTGTCTGACCTAATCTATGGACACAATCTCTGGAGTGAAGATAAACACCCACAAAATCTTAAGGTCTAACATGCATTTTTGATTTATGCCTTTTAAGTAGATAGCATACTTTGCTTCCATGAGAAGTCATATTTGTCTAAGTGGTCAATGGACCAAAAGATACGAAAGTGAATGTCGGTGATTATTTGTCATTGTGAACACACCACAGCACCACAACGAAATGTGCCCTCTGCATTTGGCAGCTAACATGGGCCTGGAGAGCAGTACTTGGAGACAGTACCTTGCTCATGAGCACTTCAGTGTTACCTTTACTGGTCCAGGATTTAAACCAGCAAATTTCCATTCGAGGTGGGGGAAGGACCTAACTGTGACACTACCAACTGCCCCCCAAAATATAAAGATATCACTGTAAATATCATGGTCGGAATATTAATTCAGTTCTTTCCCTATAACTGTGGGTAAAAAAAAATGGAAATGAGATTCTACTGTTTAATAAAGAGCTTAATGTTGCATGACAGAAACAGACATTTTTGTTTAAAGGGCTAATAATGTGTAATCAGCATTCTGCAACTGAAGCAATATCACATATAGATCCTACAAGCCAAAACAGTGCTGATGATATCAGCAGAATCACTTTGGGCGACCACAATGTATAGCCAGAGTTACAAAGAGCTGTGTGGTAGAACTCTATCCTGGCATTCAATAGCAAGGACAGAGCGCTCCATCACACTTAAAGGGGAATATGCATCACTGGCTATCAGCCACCGCTGCTCTCTCAGTTCTCTCTGTTTAGACCAAATCGCCCGGGACATAATGGAGAACATTAGAGGATGAAGCATTTTAGCATCTAGCTCCCCTCTCGCTCTTTGCCAACCTGTCAGTAGATTACATCCGACAGCTAATTAATGCAGTCATTCTGGCTCTTAAGGGTACTTTGAACTTCTTTCAGCGCACTAAGACTCTTTTGTCATGCTCTCCATCCAGGCCTGGCTACGTCTTCTGGCTCATCAGTGTCCATGCAACCAGTCACGTCTAGATCACATCTCCATCAATTTAAGATTTTGGGGGATTTTTGGTATAGATTTATATATAAATGTATATATTTATACATTTATATATTTTACATATTTTATTGGATCACACAGTGAAAACTACTAGCAATGATGACTATTTGGTCACTACAACTGAATCCACACACACACACACACACACGCACGCACACACACAGAAGCTGTTTTGTCTTGGAAGCCCTCCAGATCGCCTCTTCAGCCCACTGAGCCAGAGACTTACCTTGTCACCCTTAGGTCCGCTGGCTCCCTGAAAGACAGAAAAAACACACACACACACACACACACACACACACACACAAGAGCTCAGTTTAATTCTGTTGTTGTGGGTAAAGCTCTTGGGTCTGTGAGATGAGTGCAGATCAGGCAGGAGAGGCGACAGCTGACGAAACGAGAGCCGACAGCGTGTTGTTGTTGTGTTATGGATCAGGCAGAGTTAGAGACGACCCTGCCTGCATTGCTCTGTGATAATGCCCCTGGTAATTAACATCTGATGCAGCGAAAGCAGACGGCACAGCCTTTTGTTTCTTTAATGAGTCGAGCTTTGGCGAGACAATAAATTCCCACTTCCTTTGTCTCCGCAGCTATCGAAAGTTCATCCCATGCCAAGAGTATACAGCAAATTTTGATTAATTGGAGGCCGCTCAAATTATGTAATGAAGCTAGTTGGGAAGTGGGCTGAGTAACTCTACTATAAAGCAGTGTCTGCCTGCCATAAAGGGGGAGGGTTTGTGAGTGAGAGAGGGAAAAAAGGAGCTTAGAGCGGCGGATATACAAGATTCACTTACAGGTCCATCTTAAGCCAGGCATCCGTGCCCGCAGAACCGTCCCTACCTGACATGAAACACACTAGAATTAGGCCAATGCAACACGCTGACATCAGAATCTTAATGAGCTTTTCATCGCAGAACTCAGGTGCATGATTACGGCGCCAGTGTTATAAGAAGGCATACAAGAAATCCACTAATGGGTGTTCTACTTGAAATCAACAACGCTTTAAAAAATCGACTTTTATCAGAGGTTAATTAATTTTGATTCTTCAGGAAATAATATAATGACAGTCAAGCAGACATCATTTTCAGGCATTAAAGGCTGTGTGATGTGACAACATACTGTATATCAGATGAAATATTTATCATTCCATATTAGAGTCTTTCATTTATTTTTGTGTTGTCAAGGTTGTAGTTCAAGTTTACAACAAGTAGTATATTGCATTGTTTCAACACAAACACTGCGGATAAAACACAGTCTGCTAAGATACGATTTCAATTTGATTCAATTCAGGAACCAGCAAACATATGTTGTATCCAGGAGCAACACCAAACGTCATGAACTATCCTTTATTCCCCGTGCTCTAAAATTAGTGTATAGACAACTTACAGGTTCTTGATTAGGCTACTTTTTCTGTAATTCTGTGTTATTTATTTTGATGTATATGTTACATGTATTTTGCATTTTTTATCAAGTAATGACTGTTTTTGGAGAATGTGTATGTTTGACACATTTCAGGGTTTTGTGTTGCAATATCCTGTCATGTCAAATTTTAAATAAACCAAACCAAACCAAAACCAAACCAATCAAAATAAACAATATCAATATTACAATATACTGATTTAACACAATCACTTCTATTCATATCAAATGACAAAAAGCGACTATAATATAATAAGACATTTTTATTCCTGAGCTAAACCAGACATTTAAATGAAATAAAAATAGACCTCCTGTTCAATATAAACTGCCATTACAATATGTACGATGTCTGATCAATGTTTTCATTTTGGATGAATGGTATGAGCTTGTTGATCACTGAAATGACGTTTCAGTGTAGAGTTACACCCATACTTATGATAACATATTTTTTACCATTTGGACGAGGGTTTGCAATGTTACATGTCACCACATGGATGCAGGCAGAAACGTTTTGGGGGCGAAGGAGGGCTTTGGAAAACAATGAAGCGTTCATAGCAATTGTGCCGATATTTTTGAAACAGTTCCAAAACAGCCTGACCGCCGTTTGCACAGCGACACCTACTGGACACTTAACCTATTTAACTATAAAGATCTTGAAAACGCTGTGCTGTAAAACAATGACTCAGACAAGCACAGAAAAAATCTAAACAACTTATTTTCCTGCCATTTTATGTCAGACTATCAACACATATTTCAGAGAAATCACAATGTAACAAAAGCTTTCAAGACAAAATTTGGAACTTTAGTTAACATTGTGTTTCAATAAATATATTTTCTTCTGCTATGCTTTTAACAATCGCACGGCTATTTTAGTTGCATGTTCTTTTGACGTGTTCATTATATGTGAACTATTATTATTTTAATTTACAGAAAATTAACCATGATTTATATGATTATGGGGATGTGAGATGGTTTACATCAGGATATGAGATTTTGGTCAGACTTCACCGCTATCTAAATAACTACACCCTAAGCAGGGTTAAATAATACACTGTACAACACAAATAACAAATACACTTTTTTGCAAAAAATAAAGTAAACCTTTCTCATAAAACATTCTACTGAGCTACATTCTAGATCCATTTTGAAGCATGTGAAGTATGCTAGGGTCATCATAATACCAACACAGATTGTGCCTTCTGCCAAACATTTACACGAAAACACACTCATTCTCATATTACAAAATTAACACACCATCTTAAGTGTCAATTAGATTTTACAGCTATCATTTCCATATTCCAAGCTTGCCAAGTCCTTACCGGAGGCCCCACTGCTCCGAAGCCCATTGGTCCTTGAGGCCCTTGGGGCCCGGACTCTCCCTTCTGGCCCTGTAGAGGTCAAGCAAACCGTCAGACGACAACAACATGGACAGCCTTAGGGCCTGGCTGGCCTAAAAAGTGCAGCGTCATCATGGCCGTCACTTACCCTCTCTCCAGCTGGTCCCATCAGCCCCGGGGGCCCCTGAGGTCCTACAGGGCCCTGCAGCGTACAGTTAAATGAGTCCATGTTCATTAAACACACAGCCCAGTTGGGCTTGGAGCAAGTGCAGAGGTAATGGTTATAATTAGTCTGCAAAAAAACCTTCTGCTTCGGGGACACACGCGCACTCACTTTTTCTTTTATTTTCGAAAATGCGAGGCTTAGACCATTTTTAATGCACTTACAGCAACTCCAGGAAAACCTCTTGGTCCTTGCTCGCCCTAAACATGGAGTGGAGGTGCAGATTAACAAAATTATACCCACATTCAGTAAAGAGAGCGTGTGCAGAAAAGGATAAGATGATATATGTGGCACTCGGTAGGTGCACCTGCAAATGTTCGCATTTAGCTCAAACGCTCATAAAGAGGAAATCAGTTTAGCGAAATGCTCATGTTCAAACGGCATTCCATGCAAAACGCCCAAATGAGATTTGCCTTTTATATTACCTTATCGGATTTGCATGTTCGGGTGAAAAACACAATACAATGTGAAATGGCTTTCTGCCGACATGAGAATGTATTAGCGGTGTCCAAATTGGAAAACTGTGCAGGTTATTTTTTAAGCAATGTAAATCACATTTTTGGAGGATATGCATAAGAAACATGAATAGAAAATCAGCATTACTGCCTGTCTAAATGTGGCTTCGTGACATTGCTCGATTTAGAAGCTGTGTTTAAGTCAATATACCTGGAGTCCTTGGAGGCCAATTCCAATAGGGCCAGGATCACCCTAAGAAGCATAGAGTACACACAGTTTTAAACTGAAAGGTAAGTATTCTAGGAACATTAGAAGTTAAGCGATCCAACATCCAACACAAATTTCTATTACTTGCTTGCTGAGGACCTCTTTACCTGACTCCCTTTAGGTCCTGGAGGTCCTGGGACACCCGGCAATCCTGGAAAACCCTACAGAAGCAGAGGCATTCTTTTTAAAGAAAATGTTTGTCGCTAAATTGCATTATTTCCTATCACACTGTGTCACATCACGTCCATTTTCTCATACAATAATTTGCTTTGGTGGCTGATGCTAAAATGTAATATAAAGGATTTAAAAATACAGAAGACAATAATGTAAGTGACAAAATAGAGAAGTAGGGATCTAACAATGTATAATGCAATAAATATATTTAAAGATGGTGCTAGCAAGTGACTATAAATAGACCACACGAGGAGTAAGTCATGACATGGATAAGCCAGAAGTAGTGGATGTTTATGATGTATTAAAATAGATAGCCAACTATACATGTACTGGAATGTACAACAAAAGTTTACAGTAAGAGATGCATGACTTCATTATGGAAATGTGCAACATGTAAAAGAGATGCATTAATTTTACAAGGAGAGGGGAAAGTGCTGTTGTGAGTGAGTTATTGAGATTTCCCTTTGCATATTCAGCGTATTACTATGCATGCAATGTTTGCATTACATTGCCAAACGCAAACAAGCACTTACATGTTTCCCCGTTTTCCCTTCCCCAGGTAGACCCGGCTCTCCTCTCTCCCCCTTGGGTCCAGGTAAGCCCAGCACGTCGCCCCGTCCCTCAGGCAGCGATGGACAGCTGTCGCACGCATCGCCCTGGCAACAGACAACAGACAAAAAGACCCATGAGATCCATAGGCTCCAAGTAAATGGATCACTCCCCAGTGGAGAAGCTTTGCCGTTTGGCACTTTGATATGTAAATGTGTTGGAAGTCATTTAGTTTCATCACTTGCTGCACTTTTAGTGTTTTTTCCCCCTCCTTCTTCCTCCAAGCAAATCTGTTGCAATCAACTCTGTTTACATTTGAGAACGCATTATCTGTCAGCGTTTCCCGTACAGCCCGGGCTATAGTTTAATATTTCAGTACCGTTTCACATTCTGTGTCGCATTTAGCATTTTTAGATCTTGGCTGTGTGAATAAGCACTTTGCAGCCAGTACATCAGTATGTTTTGCTACTGTTGACACAGGCACTGCGTCTCTATACAAAGTCGTTAAGTCAATACATTTTTCAAAGCAGATAAATGATTTGTACCAACACTAAACCATTTAAATGACTAGTGATTGTTGGCACGGTGGTAGCCTAGCGGTAGGACACCCGCCTTGTCGATGATCATAGTTTCAAAACCAGCTCTTCTAACACTACCATGTTTTAGATCCTGAGCAAAACCTATAACCTAAAATTTGGGCATTCCATGAAACCATCTTTGTAATTCAGAAAAATGGTCTGATAAATCTTAAAAATGTAAATGTTTTTATGCTTTGAACAGTCTGAAATACCAGTGTAACTATCCTAAACCTTTTGGGGGAAGCTACTTTTAAACTGCAGTTTTTCATGCGACAAGCTCGTTATGATTAAAATGATTTTATCTACTGTTTCATATAGTAGTTAGTGATACAAGCTACAAGTAAAAAGCAGTTGACCACACTGAAACTTTTTCACAGCTATAGATTCTTGCTTCCATCTGCCAAGGTGTACACCATCCTCTGACTTCATCTCACAGCTGCCAAAAACATGCTGTGATGCACGGAGTGCTCGCCACACGGACACAGTATCAGATCTATCAGATGCCACTTCTGTGAATTCTCCAATTAAAGCTAACTTCACTACTGATAAACTTCTGAAATAAATAGTTACGCCATGACACTGCCATGACGCGAAGCTTATGTAGTAAGTGCCTATCTTTTGAACATCAAGTGCATGTTTACTCCTTGTAAACACGGATAATTCTTTCATTACACCCGAGAGCTTCTATGCTACACTGTAACTCCCATGTCTTCTTTTGAATGGAGCTTTGCTCACTGTTTGAGTTGCGTACACACACAGTGAGCAGCACACCATGACTCAGTGTTTAGTCACTGGAGAGAGGCTATGGTGCTCAGACAGAAGGATCAAAAGTGCTTATTAGAAGAAATATCCCGGCACATTAAATGGCTTGGAGTGCGGGTTCATTTTTTGGAACACTCTTTTCCCCCGGATGCAAAACCACTAAAGATTGCAGTGATGATAACACTCGATGTGAAATTTATTTCTGGAGACCTGCTGGTTACATTTATTCACTTTTTTAGACAATCCTAGCAGTTTCTGTGAATGTGTGCCTTGAGGTGTGTTGGCGCCCACCCAGTGTTGGTCTCTGCCTCGTGCTCATAGTTCTGGGATAGGCTCTGGTCCCCGCGACTCCGATAGGGAATAAGCGGTTTAGATAATGAATGAATAAATACTCAACAGGGATCCCTCCCTCACCATTAATACCAGCAGAAAGCAAACCCACCTGGATGACGCTACGGCCAATTTGAACTGGCAAGCTCACCATACATCATTTATACTTTAAGGGATATGCCAAACTTTAACGACACTAAAGGATGATTAATGATTTTGGTGCCACAGGGGTCTAACACCCTGGGCTAGTGAGCAAAGATTGGGGGTCCAATTACCAGCAAAGCTGAAAACCACTCAGCAGGACACCTTAACTCCAAGTTGGTCCAGTAATTAGGTAGTGGTAAGTCAAGAGCATCTGATAAATTGCATAAATGTGGCAAAATTCATAGAGAAACGTTTTGGGACAGTTAGTCTGGAGAGCGGGAGACTGCCATGAATGTTTTTGAGGAAAAATATACCAGGTTAATTTAGGACCACAGAGAGCTAAGACATCAAATGTATGTCTCATTTCAGGATCTTTACACATTGTCCACATTACTGCACAGGGACTTTTGGGTCGACAGAAAGCCCAGGCTGAAGCCCCAGTGTTGTTACCAACAGCACTTTTTAGGCGAACAACCTAACCGTTACGCCACCAACTGCCCCAAGTATAGTGTGGCTTCACTATATCATTAATTGAATGCTAATAAAGGGAAAATCTAATTTACCACCATTAATTGTCAGTCCCTGTTATTGTGTCTGAATGAAAATGCTGGAATACTAGATTTCACCCTAAAGCATGACAATGTCCCTGCATCATAGACTGTATTTTCTAGGCATCGCGGTAGTCCTTCACTTCACTCTGCAGAAACGGTGAGTCATTTATCTTACAGATGAATCTCTTTTCATCTTCAGTAGGAAGTCCCACAGTATAACTCAGTAGGTGTCAGTGGCAAGCTATCGTGATCTTTCCGTTTCTAATAGAACATTTTTAGTCCAGATTAAGTACAGGAGCCTTTTTAGGTTAAAGCAAGTAACCACAAAGACTGTAACTAGAAAACAAGATGGTATTTGTGATAGGCAACGTGTCACAAACTCCAGAAACATATTACATATATTAGCAGGTGTGGTTCAAATGCCAAATTCCATACTGCAGTGTAACTCTGAGAGCTTACCTTTTCCCCTTTAAGCCCATTCAATCCATCTCGCCCAGGCTCACCAGGCACTCCCGGGGCTCCAGATAAGCCAGGTGACCCTGTATCACCCTGTATGCCCTGATCACCCTACGGGTATGGAGAGGATCTTAGTTTTAGAATTTTTATCACATAAGAACTGATATATTTTCTGTTAGCTTTGTTTAGTAAGTGCGACAAACTTTTTCTCCTGGTAGTCCTGGAAGACCTGAAGGACCCTGTTAAGATAAATTAAAAAGATAATTAATATAAGATTGGATCATACATTATAGCCAAGATCTGTGAATTATGTCAAGTCTGATTTTGGAACATCACAATTCTAGTCATATTGGAGTTTTCTAATAGAAAAGTCATGAAGAATTAAATGTAAAGATCTTCATGTGACATTGTAGGCATGATCTGAGAATTAGCTGCAGTCTGATTGTGGAACGTCGCACAAAGTTCTCCACATTCAATTCTACTCAGACTAGGGTTGCCAAGGCTTGTTGAAAGCAAGAAAGCTCACCTGTTTACCCTCCACTCCTTCTCCAGGTGGACCCTGTGGCCCTGGTGGCCCCTGTGGACCAGGTTCACCTTGCAACTTCACTGTAGTTGGCCCTCCTCCTAATTCAACTGCCGTGCTCTGGCATGAACCACAGGAGTCTCCCTGACATACACAGGATAGATGTCACATGTCACAGGCACACACAAACCACAAAAACACAGAAACACGCTCACACACTCACCTTTTCACCTTTAAGACCATGTTCGCCAGCATCCCCCTGTGTCACACAAATTCAAAGCATGAATGTGACAGTGGTAGCAACCGCACTGACAACATGTGCCTCTTTAAAATATCCTTTGGCTTTCTGTAGCCTTTGCAAACTCTGAGCTTTTCAATGAGTATGTAGAAGATGCAGATTAAAATCAAGTCCAGTTATGGTAATAATAGTGTTTCTCTGGCAAATCATGATGTTGTGTTGAAGACTTCACCTGGAGATACATCCCCTGGAAATCATTATAAAGTCAATAAAGGGAGTTTTGTGCAAAGTTTTATTTGAATCTAGTAACCTTTACTCCTTTCTGCCCATCTTTGCCGCTAGGACCCCGTGGACCAGGCTTGCCCTGCAAATAAATGTTACCAGAAGTAAGTAGGCAAAACCAATCTACAGGTAAAACTGTTTTAGAGATCCATGGCAATTTAAAAGTTAAACTGATGTCCGGGATACTTACAGTTTTCCCTTCACTGCCTTTGCTACCTGCATTTCCCTACAACCAATACACAATGAGATGAGGCATTAATATACCGTATATCTTCCAATAGTAGCCCCGGCATTTATTCAAAAAATTATTTGGACGGCCTGGCGTTTAAAAGAGACCGGCGGTTGTTGGAGACCGGCTATTATTCGCCTCGCAGACGGAATGGTAATGGGTAAACAGGGTTCATTTGGCAGTAAAATACGGTATGGTACCGTATTTACGGCCACAAAATGTAGGCAACAACACCGGATGAACATTTCAGGATTTAATGAAATCATCAGTACAGCAGTACGGTATTATTAAAGCAGTATACGGTATTACCGTAAGCATGAAAAACAGGTACGGTAGACGTCTACTGAACTTTCTTGCCAATGATGCCACCAGCGTGATCTTTTACTACAGACCGGCGCTTAAAAGAGACCGGCTACTATTGGAGACCGGCGTCTATTTGTCGCGACATCTCTTCAAACCCGGCGTTTATTGGAAACGGGCGTCAATAAGAGACGGGCCACTACTAGAAGATATATGGTAAATAGCATTTCTCAAATTTATATTAATAATAATGGTGTACTTTTTAAGCATGCTCCTGCTGGATAAAAACAGTCAATTAAAAGTTTTTAAATATCTACCTTTTCCCCTTTAAGTCCAGGAAGGCCACTTAAACCTGGGTCGCCCTAAGATTGCAAGACAATGAAGGGATTAGGAATGAAGAGAGAAAACCAAATAATTCACAAAACAACTGTTATTTACAAGTATCAGTCAACTGTGATAACTACAGAAAACTGATTAAACCTTTTCCATCATAATAATAACGAATAACAACAGCTATGTCAAATTTTTCCAATTGAGCTACTAAAACTTCCTCCAGCTCCACTCTGTACTAAACCAGACTCACCTGTTCTCCCTTCTGTCCAAGCCCTTGTTCACCTTTCTCCCCTTTCTGAGATGCCAAAATGTTCGCTGGCAGCTGACCCGGGGTAGAGCAAGCAGCACATGGCTCACCCTGTGGACGTCAAAACCACACGCCACTTCAGCTGAACCCAGTTTGAGTATTACCACCAGAAATAATTGGAGAGATGCTTGGTCTTTCTCTTTCATAAATCTGCCCATGTTCGAACTCACCTTTTCACCTTTGGTCCCAGCTGTTCCTGGCTGCCCCTGAGAAGTATTCACAACGTAAGTGACTTAGACACTGTGACCCCGGAGCAACATTTCCAATCACAACACAGCAGGAGCGAGGGAGCACTGGAAGACAGCCTGGGCATACACCTGCCTGCATCAGGGCTCTCACAAACTTACCTTATTAAAGCACCAGAAATATTTCAGCAAGCAGATATGAAGAAAATGTATTTATTGACTGATATTTAATAATTCACTTTAATAAAAAGCTAGTCTCGCAGATCTACAGTGAGGTATAGTTTATCCTTTTAAGTCAGCTACTGATGCAAACTTTGCTTTACCTCTTCATTTACATTTAGATTTATGGCTTCTGGGTAAGGCTCTTATCCAGAGCCTCACACATGAGGCTTTATGGCGCTCTAAGACAATCTGGTTTTCAAACTTGAAAACTTAAATCACTAAATTACTCCCAGTGGAATTACCTTCTCAGATCATATCTGAGCAGTCGTGAATACACAGATCTAAGCTTACAGTAAGTACATTACCTTAAAGTACGTACCCTGACTGTAGAAGATCAATCCTAATATAGATATTTTACATATTCAAGAAGACATGAAAAGACAAGTCTTGTTTCCTCAGTGGTCCTTGCTGTCTTCAAACATCGTCTGACGTCAAGACCGATATCTCTGCAAAGAGAACCTCTCGAGACCAGTTTTTGAAGTCTCAGTCTTGTCTCGGACTTTGTCGTATTTGTACTTGATCTTGTCATGGACTCGGACAAAGAGGACTCAGGATTTTATTTCGAGATCAGCCGAGACCACAACTCTGGGAATATTACTATTAACTCTTGGAAAACCGACACAGGCATTTCGTGTTGTTTATCAATTATTGTTTTAATAACTCAGAATCCATTTAACTTACAGAAACCATACACATCCACTGTCAGAATCACAAGACTTTTCCGGACATTACATTCATTTATCTGTATGTGGAATTATTTGGAGTAATTCCGTGCACAAAAACTGAAGTAATTGAGTAAAAAGGCATTCATTATATTATTTGGGATGTGAACAAACGTTAGCACTCGCGACTCTCATATGGGACACCATCATGCACATAAATGTAGTTCTCTTCCAGAAAGGCCAGGCAGCTCATTTTACAGGCCAAAATGAGGCCAAATCAGATCAAAATTACCCAAAACTTTAGTATTTCTTCATTTTCAATTGATCAGAAAATATTTTTTATTTTCCATTTTATAATGTTAGAGAGTATTCAATAGGGATATAATAAATATAGAAAAATGTATTATAAATGTATTATATCAAATGGTCCTATTCTGTATCGAGATACCAAATGGATAAAGAAGTGTTTCTGCCTGGCACTAACCTTATTTTTCCTCACAGTTCTAAGTCACAGAATTTCTGTGCAAGTCAGTAAAACAGTGAGTTTGGTCTTGAGGAGTGTTCTGCCACTGTGGTTTGATGAGTTTAACATATGTGACCCTCCACGGGTTTTAGTGTTTTTAAACAGTGGAAGGTCTATACTGTACTGTTGTGAATAAGTTTCGCTGAAAAACTTTTTTCTACCCTTTTCATCCTAAAAACGTGACTTTCTCGAGGTGAGGAATTCAATTCCGGCAGAATGTTAAAAGTTTCTGTTTTGACCGCTCTACTTCAATATTTACGGTAAATCCACTGGTTGACTAGCGTTGACTACCGCACCAAGCGTCTGTGAGTGCTACGGCGATAGTCAACTTCAAAGGCAGATTTCTCCGTTTCTCACTTGGTGTAATAGGAGAAACCCGACTCCTTTGAATGTTGATATCTCAGTCATATGTCGTCCGATCCATTCGATATAGGTATCGTTTTGAAGCTTGATTTATGCCCTTTCATAAAAACATAACTCAATTTTGAAAATTTGCGACAAGCGACTGGTTTTGCCGTGGAGGGTCACATATGATGTGATCAGTCTGGATAACTGCTTCCAGTGAAGTGATTTCCTCATTATAGATATGTAAGAGAGAAATATTGAATAGACATGTTTAATGTTGCTTAGGCTTAGAGTGTTCCACTTATTTGTCACGTGGTGTAAAACGTGCATTGGTCCGGTCTCAGTCTCATCTCGGTCTCGGCCCTTCAGAGTTTTGTTCTTGTCTCAGTCTCAACACACTCTGGTCTCGACCAGGACGTGGTCTCGGATTAGGTGGTCTTGATCCCAACTCTAACTCTGAGTAGGTTTTTAAAGGTATGTAGCTCAACTGGTAGTAACTGGTAGTACGAGAAAGTTTCTTTTTGTGAACTAAAACATTCTGGATAAAAGCAGCTGGCAAATAGCATAAATGTAAAGTATGAAGTGAAGTTTAGTCACCCTATGCTTCTTGAAAAGGTGGGTCTATATTACAGGATCACCCCAGCAGAAGCCTACCTTAACCCATTAGCGCACAGCAGTTAAACCAAAAAAAAGATTGCTTGAGAAGTCTGGTAAAGGTTAAAAGATCACTAACCTTTTCTCCCGTCTTCCCCTCTTTTCCCACAGAGCCCTACAACAGGCAAGATCAAAAAAAGATGAGTCTCTTTTTCCGTGACATTAACGCTCTCCTGACTCACCGCTACAATATCATTCCACACATCACATCTATCGCCCCCCTCCCTTCCTCCCTCCTTCCCTCCACCTCATCGCTCTGCCGGCCCCATATCTGCCTCGGTGACGTTATTGAAAATCGTTACGGGGAAATGCACACGAGCATTTTATGGAGCGCCACACGCTCTCATATGCCGAGTCCATCGAGCATGGTCGGAGAGACAGTAGACCTAAACGGGTAAAAAGATGGAGGAGTGGGAAGCGCTCGTTATGCCGTGAAGATTTCATCTCTCCCTTCTCGAATGAGATAAAGGAAAGGGGGTGGGGGGAGACTGCTGCTATTGAAGGAAGAAAATGGCCCTGGCTCAGAGAAGACTCACCAGGCCTGGGAGATGAGCTATGTAAGCGGTCCCAGCAGCTATAATTATAAGAGACAGAATATGATTCTGCAGCGTGGTTGGTGGGGACTCGGATAAGGACATCATTACTCATTCAACAGAAAACCAGCAGGGCTGAAAAGCGACATCTGAACGCCGCCTCGCTGCAGCAGCTCTGCTCGCGGAAACCCGCCTCACCTTCCTAGCCGAATATTACCTCCCACAAGGGAAGCTCAAAGCTAAAAATGAGGCTCTGTTTTATTTCCCCCCCTACAAAGTGAGGACTGTAGAGCATGTACGTGTAAGATACTACCTTCATTTTTCAGGGGGCTTATATAAAAACCAGAGTGAGACTGACACAGTAATAGCAGTTTTTTCTTTATCTCATTAATAAAAGCTCATGAAAACGCTAGGATTCAATGGGGCAGAACTGTGCAAGGAGTTCTGAAGGAAACTTTAAATAAAGTGTAATAGCAAGGGCTCTTACGTGATGGAAAGCATCAGGACTGTTACAGTTTGAGTCAGCTTACTTACAGGTTCTCCCTTTTGACCTATCCCTGGCACTCCGGGTTCTCCTTTGGGTCCTGGCTTCCCGGGCAGGCTTACGAGCTTGTCCAATCCCGCAGGCAGCTCTGGACACACTTCACATGGGTCACCCTAATGCAAATGAGATCAAATCAATGGAGTGTGGATGTTATAGGCCGATACAAGGTAATTGCCAATACATTGGTAATGATCGATAAATGAGAATTAGAAAAAATATGGAGACAGAAGATAGATATTTAGACCAGGTTGTCAACAACACAACAATTCTTTTCTCATCAAAACTTGAATCAATTCCGTGATCTCTATTGTATTTTAAGCACTGGAACTCAAATAACTACAGATAATCAAAAACCTCCAAAATTGCAATCAGTCGGGCTCTAGTGCAAATATATAAACACAGAGAAACACAGCAACGTTTCTCTGGAGAAGAAACAAATCTTAACTTGACTGACCTTTTCACCTTTAGGGCCCCCCGGGCCTCGTGGACCCTGCAGATGGAGCAAAAACATCAAATTGTTGGTTGGATGCTCACCAGCACTGCCATTTAGCCTCTTCTTTTATGCATAAATGATGATTAAGACGATCATGCTGACGGTAATTGCGGCAATGACACTAATTACGCTGCAGCTCATGCAGAGAGCATGCCCCCCCACTTTCTGTTGTCAGAAAAATGAAGAGCTTAAAAGAATTCAATTCTTCATAAGAAATTTCAGGTCATGCCACCGTCTTTCATTTCCATGACCAACGAAGGAAAAGCGGCTCTTACAGGATCACCCGGTGTGCTGTCCTTCCCTGGTATTCCAGCGTCCCCCTGGACACAGACAGATACAGATATTACTTTAGCCCTTGATCCGACACAGTTCTTTCTGAAATGTCTTGTGATATAATCACTAGTGGCATTAATAAAAAGAGCAGTGAGAGTTAAATGTAACGAGGTCCACCGAGGAGAAGCCATTATACTTCAGGCCAACATATTTTACAACAATTAGTCAAATTTCACTCCACTCACTTTGTCTCCTTTTGATCCTGGAGGGCCTCCTGGGGTCCCCTGAGTTAAAAAAGAACATGGAGAAAAAAGACCTGGCTCAACAGCGGAAGATTCATTTATTATTACCCTGCACACCACATCATGAACCATGTTTAAAACAGCATTATTTATTTTTTGATATATCATGGACTAGAAATGGACTCTATCACCAAAGAAATGCTACTTTTCTGCTGTTTTTATTAAAATAACCAACAAACAGCTTAAATGGAGGAAAGCAGAAGAATCTTACATACGAAAAGTATATGAAGTGCATTTCAAATAAAGTAAAAGGAGAAAGACACATATATATATATATACACAGTTTTGCTACAAAACTAGTTTTTAATAGGCATTTGTCTGAAGGCATACACACTGATCAGCAATACCATTATGACCACTGACAAGTGTAGTGAATAACAACGTCTTTTCAATGGCACCTAGCAGTGAGAGGAATATATTACTCCGCAAGTAAACATTATGTCCTTGAAGCTGATGTGCTGCTGGCACAAAAATGGACAGACAAGAAAATTTAAGTGACTTTGACAAGGGCCAACTTGTAATGACTAGACAACATGGTCGGAGCATCTCCAAAACTGCAGCTCTTGTGGGATGTACCTGACCTGCAGTGGTCAAGACCTGGCAAAAGTAGCTGTGCATATGCAGACTTTCTCAATGTTAGGAATATTTGTCATACTGTTATGGCTAATCTGGGGTTATGTAAAAATGTTTATGTCTTACGCTCAATGGAACATAAAACAATAAATTCTAGCACTCACTGGTGGTCCTGGTTTGCCAACACCAGGTAGACCAGGAAGTCCTGGCTTTCCCGGTTCTCCTGCAAGACCCTCTGGCCCGACCTCACCTGCCACACCCTGACAAATCAGCAGATTAGTGGCTTAAAGTTAAAACATATAGACAGTCAAAGTGTTGCCAGTTGTTTAGTCAATTTACCCATTTGAAAAACCCAATAGTGAAGAATCAATCAGATCTACCTTTTGTCCTTTGGGACCCACCACACAAATAGAACCGGCACGACCCTGCAACAAGACACAACATTGTCCATAAGATCCCACACGGAAGCTGACATCTGAGACTCACAGCAATTCCCCACACAGCCAAACGAGAAGAGAGCCAAGCTTATTCGATCTTAAAGCACCCGAGCCGTGGGCAAAGGTTGAGTTAAACTAGATAAGCAGTTTAAAGGCAAAATTCTAGCCACACAATATCGGCTGAGCTCTTTCACCATCCTGTTAGCATACTTGTATATGGTCGGAATGGAAAAGATTATACTGTTTAAATCTTGGTTAATATGCTCCGACTAGCCATTTAAAAGAATCAATGAGGCTGCATTGATTTACGGGCCTTTGTTGGTCTAACGTAATCTATGTGGCATTAAGCAGATTTAACTTCTAAAGAGATATCTCAGGAGAAGAACAGGCAGCAGTGAGACACTCGGAGGGGGGCTAACTCTTCATAATGCTTTTAGAAGCTTCCTTCGGCAGGACGGTGCACGCATTCCGAGTCGTTTTAAACGCCCTGCTAGTACATGCTAAAGAAGAAACATAAAGTATGTGGAACATATTGATTAGATGGTTATTACAAAGAATACTGCCTCGTACACGTCAAATTAACCTGCTAAGTCTTGTGAAATATGGGTGGGACTGTGGAATAAATATAAATGCACGAACAAGAAAGTCTGGTGGAAAGTAAGGAGTGCTGGTCATGTAAGAGATTCTCTACATACATCTTTGCCTGGATTTCCTTGCAGACCTGGAGATCCGACCTCACCCTTCTGTCCCCTTTCTCCCTGAAGGGAAGACAAAGAGATTCGAAAAGTTAGAGAATTTTTTCAAAATCCATGATTCATGAAGTGAACTGCAAATCTGTAACATTAGACAGCAAAACACAGACTCAAAAAATCAGAAAAGAGGTTAGAATCAATAATCTTTTTTAACCTTAATTTCTATAGCTTCTCCCCAGTTTCCAGCGAGGGCCTGAAATATAAGGGAATACGAAACAGCTGAATCAATGCGCAAAAACAGGATCAAGATAACTCCTAAGCTCCAGCGGAGCCTGTTAAACAATCCATCGACCGCACTTCTCACCAGCACCACTGCACACACTCACCGACTCCCCCTTCTCTCCTTTCTCTCCTTTAGCTCCTTGTGAGCACTGTAACACATATGCACACATGCAAGTAAACACACTGGACCAGCAGGCACACTGGGTGAACATGGAGATTTCACATAGATATAGAATAACCAGAGGCACAAAAGATCCTGCAAGATGCATACAAGTGGAGGACTTACACGACCCGGCACTCCGGCATTCGTGCAGTCCATACCCTGGGGAGAGAATACAAATATAATTGTACTATACCTTGTAAAATATGACAAAAAACACAAACATTTACGTTTACAACATTTATCACAGTCTTATATAGTGACACTTACATGTCCTATTTACTGCCTATCTGGAGTGACTGGGTTAAGGGTATCAGTGACTCGAAGATGAACAGAGCTGTACACGCAACACCACACTGACTTAGAATGGAGTTTACATAGCAAATGCCTGCAGACTGCATAGTTTTTGGAGGATCACAAAGGAAAGAGTGCAGCGGTACGTTCCTCTTTATTTGCCATTATTGTTGTAGCCGAATTGCACTGTGAACATTCACAGCACAATGGTAACTTCTTCGTGAGAGACAGCCATAAATGTAACATGTTTCATGTGGCTGGCTGCTATGCCAATATTACGCCTACTCATGTGCTAGTATACAACTATATGAAGTCTTTGACACAAGCATATCACTGTCAATGAAAATAATTACTTTCCCAAAAATGTTTAGTTCAGGAGGTAGAATGAAGCCATGTCTTAATCTAAGACCTCTAGGCTTGCAACTGAATATCCTAAAGAGGAAATACCAGCTAAAGATGTGTAATTTGCACCCAAAAGAGCAAATACACTTCAAAAGCCTTTCATGACAAGTATTAAACAAAATCATGGTGGCAGCTTTCGTTGGTACTAACACAACTGCGATGCCAAAAATAACAGGAGCTGCGAGAAGCCAATCTAAAGAACGCTTTGGCAAACGAGCCACTTCGTCAGTCAATGATGCCAAAAACAATTGCACTTTTTCTCCCCATGTACTTTTCTTCTCTCAGCAGGTCTCTACAGAGAGAAAGGCACCTATCCTTATGGTCTGGAAGTAAGCGCCTTTAAGGTACTTACCGGGTCTCCTTTCTCTCCTTTGAAGCCTGGCTGACCCATTTGTCCTTCCTGGACCAGCTGAAACACAACCGAAAACGTGTTACAACGTGGTCAGCGACCCGGTTCACACATACCAGAAAAACACACATCCACATTCACAAACATCATCACATCAGTAGGCAAACAGAGCGTGCTCGCGCAAGCCCGTGTGCTGAGAGCCCTGGTGCATCATGCAGAGTGACAAAGGCAAAAGCATCTCTTAGGGCTTAATGTTGTCATTCATACCCTTCACTAGGCATGGGCCGGTTTCCCGATTTCAAGGTATACCACGGTTTGGCAAAGTCACTGTAACAAAACAATTTGATGAAGATATGGGAAAAAGTAGGCCTGGGAATGTGTAACACACACAATTCAGGAAACTTATTCTTTTTAAATGCAAATTACTCATATGACCAAGTTTGCCTCAAACTTCCACATGTACCTCTAGTGCAGATGTCTCTCTGATTGATGCCAGCTTTATTACAGAGAAAAAGCCACCATTTCACCATCTGACTAGTCTTAGGATCTAGACACGGTGCTCGCATGAAATGTCACTATAAAGCAGATTTCAGTGACTGAAAGGTGAAGTAAGGTGATGGAAAGCAGGAGAAAGGGGGGAATGATATAATGAGAGAGGAGAAAAAGGGTACAGAAATATTCTTATCAACAAAAGTGGGGTCCTGCACAAAAGGTTTGGGGACCACTGCATTAAGGGATTAAAGGTTAGCGTACCATGTCATACCGGCCCGTGCCTACAAAAAAAAAAAAAAAAAACACACCTCCACAGCATAAAAAAAAAAGAACTCCTCTTTTCCAAGTGCAAAGCTCAGCACTTACGCTTCCAAATGCTCTTCTCAGCCAAACTGACAGAGTTACCGTGCTCCCGAGGGAGCAATATCACTAGCAGTTTCAGCCTCCGGGCTTTACGCCCTCACATGCATATGCATGCATATGCTGAATGCTCCCTATACAGACACACACACACACACACACACACAGACATCATGCTGCACATTTTCCATGTGAGTATACCCACGTTCTGCTCCTCACTGATCAATACGCAGCCGGAGCACTAGGAAAGAGAGACAAAGCGAAGAAAAAACCAATAGTCACTCCAATGCCAAAGCGGCTGAATGGTGACGGTTTGGAAAATGTGCCTGCAGGGGGCAGTAATGCTCAACGCAAAAGTGGGGAGTGCGTGATGAAGAATTCGAAGTGTATAGGGGGTGGGAGGTGGCGCGGGAGCCGCACTGGCGTGTCTCTTTAGCGCACCCCATCGCTCTCACGGGAGACAAAGATCAATAGCAACAGAAGGATCCCCACGGCAACATTGGCCCGCGCCAGCTGCGGCAGTAGCGCTGGGGAGGGAGGGATGGAGGGAGGGGTTAGCTGCCAGCCGAAAACGGCTCATAAATAGCCGGAGCTTTTAGCGGAAGGGCGTAATTAAAACAAAATCTACCTCCCGTCGTGTTGCAGAGTCCCGCTCTGATCCTGGGGCCGTTAACGTGTACTGATGTGGCGAGCTAACAGAACGTAAGGAGGGAGGGAGGAGAGAGGTAGAAAAGGCCTTTCCTATGCTTGCGCTGAGGGAAAATGGCTAACGCCGGGTGCTTACTCATACTTTCCAATGAGGCATGGAGGGGGGGATAAAATATGAGCTATACTATCGTACACGTCAACAGTTACTCACTGCCTGAGTTTCCTTCTCTTTTATTCTTGCTTGAGTATCCGCAGATTTATGAAGCATCTCGCGATGGCTAGAAAACGGTCATCTTTTATGCATAGTGCAAATATTAAATTGTTAATTTCTAAGCGGGGCATGGCAGTGGGCCTGTTAGTTTGTCACACATTTTTAAAGCGCCTTAATGGAATAATTCTTTAACAATTTAGGTTTCCCCGTAATTTAGTTAACTTGCAAAGATTTTTAGTGTTTCTTCTCTTTACATTAGTTATGAAGGGGTTTGGATTTGAAGGATGGCACTAAATGAGCATTATGTGACTGGTGCTAATTTAAACTAGTAAGCTACCTTTAACTATGCAACTATCAGGCTAACAGTCACTCAAAAAAAATGTGGCGCCTCATTCTCAGACTTCTTTAGAGTTGTGCAAGAGCTGTGAGGCTAAAAGTTACTCAAAAAAGAAGCTTATGAGTAACTATTAATCTCATAAATCTAGCACTTCCTCAGAGTTGTGCTAGAACTGCGCTAGAGCTTCTTTAGAGTAGTGCTCGAGCTGTGAGGCTACCAGTTACTCCAAAAGGGAAGTGTATGAGTAACTATTAGCCTCACAGCTCTAGCACCTCCTCAGAGTTCCTCAGAGCTTCTTTAGAGTTGTGCTAGAGCTGTGAGGCTATCGGTTACTGAAACAAGGCAGCTTATGAGTTTGTATGTGACCCTCCACGGCAAAACCAGTCGCTTGTCGCAAATTTTAAGTTATTGAGTTATTTCATGAAAGGGCATGAATTAACCTTCAAAACGATACCTATATGGAATGAATCGGACGACATATGACTGAGATATCAACATTCACAGGAGTCGGGTTTCTCCTGTTACACCAAGTGAGAAACGGAGAAATCTGTCTTTGAAGTTGACTATCGCCGTAGCACTCACAGACGCTTGCTGCGGTCGCGGCTACGTTTGTATTTACGGTAGCCTACGCTGCATTCACAGCCACACGGATAGCCTACCTGCGTTAGGTTAACTGAACTCGGGAGACGAAGATGGATTCCGGAGAAATATCTTCACGCTAGTCAACCAGTGGATTTACCGTAAATATTGAAGTAGAGCGGTCAAAACAGAAACTTTTAACATTCTGCTGGAATTGAATTCCTCACCTCAAGAAAGTCACGTTTTTAGGATGGAAAGGGTAAGTTTTTCAGCGAAATTTATTCACAACAGTACAGTATAGACCTTCCACTGTTTCAAAACACTAAAAACAAAAAATCCCAAATTTTACCCCACGCAACATAAACGGTTGTTTTCCTCGGAAACCTCCGTTGCGACAAGCGACTGGTTTTGCCGTGGAGGGTCACATATTAGCATTACGATTGGGGCTAATTTAAACTCATAAGCCTGATAGCCACACAGTTCTAGCACAACTCTTAGGAAGTGGACTTAAACATAATGTAAGATAGCCAGAAAATGACTTGGAATAAGCAGAAAATCTGTGTAAATCTGATACACAAATTAGGTTTGGAGCTGAAAATTGGGTTTTGCAATTCCTTGAAAATGCTTTTATATCCATTAGAGTTGATCAAAACAAAACTAAATCCAGTTATAGCCTTTGCATGTGCACTTAGCTTTCCAGGAAAATGAAAAAAAGAAATTGTAAACTGAAAGCAGGTAAAACACTTTTCTTCGAAGTGCCATATGAGATTGAGAGGGTGACACAGAGGAATTGTGTAATAGACTGACAGGAGCTGTTTTGCATGCTAATATGAAGCACCATTCTGTTATTGTACAAGAGCGAAAAAAAAAATTAGCAGGCAACAGCAGGCCCCCGAAGAGCGGTGCTGCATAATAACGTACAAAAAGCTTGGCTGTCAGTATATTATCTCAACTTTCCGTTTTGGATGGTGTTAACATCCTCACCGCTGTAGCTCTGCATGGCTATTTGCTTACCAATGAACCTAAATTATGCGTTATGACAGCAATCGGTGGTGTCATGAAGAAGGACTTCACACAAATTTGAAATATGTGGCACGGTGTTCCCTTTTACATGCAAGATCAACTGACTTGGTGAACTTCTGGAGACTTACTTTTTCGGCCAAGTCTTTCGATCCAAAGGTTATCTAAAAAAAAAAAAGGCAAAAAGAAAGTTAAATTGTTGGAAACAAGGCAGCAAGTATCACAATCATACAAATGTATTCGCATCTTTGTCTCCCTGCCGTCTGCTTTAAAAATGGAATCGCCAAAAAAAACCACCCCTCAACTTCAATAATCATTACAAGAAGCCGACAGTCAGTTGCTTCGATACGTCGAGATTGAGAATTTCTGAAAGAAAGACTATATATTTACGTATTCCTCCTAGATGGACACTGTTGCAGAGGATTGCGTTACGAACAACAGCATATATACGGGAAAAGCTTTTCAAGTTCTATACATCAGACTGAGTAGGAGGGAAAAGGAGGAGGAGGAGAAAGAGGAGAAGGAGGTGGAGGAGGAGGGGACCGAAAAAAGAACAAAGTGTGGTACATGTTGTGAAGAAGATGGAGACACGACTGTGTGGCAGAGGACAGAGTGAACCAATTTTAGGCTGATACCAGCACTGTTTTCACAGAACTTAACCGTCTCAGCGGCAGAAAAAAAAGCAAGCGATGAATATGAGATCTTAGAAATAAATGATGTGTGCTGCTTTTGGCAAAATAAACCCATTCAAACTGTCAGGTAGGAGACAATGTGGGCTCGAAGACCAAAAAAACGAAGTTCGATACCTAATTTCCAGTCATGCCTGCAGCACCAAGCAACATATTGGGCCAAGTAAAGCAACGCACACGCATCTACACACACATTCTCACACAAACGCACAAGCTCCCGTTCTACATCAGACGCACAGCAGGCGAGTCGTCCACACAGCTCTGGGCATGCACAAGACTGAAGAGGATTATAGTAACCTGTTCCAAACACACACACACACACACCCCGACACACACATGGAATGCAGGCATTAATAATGCATCCCATTTTGTTTAGGCTGGCTGTTCTGCTCAGTGGCTTTGAATTACTCCTCGCTGACGCTCACACACCAAATGTGTGTGTGTGTGTGTGTGTGAGAGAGAGAGAGAGCGAGCACATCCGTGCTGTCGTGGCAAGGAAGTTCCACTGTTCCAGATGCATTTCAAAAAAGAAGGTTAACGCCACAGTGCAGGGATTATGTCAACTGCTGACATGCTGCCTGGAACTCATTAACCCCCCTAAACTCACACAGATTCACGTTCCATAAACCCATAAACCGCAGTGCTGTGCTACATTTAGTTGAGGTCCTAAAGTGACCATGTGGACGTCGTTCGGGTCAATCTGAACACACACAGTTCAGCTGCTTCTGGAGGTGGTGGTGGTGGTGGTGGTCCAGTTTGGTAGGATTATTGTCTATAGTTCAAGAATTTGCGGTTCCATTTCTGGCTCTGTCCTATCAGAAGCCCATGCTGGGAACTACGGGTGCAAAGCGGGAACCGACCCTGGGCAGGAGCCAACACACTGCAGGGCACACACACTCACACAATCACACTCTCATTCACGCCGTACAGGGCCAATGTAGAGTTGCCAGTCAACGTACGGTGCATGCTTTTGGAGAGAGTGTAAACTCCACACAGAAAAGACCCACGGCCAACCCAGGGATCAAACCCAGGACCT
Organism: Distichodus sexfasciatus; assembly: GCA_032718565.1. NCBI lineage: Eukaryota > Metazoa > Chordata > Actinopteri > Characiformes > Distichodontidae > Distichodus > Distichodus sexfasciatus. The sequence goes on along the minus strand of JAVGVS010000010.1, from coordinate 3,963,718 downwards.
TCTCGCTATGGGGCGGCAACGCTAACCACTGCGCCACTGTGCGGACCGAAATAGAAACATTCACAATCATTTGAGTTTGAGATATAGTACAACAAAATTAGTGTTTGTCTAGTGATAGAGGGTTCAGTTACAGACCCAGACACTGAACGTTCAAGTGCAAGAGGTTGCAGGTTCAAGTCTGGCTGTGTCCAGCCTCCAGTACCGCCACCGTTAGTCCCCTGTGCAACACAACTTAACCCCAGGTTGCACACTGCAAAAAAAGAAATCTTAACAAGCCAGAAAATCTTAAAAAGAAAAAATAGATCTTGTTTTTTTAATTTTAAGAATAACTGACTTAACTAGACTTGTGTGTGAAAGATAAATAATCTCATTTTAAGAAACATTGGCTATAATTATCTTATTAAGAAAAATGTACTGATTATAAGAACTTCTTAAAATGAAATAAGAAATTTAATTAAGAGAACGGACAGGTTCTCATGCTCTCCACTACGAGTTAAGAAATTCATCACAACGTTGCTTATTTTAAGAATATTAAAGCTAAAAACATGGAAAAATGGAAAGATTTTTTTCTTGTTTTAGGAGATCTTTACAAGATAAATTTTCTCACTATATTGGCAGATCATTTTGCCTGATTCTGGTACCTTCTTTCTTATTATCCTTTTCTTTTTCTTATTTTCTGACACTGATTTTTGGCAGTGCACCAGGAAATGTAAGTCGGTCTGGACAAGAGCGTCTGCTAAATGTTACTTGGGGTTTAGAGCCTTGCTCAGTGACTCTATGGTGAGAGCTGGATTTGAACAACCTTTTTGTCCTTGACCACCACCACCCCAATTTAAAAACAACTGTTTCACAAAATGGATCACCAACTACACAGATACTGGTAAGTTTTGAGAGATATACTGTAGTACAACAGTGTTGTGATGATTTAACGCTACGACACTCACATATGGACCTAGACGTTCTGGGTTCAAGTTGCCGACCGTCCTTAAGGGTCTTGAATCTGAGACTGGCTCTACTCTACCTCCAGCACTATCACCACTGAGGTCCTGAGCAAGACCCTTATCCCAGAGTTGCTCCTAATTGCTGTCTGTGTAATTAGGAAATGTAAGTCTCTCTGAATATGATCATCGTCTGCTAAATGGCGTAAATGCAAACATAAATCGGTTAAAGCTCCGCATTTTGCAAGGGTTGAATCAACGCTGATACCAACAGGAAAGACCTAAACACACACGCACACACCTTCTGCACCTTATTAGTTAGACTGTCTAATTAAACCGATCTCTTCTGATTGATTACTTTCTGCTGTAGTCTGGTAAAGTGAGGCCGTTCCTACCTTAGAAAAACTAAAAATATAATTAATGTGTAATTGGAAACAGATTGTATCGATATAAATCCCCAGATGAAAGCCAGGGGATATACATTTCAGGCTGCAATGAAAGTGTTTTATCGTGGTTTGGTCTTGTTGCAATCTGCGGACGCCACGTAAATTCACAAAATTGCTCAGCTCGCCTGCCAGGGTCAAACATTAGTCATGACGCCACTGACGTTTTATCAGCTGGATGGTAAAATTACCAATTATCTGAACAAGACGCAGCGCAGAGGCACGCATGGAAGCGAGCTTTTCTCCATGCTCGCGAAAAGTCTCCAACCTCTACCCACGCCACACTGGAGATAAAGAGAGGAACGCTTGGCATATATATAAACACACAGCAGAAGAGGTAAAAGCTGTGGAAAAAGCACACGAGCGGTTCGCTTCTCCAACTCCCACTGCTACCCTGACTCATCATGAGTAGAGTCAGACCTCTTGGAGTGATTAGGCTTCGAGGGCTTGTGTGTGTTTGTGTGTGTGGTGTATGATCTGAGTGGCCTGCTGTGTAACGCACCGCATGAGGTACAGCTAAAATAGAGATAGAGAAGAAAGAAGCTCTGTTTACAGTCATGTGTGGGTGGATTGTTCGCAAGAGCAAATGCGAAAAATCTGGTGCATACATGCGTGTTCACAAACGTGTCAAACGCTCTCTTTCACTCTCTCTTTGTCTTTCTCTTACTCTCTCTCTCTCTGTCCATCTTGCTGTCTGTCTCTCTCATATCTCACCGGGTCTTTTCCTCTCTTAAAGTTTCTCTCTCTTCGTCTCTCTCTTTTTGTCTCTCTGACTCCTTCTCTCTCTCTTCTTCTCTATCTCTCTTCATCTCTCTTCCTCTCAAAGTTTCTCTTTCTTCGTCTCTCTCTGACTCTCTTCCTCTCAAAGTTTCTCTCTCTTCGTCTCTCTCTCTTTTTGTCTCTCTGACTCTCTGACTCCTTCTCTCTCTCTTCTTCTCTATCTCTCTTCATCTCTCTTCCTCTCAAAGTTTCTCTCTCTTCGTCTCTCTCTGACTCTCTTCCTCTCTTAAAGTTTCTCTCTCTTTGTCTCTCTCTCTCTTTTTGTCTCTCTGACTCCTTCTCTCTTCTTCTCTATCTCTCTTCGCTTCTCTCTGACTCTCCTCCTCTCAAAGTTTCTCTCTCTTCATCTTTCTCTGACTCGCTTCCTCTCAAAGTTTCTCTCTCTTCGTCTCTCTCTGACTCGCTTCCTCTCAAAGTTTCTCTCTCTTTGTCTCTCTCTCTGACTCTCTTCCTCTCAAAGTTTCTCTCTCTTTCTCACTCTCTTTCTCTCTCAAAGTTTCTCTATCTGAGTTTCTCCCTCCGCTGACTCTGTCTTGGAGTTTGTCTTTAAGTCTTTCTCTTAGAGCTTCTTTTCACATGTATTTTCCCTCCCTCTTTCTCTCTGTGCCTCTCTCTTTCTCTATCTATATCTCTTTCTCTCTCTGAATGTGTCTTTCTCGCCCTCTCTCTCTTTCTGTTTCTCTCTCTCTCTCTGAGTCTCTCTCTCTCTCTTTCTCTCTATCTCTGTCCATCTTGCTATCAGTCTGACTTTCTCTCTATTTCTCTATTTATCCGCCTTTCACTCTTTGAGACTCTCTCTCACTCTCTTGAAATCTCTCTGTTTCTTGTCTCTTTTTCCCTTTCACTTGAGTGCGTGCCTCTCTCTCTTTCTCTCTCTCTCTCTCTTTCTCTCTGTCTGTCTGTCTGTCTCTGCCGGTGTCTCTCTCTTTCTGCTGGCCTCTATCTATGTGCCTGTGTGCGAGTGTGTCTGTGTGTGGGTTTTGGCACAAACCCGAAGCCCTCTGGAAATGATTAAAGGTGCATGTGTGTATACTGGTAATGGAGCAAACAAATGGCGGATGTGAGAGAACAGCTGAGAGCAAGAGCTCTCTCAGAAACTCACATCTCTATTAACCCACTAATGACCCATGCTCACTGCTCCCCACACAGAAAAAAAACACTAGCCACTCCATGCTCACATCTGCACAGTTCACTCTACCTCAGAAAATTGAAAATAATTGATTAATAAATAAATATTGAGAGTTCCAGTGTAGGGCTGGCATCTGCAGATCGTTTACAGCAGTTCTCAGTATTCCACAGTCAAAGTGGTTCTGATTTATTTGCACTGTTTTTCCTCCCTGCACACTAAATTTTGTGGACATATTTTTCTTACGCCCCACTTCTTTAGCTGGCAGCTGAAACTACTGCTTTCTTTTTTTCTGGGCACAACAACGGGACACTAACCCTATGCAGTCAGATCCTCTAAAACTTATCACTTAAGGATCAGGACACCACAGAGCTTCACTAAATTACAAAGAGAGGCTTCTTTGCAGCCTGGCTTTTGCTGGCTAAAACCTATTTTTGTGTGTGACTGTGACCAGTGTAAGACGTACTTTGGATGCTTTCATGTTAGATTTGGTTCAAAACCAGCTCAGCCAGCCAGTGAAAACTTTTCATAAATTTGTTATTATAAAGTGCTCTTCAATGTTTGTAGATTCTGTTCCTCCCTAAGAACAAATTTCAAGTAGGAAAACATTGGTGTACGTCAAAATCTTTGTGAAAACGGTCTAAATGGGTTTCAAGAAGAAATGTCTACTTATGAACAATTGATTAATGATGCTCCATATCCATCATGAAACTTCTTGTAATCTAAGTTGGTCTACACTATTTGTTTTCCTTAGCTAAGAGACAATATGCATTGCACAACACATTCCATATGGCTTCAATCTGCAAAAGAGTACTTCAGAATCTAAAGTACCATAATTGCTGGACTTAGGACTGTCTACACCTGGTTTGCAGTGCAGTTCAGTTGCTGATAAATAGTTTTGGTAAATAGCAGTGTGACGCAAAAGTGGTGAAAGTATCCCAATGTTGATGGATACCTTTATTGGTCCGGGACTTTGAACCAGCGACCTTCTAATCATGGGGCCAATTCGCCAACCTTTACGCTACCAACTACCCAGAGAAAGTAATGCCAGAGGTGGGACTCAATCCCACAATCTCTTGGTCCAGAGGAGAGTGTCCAAACCACTAGGCCACCAACACTCATTGTACAGAATGAGTGGATTCTGTACTAATAAAGAAGAACACAACACTGACGCCAAAACTTTTGAAAGTATGGGAAGATTTGATAGAAGAAAAGAAGTTGAATGCATACTCAACCCTAAAGCAGGTTCTCATTCCCACCACCTTGGAGTTGTCTAATTTTAAAAGTAGTTATGCCAGTATGTCGCGTTGATACCTTGTAGATCTCATTGACCGACCGCTTCATGCTTTAGACAACTGTCTACAATATTGCCGTTAACAGCACTGTAAAGTTCATGTTAACCTGTTGGCAAACAAGGTCACGTTGATGATGCTCGTCTTTGATTTTTTTGCACTTGTTAATACTAGAATTCATTCTGAACGTTAAACCTCCTACACCTAACATTGTCTAGTTAGTCTGGGGGTTGGAATATATCAATAATTCAGCTGTAAAATATTTCATTTCATTTTCAGAACCGCTTAATCCCTATCAGGGTCGCAGGGATCGGAGCCTATCCCGGGACTACAGGCACCAGGCGGGGATCAATGCTGGGCGGGCGCCAACACAACCGTAGGGCAGACACACTCACACAAACAATTTAGATTCACCAATCAACCTATATTGCATGCTTTTGGACTGTCGGAGGAAACCGGAGCACGAGGAGAAAAGCCACACGAATCCACATGGGGAGAGCATGCAAACTCCACACAGAGAGGCCCTACAGCCGACCAGGGATCAAACCTAGGACTTTCTTGCTGTCAGGCCTAAGCACTGAGCCACCGTGCTGCCTGTAAAATAATTAATCAGATAAATGGTTTAACTGCCATTACAAAGCCTTTTATTTGTGATAATTAATACAGCTTTCAGCTTCTATTTTCCTTTAGAAGACTACTTGCACTGTAATTTGTTTTTCAATTAATTTTTGAAAAATTTATATTATGACCAAATGTATTCATTTTTTCAACCTCTGATTAAGCTGTAACATTTCCACTATCATTTAAAGCTGAAGTCTTTGCTTTATTTTTTTATCAGAAAGCTACAAAGAAGATCACAGTTTCCAATTCATACCTCAAGGCACCATAAAACCATAACATCAATCATTGTTTAAAGTGAGAGAAATTCTGAGTTCATACAGGGTCACTGTAGACTGACTGCAGCAGAGAACGAGACATGCACAAGTCATTAACAAACAGGGGGAAAGACGGATGAGTTGGGACCAATAATCCCCTCTGAATGCAAAACAGACAAAAAAAAAAAAGAGAGTTAAAATGAAGCCCAGACAAAATGTGGAACCTAATGTAAGGGGGAGAAGATGAGGACAGGAGAAAGCAAAAAGAAATACAAGGAAAGATGTGGAATATGGAAGATTCAGCGCTTGTGAAAGTGTGTCTTTACAGTTTTCTTTTCATCTCAGTCTGTGTGTGTTTCTAACCATGTCTCTAATCACGTGACTCATAAAGCAAGTCGTAATGCAGAGCTACTCAACTCCATCCGGTCAGACTCTAACGTCTGCACGATTAGGGTTTCGCTCCAAAGCCTGTGGAACTCCACCTCATTTATTACTAATCACTCTCCCTGTAACAAAAATGGATCCTAATTGCCTTGATCACCTTAGGTTCCAGACCCAATTTTGAGGTCATCAAGTGCTGGCTTACTAACCCTTCCTGGAATAAGCCACACACACAAAAAAACACTGCAGCATTTTGCTTTTATGCTCCAAAGATCTGGAACAAATTAAGGCTCAATATTCAACACACTCCTGCTATAATTAGTTTCTAAAAAAAGCTGAAAATGTACCTTTTGAATTTGCCCTTTCATTAGATCTTATTGTGGAGATATTTGCATACTGCTTTTTACATTCTATTATATTTTTATATTGGTATAATATAATTAATATAATAATATAATATATTTTTGCTGGTATATTAATTTCAAGTCTGTACAGTGGTAAGTTTCAATGTTTCTTTAGAGATAATTTCACACACATATTAATATTATTATTATTACACAATAATAATAATTAAATTTGAAAATAATCATACAGTTTATTATTATTATTATTATTATTATTATTATTATTATTATTATTAATACGCTATTATTATTAGTAGTAGTATAGTAGTAGTAGTAGTAGTAATAGTAGTAGTAGTATTAAATTTCATTTTCTATTTATTAATCAAACTGGTTTACATTAAAGTGTTAAATATAGCAACGTGAAACATCAGCATCTGACAGTGCTGCGCCTCAGTTCCTCATCTCCATCTGTTTCCAGACTGCTGTCTTGTCTCCAGTCTGAACAGAGCAAGAGCAAGCAACACAGAACCTAAGAGTTTTCTTCAGATTCTGTGCATAAGACCCGGGCTGCAGATGGGCCTCTGATGTGAGCATCTGTGTCCATACAGCTTTGTGTCTGCACACACACACACACACACACACACACACACACACTAATACAGGCTATTACTGGCCTTCGCTCTTTCTGCCGGGGCAAAATGGGATGAAGTTTGCAACCACAGGTTTGTCAAACCCCTCTAAGAGAAGAGGAAATTATGAGCAATAAAGATGTAAAGCTTTTTCATTGAACGACAACGTTTCTATACCAACCTGTAACTTTTCTATTAAAGATGCAAAAACAAACATCAAGAGTATGAAAAGGAAGCGGTCACCTCTACTCCATGTAGATTGATGATTTCATTAAGTATGTGTTCCATTAAAAATTAAAAGATTTGTGAACGTTGTTTAGCCCCTTAATCAGCAGATCAAACTGATATATCTTTCACTGCAAATGATCCATTTAATTAGCTGAACGAAATAAGTCATAGTTTTATTCATTCATTTTCCAAACCGCTTAATCCCAACCGGGGTCACATGGGACTAAGGGGTGCAAGGCGGGGACCAACCCTGGGCAGGCGCCAGCCTGGGGACCAACCAGGGACCAACCCTGGGCATGGCACACACACTCACACTCTCACTGACACCTTACAGGGCCAATTTAGACTCGCCAATCTATATTGCATGCTTTTGGTCAGTGGGAGGAAACCCGAGCGCCCGGCGGAAACCTACACAAAGACGGGGAGAGCACACAAACTCCACACAGAAAAGCCCCGCGGCCGACCCGGGGATCGAACCCAGGACCTTCTCGCTGTGAGGCAGCAACCACTAACACTAACCACTGCACCATCGCGCTGCCCCCACACAGAAATCATACTTGTTAAATTAAAAACAATGCATTTTTTAATTTCTCGCATTAAGTGACCTAAAAGTGAACTGAACTTACGGAAAGGCTGTACATAGTGGAACTGCTTACCTCGCCGAGGTGTCTGGGCTCAAACTCCACCTGGTTCTCAGCTGCACGCCGACTCTTGGGGGCATCTGGGGGACACTGAGGAGAAACAGAGATCAAGGGTCACACAAATAAATTCAAAATGTAATTAGACATTTACCAAGTCCTACAAGCTGCCAATATATTTGGCTACTACTCTTACAAAAAATGTTATGAGGGTCTAAAACGTATCATCAGCAGTGTCTCCAAGATACCACATCACAAGCGTCTCTTTTCTCCCTTCTGGAAACGCGTCAAAGTGACTCCTTTCCTGCACTGTTGCTAAAACGTTTGTTCAGGGGCAAGCGTTGCCCTTGTTTCCATTTTAACTGTCGCTCGCGGGGAGCCCTGAGCTGATGCCCCGACGCAACCTCACTCGGGGGAAGCCTTGCCAGGTTCTTTCTCATTAAAAAGGGCTCATTAAAATGCTTGACTGAGAGGAGTCTTATGGAAAAAGATCCTAAATCTCTTAATGGCTTTAGTGGCACAATTACAATGCCTTAAATAACACTTCCTATAAATACTTGAAGCATTAATAGACAAAAACCTGGAGTACAGCTGTTTATCTAACATCCTTGGGCTCTTCACAGCCCTCGAATATTTTCTGATCAGATAAAGGACCAAGCTGTCAAAGCAGAACGAGTAATTCCCACTCTGCCGTGGCCTTGCCGGCTCTTTGTTTTATTTTTTTTACCATTCTAGACCACATCCGGAGGTTTGGATACATTTCACATGATCTTAAGCTCAGTGGGAGTGGAACATTTCAGTGAATCTTAACAATCCAGAGAGCTCGGCATTGCTTAATTCAGAAAAAAAAAATAGAAAGATATGCCCTGTTCCTAATCCTGGAGGGGAACAAAAGTTGATGCTCAATATCAGAATGGCTCCCGGGACATCTCTATGAAAGCGCACACCGCGTTCGACCGCCACTCGATCCGTGGTTTAAAAGCGTTGTTTTGACATTTTGACATTTATTTTTGGACCCATTCCTTTTTGTGTGAGGCACCAGGTGTGCTCACCACGGCTCCCCGCTGGAGTTTTTAAATGCGTGCGCTGCCTTCGCACCAGCTGTGATGAACACCACGAGCACCAGCTTTATCACCCAGCAACGCCGGAAAAATGAGGACCCCCGGAGATAGCCCAAATCAAAAAATATATCAGCCTACCGATTTCCCGCACGGGAGCCAGGCCACAATTCTCATCTTACTGCATAATTCAGTTGAAATGCGGTGCATGTCCAATGCGTAATGAGACTCATTTCTCTACACAAGGCAGTCTCACTTTCTCCCGAATCCTTTAAAAACCGAGATTTTGGGTGCCGTGCGCCCAAGCGAAACCGAGTAATCATTTCCTAAGCCTCTAAAACCAAGTTCAAATGGCACATATTAGTCCACTTGCTAAAATTAATTTTAAGCCGACATTTCAAAACGGCACAAAGGCCGATACAAATTTCACAATGAAAATTCTCATGAACTAGCCCTGAAAGCAAATAAATTCCACATGGCAACGTTCACAGCAACAACATTCTTCCTGCTGCATGCCTACAGTCCTGAGAAAAACATATGGATACCACATGCCTTATATGTTCTGTATATATATCATTCTGGTATCACTCATGACTGTGATAATTTGATTAACTTCTGGAAGGGTCTCACATATTTTTCAATAGCAACTCTGCAGCCTCAAAACCACAACATGTAGTAACACTCAACCCAGCGTTGAGAATGAAACAGTGCTAATCACAGAACCACAGGCTTCTGGAAAAGTTATTGATTTTAACTCATTCATCAATAGAGGAAGAAAAGCTAACCAAAATACATCTCTAACAGATGTGGGCAATGAGATGCAGTGAGCGAGCATGGTAGCCTATCAGATACCAGTTATGCCAATTCAACACCAATCAGAAACACCTGGCACCCATATTTGTAAAGAGACTAAAATAATTGTTTTGTTTTGTAAGGATGTGTCATTTTGTTACTGCAAAAGCTGCGTTTTTAAAGTAGCTTCACTACTGATAAGTTACTAAGTTAGGCTAGTAAAGTTAGTTGTTAATTTTAGTAAGATATTCAACAACATTAGGTGCTGATCGCCAGCAAGTGATTGTTCAGAATTTCACCAATTTTAAGCTGGGAGGTGAATTTTTGGCGCGTTTTCTAGCGATGCTGTGTTTGAACTCTTCTTACCCGAGCTCCCGGAATCTCACAGCAGGCCTCTTGGATGGCCAGAGAGGGATCGCAGTACAGCATCACCTGCTGAATGTCCATCTAACAGGAAAAAAAAACAAGTTCAATTTTGTTCTTTCTTTTGATCTTACTTTTTGGTCTTACTGGTGTTTGGTGTAAGAAACAAATATTGCAAGCACGAAGGTCAGAAAAGCAGAGATAAAAGCAGCGGTGAGTCACAAGAGGGCCCAGAAGTAATGGCGTCAATAAGTGACAGTAATTCTGAGTAAGTGCGTGCTTCATTCAACTAAGTGCCTGGAATAAGAAACTGATGAATAAATAATAGTGGAAGCTTGTTAAGACACGTAGGTAGAGGCTCTTGTTTCGTCACACGCTTTGAGAGTTGGGTTACGTTAGTCTTGAGGAATAGTGCCTGTGGTCATTCATCTACACACACACACACACACACAAACAAGACCCCCAGCCACAAACACACACACACACAGCTTTCAAACAAAAGCTCAAGGCTCTGCCGGCAGACAGTCATCACACGGGATGCAAGATTTCTGATTAAACTGTAATTGATGTGGTAAGTAATCAACATGGAACAATGTAGAGAGGTGAGCTGCTGGCGTAATTAAGGGTGCACTAGGGATTATCAAAGCTACAAGCCAAAAAATTAAGCGTCCTTGTTTCCATTCTGTGTCTTTACGTAATACGGGTGTAAATCACAAGTTTCATCACAATGCGCTATTGATTCAATATTTGGCATTATCAAGTTCCGCGATCATTGTCCACTGAATCAGATAACTGTCCGCTGAATCAATAGAATATCATATGGTGGTGATTTCCACCCCTACTTTCTGCCTCTCACCTCCACAGGAGCAGCATCGCTGGCTCGCACCAGCAGCAGCGTGTGTCCAGAGGTGGGAATGTGACCCCGGGCCTCCAGGGGCTTGGTCTCGATGGAGCTGCAGTCCACGTGCAGCGCTGCCGCATCCTTCTGCAAACTCAGGGCCACTTTGTGCCAGCGCAGGTCCAGCAGCTTCTCCACACCTTCCCCGTTGAACACACACCCCACCGGGGTGTCGACCCCGTCCACACCCGCCGCTCGCAGGGTCAGCGTACCCTCTGGCCCGTTCAAGTCCAGCGAGAGCTGTGGCAGGCAGACGGCAGAGAATTATTAGAGTTTTTACTTATTCAATTTTAATGGGACGTCCTTCTTTTGCCCCAAAGGTTACAGACTACAACTTAAGTGAAAAGTTCATTAGCTTTCCGAAATGTAGCAAGTGTGAAATACCGTATGAATCTCAATATGTCTAATTTAATAATGATTTTTAATATAAGGCTGGTTTAACTCTAGTTGGGAATTGTAATAGCAGTCAATAGTTTGTGACAAAAATAAGTAGTAAAAAAAATAAGTGTCTATCAATATCACATTTTAGGCCAATAACTATATCAATCAATAACTATATGAGATTGGGGCTGGGCAACGTAAATCAATATCATAATTTATTGAACATTATATCTGGAATTATGTTTCCAAAATAACTGATTATGGGCAAGATTACATCAATAAGAGGATCTGAGTGTTAGTTTCAATTAATTTCCAATGATTTGCCCAGCCCTATATTAGATGATATTTGTTTTTGTCTGAAACACAAAATTATAACATTTGAAATGTGTAGGTAACACATATTTAGTTTTTCATTGTGTAATGTTATTGATATCAATAAATAGTTTGAACAGTCAAACACAACCTATTAAAGTTTTCATAAATGAGGCTCACATGTATAAAAACACAGACAAGCCAAATGTGGGGTTATAGTGTGCCCTCTAGTGGATAAGCTACACAATGACACCAACTAATAATGGTTGAGTAAATCAGCTTTCATTTTAACAAAGGTTCCCTTAAATAGAAAAACTGATAACTATAATCATAATGCTGATAATTCGGTGATCAGCAAGCCAACTTATCGTTCAGACTAATTACACAAAGACACTGATCTCAGGTGAGTGAAAACAGTTGTAACATTTAGAAAAAAAGATGTTTTACAAAAGAAAAAAAAGTGGAAAGAATGGCAGCAGTTACCTGAGGATAACCCTGCTCGTCTGATATTTGGAAAAGGTACATGTTATCCTTCAGGCTCTTTTTCTTCAAGAGCAGGGTGAAGACGAGGGTGAACTCTTCAGGCAGTCCATCAGGAAACACCCGGCTGTGGGGACGATTGGACAAAGTGGAATTAGACTGCAGTGAACATTTAATCCCAAACCTATACTATAAAAGTGAAAGAAAGTGAAAGTGAGTGATTGTTTGTCATTGTGAACACACCACAGCACAGCACACAGTGCACCACAACAAAATGTGACCTCTGCATGTGACCCATCCGTGAAGGAGCAGCGGGCTGCTAACAAAGGCAGTGCCTGAGGAGTTGTGCTTGGGGACCTTAGTGGCACGTAGTGGCCTGGGATTCAAACCTTTTTATACCAGATTTATAAAAAATCGGTGAATATATTTTTTCAAAAAGAATTCTGTTAGCGCATTCATGTGCACAACCCCTTAAAAATATACTACTCATATATGTTCTCACTTGACTCGCTATATGCCCCATTACATCTGTGTGTTTCCTTTTTGTTATTAAAATCAGAAAAATAAGTGTTTTATCCACAGCTGGCATGAAACAGGAATCTGAGGCACAGGTGCAGAACTTTTGCACAGGTGCAAAAATAAAGGAGGCACGACGGCCACAAAACAGCAATTTTCTCTTTTATTTAGACATTCAAGGGAGAGACATGCCTAAACAGGGAGCTAATTAATCTTAACCAGATACAAACAATAATGAGGATGGGGAACTAAACTGGGACCGATAAAGAAACAAACTAGGGAACTCTGGGAAGAAAGCAAAGGGAATAAAAGGGAAATGACTGACATACCACACAAGAGAGACACAAGACAGCACTGAGGTGCCCTCCGATGGCTGTCTGTAATACAATACAAGCCATAATGACAAAATATGCACTTTTCCATAAAGGGCAGACGGTGGGATGGTAGTTAGCACCGTCACCTCACAGCAAGAAGGTCCTGGGTTTGATCCCCAAGTCAGCCATAGGGCCTTTCTGTGTGGTTTTTCTTGATCTCCCTGTGTCTAGAGGTGCTCTGGTTTCCTCCCACAGTCCAAAAGCATGCCTTGTAGGTTGTTTGGTTACTCTAAATTACCCCTACAGGTGTGTTGGCGCCCTCATGCCCACAGTTCCAGGACAGGCTCAGACATTTCCATTAGTCAGTAGCCTAGCTTTAATAGCCTTTTAAAACTATAGCCCTTTCTAAGTAAGTATGGCAGTGAAGAACTAACTACAAAAACCCAAACCAAATAATTGTTAATCAATCGTAATCAAGGTAAAATGTTCAATTAATCGTGAGATTCATTTGAGGTCATGGTGGCCCAGCCCTACGTAATGGAATTTCCGATTTGGATGGAAACTTGGCTTCAGTCCGCATAAAACATTTACCCACAACTTTGGCTGCAGGTGTGGGCTAAGAGTAATGGGGGGTGGGTGGCGATCGGCTTTTTCCATTTCCAGTGTTTTGGCAGCAGAGATGAGAATAACCCCTGACACGTATTTTCATAAGAAACGCGACTGTGTCGACCTCGTCTCTGCTCCCATCTCCAGCTTCTCCAGGATAAAATATCTGGCTGCTTCTTTCCGGGTCAAGGGCAGACAAACGGTGAGAATGTGTTTACCATAGCAAACACACACAATCTCCCACTCCTGGCGAGAGCGTGCATAGGCAAAACGACGCAGCAACACACATCCACACATATACACACTCCACGGCAAAGCTGCCGGTTTGTCTCTTTAGACCAGAGCACGATGACAGTGATTTACAACTGACTAGGGACGAATGGAGGAAATAGCATTGGGCTCCTCGTCTAAACACACTCACACACACACTCGCATTACTGTCTTGTGAGATGCTTCCATTGGCTCCCGTAATGACTCAAAATCAGTTCTTTTACTTCTTAGTTTTTAAACTAAAATATGGAAGTTTTCTGTAAAATCGCTTTTTCCTTATCGCTCCTCACATACATAAGAAGGCCCCAAATCATCATTTTTCTATCTTTTTAGGAGACAGTCAGGTCCTCACAAACGGCCAAATATGTGTACACACGCTCTCACATACATACACACACTTTCCGAGAGTGAGAGGATGTGAGAGGAGAGGAGAAAAGTGGAGGAGGCGGAGGGAGGGAGAGGGAGAGAGAGAGAGAGAGAGAGAGAGAGATCTGGTTTTGCAAACTTGTTTGTTGACACTATTTTGTCCTTTTATGCGGCATCACAAAACCCTCACAGACAAGGCGACACATACACACACACACACACACAGTCGGAACTAAATATACACACGGAATTGTACAAATGCACACACGTTTGGTTGCTGTTTTGTTTCAGGCTTAGTCTGGGCTAAAAAATGACTCATACTCAGGAGACCGGCGGCCAGAAATTATGCAAAAAAGCCTGCAAAAGTCAGAAAGCCAACTGCTACAATCAGACTCGGAGAGACAGAGATAAACAGGGGAGGGAGGAAGAGGGACAGAAAGGGAGTGAGAGAGAGGCAGACGAAGGGAAAGAAAGGGAGAATAAAGAGGGGGAGAGTAAAGCAGAAGTGCATTAATGCAGACTGCAGAGAGAGAGAGAGACAGAGAGGGTGTAAAACGGGGAGAGACAGAAAAAGAAAGAAAGAAAGAATGTGAGAGAAAAAGAGTAAAAGATAGGGAGAAAGAGTGAGAGGAGTAAAAGAGGAAGGGAGAAAGAGAAAGGATGAAAAAGAGAAAGAAAGAGAAGAAGAAACAGAGTAAAAGAGAAAGAGAGAAGAGAAGAGAAGTAGGAGTAGGAGTGAAAATCAGAAGAGAGAGAGAAAGAGCTGGGGAGTAGAAAATTAGAGAAATTGATAGAAATAGATGCAGAGAGAGAGTAAAGAAAGAAAGAAAGTAAAAGAGGGAGAGAGAGAGTAAAAGAGGGGGAGAGAAACAGAGAGAAATAAAGAGAGAGAACACGGGAGAAAGAGAGTGAAAGAGGGGAAGAAAGAGTGGGAGAGAGTAAAAGAGGACAGGGTAGAGAAAGAATAAAAGAAAGAAATGGAGTAAAAGAGGGTGAGAGAGAAAAACAGAAAGACAGTGAGAGAGAAAAAAAGAGAGAGAGGGAGGGAGAGAGAACATTCACAGAGGAATATCCCCCGGAGCACTGGAAAACCCATTTTGAAAGAGATGAGGGACAACCTCATAGCTTGGGACTGTTTTGTGGTGTGTGCATGTGTGTGTGTGTGTGTGTGTGTGTGTCCATCTACAACTAGGCATTTTATACAGTGCCCGGCTTCTTTATTCCCTTGACCCTTTACAAAAAAGCTGTGAATCATTTTCACTGCAGCTCTGGAACAAGCACTGGTTTATTTCCTTCCTACAACACTCCTCCTACAGATGCCGTCAACACAAGAATCCTGCAGCATTTCATTCACAAAACAGCATTAAAGCTGCTGGACAAAGTGGCCGGTCATATCTACACACATGGTCAAGAAAAACAGCCATATTTATGGAGTTTATTGTATTATGTGTCCTGAGGCAGGCCAGTCTCATGGGTACCTTGCTGCAGTAGATGCTCAAGATGCTTGAACTGAATGTAGTGCATTCATAACACATCTCCTCCAGTCGCAACTTAATACACAAAAATTACACATTTGATTCCACTGCCAATACAGATGCAAATACTAAGGGTCGACCGATTATCAACTGGGCAGATTATCAGGGGCCTACATTAGACGTTTAGCCAATTATCGATATCAGTGTTTAATTTTGACCATCACCGATATTAAATAATTACAAGGTGCGACTCGCTTGTCACGCCCACAACAGCCTCTGATTGGCTGTACGTCCCACGAGTAGTAGCCAATCAACACTGAAGCCTTGTTGTCACTCACAGCACACTCAGACACGAGCGCAGCGTGAAGCTCCGAGAAGGAGAACTGGAGAGGGAAGAGTGTCTGTAACATAAGTTTGTTGTTTGTAAAATTTACATTTTGACAGATTTTCTGGGGGGTTTTTTGGTTTATTTTGCATAACGGATCCAAATATCGGCCCCGTTAACTAGCAATAATCCGTATCGATATCGCCCGTGAGTTCAATTTGCCTACTGCGCTGCCAAACTCAGATGCGCTTGCTTTATCTGTAAGTATGCTTATACCCATCAGTCATAACATTATGACCACCGACAGCAGAAGTAAATACCATCGACTACCTCATTACAGTGGCTCCCGGCAGTGAGTGAGAAATATTAGGCAGCAAGTGAACATTTTGTCCTCATTTACTGACTCTGACAAAAAGCCAAATTGTGAAGGCTAGATGACAGAGTCAGAGCATCTCCAAAACTGCAGCTCTTTTGGGATGTTCTCAGTGAAAACCATAAAAAGCTGCGACACAAAACTACCATTCACGGAAACAGAACTGAAGTCGGAATCACGGAAGTGAACCCGTGACCTCCCGATAACCATTACACTAGCAACTGGCACTAAGGCCCCGTACACACGTACCCGGGTATTAATAAAAACAGATTTTTTTATGTGGTTGTGCCTATCGTCCACACGTAAACGAAGGTTTCAGCCACTGAAACGGGCTATTTTTGAAAACTCTGACTCCAGTGACTACGCGTGGACGGGGGAAAACAGAGTTTTAGGTTCATAGCGTCGTAAGTGTGGGACTGGAAATGCGTTGACGTCAGGTGTGCGTTTGTTTACGTTGAAGGCTGAAGATGGCTACCGTCAGAGCAGCGATTCACCTCTCCCTTATTCAAGCTATTTGTGCTTGATTGCACCTGGTAACGTTTAAAAGTAACTTCAACTCCCTGTCCGTCCATGCGAAGCACCCTCTATTCGCCACTGTAATTTGCTCTTTTTTTCCAGGATTCTGACTGGCTGGCATGGTTCTACGCAGCTCTTGATGGCGTATTTATCCGGATTTGTGTGTACAGAGGTATTTTTGAAAACGGGCTGATGTGTACGAAGTTATTTTTGAAAACGGAGGAGAAAAAAAAAAAGTTTACCCGGCTACGTGTGTACGGGCCGAAATAGCTGAAAATTGGTCTAGAAAACACAGCGCATCGCAGTTTGTTGCGTTTGGGGCTGTGTAGCCACAGAACTACTCAATGTCAGGCGAGTGGTCATAATGTTATGGCTGATCGGTTGATATTCTAAGAAGAGTGCACTTAAATATCATGGGGCATTGTCGCAGAACAGGGCGGAAAACTGAATCATAAAATAACTGCACAAATAACAGCAGACAAACAGAAGGGAGGAGAGAAAAGATACATTTTGCTCTGTCTGGGAACATGCCACCAAATCCATCTTTTTTTGTTTGCATGTTTGTTTGTTGTTTTTTCCCCCCCTGTTATCCTAAGGACACTGTTCCCAGCATCCGAACTGCATGATATGTAAGTGTCAGACTGAGGACGTAAACGCACTCAAAGGATGAAGATGAGGAAGAGGATGAGACAAAGTTAAAACTGCCAATGACAGACTGCGCTACAAACCGACCTACTTGGCAAATGTTCTGGCCCCCTTTTTTGTAATGTCTGAGGATAAAAAGACAGAAAAGATGGAAGTCAAAAACAGAGCCTCAGTGCGTAGTCGAGCTCTCAAAGCACAAACGACATGTTCCGGAAGTCTGAGGGAAAGAAATAGCACAGCTCAAATCTATACAGTGTCTTATAAAAGCCCGGCCATAAAGAGGGATTGTTTTATGCGGCGGTTTATGGTCGCGCCCAAAATCACGGGTGCTCAGGGTTATTGTTAATAAAAAAAGTTTACCACCCTGATCTGATCTGAATTCCAGATTTATGCTAATGTGCAAGCCAAACTCCAGCTGGAAGTGGGGTTTGATTTTTTTTTTCTCCACTCTACAGGCCTGAGATTTGACTCATCAAGCTGTGGTTCGGGCCAGACGCTTGAGACACAGTTTTAGGAAGCAGCAGGACTTGTACTGGCCTGCTTTAATAGTCTGTAATTCGTGCAGGCAGTTATGTACAGGTACAGTTAGGCCTGTTGCAGGTGAGCGAGATCAAAAAACAAAGGCAGGTCTGAACTCTACGTTTATGGGGAAAAAAAAAAGGCTTGGACAGGATGGAACAGAAGTTCTGTGGAAGGTGGTTCCTGACGCCAGCAAATTGTAGACTATAACAGGTTATAAAGTCTTAGCAAACGATGGAGGAAAAACGGGAGTTAAGAAAGAGAGATAGACTGAGGGAAAAAATGGCTTACTCGGTGGGTTGAATGAGGCGTATTTTTCCGAGACGGAGAATTACGGGGCCTCGCGGGTTGCGAATCCTCTTCACTTCGCTGTTCTTCAGCAGGGAGAAACGCCGCACCAAACTGAAACCTGGGAAGCGATCGATCACTCCATTAAACATCCAGCAGGCTAATCAATCAGCCGTCTGCTGTGTGACATGCGTCTTTCAGAGCATGGCTGCAGCGGGTTCGACTACAGCAAGAGCCATTTTAACTGAGAAAAGGATCAGACCAGATACAAACGACAAAGAATCAGATCTGTCAAGAGGCTTAGCTGACTAGCAGCTGCCGACTTTAAGTCTTTTACACATCAACACAGTGGAGGTTGCCAGGAGACAAGGCATTAATGGGGTCTGACAAATGCTGTAAATTTAAAAAATGAATTTAAATATAAATTACACTACCAGTCAAAAGTTTGGACACACCTTCCCATTCAATGTTTTATTCTTTATTATCATGACTATTTACACTGTAGATTCTCACTGAAGGCACTATGAATGAACACATATGGAGTTATGTAGTAACCAAAAAGTGTGAAATAACCCAAAACATGTTTTATATTTTAGATTCTTCAAAAAATAACCACCCTTTGCTTTGATCACGGCTTTGCACACTCTTGACATTCTCTCGATGAGCTTCGTGAGGTAGTCACCTGAAATGGTTTTCCAACAGTCCTGAAGGAGTTCCCAGAGATGCTGAGCACTTGTTGGCCCTTTTGCCTTCTTTCCAGTGGTCCATCTCATCCCAAACATCTCGATTGGGTTTGGTCAGGTGACCGTGGAGGCCAGGCCATGTGGCGCAGCGCACCATCACTCTCCTTCTGGGTCATATAGCCTTTACACAGTTCATTCATAGTTTTGATGCCTTTAGTGAGAATCTACAATGTAAATAGTAATGAAAATAAAGAAAAAAAAAAAAAACATTGAATGGGAAAGGTGTGTCCAAACTTTGACTGGTAATTAATATATTGGATCATACTCAACAACGCAATATGGCAAAAATATCACAAGTGCATTTTGGTCCTGGCAGGTTTTGCTCATTCCTTACTTTGAATATAACTGATAAAAAAAGTTGTCATAACAACAATTCATCTCCTTGATGGCGAAACGCAATAAAGTAATATCTTACTTTTTGGAAATCTTTATTTTAAATAATAACCAATAAACTAGTTTGTTCTGTAGTCTTTAGTGAAATTGGTTGTGGTTTGGTATCAAAAGGTTTGATAAAAACAGCATTTATCATCAGGGGCGTGCTGGGAATTTTAAGGGGCCATTTCTCCTCTTTTCGGTGGCAAACACTCAAAACAACTGATAATAGGATTTGAGGATTTATCCATTTAGTAAAAAAGAAGTACTGTAATGCATATCACAGCAAAAAAAAAGATTTGGATGTGGTTAGGAATGCACACAAGTAGCACGTGTCAAAAAATTTTCATCGCACCTACACAGGCTTCATCAATAAATTCATTATTTGAAGAGCATTTATCAGGACCTGTTATCTGGCTCACTTTCTTTCCTTCCTGCCTTCTCTGAAGAACTCCCTGCCTTTCCTCTCCTAAGATGTCGAAATTCATGTTAAAATAGCCAACTACAATGTCACCTTTTCTTCCATTTAAGTGACGTAGGAAAAGTTAAGCAATTAACAATTACCGACATCAACTTACAATTTCACTGTGTATCATTCACTGCGAATTAATTCTCTCTTCTTCTTAACAACTCTGCCGAGCTCAGGAGCGTTAGCATGTTAGCCAAAGACATGCAGCTTCGCCTGGGTCCATATGCCCACCTACCTGCCTAGTATCCGGGCTGGGAAACAGAACGATAATTTTAATCAGATAATGATGTATATACTTTTTTTTTTCTCCTGGGGCAGCAGAGCAAAAGAGGGAAGGTGAGCAGTTGCCCAGGCAACCGTAGCCCTGCCCTGTGCACGTCCCTGTTTCTCACTAGTCACATTAGGAAGAATTTAAACCACCACATGAATTAATTTTACAAAGCAGGAAGACAAAATCATACGACATCCTTTAAAAATATCTGACTGGCTTCAGTAACTGAGAAATATTTGTTACTTAATAGAAAACAGCCTCCAAAAGACTCAAGGCTCGCTAGTAAAGAATCTTTAGACTTTATCCCCCTGATCTGTAGAGTGAAACCAATAAGAACACAGTACCAGTGATGTTGTGCCTGTGCCGTCTGAGAAACTTCCACTCTTCAACCTGTAGGGGCGGGCAGTTGATTCCTAATGAAAAAGAAACAGTCAAACAGACAGTGGGAAGACATGTAATTTATTTGCACACTATTTCGGAGGAGAACTTCCACTGTTGAGAAAAAAAGTTTTCCCCAGAACACGTTGAGTATCTAATGGAACCAGCTCTGTCAAACGCTTCCGGACCCGAGCAAAGGGCGAAAGTGTTGAGGTGATCAAAGCTGGTCTGGCCAAGACAGACGCCATCTCAGATACCGAGCTAAAAATAAATTCCGTCCGTCTCACGAGAATCACTCCATAATCCAGGAACAAGGCCTCTGACAGCCCGGCCTGGCCCCGTTCCACCCGACGCTGGGCGTCACATGATGGATATACTTGTGCGGCGCTCTCACTGTATGTGATGCACCGGGTAGCTAACCATGCGACTAGGAAAGGCATCACCTCAGAGGGGTTCAACCCTGGAAGTGAAAAACTGCAGAGCACCATGTTCCTGTACATCAGACCAGCAATAGTAGCTTTGCTGCACAAAATCAATATCATGAAGTTACACTGCAAAAAATCAGTGTCAGAAAACTAAGAAAAAAGGATATTAAGAAAAATTGCAGATCAAGCAAAATTATCTGCCAATATAGTAGGAAAAATTTATCTTAAAGATCTCCTAAAACAAGAAAAAAAATATTTCCCTTTTTCCGTGTTTTTAGCTTTAATATTCTTAAAATACCTGTAGTGAAGAGCATGAGAACCTTTCCATTCTCTTAATTAAATTTATAATTAATTTTATAAATTTATAATTAATTTATTTCATTTAGAAGTTCTTATAATCAGTACATTTTTCTTAATAAGATAATTGCAGCCAACATGTCTTATTCTTAAAATAAAAAAACAAGATCTATTTTTTTCTTTTTAAGATTTTTTTTTAGCTTGATAAGATTTCATTTTTTGCAGTGTAGCCTCTTTACCTCGATTATTATTTCACTTCCTCAACACCTTTGAATTTAGAGCAAAAGAAGATTTTACAGCCTCTGATAAAATTATTTAAATGTTCTTTTTGCACCAGGCAAACAAGGTAATGTTTTACGTTGTTCTTTCTGGATATATTTTAGAACTGGAACTGTCAACTGCTAATGTACAAACGCTATGTTACACAACACCTTTAATGTTTTTGTCTTCCCTCATTATCTGTCAATATCTTAACAATATGAAAACCCAAGAAGGAGTTATTTTCTGTTTTCTGGTTAAAAAAAGACTACATTGAATAGAGGTTCTGAATGTTGGTTCTGATTAATTTTTAAATGTATTGCCCAGCCATAATTTGGCACGGCTAAAACAGTAGGTCTGTTCCAAACAGCCTTTTAATCAACGACTCAAAGACTTGTTGTCAGACAACAAAGTGTTGCTGTGACTTAAATGGTTCAAAGATCAGATGAAATGTGAAAAGCTAAAGCAGTAACTGATCCTCCAAGCAGATCTGTGGGATTTTCCATACGAGAGAAAGAAAGGTATAAAGGAGGAATAATGAACGAGGTGACGCTTTAACCTGCCTCTCACCGCCAGGTCCTATAAAGCTCCTTCAAGAAGCGATGCCGAATCTCTCCTCAGCCACCTCAGCAATCTCAGGCGAGGGGGAAAAAATCTCTCTCTCACGGAAAGTTATCTGACAGACAAAGGCTTCATTTCCGCATTGTTCTCAGTTTTTAAGGTTTTGTGAAGTCAAACAATACCCAGTCACAGCCCTTTACTTCATGAATCTACAAAGTTCACCTACGCTCTCTGTACAGAAAAAAGAAAAGATGGTGAAAAGCGGAAAGGGGAGAATTAAGATGCAGTACTGTCAGGTCTGAGTTGGAGGGTGGGAGGGAAGGCCCGGAGGCGGAATGGCTCCTGAGGGAACCACGGCGAGCTAAACGGAGAAAGAAGAAGAAGAGCTGGAAGCTGAGGTAAAAGGCATTGTTGCCGCAGGTTTCCATCTCACAAACAGATATGCTTTGTACAGGCTGATACGTGATATTTCCTCACACAGTCAAATTTAGCATCTTCTCTATATATGTGGGGGGGAGGGGGATGGGGGGGCGTTTAAAAAAGCATCCATCAAAAAACAAGAATGCACTATTAAGAGGAATTAAAAGAGGTTCAGAATGGCTTTGATTATTTTGAATTCTCGTCTGCATCTTGCAGGGCATCACTCTGTATGACTTCAGCTTGGTGGAGCAGAAATACGTCCAATTTAACCTGACCTTTCCATAACTTTGTTTGAAAGACTACTTGGAGGAGGTCAAAGGTTGCTTGGTACAGCATGGGCAGATGAAAAGTGATGCCAGCAGTGTCTCGGGCTAATTAGAAAGAGTTACAAAAACATGGAAAGCCTTGTTTGTGATATTATTGGAATCAGAACCGTGCCGATTCATTAAGGATGAGATTTCAACATGACAGAATGACAAGAAAAATCGCAGATTCACAGAGGAAGAAAAAGATTACCCATGTTCACATTATCGTCCCAGGGTTGGGGAAGCTGTTTTTAAACTGTAGCTTTTCAAGCTACTTATGTTTAAAAGTAGCTAAGGTTCAGCCAAGCTGTTTTAATATAGTAGTCATCTACACTACCAAATACAGAGAACATGTATCTAACTATGTCTATTTTTATCCAATAATTTTTTATACTTGTCTTACAAGATAGTCTTAAAGCAAATGATTTTTAAAAAGATGAAGTGTGATGCTGAAAGCAAAATAAAAATCTATATTTTTAGCAACATAATGTAAAATCTCAATAAGGTTTTAATGACTTTTTGGAGGTGGAGAGTGTTGATTTTTAGTTTGTGAAAATTACACTCAAATGTGTAATAAGTTTCCTCTCCAATGTGGATTCCATCCTCCGAGTCCATGTCGCAGCTGCCAAGAGTGTGCTGTGAAATTGCACTGTGCGGGTAGTGTGAAAAAAGTAGTTCTACACATTCTTCCACACCAAAATGGACGCAACTGATCAACTGGAACCGGTTCGAAGTCGGAAATAATAGTACTCTACATCACTTTCTACTAGAAATTTACAGTGTTTTTACAGATTTGCTACTGCACAATGTGGTTTAGTTAGTAGTGTCACTAATTATATTGAGTTATTCCTCAACACTTATCTTTTTTGGATCCCTTTTCAATCTACAGATGCACCAAGCAGCCAAAAGGCCTTCAGATGTCAAATGTTTAACTGCAGGGAAATACTTTGGTAGAAACCTGACCAAATGAAAAAAAAAGCCTTGAACATAAAGACAAGGGAGCTCCATTTTCCATTCAATAGCTCCAGTCTAAATCTTTGTACTTTTAAATGGCAGCGAGGCTAAATCCACAAAGGCAGGTGTGTTGTTATAATATCTAGAATACACAAAATGAGCGAAAGTGCAGACGGGCGCCCCAGGGCATGTCTCTTTCGCACGGATTTCACAGTGCAGAGGAGACGTGGCCGGCTTGAGACAGGCCTGATGAAAGACAAAGCAACAGACTGACCTGTGGGTGTGAGGCGATATCTGACAGCCTCTTACAAAGGTCAGAGTGGAGATCAGGTTACTAAGTTAGAATGGCTATGCGTGGCCGGTCTGTTTTTTCAGGCTCACGCTTGTTAGAACATAAAAATTTGTGCTACGGTAAAGGGTGGAGTGCATAATGACCTCAGCGGCATGATTTTCACTTCAAATATACATTTTTGCCTTTCCAGCTACAGTACATATAAACTACCCAGAGCTGGAGATCGTATAGTTTTAATAGGGTTTGGAAATTCATTAAAAATTCATCAAAACCAAAAAGCCTCTAATCAACATAATTTTGCCCGTCTCGTGTGGTCACATGACCTCACCTTGTCCAGTATGGAATCCGGAGCCTATCCTGGGAAGTACAGGCGCAAGGCGTGGACCAACCCTGGGGAGGCGGCAACACATCGCAGGGCACACGCACTCACACAATCACACTCTCATTCACACATTATGGGGCCAATGTAGAGTCTCCAATGAACCTATAGTGCATGCTTTTGGACTGTTGGAGGTAACTGGAGTCCCCAGCAGAAACACATACAAACACAGGGAGCGCATGCAAACTCCACCCAGAAAGGCCCTATGGCCGACCCGGGGATTGAACCCAGGACCTTCTCGCTGTGAGGCGGCAGCGCTAACCACTGCACCTCCGTGCCGCCATTTACATTTGCCAAAAAAACTGTTTCAATGTGCCCAATTTAAGCTGTGTAAACCGGTAAACCATGACAAGAACAAGCTTTTAAGCCAGTTCACAAAGGTTGTATACACAATACAAGTCTAACAACTGCTTCTGGGTTTAATGGTGCTAAGCAGGAGGCAGAGCTTTAGTCACAAAGGGGACTGTGTTTAGGATGCACCCAAATTAGCAGGAATGACATACTACAAACTGTATTTGCTAGAATTTATAAAATCACTATATCTTAATAGTTTTATTTTCAAACTGATGCATTAAAAATACCATTCTTATCAAGGCACTCGATATATTGCCCAGACCTACCGTGGAGCAATACAACAGCACATAATGTCAAATCAACATTCCTACCTACACATATAAAACACAAAATACTGGTTTAGAACACTTTGTTACATAAATAACACATTTTTCACTTTTTCATCAAAACATTTCACCTTCAGCGGATGCCGGTTGACCCTCATGACCAAACCAGATGGTCAGCAACACAAGGGAGGATAAGATGACCCTCATGGCTGCCCCCTTCCGCTTCTACCTGTGAGAGAAAAAGAGAGAGATTTAATGCAGCAGCCAATCAAGAAGGAAAAAAAGATAAAAGTTGATTGCATGCTGGGAAAATACCTACGAATTAGGACATAAACGTTAATGCCATTATGTTGTCGTTTCTACTACAAGGATGGTTTTGGGGTAGAATAATGATGAAGGCAGGTTTAAAGGTTAGATGGACCCTTTGATATGTGTAAATTGGCCTAATGGAGCATAGTGTTTCCAATAAAGCTTTGTAACCCAAGTGGTTTGATGATCATCATTACAAAGCCCATCTGTGCCTCTCTGTGACTTTCTCAGCTGGGACTGACAAACACACACACACACAGCATTTTTCATGAAACTAATGATACTCTGCTAAATAAAGGTTTGAGCTAAAATACCTGGTAAAAATGCCTAATCTGAGCAGTGTTTTTAGCGAACCACTTCAGAGAGATGTTTAGTGGCGCTCATAGACCTATTTTGACTTGCATAATATGGGACCTTTAAGAGGGGCAAATTAAATAAAAACACATCTACAACTGCTTGACACTAACGTAAGGCTTCTTGGATAAAGTAAGGGAAAGGATGGTTCAAAAAATATTTTTAAACAATAAGAGCATTTGCTACCATACAAAACCACTCCAATCATTCTAGAATTATTGGAAAAAAAATATTTCCAAAAGTGATTTGATTTAGAAAAAGTGTTTAATTGCGTCTTACTTCAAAGTCCATTTTTTCAATAACATTCACCCCTAAATTATAGCATGATCTTTATTTAAAAACACTTTCCACGTTTCACTCAAACATCTTGGAACTTATTATGACGGTTAATTCCTCTAAAGTCGAGGCAAACATTTTTATGTATTTGCATTCAGTGGTGATGCTCCACTCAAAGTGACCCCAGCGTGTCTCAACACACGCCTGTCAGGATGACGGATGAGCGTGAAAGCCCGAGGCGCGAGGCTTTACTTCGCTCTTGTATATTCCAGCCTGTCTGGGACGTAACCTGCATCCTGCACGCTGAAGTCATATTGCTCTGGGGGAGATTGTAAACTGTCTTGCTATAGCAGTGGGAACAAAATCAAACTCAACTCGCCTGGAGCGCGCCTTTGCCGTCCTCAACTCGACGTGTTGATCTTAACAAAAACCCCTGACTTTGCGTCCTTGCGACATCATCCCCACTTTCCAAGTCGCTTCGCGTCATGTTGGTTCAATTATTCATGGGATGCTCCCTTATTACTGCTCACCTCTGAGTCGACGACGGCCCGTGTAAACAAGACAGCGTCCATTAGGAATGAGATCGATTATTTCGATACTTAAAAAGAATTCTGCCACGAAGACATGCACGCTTTCATTAGAAAATAATGGTGGTGGTCTAGTGGTTAGGATACTCGCCCCTGTACCAAGAGATTGTGGATTTGAATCCTCTAGCACTACCATCACTGGGTCCCTGAGCAAAACCCTTAACCCCAAGTTGCTCTCAAGGAGACTGTTCCTAAAATTAGGAAAGAAATGAAAGTCGCTCTGGATAAGAGCATCTGTTAAATGCCATAAATGTAAAATAGCGTCACACTGTGCGCCACTCATATGATCACTGCAAAAAATAAAATCTGTACAAGTGTAATTGACTTGAATTCAGCATTTTAATCTTGTTACACCATTTTTTGGATTTATTTTCTTGGTAAGACTGAATATTGTTTAGATTATTTGACTTGTTTCAAGAAAATGTATCTTGTTTTAAGAAGTCTTAGCAAGTGCAATTTTCTTGCTGCACTGGCAGATAATTTTGCTTGAAATAAGTATTTTTTTTCCCAAAAATAGTACATTTTTTCTTCATTTTTGCAGTGATGTCACAGTGTGCGCCGTGTCTACGTTAGGTTTTCATCTACAATGCAAGGCATGCTTTTGACAGCGTTGCTCATGCTCGTGTGGACGCGATTTATTTAAAAAACGAAAACGGAAAATCTCCGTTTTCAGAAATACCCGTGTACCTGTGGACATGGCCTTAGAGTGACCAAATTTAAGTTTGTCAAAAAAGAGAATACATTTGGCCATGGGCTGGGGGCGGCATGTTACTTCACTCTCCCCCTACTCACTTCCACTCGATTTATGCAGTAAGGCTATAGGAAAAGCAAGTGTAAGTGAGTAGGGGGCGGGCAAAGTAACTAGTTTGGGAAAGCTCCAGGGAAACGCAAATCTAATTTTTAAGGCTAAGGCAGAATGAAATCCCGGACGACTTTAGGACATGTCCGTGCAATAGAGACATCTGGTCATCCTAATCAAACTGATTTAAAGGCACTATCCCCAGCCCTACTTATCAGTCTTTTCAAATGCTGTAGCTTTCTTATTGTCAGGGCCTGTGTCCACCAAACCTAACTTCCAGAGCACTTTTTCTATGCTTTCTATCAGCACTTGTTATTGCTAAGTTACAAAAAGTTACCATCGGGCACTTCTGCTTTTGTTCTTATTTCATTTAAACATTGTTACGTGTTTCAGATCGGTAGTTTAGCCTACATAAAAGAGATTATATTTATTGTTAGTGAGTTCTTGACAGTGTATGCACCGCCCCTTCCTTGACTTTGATTAACCAGCAAGAGACAAGTAACATCGATGAGCCCAGCTGTTTTCCAAGTTCAACGGATTTCAACTTGAAACGCTCTGAGCGCTGTGACAAAAAAAAAAACGCCTCCACCGGCATTTTTTCCGCTGAAGGCGCTTAGCGCTCTGAAAGCTGAAGCTCATAGCATTTGTATTAAAAATAGACGCTGTCAGCGCAAAAAAAACGCGTTTGGTGGACACAGGCCCTTATTGTCGGATTCCGCCCAAACGAAACAAAACGTAATAAAACTAGCAGACCAGCTTTGTTTTTCGTTCATTCCGTTTGCCGTGTTAAGGGGTAAGGGAAGAAGCATCTGGACGGCGCAGATAAAGTGGAGGAGCGTCTCTGGCGCTTTGCCCGGCGCGCTCACACCGAGCAGTCGGCAGTCAAAATCACGTAGCGCCGCAACAGAGAATCGGGCTCACGCACTCCAAACACAAATGCACTACAACACCACCGCCGTTGAAAAGAAAGTCCCAGTGTTTCAAATCGATCACTTCCATGCAGAGACTACTCCAGAAACAATGATTCAGAACCCCCTCAAAGAAGAAGAGCGAAAGCAGCAATGCACACAATCAATAAACAAGTGGTGAAACCGTTATGAGCTTGTGTCAGGCGGTAAGGCAGCGCTATGTTTTGCGGACGGGGGTCTGACAAGACCGACACCCCCCACCGGTTCCATGTCGGAGTCCCGTGTGACTTACTGTGCTCTTGTTGCCAGGTGACAAACGCTACCGCAAAAGCATCTTTACAAAAGCCTGTTGTTTAATACGAATGCTCTAGAGTTTTGAAGGGTTTTGGTAGAGAAGAATAACCTAGACAGAATTACCTTGTCTAGATACCATCCATAGAGTTGTTAAAACCAGGATTAACTCTTAATATCTAAGGATACACTGATCAAACTTTTTCAGTATAGATAACTGGGCTTTGGGTAGAGCTGGGGGATATGACAAAATTCAAAGTATGATATTTTTGAACCATACGACATGAGTCAGTTTTTTTCCTATCCAATTTTATTCAAAGTCACTCATTTATTACTATTTATATTCTCATGTAAAATAATTTGGATCTAATTGCACAGAAACTACTTTATGATAGCTGTAAACAAAAGATACATATCTGCACTACAACCTCATATAGACATTAATGCATGAAATCCTATTACCTGACGAAACATTCAAACGACTTCATAAATCTTGAGCAAGTTTATTGACTGCTCCTAGCGTTAAAGCTGCTAAACAGGAGGCGCTGTTACAACCTCTTTTTGGTGGAACCTATTATGTTAATATATCACAACTGTTTTATTTCAAACAGCATGTTAAAAAATATTGTTTACGTCAGAGCACTCGATACACTGCCCAGGCCTACCTCAGGCCTACAAGTACTAATCCAATACCAGAGATTGGAATACTTCTTTTAAGTGTAATGCAACAACAGGCTTCAGTACAATTCAAGTGTAAACTTACCATACAAAACTATACAACTGTATCAAATAAGAGCAAAACAGAAACATTGCATCACAAACTAATGCGAGCTAACCTGATGGATGAAATCACAACTGAGTCAAGTAATAAGACAACTACTTTAATCAAAGACACCGGTCCCACAAATAGGAACATTGTTACTGATGAAAATCCAGTTTGTTAACTGTGTATCGCAGGAAGGTTCCCATGAGTATCAAATAAAATCACACTAACATCTACACACTCCCTCTTAGGAAAAGAAAGAGAGTCACAAAAAATATATATTTTTTAAAAAGCCCTTAAATAAAGTGAAAGGCATCCACTCAACATGCCTTCTGATATTGAAAACTGTCCTGAGAAGAGAGGTCTTGAAGGAAGTGACCCTAGTAACAAATGGAGAAGCTGTTCCACATGTGTAACTATCAAAACAGATTTTGCGTGGCAAGCGAAGCATGAGGTCGGGAGGGGTGATAGTGAATTTTAATATGAGCAGGTCCTTCTTTCATGTCCAAAAAAACTTGTGATCTTTAGCTGAATGAGACTTTGATGAGAGACTTGCAAATGCTTAAAAATTGATTTGTCAGAAGGCATCAACTCTTCAGGATGTAAGTCTGTTTGTAGAAACCTCATTAATGTGTCATCCAGGAGTTTCATATGTCAATTGTGCACATTGAAGGAAACTACGTGAATTGAAAGTGCTGGGAAAAAGAACAGAGAAACCTCTTTTTAAAATAAAGCATGACATACAAAAATGATGAACTGTGACATTCAGAGGAGCACCTCCCCACACTTTCTCTGATGGATTAATTCACAGTTTAAAGTGTGCAAACTGCATTCACGTAAAACTACTTAACTTTTGATGACATGGGTGCATGAAGTCAGGAACCGGCAGGTTGAACTGGGTAATGAATACAGGAACGTACAAACAAATTGACAAAAGCAGCTGTGTTTGCAAGCATCATTATGATTAAGGTTGAGAAGAGATGGTCTACATCATTTTACACCTTACAGTACACATCATTCACTCTGACGAGACTCAGGAGGAAACTTCTCATGATGAGAGCTTTAACCATGAGCCAATTTTCCATCTACACCACAAGCTAAACACATCCCCTCCAGCCATATAGTGTTTGATTCTTCACCACTCCAACTGAAACGCTGGCAGCAAATGGAGAACTCGTTAGGACGAGTGCATGTTCATTCCATTACCTCACTGACTCCCATGACTCCCATGTATCTGGGGGAAAGACATATCAAAAATCCACACTATAATAGATGCACCTTGAGGCATGGTGTGCACTGAAGCTGGTTTTGCCAGGAGGCAAAGGACACAAGCAGAATCAGATCATCTTTTAAAAGAGTCTAGCCTGGGGAACTTGCACAAATATTATCCTTCTCCCACAATTATACTCGGTTATTTATTTATTAACACTCTTAAATGCCTCATTGATCAGGGCCCAACTGAAATAAGCAGCAATATTGAATTCTGCCACTGGAGGGCCTGCTTTGAGCAACAAGTCCAAAGTTTTAATCACATACCTCCATCAGAGCAAGGCGCCCTGCGGCACTTTTAATTACAGGGTTGCAAAATAAATAACGCCGCGGTGTTTTAATTGGGTTTGCATTTGCAGAAGATGCACCACTGACTCAGTTGACTGCAACTGCACTTGCGATTTGTCACCAAGCTAAATGCAGGGTTACAAATAGTAATGCAACGAGAATTTGGATCCGGCAAAGGTGTAGAAACACGATCATTTCCACTGAAGTATTGATATTTTAAGGGATGGTGAAGAAGCAGAAGAAGAAGAAGAAGAAGAAGAAGCAAGCCAGCAAAGGCGCGTCCATACCTACAAACTATGGATAGTTTCTCCTCAGAAGCGACACCATAAATCCCATCAAATCCAAGTGATTCCGAATTTGAAAGTGCTTTCTGGTGTAATCCACAGTTCACTCTTCAGGACGTTCCCTGGGTCTTGTTGCGGGGGGAAGGGGGAAGTTATAGTGAGGAATCCTCCTTGTCCAACTTTCTTTCTCTCTCTTTTTCCCCCTCTCTCTCTCTCTCCCTCCTCTCCGCCCTCCCCTCTCTGTGTAAAAGTTTCCTCACCGCGCACCGCTGCTGCAGCTCGGGGGAGGAAAGCGCCGCTTCAGCGCGTCATGACGTCATACGCACTGGCGCTGTTACCGCATGCGGGTGAAGTTTACTGTATAAAACTCGGAACTCTTTATCACAAGTGTTTACAGTATGTGTGAAAGAGGAGAGAGGGGGGAGCTGATATTTATCCGATTTCTGAGACTTTTCTGTGTGATGACCAGTGAAAACTGGCTTTACAGAAAAGTTTTAAATGGCTTGGTTTTGGTTATGGTTAACGTTGTGGTTAGCATTACATAATGCTAAATGCTTTGTGAAATCATTTTAGTAAAATTAACAAGCTCCAACATGAGGTAGCAATGAATTTAGATGCTTTTCTACAGTCTGCATGGCCTCATTTCATTCAGTTACAATGTTCTGGCCTAACTTTCAGTTTGACAGCTTAATTATTTTTGCCGAATTGTGTGCTAGAATTATCTTACACAGTCATTTATACCTTTATTCTTTTTTACCATTGCACAGTGTAGAAGCCAGAAGGGTTCAGTCACCATCATTAAAATGATTCCACAGAAGCACTGTTGGTTCAAATCAGATAAGATGACCTTCTTTGGCCTTTTGCATCACTGATCCTTGGCTGCCAAACACTTTTGGTGGTTTCTGGTTATTGCCTCTTCTGACAACTGTGCATGAGAACAGGCTCACAATATTGCTCCGGCCTCCAAAAATCCCTGATATCAAACCAATTCAGCATTGGTGAAATGTGATGCAAGAAGAAGTAAGATCAGGTTTGGATCCTTGAAACTTAAAGGAATTACTTGATTTGCAGGGAACACACTAATAGGAGATACTCCTGGACACCATGCAATTTGTCTATGCCTCATTCATGTGTTAGAGGAATGCGTACAATATATTATTATTATTATTATTATTATTATTATTATTATTATTTATGTGATGTGCTGTTTCCCTTGTTATAGAACCTTACTGCTGAAACAGTTTTTAGCCATCTATAGTGATGGAATACTATGAACCAAAGAGCATAAAATAAAGGTTATTGATGAATATGCCCATCTTCTCAACGCAGCACTCTATGCTTAGAAGCAAATACCTTGTTATAATCCTCAACTACCTTACCAGATGCAAATGGAATTTTCACTACCCCAGGTCCATTGCCCTGAGTGTGACCTTGTGCCCCACGATTTTCCTGTGTGCTTTCTGGAAAAGAGTTGCTTATACACCGTAAACTGTCATAGATCACAACAGTGCCCACAACGGTTAGTGTGTATCAAAAAGAGTTTGATTTGAAGACAGTAGTTATGGTCAGTATATTATTGCGGTCAATACACTGATTTGCTGATTAATTAATAATCGAGATACCTCATTTAAATAACTAGAACTGAACTAGCACACATTTATTGCCAGCGAGTATATACATATATTATACTATATTAAAGATTATTCTAAACAAGAAAGCATGTCTTCTATAGTTCTGTGTTTTGTATAAAGCTGATAAAACCTGTATTACTTTTTTTTTTTCCAAAACACAAACCTTCTTGATTGCTTTTACTCATTAGATAATGGCTAAGAATGCAAATGTAGGCAGCCTTTGTAGCAGGATCTTTGCAATAAATAAATAAGCAAGGTTTCTTCTGTGTTTTCTGTGTATCCATAGTTGTCTCAGTTGGAAATACTGTGTTGTGCAGTTAACCTGAAATTAATCTTTTTCACTCTCTTCTGTCTTTTTGACACAATGATGAACAGCCTTGATGTCAAATTGCCAGTACAATAAAACGATGATGATATATGGTGTAATCAGGCCAGGAATCAAACTATTTTTCTCTGTATTCTTTGTATATTGTAGCTATGGGCATAAACTCCTAAAATTTTCAAAGTCATTTTGGCCTTTCACTGCTATCATTTTCCACAGTAACAGTTATTTTTCCCATATTTGTTTTATTCTTTTTTAAAGATGTTTTATTTAGAGGAAGAAAGAGTCTAGTTTGTAATTGACTAGACATCAAAGTAGATGGCTGACATATACCATCCTGAACTCTATGGGCTGATTTCCAAAGCTGACCATTCATTCATTTATTATCTGAACCGCTGAATCCCAACTGGCGTCGCGGGGGGACATAAGGCTATCTCGGGAGCTTACAGGCCCTGGGCAGGCGCCAACACAACGCAGGGCACACACACTTACACAATCACACTCACATTCACACCTTACGGGGCCAATTAAGAGTTACCAATTAACTTATATTGCATGCCTTTGGACTGTGGGACAAAACCGGCGCACTGCTGGTTCCATGTGATAAGGTTTACATTTACATGCATGACATAGATTGGACACTCTTATCCAGAGAGTCATGCATTTTTTTATGCATTTAGTCTTGCTGGAGTAATTTGGGGTTAATGGACTTGCTAAGCCTACGGCAGTCACGCAGGAAGTGCTGTAGAGACAGAATAAAATCCCTTAGTCCATAATAGAGTGTCGCCCACCAAGGGCAATTTTAGGATCTGACCTTTAGGGGTGCTCAGCCCGCAGTGCTGACAGAGGATCTTGGCTTGAACAATGCGGTTGCCATGTTTAGTCCAAATTTTAAAATCTTTTAGAAACGGCTTACATTTGTATAATTGTCCACAAAAACCACAACTATTGCACCTGTATTTTAAAATATTCCTTTTATTAATTCCAACTCCATTAGCTGCACCTTTACATTTCGCTGTTGAGAACAACAACACCAAGATGCGCTGTGTAACGTTTGCAGTTCATTCACAGCTGCGCCATGCTGTTAACATGGAGCAGTGTGTGGCTTGGGGGTATTTGCTGAATTATGATTTTCCTCTGGGATAACCAGTAAGAATAATTACAAAGCTAGATCCGAACAATATTAGGCTGGATTCATGAGATTCACCATGGCTACAAACCTGGCTCATCCAAAATATTGTAGTAACGGATTTGTGAATCTGATAATAATCCAAACATTTCCGGTAGCTTCTTTACAATTTTGGCAAAGGTATTGTAATCGGGTATTGTAAACGGTTTGCAACCCATAGGGTCAGTGTGTAGTCTAAGGTCACTCAGTGTAGGGGGCATTCTTGGTTAGTAGCCCAGAGAAAGTACACTGGTATAAATCAGGCTCTCCCTCCCTTGCTCTGTCATTCTATTTCCAGTTGAGAGAACAGAGCCTGACAGTCTCTTTATTGGCCCTTTATTTTCATTCCATGCAGTTTTGCACTCTTAAGAGGATGAGAAATGGGGGAGACTTTGGAATGGGTGAGGGCATTAGAAGATAGAAAAAAGGGGGAGGGGAGGGATTCTTGGCCTCCTCTGTCTGTAGATGGCCCTGGTGGGTTTCGAAATGGGCTCACAGACAACGACAAAAAAAGAACTAAACAACTTGGGCCAACGTGCAATTGGATTTTATTTCCAGAGCGAGAATACGGTGCAAGGCATAGATTGTGCGATCGATACGAATGGACACAGACCCTCACATTTGAAAGAGAGAGTGAGAGAGAGAAAAAAGGGATTCCAGCAAAGATACAGTGTGCAGCAGAAATAGAGAAATTGCATAAGGCTGCTGGATAAACTCGAGGGTCGATACTGCGGCCATGGCCGGGTGGGTTTGCATAACTAAGACAGGACAGTAGCCAGGAACAGCGAAGAGACCATGGTATGGCTCAGTGGGCTGTGTCATTGTGCCAACAGATGGCACAGAAAACACGCTAGTTTAATGCTCAGAAGAATATAAACACCAACATAGTAACGCTGGCATCTAGAACGAGGGCTCTGAATGGAGTAACAGTGTCTCTTCTTTCATTTGAATGGTCCGCATCCAAAGCAGGGGAGCATGGGACTCATGGCAAACTGACAGTATGTGTGTGTGTGAGTTTTTGTCTTTTCCACCCACCCATCCAAGAACACAAGGAGAAGGGAAAGTAGGAGAGTGCTGTGGAATATGCTGAGTTGGGAGGAAAGCTGGATGTACAGTAGCAGCCAACAACAAAGTGCTGGAGACGTGTCAGGAAGAGGAGTGCTGAGCTTGGGCTGAAAAACCCATGACTACAAATGTAACATTCCCTGATTACAGATTACAGCTACTATACGATGTCTGGAACTGGAATACATCTTATACAATGCTGGAATACACTCCGAATGTAAACCAATCAGTCATTACGTTTGAAAAATTGAAGTTGGTCTAATAAAACAATTGCTACACAGATTCATATGAATCATGTTAGTTTTGCATATGCATGAAAATGACCTTTTTTGTCTTTACAACGTGTCTCACACGTGTTTTGCTAGGCACAGAGTAAAACGGGAGGGGTTTGGGTTGAAGCATCTTAGCCAATGCTTTACTTACTCACAGTTTCCTTACTTTCCACAGATGTTTCCAAACATGCACCACAAGGCGAACATGAAGCCCCCCTCCTCCACAGTAAATGTGTTTTCCAGTCGGCCTACATTCTTTAGAAACTCCTTTCTCCCGTCTTTCCTCTGTCCCACAAAGTTCTTACACGCAGTTCACATGGACTAGGAGTTTCAGAGAAGGATTTGTTGCCTTGTTGAAATTTAACACACACAACACTAAAAAAATGCAGTGATATACTTTTGAAAAGGCTGTTAGTGTCAGTTGTGGGTGTTGTGACGGAAAGAGGGGAGTAGAGAGAGAAAGAATGAGAGAGAAAGAGAGGCAAGATGGGACAGAGGAAGGGATTCAAATGAAAAATGAGTGGAAAAAAGGAAGAAAAGTTACATTTTCTGCTGCCACATATTTTGTTCTTGTGCTTTATTCTAGTAGACTATAAATTGTCTGCTTTATTCGCTGGCCTTTTATAGCACCGGTGAAAAAAATCTTGGACGGTCCAAAAATTTGTCTTCACCTCACACATTCATCATGCCAAAATAAAAAAGCAGCTTTGACTTGCCAAATGAACTTCACTGGCCCTATGAAGTAGTGCTTTTAAGAAAAGCTTATTTTTCTCTCATCCATTTTATCAAAGAAGAAAGCAAAAAAAAACAGGGAGTAAACAAATGAAACCAAAGCTCTGCACCTGGTCAAATCCCACAAGCCCTTATTGTAATTCCATGTGCTACTGAAAGAACACACGTGTTTATGAAACCAGTGCAGCTTACATATTTTCTCATTAGCTAAATTACCACACCAGGATGTACATGTAATTTCTACATTTCATCATTCTGAAGATATATGCAAACATTTTACATTTTAGTAAGAAAGCGACAGTCACAGATGCCTGGTAAAACTTTTAACTTGTCCTTTCCTAGAAGGCTTTACATTGGCTTGAATCCCAACATCTGCTATTGTCCCTAAAAAACCCGCAGCAGTTGGTGAAGCTTGCGAGTTTCCCAGCGAGGCACCTGTTAGCCTTAAACAACTTTTCTGTCCAGCTAAAAATTAAAACCTGGCTGAAGTCGACTGCGGCTTCTCCTCCCTAATTACCCCGAGGCAGTGTGCACACTCAATCATGTTTAAAATGTAAAATTGCACTTAAAAGAATTACACAGATCCACCTGGAATGCACCAAGCTGCTTTTGGCTGTCCAAGTCATCAAATCCTGTTCATTTAACTAAGCTAATGTGACGACATCGCTGTGCCATGTAAATAATAACACACACACAGTCTCATCTTGCTGTCTTTATGAGGTACTTCCATTATTAGATAGAATTTATACTAGCATTACTTCAAATAATATTAACAGATAACCCTGTTAAAAAGTAAATCCTTCCCTCTTCTTGTTTTAAAAGCATTTTTAAAAAAACTAATCACATACTGAATATTTAGGAGTGCGTATGAGAATTATAGACTGATGCCGATATCCGACGTTAGCTGCCTCTATATTAGAATTATGCAGAAATTTGATATTTATTTGCTTCTTGTTTTAGTTTTTATTCAGCTGTCTACAAAAAAAATTCCCTTAAACACATTTAGTTGGCTAACTGATGCAAAAAAAGACAGATTACCCAGTTAGTTCATTAACAAAATTCTGAGCGTGCAGTGCAACTTTCGTAAGCAAAATCTTTATTCATTCATTCATTATCCGAACCGCTTAATCTTTATCAGGGTCACGGGGACCATAGCCTATCCCGGGAACTACGGAGGCAGGGAAGGGACCAAACCTGGGGATGGCACACACGCTCACACCTTACGGATCCAATTTAGAATTGCCAATTAACCTACATACAATGTAGCATGCTTTTGGACTATGGGAGGAAACCGGAGCCCCTGAAAGAAACCCACGCAAACATGGGGAGAGCGTGCAAACTCCTAACGGCTGACCCGGCATTCGAACCCAGGACCTTCTTGCTGTGAGGCGGCAGTGCTAACCACTGTGCCACCGGTCAATTCTAAGCAGCAAATACAAATTGTTTGAGAGGCAGAGTCGAGAGAGGGTGGAGCACTTCGAGCCCATGTGCAGTCAGAGTTTAGCAAACGCTCTACTGCGTGTTTAGAATTTTGCCACAAAATAACACCATACATTTTAAGACAGAAAGTGTGGGTTGTATTAAAACCTACCTCGGACATGCCTACCATAAGTGCTACCTTTCTGGCATACATCATATACCGTCTGGAAATCTAAGCACCGGTCCAATGCCGACGATTTTGATACGATTCCGATATCATCGAGCATCCCTAGAAACATGGGCATTGTAGTGGGGTGAAAAGTGGAACTGACTTATCAGGGACCCAAGTGGAGAGAGGGCTCTTGAGAAGTCTGTAGTTTTATTTTATTATGGGGAGGGGCCCATGGAGACTGCTTGTCTATAGGGCCCATAATTTGGTGCTACGTCCCCGCCTAGAAATATTCACAAAAAATCTGAGAATTTTTAGGATTTCATATAATTTATATTTGCAATCAGGTCCTCATAAATAGCTAAACACTTTTCTCTTTCTCTATTATACACATATACACTTACTATTTTTCTCTCTGTCACGCAGACACGCGCACACACACAGGCTGCAAAAGAGAGAAAACACAAATCCCCTCTTTTAATCCCTCTTAAAGCACACAGACACACAGACACATACACACACACATGTTTTAATAATGCAAAACAAATTAACCTCAATCAATGTACAAAGAGGTGATAAAAACGCCTCTAAAACTGAAGTCGGAGGCCATTGTTCTTCCCTGACTGGAGCCATTTATCTCTGTCCCATGGCTTATAAAACATACAGTTAGTGTCTCATCAGATCGATATGTGTAGCCTTCAGTACACCCAGAGCGAACGCTTCCCCATCATGTCCTCCCACTTCAGTCCCGTTTTCTGGTGGTCTGGCCCTGAAAGTGTCAGCATCTGTATTGGGGTGCTTCTGATAACCACTCGCAACGGGGGGCGCCGATGAAAGATGACCTTCTCCATTCACTGCGGGATGTAATCTGGATTTAAAGTTTAAATCACGGCTGGCTGCTGTGCACTGCTTATTGTTATTGAGCTTTGCCGCCTACGTAAAAGCTTTCAGTGAAAATTTGCCCTGCTGTTCCTTGTTGAACTCGAGTGCCATATTGTGTCTCAAAATGGCTGAGAGACATATAATGCTTACACTTGTACGGAGGGAAGTAAATGCCACGATCAAAATGTTGCAAATTTTAGGCACGATATCCCGTCATCTGCAATTTTCACCACTAGGTGGCACGATAGTGTGGTGGTTAGTGCTGTTCCCTCACAGTAAGCAGGTTCTGGGTTCAATCCCTGGGTCAGCCGCGGGGTCTTGCTGTGAGTTCTTGTGTTCTTGTGTGTTCTCCCCTTATTCTGGTAGGTTTTCCCCAGGCACTTCAGTTTCCTTCCCCAAAGCAAACTGTTTAGGCTGACTGGTGACTCCGTAGGTGTCAATGTGAGTGTGTTTGCTCTGCAGTGAGTTGACACCCACGCAGGGTTGGTCCCCGCTTTGCTTGAGGGACTCCAGTCCTCGTTACCCTGATTGTGATTAAGCAATTCAGATTGTGAATAGGTGTGGTAATTATTATGAAATACTGAAATATGTTGTGTGGAAAATATTTAACATACAAAAATCATCATTAATCCATTACTACTGTAATGATTACTCTGTGGACCCAAACGCAGGCTATGTCAAGCACAGTCTTTATTTCCTGAAGGGCTTTACAAAATTTGAAACAGTTGTGAACCAGGCACATTTCAAAATCAGTAGAGACAGTACACAAATGATGCAAAAGAGAAAAGAAAAAAGACAGCAGTGGGTTAGGGAGTTGGCCCCGTGATCAGAAGATCACCTGTTCAAGTCCCGGATCGGTAAAGGTACTCATGAGCAAGGTATTGTCCCTAAGTACTGCTTCCCAGACACTGCCCATGTCAGCTGCCCAGTGCTCCAGAAAAGAACAGAAAAAGCTTGACATGCAGATTAAGACATACACTCTTAGAACGAATATTTAGAAGAATTATACAAATTAGTACTTTAGTTTACACATTTTGTGCATATGTTTAATAAAAGTGTGTTGGAAAAAATAGTTGTGTGTATTTTAAAAATGTACACAACATGTGCATTTGTTCACAGCATTCAACACAATAGGTGTAACCAAGGACAGCACATGTTTTAATATTATAGATGTCTCAAAAATCAATTTGAAAAATGAATTTGATTTGTGTCCATTTTAGCACATCTTTTCTAAGAGAGTAGCAATACTTAGCAAAAAATCAACTAAAACATTGTTCTTTAAATACAGGAAGTCATAGGCATGGTTAAATCTCAGGTGAATCTGATAATCTAAGATCTTTGCAAAAATCCCAAATGGAAGTCCAGATCAGAAAGTCTGTTTGGTTGGGCAGATTCCATTCTGGATTCGGGATGACACCTCACAACTATACATTATGAATATATTCTATATATTTTCTATACCTCTGCGATTCACAAGAGATGGTAGATCCTCCTTCATGTTTAAAATCTTATTTTTCTTTTTCCAGCATTATATATAAGTTTTGGTGACTTTGTGTATGGCACCAGTTTGTTCTGGCATGGCTAGTAATGAACAGCAGCTTGGCTTTGTGGAGAACAGTTTGATTCTTTATTTTTTATAGTTATACAAATACTATATATAGTGCAATGTACCCTGGTACAGTTAAATAAACAGATTACATGAAAATAAAATATCTTGATAAATGTGTCTGTGACTAGTGGATGCTAATCACAAAATTTAAAGATAATGTATTGTTACTTAAGGCTTATATATAAGAACAATGTTCACACTTCAGCCTGTCTTGTGAGAAGGCATTGCTGGGCAAATAGAAAAGACAAAAAAACTCAAACCATACACTTCATGCCAATGCAGTGAGCCACTTCAGAAGAAGCAGTTTAGATGATACAAACATACTTCCTTCAGGCAAAATAATGCAAAACTCCCAGTTGGAACAAAAACATCACATTTTTTTGTAAAAACGGGTGTGCAGCCTCCTGCTCCGTGCAAGGTGTCTGACTTCACCGATATCAAACATGGTCTCAACAACCCTGCGAGGGAGAGAAAAATGAAGGCTTTTAGTTTAATTGAACCGTCTCATAATTAAATAAACCCGGGGCATGTGTTTGAAATGATTTTGATGGCGTGCGCCTGCTGGCATGGCAGTGGATTTGTCGCGTGGTGCATTTGTGCACCAGGAGACAAAGCTTTTCATTAAAGTCCTGTCTTACGCAGAGCCATCCACTGGAACTTCAGTAAATGAGAGTAAATGAAGGAAAACCACGGGCCCTGGAGAGACAATGAGAGAGAGAGAGAGAGAGAGAGAGAGAGGGGGAGAGAGGGGGAGAGAGCCAGGCTTTAAGTTATACAGAATTGGTGAGACAACATGAATGTTCAAGTATGAACCTCAACAGTAGGACTACAGTGGATAAGTTAAACCCAAATCACCCAAACTTAAACTCCACTTAAGTTCTCTTGAGTGGTCGGCTCTTGATATCTTTTAATTCTGCTTTTAAATCAAAATGAATGCATGCAAGAGTTAACTGCTCTCTACAGATGCTACTTAATCTTTTGGGAGCATCGACATTTTTGAGCATTCTTCTTGGTTGTTACTTTCTATTTTATTTAAATAAATATTGGATGCATTTATATCGTCCTTCCGTGATTCATCATTCGCCCTTCCCTGATGCTCAAACTCACAAATACATAGAAAATATATCCAAAAAAAGAGAGAAAATGTGCCTGTGTTTAGTGGAGGCGGAATCTCGTGAATCTGAAAATGTATAGATAATTTCCAAAAAAATCATTTTACCCTACCATGTGCACTTCCACGTATATAATCTGCTCATTGGAATTCTTACACACATGCAGCACTGTTCTTGTGAAATTGGTCATTTGGCTGTTGCTGTGCTCGGCTGCTGTGTGTACAGTGGGCTGGAGACTGAGCTCAGATGCTAAGAGGTCATTCAGAAGGTTAGCACCAGCTGGGCTCCCAGCAGAAGAGTTTAGCGTGCAGATAAATGGAAGGTCAAACAGACGGGAGAGATGAAGGAAACATTAAAAAAAACCTCTGAGATGTGTTCTACTTTGCCTTCATTAAAAGACCTGTGCACTATAAACTCTGACAAGACTGTAAGTAATGGCAGGGGCTTTCATTATAGCATAATTAATCTGCATAATTAATACAGTATAATTAATCTGTTAGGATGAAAGAAATGTAGTTCACATCATGGGTGTCCGTTAATGCAGCTTGGCAAGCAGGTGGGAAAAGATTCCAGGTTTTAACTGAGAATTTTTCCATTTGATTTTTAAGGGCAGGTGGGCTTTAGAATTTATGAAGAATGCATGGCAAATGCTATAAAAATCTAAGTTCATAGCCAAAGTGGCATATTTATGTGACATGCATAAAATAAATGAACAGCAAGAATGAAAACCTGGCAAAAGTCAGGATTCTACAACCAATGTAATGCAAGATTAGAATTTAAAATCACTAATGAGAATACTATGACAATGAATAAGTAATACAAGCTTA
Source organism: Distichodus sexfasciatus (assembly GCA_032718565.1). Lineage (NCBI taxonomy): Eukaryota > Metazoa > Chordata > Actinopteri > Characiformes > Distichodontidae > Distichodus > Distichodus sexfasciatus. Next base: position 3,921,467 of record JAVGVS010000010.1, on the reverse strand, counting down.
AGAGTTACAGTTTTCTAGTATTTACTAATTATTGCCATATAACAGTACACACATTACACACATATATTACACACACACACACACACAGATTTACAGGCAGATTTCTGTTCAGAGAATGCAAAACCAATTCATTCATTATCCAAACCGCTTAGTCTCTATCAGGGTTGCGGGGACCGGGGCCTATCCCAGGAACTACGGGTGCATAGCGGGGACCAACCCTGGGCAGGCGCCAACACACCGCAGTCATCAAAATATATCTTGGCCTATATGGAAGACACTATACCTGGGTCTCATCTGCTGTACCAAAAGGCACTATGGGAACTGTAACTCTAATGAAAGCAACAGTTATTTACATGTAGTTTTAAGGGATAGCCTTGAGTTATACATAGAGATTATGTTGTGTTTTTGTATTGCCATTGCCATGCTACTCTTCTTAGAGTTTTTAAATGCCTCAGCTGTAGAACGTAAAGACTTAGGTCCTGTTTACATGTATGCAGATATTTTTATATATTTTTTTTATTGCATTTACACAACATTCGGTTAAAAAAATCTCTGTACACACTAGAATACATAGGAAATAGGAATCAACGCAGAAGTGCCTGATGATGCTTTCCGAAACTTAGCAGCAACAAGCACTGAGAGATGCGCCGAGAAAGCACCGTGGAAGTGAGGTTTTGACTGCTCTCAGCGTGAAAAAAATGTTTGGTGGACACAGGCCCATAAAGGCACATGCACAATAGAACTAAACACCTCATTGTTTTAAGAAAACTAAAGTTTACTCGTTTACGTGTTAACAGACCCGTAAACCCTTAAAAAGACTTTTGTTTCAAATATCAAAGGTACTGTTTAAAAAAACAGAACAGTATTGCGCTTCTAACTTCAACATTGTGGTTAAAACGGACTTCTCAAATGACCTGTAGCAATCACTAATTAATTATTAATCATTATTTTTACAGTCATGCCATCTCTCATACAAACTTGGTAAAAGTGCACAGACACATCCAATCCACACCGTGATTCAATCAGAGTGGTTATGGGCCTGGTACAGGAGTAAACAGCCGAATCTGTTAAAGGAGTTGGTATTTCCTCCGGAGCTCTGGATGGATCTGGGACACTCCGGTGTTAAGACGCAAGCGTGGCCTAGATACACACACACACACACACACACACACACACACACACACACACTGCAGCCCTGACACCATCGCCACACCTGTCAGCAGCTGATCAAAGCCGCTATGTAATCACCGTGACAAAAGCAGCAAGAGAATGGGACATCCCAACATACTCCAGAGAGAAAAGGGTAAACAGTGCATCGGCAGGGTCGATGGACAGAGAAAACATGATGAAGGAGTGTGTTTTCCAAGTGTGTGTGTGTGTGTGGGAGTGTTTTATTAAGTTCATCTAACCGGTGAAAATGAAAGTAGCGTATTAAGTATTTAAAATGTCTTTCATTTCATTATTTAATGCTTGAAATAAATCAATGGCAACGTTGTTAATTATGTAAATCCAACACATGGGCATATACTTGAACTCAAGCACAAAAACTCTAAAAGCACATCGAGTCTGGGAGGAAGCGCCATCTCGCTTGCCGCTGTAAGAGCGTCTGATTTATGAGGCTGTTGTTCTCTCAGATTTTACTGCACGGTGCGGGTTCCAGAGGGAAAGGATTTACTCTCTTTATCTCCAGGAGAATCCAACTGTGCACAGGATCAAGGCATCATTGATTTTTTTCCTGCTATTGATCCCATCGAGCAGACTGTTAAGTAGTTGTCCCTGGCGTGGCTTTAAAAGAACTTGAGAGTGCGGCAGTGGGCTGGTGGTCTGTGGTGCTGAATGGTAGAATGGTTTCGCATGTTTTAAGTAGGATTCCGATAAGTCATTTTATCATGACAATAGGCAGTTCTGCTTTATATTAAGTAGTTTAAAAAAATCCTTAAAATTAATCTCTGATTAAAATGATAAACCTTTTTTATCCAGAAAGAATGTTGTACCGTCAGCGCCACCTCTCCTGAAGAGAAAGCTCATAAATATTTGTCATTTACTGGAATTCTGATCTTCAGGCATATTCTTGTCCTGTGTAAATGAGAAAACATAGAGTGTTTGGTGAGACTACAGTGTAGCATAGATTTGGTTTAGCTTTTTCTTGTTCATTTTTGGAATTTTGAATGTTTATTTTAATGCATACAATTTTAAAATGTGATGATTGATGCATTAAATATTAAATTATGAGTATGTTAGAATCACACTGTTTGGCTTAAATACTTAAAGTTCACAATAGCTACATTTCCAAAATGGGTTTGATAATGTTAACATCAGTAACCAGAGTATTAAACAATTCATTACACTGAAAGTGAGAGATTATTTGTCATTGTGAACACAGCACACAGTGCACCTAAAATATAACAAATATGACCTCTGCATCTGATCCATCCGTGAAGGAGTAGTGGGCAGCTTATGTTGGTAGCACCCAGGGAGCAGTGCTTGGGGACGGTTCCTTGCTCATGAGTACCTTTACTGGTCCCAGCTTTGAACCATCAACCTAACCGTTAGACTACCAACTAGCCCAAACTGCCCCCTCACTGTATTAAATGTATGTTTACGCTACGAAAGACCCAATGTACTGTATTCTCAAGATTTTAAAGGGTTTATAAAATGACTTACTACCTGTAAAACCCTGGCAAGGAAATTTTAACTGGACACAGTGGCTTGAGTAGTTCACGATATTCATGATCCCATTGAAGGTGTTTGATTAGTAGTGAAAGTGAGTGATTATTACGTGATTGCATCAGCCCTGTAACACTTAGCCCCGTAAACAGAAGGTCTCCGGTTTAAAGGTACCACTGAGGTACTCATGAGCAAGTTACCATCCCCAAGCACTGCTCCCTGGGCGCTGCCCATGTCAGCTGCCCACTGCTCCCTCACGGATGGGTCAAATGCAGACGTTACATTTCGTTGTGATGCACTGAGTGCTGTGCTGTGGTGTGTTCATTACTACTGTGCAATTTTGACCAATTACTACAACTTTTCTGCAATTTTTGACAAATCATTGTCATCTCTCGCAAAACGTTGTCATACTTCAGCAAACTCACTTCCTTGCTACATATCGAAGATGCAGGAAATGTGTATTATAAAAACATTTACCTTCAAAAATAACTAAATGATTAATAGTAAATAAATAATAGTGGTTTTGTTCCCTGTATTTTAATTAATTGTTAATGAATCATTATAAAGGGGGACAAAATCGCACATTTTTCTCCCTCAATTTTATTGTAACAAACGCCTAAAACACTGCAACTTTCAGTGCAATTTTTTTTAAAGCTGCAGCAAAATCAAGCATTTTAGGCCTCAACAATCTCAACAAAGGCCCATGAAATCTTGCAGGGACTGAATAATATAATACATCAATATACTTGAGATTTGCTGCTAATGCATCAGCAAATTTCTGATGAGCTTGTATTTGATCTGCTGCAGTCGTCGGCGAACATTGGTTTCAGGGAAAAAGCTGTGCTTAAAATGGCCTGTTAAGGTTTAAAAAATGGTAGAAAAGAAATCCTCTCTGTGGGTCAAAAGCGTTTGATCAAGGGTTACATAAATGGCAACACAACAGCCTCAGAGAAATGAGTTTTTCTATCTTGAAGTAACAATATGATCCTTCTTGGAACATTTGTGGGCAACTGTCTGTTAAACCATCTAACTCCAAGTCCTTGTATAAATTGGCACAACACTTCTCTGTAACTGTGTCATTACTAAACGTGGTGTTCCATTTCTACTGATACTACTAGATGTTTGTGTTCTGCAGCCATGAGGAGGGCAAAGCAAGGAGCTCTGGCTTTAGACTGACTTCTGGAATAGCCTGAGGGCTGGAACTTAAAACTTTAAATTCTTTTGCTGACTTCTTGCCCTTCAATGAACTTGACCTCAGTCATGCAAATGTAAAGAAACCTCATAAATCCAACATACTGATAAATCATTGAGCATGCTCAAAACCCCACTTCAGCTTAGGATACTGTGTGCAACCTCATCTTAATGTAGACCTTACTGGAGAATACAGGACTACATAACTAAAATAAGGATTTTTAAAAATGGTACAGAGGCAAAATTTTACAGTCCTGGTCCTTGAGGACTCCTGCTTTGAACATTTCAGTGTTCTTTCTGTTCTTGACACTTCTGATTCAAACCATGAGCTAATTAACTAGGCTTTCTTGAGTTTCAATGTTACAGATTTGAATCTGAATACCAGAACATTGAAATGGATAATGAGAGAAACCGTATACCTCTGAATATTTTTGGAATATAGGTTTAATGTTTTTATATAATTAAGAATATAGACTTCAAAAGTCTTCTGGATGTACCAAACTTCACAAGTAAGACTAAAATGAAAATCAGAAAATGAGCTTCCATCTTTTGTGGGATGATTTTTGTGGTTCAGTAAATTTTCTGATTTCTAGACATCACTTTGCAAAATTGCAAAAATACTATATTAATAATGAGAGCATTGATAAATCTGAAGCTTCCTTGCATTTACAGATATTGCACTTGATTCTGATGTGTGTTCAGCTAAGGCAAGTCAGAGTTTTTTTCACATTTGACTGACGGATCCAACGATTCTTCTTCTGCAGCACCAGTTAATTATGCTTGAACCCACTTACTTTCACAATGTCAAATTTGTTGAAGGACTGTATTTGCCATTTAAAACTGTCTGGAAAAAGTAGTAGAGAAAAACTGAAGACGGTGCCCTTTTCAAGCGTGGTAAGTCCTGTTACACCCGATAAAAATCAGTTTGTCGTGGCGGCAAAGCAAATGTTTGTGAAGGTCTGTGAACTGGCAGGGTAAAACCTCTGCATCTGTTCAGCCGAACAGTGGGGAAACCAGTGCTGCTATGATAAGGACTTATTGAGGTCTGTCCTATTTGAGTCCTTAAATCTTCATCTGTTTATGCTGATGTTCATTCATTATCGAATCTTTTACAAAAACATGAAGGAACTTTATTACGGGAATGTTTATTATTCAAGTCCGGACGCCTCACACTCATTAGTAACTGGCCAGAATACGTGTAAATACATGAAAGTTTTATAATCTTCCATGTTGTTGATCTACATAACAATAGTTCACTCTAATGAGGTGCTGGCTTGCATTAACTTCAGCGATCACTACATTTATTCACTATCGCTGTTTTTCCACAGTAGACATGTAACATATGTTTGAGTGGTTAGATGTCTAACATGGTTGTGTTCTAAGGCCATGGTTGTGTTCCCCCTCTCCGTTTTCAATAATATATATATATATCCTTGTTCACACCAGAATGTTATCCAAAAAGTATACATTTGCACCAGCATTCCTTAAGTCCTAGAGGACCACCGCATTACACAGATTTGAGTTTTCTGATGCTACTGATTAGCTAATTAGCAACGTAGGATCAGCGTGCCGCGGTTCAGGAAATACTGAATCTGTACAGAGCAGTGGTCAGCAAGAACTGGAATTGAGAAACGCTGATTTACACGAAATATGCTGTCAAGAGCTATTATGAGCATAACAAACTTATAGGCGGTAGTGTAACAAGAAGCATAAAACCATGTTAGCCAATCAAAATCCTGAAAAAGACAAAACAACGATTGACACGACTTCCTGTTCCTGCCACGCACCTGAAGCTAATGCATTTTCTGTTGCATACTGTGAACTTAAAACTCCATTTTCCTCTGTCTATATACAGACATGAAGACAGAGTTTTCCTAAATTTCCACTTTTTCCCAGAGGTCACAAAAATAATCATTTTCTGTGAATTAAACCTCTGTTTTTGCGTAAATGAAAGACAAAAATGCACGGAATCGTATACCATCGTTTTCCCAGATACCTCACTATGTGTTAAGAGTTTAAAACTCGGACCTGTCATGCATTGGTTGTACCTATAATACAAACATGCATGCAATAAAAGTTGCATATAAATTCTCTTCTGGAGCTGTAGATTCTGTTTTTCCCTAGGAACAAATCTTATATAAGAAAACAATCATGAATGTCAGAATCTTAATAAAACTGTGTTTTAAGAACAAATTTCTCCTTAAGAATGGCTGTTGATACACTGTAAAGTTTCTTCATTAAATAATGTTAAACGCAATAGCTGAACACACTTTAATTAACCACATCCAAGTATAAATGTTCACTGGATCCTTTATTAACACAACATTACTTTAGAAATCAGATATAAATCAGATTTATCACCAGTTCATAAGATGCCATAAATTTCACAGACACTCATCCGCCAAGACACATTGCCTCATTTGACAAGCAGCCTTTTGTGGGTGTTGAGCAGTAATGATTTACTACCACACACACACACACACACGCCTACATGTTTGTGTTTGGGCCTGATCTTCAACCGTATCTGGTAAATGTGTGAAGGGCGTGTGGGATACCAGCAGCTGGATCCGTGCGAAGGCTTCGGGGCTGTCTGATCCCAGCATGCATTCAAAATAAGCTAAAAAGGCATGGTTTGTGGGAGAGCGTGTCTGTGTGTGTGCGCTTGCACAAATGAGAGGACATCTTGCAAGAAAGTGAATAATATAATGTGTTATAACCTCAAGCCAAACACTGGGCACACAATGAGATCAACAGGACAGGGCTATGAGTAAGGGATGTCCTGCGGCGTTCTGAAGACGGTTAAAGGAAAGTGTGCAAAGTGGAGCCCACTGAGGTCATTACACGAACCTTACTGGTCTTTTGAAGTCGTTTACTAAACTGATAAGGCATCTGAAAAAACGACCACACATTAGATTATCATATGCAGGTGCTTATGGTGGATTAATGGTGAAAAAATGGTGGATTACAAAAGGCATGTGCAAATATTAAAACGAAATCTAGAGAAATCGCAAAGCATGTTTTTAAAGAGGCAAATAAACTATGGATTTGGAGACCACGACTGGACATGGTCAGTCTGAAATGACTGAAATAATACAGCCAGAGGCTCAAAATATTTCTCTTCCACACACTCCTTGAATATTTGCATGCATTAGCTCTCTTATATGTAAGCTAAGCACCTCAGATGAATGACAGTTCCGAGAGACCAGGTCGTTCTGCATTCATCTATTTGCAATATGAAATATGACCACTGAATAACACAACTTTACCTCTATGCATATCATATTCGTCACATGTATATTCATCTAAAGAACTGATGTGAACACAGACCGGTCTTTGTGCACCCTTATGCGTCAGCGTGGATATGAATTCAGAATATGCAAAACATCTTACACAGTACGCCGTATAGCATTCTTGAATACACACCATACAGACATCTATCCCGAAGATATAAGAAGCACTGCTGAACCCTCACGGAATGCAAACAAACATGCTTAGCATTAACTATGGTTAGCTATGGTTAAACAGTCATAGCTAATCTTTTGAGATGACTGGAGTGCTCACTCTACTTTGAATATGAAGAGTCTAATTAGTATTCCAAATGGCATTCGCAATCACATTAAGCATGGGAATGTGAGCGCTTCTCATCACTAAAGCCTTAAAGCATTAAGGTTTGTGTTTCAAATAAAGGCACGACGCAGTTAGCTCCATCCGTGCGGCTAGAGAACAAGAGGACTAGTTTCATCAAGTTGAGTGTGCATCACAGTGTTCCACATGTGTGAATACGTTTGTCATTTCAATTTATATTAACTGCCAAAAAGTAATTTTTCTCACTGGCTGTCTTTCATCAGTTGAACAGCCACTAAAAAAATGAGGTCTGGTGGGTCATCACACATGAGCCAAACTTAATAAATCAAAAGCGGGATCAAAGCTAGAACAAAAGCAAGGTGAGAGAGATGACCACCTGTTCGATTCCAAGTCAGATACTGGCTTTTGCTAATGCCTGATGCCGCATGCTAAATATAGAGGCTTGGCTATTGTCGCTTACGCACAAGCGTGGCATCTTGCAGCGGGCGCCGGGGGGGAAAGGTTCCTGGGAGACCTGAGCAGTGTTTGGTCTCTCAGCATCTGCTACATTAGCGAAGCAGCCGAGATTCCTCCTTTCAATTTTTCATGATGTTTACCAAGCTCTTTGTACTTTAGAGGAAGATCAAGGAGACGTTTTTTTGACGGAGGCTGGAAATATTTATTGCACCCCATCCTCCACAGTTGTAAAGAGTTGTGTGTGTGTGTGTGTGTATATGTGTGGTGTGGTTGCACTACATGCATCTTGAGAAGGTATTTCAATGAAACCTTCTCTTAGATGTGACTTGATTATTAAAACTTAAAATTGGCAATCATGTGAAACTCAGAAACACCTGAGAGAGAGTGTCGGAAAAGTGTGTTGTGTAAAAGTCAGTGGAGAACTTTGTACAGATGAACTTACAGAGCATGAGCGCTCAGAACTAAACTACAGCTTTTATCAATACTTCATCTGTATATATCAATAATCAATACATCATCTAAATTGTCTTTGTTGTAAGTTAGTTAATTAGTTAGTATCAGACCTGCCTCCAGAACTACATCTTATCCATGCTAAACATGGCATGATACTACTTTTACATGTCTGATACCGATACCGATGTTGTAGATTCGGATATCTGGGGATATGACACAAATCCAGTACAGTCTCTGAGTCTTTTATAAACAGAAAACAGAAAATAATGCTTTAAAAAATACATATTTGAATAAAAATATGTGTCTGAATACATGACTGAGATTACTCTGTTATGCTTAAGGAGATACTTGACTGAAATACTGTTTTCCTAACTAAAACAATGTAATAATCATACACCCATATGTATATGCTAAATCATTTATTATTAAAGTAAATCAACTAAAATATCTAAAAAAATATTTGCATATCCATGCTCCTACTTAATGTCTCCCACTTTAATGCCTGTGCTTGAGTAATGTGTCCAGACTCCAGAATATTCACTGGTGCAGAAAAGAAGACCTCAACTACGACTGTAAATGCAGATCCAAGGCCCACCACCGAGCCAGAGCTGTTTTCTATAACAGATATAATCCAAAATGCTGAGAGACAGAGTGCTGCATTAGTATTCACTAAAGCAGCTTCTCTCTCTCTCTCTCTCTCTCTCTCTCTCTTCCTCTGATTCTCTCACATTCTCAGCTTCCCTCTCTCCCCTCCTTCGCACTTCTCCCTTCTTGATAATTGACGTTCTTAGACAAGATCAGTGGCGAGCCGGAAGAAAGAGAAGCGAGCGTTTAAGCTGCAAGTCCTTTCACAATGTGCCTGTTGTCCCTCCGGTAATTACACCAAGTGCCAAAAGACCACCAGGGCTTATTGAATATATTTCAAATGAAATATAAGGAGCCGTCCGACTGTCACTGCTGCACATAACTCTTATAATACACCTCTTTGGTTTCTCTTAGACCCCATGCTTTCTCGCATACTTATAATCTCTTAGATATATGTGCAAAGTGAGTGATTGTGAGTGATTATTTGTCATTGTGAACACAGCACAGCACAGCACAGCACACAGTGCACCACAAGGAAATGTAACCTCTGCATTTGACCCATCTGTGAAGGAGCAGTGGACAGCTGACATTGCCTGGGGAGCAGTGCTTGGGGACGATACCTTGCTCATGAGTACCCCATGAGATTCAAAACCGCGACCTTTTGATCATGGGACGAACACACTAACCGTTATGCTACCAACTGCCCCAGTGTAACTGTATCCTTTGTTTTGTTTGTGTGTGTGTGTGTGTGTGTTTGTGTGTGTGCGAAGCTTCTTGTCCTGAGTCTATTTTTGTGTCACCAATTTTTCAATCTTCCACCTGCTATTTATAATTGTGCTTTTGCATGCTTTTTCATCTCTCCTTCCTCCTTTCATCTTCTCCCCTCAGCAGGAATTTTCAGCACCCCTCTGTAGATGCTTTCATGCCTTCTTGCCAGGCGTAACAAACGACGCTGCGCCACTGGCAGTCACGCATCAGGCCGTACATGTCGGATTCCAAAAGTGAACTGTAGAGCAATTTGGTGTTTTGCGAGCCTCGGAAAACCACGCTGTGTATCAGAGCTCGCCGAACGTATTAATCCACATCACGTATCAAATCGTGTTCAGATCAAACAGGGTACTTGTTGTACGGTTCCGGAGCTGCAGTTTGCTTGCACTCCACTTGGAGGAGACATTTCCATAAAATAAAAAGCTCTCAGTGTAGGAGCTGCTCTACAGTACACTGTCAGGCACCTTTAAATCAGGCCAGATAAAAACAGATGCTGGATTGAAATGTCACGAGCGTATCTCAAACTGCCAGCACATTAACCTCCTCACCCGCCATGCCTCGCTCCCCCGGGTCCTCCGCTGAACTCCATTGATTAAAAACACTAGAGGGCTACTGGAGATCTGGGGGCGATGGAGGTAGGGAAGGAAGAAAACAGGCAGAGTAAGCAAACAGGAGCCCTTTAACTAGTGACGCTGCTAGGAGAGGTGAGAGACAGACAGAAGGAGGGAGATATTTCTGGAAAGGGTTGGAGAGGAAAAAGCGGCAGCTAAAACCAAACGCTGCTTACTTTCTCCCAGTCGGGGCTCGAGCCCAAGTTCCACCTCACGGTGACATGACACATGACTCAGGCAAGGAAAAAAAAGGATTTGTGATATGATCTTGCTGGAGGGCAGCGAGGAAATTACGTGGTGCATTTGCAATCCGTCATAAATCTACATAAATGTTTTGCTCAGTAGCCAGGCTTCCGCTGGCTTTTCAGAAGCCCTGGAATCGGACGCTGATATCCACACCTCGGGGCTTTCCTGACTAATTGCATTCTTTCACAGGGCAAAGCCATCAGAAGAAATCGCCGTCTGTTCTCCAGCCTTGTTACGCGCCGCCATTATGCTAAATATTTAGCACGCTAGGAAAAATATTCCCTTCTGCGGTGCAGTGGAGGTCACAAGAAAGGACAGAGCCGAGAGTGGAAGTGACTTCGCTTAATCTTCACATGACAGCATTTTGCTAAGTTATTGTTTTATAATGCTTTTTAAATTTTAGCAAATTAAAGCAGCACCCCCAACATTCAGGGTTGGAAAAGAGTACTAAGCAAGTAGTCATGTAGACCGTTACATTGCTAAAATAGTACAAGTACAACTTTTCATTTATTATTTTTATTATACTTTTTGAGGCGGCATGCTGGCGCGGTGGTTAGCGCTGCCACCTCACAGCGATGCCCGGGTCGCTGTTGTGCCTTTCTGTATGGAGTCTGCATGCTCTTCCTGTGTTCGTGTGGGTCCCACAGTCCAATAAAGCGTGCACTATAGGTTGATTGGCGATTCTAAATTGACCCTGTAAGGTTTGACCGAGAGTGTGGTCCGAATGAGTGTGTGTTGGCGCCCTGTGGTGTGTTGGCGCCTGCCCAGGGTTGATCCCCACCTCACCCCCGTAGTCCTGGGACAGACTCCGGTCCACTTGACCCTGGTTGGGATTAAGCGGATAATGAATGAATGAATGAATGAATAAATGAATACACTTTTTCAATAGGCACAAAAGTACCAATTAAATCAGTTGTTAGTGTTATATTTACTTTAGCAGATGCAGTTTTATCTAGTGAAAGCAATATTATTTGTTTTGCAAAAACAAAAAAGTGAAAAAAAATCATGTCTTTACCTTTACTTTCAATATTTTAAAAAATGTATTGTATCTATATATCATGTCTTTTAAGAAATATTTTTCAATCTTTAGTTCTTGCTTTGCGATCTTTGCATTGCATTCTTTTTTATTCATCTAATTTTTCTCTTTTCATCATCTTACACTTAATACTCACCTGCTAATTCTTAATAGTCTAATACTCTAATTCTTATCTTTCTTCCTGATTGTTAACATAAAGCACTTTATATTTATATTTATTTATTATATTTGCATGAAAGGTGCCACATAAATAAATAGTATTATTATTCTTATTGTTAATTCTAGACCTACAGTAACTCAATAATTATGATTTTAAAAGTTGACTTATTTTAAGTGGTTAACTTAGTAGTGTAACGGTTAGGGAGTTTGCCTCTTACTCAGAAGGTCACTGGTTCAAATCAAGTACAGGTAAAGATAAAATTGGGGTGCTCATGAGCAAGTTACCGTTACCCACTGCCCCTTCACGGATGGGTCAAATTCAGAGGTCACATTTTGTTGTAGTGCACTATATGCTGTGCTGTGTTGACAATAACAAATCATCACTCACTTTCACTTTCAAATACTTAACTACAGTAAACCGAGTACTTGAAATTAAGTACGTCCATTCCTTTTGCTATATATAGCTTTTATGGCGTCATGTTGAAATAACACCATTGATATTTGCAGCATCGGTGACGGCTCTCGTGTATTTGTGGAGCTGGTGAGTAAAGTGTGGCCACACAAGGGAAAGCGTATGAGGAAGATTAGAGCCCGGAGGCCACTGCTCATGCTGAGTGGATGGAAAACAGACCTGAAGGGAAGGCGGCATCTGATACACTGCGGTGTCCGTCGGCCGCTGGGTTTAGGAAACGGAGCGTGAAGCTGCTGCGACGTGACTGCTGCCTCCCATCATCGCTCGCCACGCAAGGCTTAGTAGAGCATGATGGTTATATCAGGACTGAAGTGCTGGTGAAATGTCAGCGTACTTGCTCCACCTCTGTTCTTCCAGCTCTGTCAACTTGGCAAACATTTCAGTTCAAAACACAACTCAAAAACGTTAAGATTAAAGGGATAAAAGCTGGAGAATAGGTCATCTCTGCCAGCACTGATAAGAATGAATGGAAAGCGTAAAATGTTGTCAAATCTCGCCTCCAAACGTCTCCAACGTCTGATACGATTTTCCTCCACCTGCTCGAAGGAAATACTGGCGTTCGGCCATGCCGCATCAAAACGCAAATGAACCCACTAAATCTGGAGGCAAAACACAAACTGGGAGGCGAACCAAAGATGCCACATCCAACCCGCTGACCATGGCAAGGGCGCCCCGAGGAAAAGAGATGATGCCTTACTGAATCCAGGTCACACACCAGCGTCCCTTCACCCAACAGGCTTTTTAGGAACTGTGACATGCTCATAAATCACTTGCCAAACGAGCCCTGTTTACGGCGGGGGCAATTTATGCCGCCCGTATGTAAGCCATCAGCGCCTTGATGAATTAGCTGCCATGAATAGGTATTCCTGAATGACACCGTCACCGCGCATTACGCCGCCCTTCAGCACGGCAGCTCTAACATCAAGCACGACAAATGCCTGTAACGCTGTCCCTCAGCTGGCCACTCACCTGAGAGAGAGAGAGAGAGAGAGAGAGAGAGAGGGAGAGGAGCAAGGGCCAGATATGGGGTGAGAGGGGAGGATGGATGGTAGGTAAAGAGAAATGGAGAGAAAAAGATATACAGACAGATGGAAACAGAGGGAGGGAGGTTTGTTCTTAGAGAATTTGAGCATGAGAAGAGCAGAGAAAGAAGCAGGGGGTTGGATGGGTGCTTGAGTAATAATCTGTAATAATTTTTGTGATTACTTTCAGAAGGAGAAAGAAAGAAAGAAAGTTATAGCTTTTTCTTATCATTCCAGGCAAATAAAAATATGTGCCAATATTTCAGAAGAAAGGAAAGAAGGAAGGGAGTAAGGAAGGAGAGAACGAAAGGAAGAAAGAATGAAGGAAAGAATGAAGGAAGGGAGACTTTTTCAAGGCACACACAGCTTTGAGCTTTTCTAATCATTCAAATGTATGTGCCAAGGAAAGGAGAGAAAGAAAGAAAGAAAGAAAGAAAGAAAGAAAGAAAGAAAGAAAGAATAAAAGTCATATTTAATTGAGAGATGTTTTATTGTAACAGTAAGTATTAGTTTTTATAGGGGCATCTGTCTTTGTGAATCTGCAGTAATAATAAGAGTTAAATGATTAAATAAAAAAGAAAGATGAAAAGAAAAAGCAGAAGAATTTCTTTTAGCCAATGCACAGCTACACAGAATTCCACTACGTGAACTATGTGGAGCAAATTTCTGCTAAATAATACCTACTACTATTTTCTCTCCCATTATTCTCTGTGCTTGAGGTAGACCGGTCAATACATTTTGGCCCTGGGCCTATATGGACAGTCTATAACTATAACATCATGTAGAACAAAACACTGAAGTAGATTTTTGGGAATGCTTATAAAACATTTATCACAGGCGGGAACACAGTCACTGTCCAGCTTTGTGGAAAAGCAGTAGAAAAACGTAATAGAAAGGGAGAAAAATAGCAACAACAAACTCATAAAAACCATCCATCACTGGTCATTAAGTGCTGCATGGATGCTGTTCGATGGCTGTCAACAGGGCAAAGAGCAGATATGACAGAGCCTCTGATTTCATTTGGTCACTGCTAACGATGAGTGATGATGGCAATATTCAGTCTCACAGTCACCACAGAGCACATAAGAACTGGTGAGGGTTGGGTTTTTCATGCTATAGTGGTTAGATGTATATATGAATGAAAAATACCTGGTTTTAAACCTAAGCCGTGCACAGCAGTAAGCCCTGGACTCGACACCATACTTTCGGGGATAGATATGGGTAGAATTATCGGATCATTGAAGAAGCATCAGGTATATTACAGTAGAATAAGTGGAAAATCTCTTCGAAAAATGATTCGATATGACTTTATTTTACACAGCAATGGAGAGATGAGGGGACGAGTTCAATAGCAATAACTAACTTTAATCCTTGGCATCTTTCACATTGTTAACAAAAGAGAACTGCCTTCAACACATACACACACAGACACACACAAACCTCTGTGTGTCCAGGCAGACAAATATATATATATATATACCAGTCTTTCAGAAGAAGAAAGAAATGAAGGAAGGAAGGGAGAAAGAACAGAAGGAAAGAAAGAAGGAAGGGAAGAAGGACGGGGGGGGGGGGGGGGGAGAGAATTAAGGAATGGAGGAAGGAAGGAAAGGCGAATAAAAGTATGTGCCAATTTTTCAGAAGGAATGAAGGAAAGAAGGATGAAAGGATGGAAGGAGGGAATGAAGGAATGATGGAAGGAACGAAACAAATAAAAAGAAAGAAGGAAGGAACGAGAGAAGGAAAGAAAGAAGTTATCATTCCAGCCAGATAAAACTATGTGCCAGTATTTCAGAAGGAAGGAGAGAAGGAGAGAATTAAGGAAGGAAGGAAGGAAGGAAGAAACACACACACACACACACCTCTATGTGTCATACCAATCCAAACAGCCTTGAGTGTTTTTGTGGAGGTTTTTGTGCTATTGGCAGGTATATGGGGGTGTGTCTATATATGCATGCTGCCAACACACACACACACACACACACACACACACACACACACCTCTGTGTCTGCCCTATTAATCCAAACATCTGGAGGTTGTCCAGATGAAAATTGAGGGCTGTGTGTGGTATATATGGCCATATGGCAAAGATTTTTATAAAACAGATACGATTCACATAGGTTTTATTTAAACTATAACAATCACAATCCATAAATGTATCATAAGACGTAATATATGTGGCACATAAACATTAAATACAGCAGAAACATAACAGCAGTTCACATTTAAATCTTCTGCCATTCTCTGAAGGGTATAAAGTTCAATTTTAATCCTTCAGTAACCTGGTTGAAAATACTAATGATATGATATGAGTGATTATTTGTCATTGTGAACACAACATAGTACAGCACACAGTGTACCACAATGAAATGTGACCTCTGCATTTGACCCATCTGTTAAGGAGCAGTGGGCGGCTGTCCAGGGATCTGAACTGGTGACCTTCCGTCCTTCCGAACGCCCTCAGCGTTACACTACCAAATGCTGCAAACTTCCCCTTGTAATTCATTCATTCATTCATTCATTCATTCATTCATTCATTCATTCATTATTCAAACCGCTGAATCCCAACTGGGGTCACAGTGGGGCCGGAGTCTATCCCTGGAACTTACAAGCAATTATGGTGCCATAGTACCTTGCTCACGAGTACCTCAGTGGTACCTTTACTGGTCCAGAACTTAAACCGCCGACCTTTCGATTTTTGGGGCCAAGTTCATAACTGTTACGCTGTCAACTGCCCCAAAAGTAGTAACGCTAGAAATTTGTGAAAGAAACTTGAATCAGTCTTTTTTCATATAAGAACATACAACATGAATCTATGCCTGACTACTGACCTCCAACACACACACACACACACACACAAACTTGTAAAATGTACTAAGTCACACTAATTCAGCCCTTTGCTTCTCCTTTACTGTTGTGCAGATGTTCTTTTATTGACAGATACATATATGTGACCCTCCACGGCAAAACCAGTCGCTTGTCGCAACGGAGGTTTCCGAGAAAAACGACTGTTTATGTTGCGTAGGGTAAAATTCTGAAACAGGGTAAAGTTTTGAAACAGTGGAAGGTCTATACTGTACTGTTGTGAATAAATATCGCTGAAAAACTTACCCTTTCCATCCTAAAAACGTGACTTTCTTGAGGTGAGGAATTCAATTCCAGCAGAATGTTAAAAGTTTCTGTTTTGACCGCTGTACTTCAATATTTACGGTAAATCCACTCGTTGACTAGCGTGAAGATATTTCTCTGGAATCCATCTTGTCTCCCGAGTTCAGTTAACCTAACGCAGGTAGGCTATCCGTGTGACTGTGAATGCAGCGTAGGCTACCGTAAATACAAACATAGCCGCGACCGCACCAAGCGTCTGTGAGTGCTACGCCGATAGTCAACTTCAAAGGCAGATTTCTCTGTTTCTCACTTGGCGTGACAGGAGAAACTAATTTGAATGTTGATATCTCAGTCATATGTCGTCTGATTCATTCCATATAGGTATCGTTTTGAAGGTTGATTTATGTCATTTCATGAAAACATAACTCAATTTTGAAAATTTGCAACAGGCGACTGGTTTTGCCATGGAGGGTCACATATATAGTGTGTGTTTGTTTGTGTGTGTGCACAAGAGAGTGTATGGAGTAAGGACATCCCATTACTGACAACCACCATACATCACACATGTGGGAGCCTGATTTGCATGAATACACATAATCATTATGCGTTTATTCAGAAGACCACACTGAGAGTTCAAGCAAAGCATTATCCAGCATCCGTACAAATAGGCTTAGAACATGTCCTTCTGTGGATCATCTATCACCTTCATCATCATCATCATCATCATCATCATTTCCAGCACGAAGCATTTGCACAAACCGTTCATTCCATCCTGCCATAACTATAGTCATAGATGTCGAGGAGTGCATTTGCCATGATCTGCTACATATCACCTTCAACCATTCAAACACCATCACAAGAGGATGGAACAAAAGGTGTTTTTCTCATGTCGCAGCCATTTCTTTTGAATATAGAGCACCGGAGAGATATCTAATAAAAAATTCCCATCAGGAGGTCGTGGTCTAAGATGATCAACTTCACCAATGACCGCTTCTCATGTGCTGAAATGGCCAGTGTCGATCCCAGAGAGAGATGCTGTTAATACTGCCCATCAAAGATGATGCGGCATTATGACATCTTGTGTAGTTAACAGAGCATTTGCTGTATTTCTACAAGCACTCCACGACATGAAGTGATACTCGTGCCGTGTTGAGATTGTTGCCTGATGAGAGGACACATTCCACGCAAGCACTTTCATGGACTGTGTTTCTGA
The DNA here is from genome assembly GCA_032718565.1 of Distichodus sexfasciatus. Lineage (NCBI taxonomy): Eukaryota > Metazoa > Chordata > Actinopteri > Characiformes > Distichodontidae > Distichodus > Distichodus sexfasciatus. The sequence goes on along the minus strand of JAVGVS010000010.1, from coordinate 3,903,897 downwards.
GTCGTAATGTGTTTTATCACCAGTGCCTCGCTGTGTCTTCATGTGTTTTGCGCATAACCTGAGCAATTTAGCTCTGCATCTGAGCTGCTTCAGAAAAAAGAAGCAACCACGGAAGGCAAGACGAAAAAAACACCAATTTTCTCTGGGCTAATTAAAGTGAAGACAGACTAGATGAAGGCCAGCACCTCCTGCACCACTGCACACACTGGAGGACCCTCAGAGGGGGCTCTTTCATGTGCCTTCAAATTGGCCTGTACCTTTTCCCCTCCTAGAAAGAGAGAGAGAGAGAGAGAGAGAGAGAAAGAGAGAGAGAAAGAGGAGCGGAAATATGACTGTCACTGCATTTTTCCTTTTTGTTGATTGCAGAGATGCAAGTGACTCCTCCTTACAGCTGCCAGTCAGTAAAGCCGTCATGCATTATTGAGGCTAAGAGTTGGCCTGTGAAATTTTTTTCCCGCTTGTTTTGAAAGGAATCTGACTTCAAACCATCTGGCTCTGTAAATGATTCAAAATGATAAAACTATATATAATGCAAGAGCCTCTCACAGTTCATCAGACACACCAATCACTAGCGCCTGCCATTGCAATGCGTGGTTGCTGCGATGGTGATGTGAAACATGCGTGTCTTCATGTTAGCAAGTGTGCATATGTGGATGTTTTCCCAAATCTCGGGTTATTCACTTGCAGAATTTTGGCATCATTACGTTTTGTTGAGCTTACTAGAACGGATGTTGGGGGGTGGGGGGTGGGGTGACTCTCTTTTCCATGGCAACGAGTAGAGCCCACACTATCGCTGACATTATCGGCTCCGTCAGAGAGCTGCAGCGTTTTCTGGTGCAGCATAAGCCACTGCTTCGGCTATAGAAGCCAATCTTCAAAACAACTTTTACATTTATGCAGGTTTTAAATGTTCATTCACACAACATGAAAGCCAAATGCTTGCAGAAAGGAGGGGAAAAAAACACAGCAGTTGCAGCAAGAATTCCTTCAGTCAAAAATCTGCAGGGAAAGAAATAGGGTACAAAGTTTTAGCAGCTTGTGAAAAGGTCTTTCAGTAAAAACAGCTCAGGGTTCATATATGGAACAAAAAAACATATCACATGGGCATAAATGTCCTTTTAAGAGATGCAGAAGAAGCTAATGGGGGAAAGTTGACCTGAGGGAATGAAGAGAAGGGCAGATGACCGTGGATGCAGTGCTGGGGAAGAAGACAGGAAGAGAGCTATAGAGCGAGAGTGTTGCTGATGTTGTCATCTGGTGGCAAGTTTGCCTTTCTCTCTCAGCTGCTCCATAATTCATTGAAGCTCTCTGCTCGGGCCCAGCCTAGAGGCCACCTATCACTCAATTCAGGGTTGGCTTTAATTAATTGGAGGTGGAGATGCAGAAATCCCAGACACTGACTCACTCTGTTGCTGTCTCCCCAGGCTAAGCCGTTCAGGGATCTTTTGCTTTTTGTCAGCTGTTTCCTGTGGTTTGTGTGGGTGTTTGGGTCTGTGTGTGTGTGTGTTTGTCTTTTGGAGAGAGTCTCATAGTAGGTCCTCTCATAATGGAGTCTGCTGCATGGAGACTGTCTCTTTGCAACCTTGCAGCATGCATTTCTGTCTTTTTGATACCAAACATTGCATCAGTTAAATGGAAGTTGCATGTAAATAAAAATAATGTTAAAATATGCAATCTAATATCCTGTAAATTTGATAAATACAACTATGTTAGTGTGCTTGCTTGTTGAACCTTATTGCAGATATTATTGCAGAGGGTGCTTCTGAGTTCCTTTCTCTGGATGCTGTCCCCAAATTCTGGTACAGACTTTTATCCAGATCCATTAGATATCCCGTCAAACAATCCCAGAACTTTGTGAAAGTGGAGTGAAAGTGAGTGATTATTTGTCATTGTGAACACACCACATCACATCACACAGTGAACCTCAATGAAATGTAAACTCTGCATTCGACTCCTCGTGAAGGAGTAGTGCTCTGCTGACTTGGGCAGCGCCTGAGGAGCAGTGCTTGGGGACGGTACCTTGCTCATGTGTACCTCAGTGGTACCTTTATCGGTCTGGGATTCGAACCGGTGCCTTTTCAATCACGGGGCAAACTCCCTAACCAGTGCGCAACAACTGCCCCAATACTGATGCCTGATGTCTCCAAAAGTTATCATTTAAAACCTTACACAAATCCAATGTCTAATACATAACTTCCCATTATGTTGCCATCCAACATAATCGCTTACAGCAGATGCGAACCCAGTGCATGATGTAAGTGTGGGGAAATTATAGTAGAATAACATGAAATTATGTGAAATGGTATCTTTGACAATCACAGGTATGATAATGAAGACCACTTCATTTACATCATGGAAGGGAGACATATAGAAAATGAGAAGATGCGGATAAAGTCTTCACAATAAACAATTATGATCTGAGTTCTATTATAATAAGAACTCTGAAATTATTCTCATTAACATATAAGCACATTCTACTCGCACACTACTCATTTCTGCTGTTCTGACAGTTTCCTGCAATGTAACAATAAAATCCAGGCTTTTGAGTAGAAATTACAGAGATGTTGGACTTGCAAAGAATATCTTTTCTTGAGTTAATTCATGCACCATTATGCTTAGGTGTGACTAAAAAGTTGCTAACATTTGGAATATGAGAAGTTGCTAATTAATCATCACGGTCTATTTTCAACCTCACCCACTTCTTTGGTACATTAAAGGCAGGCATGTGTCTGCACTTTTACGAACAAACTTTCTGTGTGACTCTACATACACCCTCACATCTCATGACACTCCGCTGTAATGAACAGTCACGATGGCACGATGAATGTGAAGCCACTTGAGAGTGTGTATCTCATGATCATCTAGAGATGACTTATTTGCGTGCCCACAGGCAGTGATATGCATGTTGCTATCCTTCAGTAATGATACGCGACTGTGTGTATGTGGGCATGCTTTGGCTGAGGGGGTAGAGTGGTGGTAGTGTTCTCTCTCGGGGTTGCTGGGTGAAGGCTAATGATGGACTCAGGGTCTCTGATTGCTCCATTAGACCATTCGAACTGATTGCTGCAAATCAAAGAGCCTCACTCCAGAGCCTTGTGATTGGTCCACATCAGTCAGTCATTAGCCCGGCAATCAGCTCGTATGTCTCCGTTCCCATGGTAGCTCCACTTTTTACTGCCTGAGGAGTGAAAGTGGAGGAACCGAGGAAAGAGAGAAAAGCCAGTGAGAGAGAAAAGTTGAAAACAACAGACCCGTTTCATCTAGGTGTTCATCAGATTTCCATTTGCTTCATACTCGTCTTCTTTCTTCTCTCTTTATATATAGTGCTCTCCTCCTCTGTTTAATATATGTCCCTATCAGAATCACTCTGGGTACTCCCTTGCCTATTCTGCCCTACCCCTTCTCTCTACCCCCTCCCCCTCCACTTCTGGAATAGATACCAGCGAGTCTAAGGCTCAACTCCCCTGTGGCCGAGGATCTTCTGATAAAATGTCCTTTCCCGAGCGCGTCCCTCTTCCTCCCTCGCTCCTCAGGTGATGCATGGCTCCTGTCACAGATGGAATCAATGGGACGCTGGTTGTTTTAATTTAGCGCCACGCTGAGAGGATACTGATACCGTGAGCCAGGGAAGAGGGATCGCTGTGGCCTTTCACCATCTGTTCTTACCTTCCCTCCCTGTTTCACACATTGATCAGGAATCCGCCTGGCCTGGCCTGGGAGCTCACTTGCAGCAGTGCCTCAGCGCAGGGAACTACACATCGAGTGCCGGAACTACAGCAGGTCAGGCGGAGCTTCGGCACTAATTGCAGCCTCGCCGTCAGTATTAATCCGCCAGACTTTGGTGGCTGTCTTGAAAGTGAGTTTCTGAGCAATGATTGGACCGTAATCATCCACATTTGGCCTGACAGCTTTTCTTCTCTCACTGTCGACTATCATTTTACCTATCATCATTACCTTTGTCACTGCCGTGATTAATACCCCTCATTTATCTCTGTATTTTCCAAGTGAGGGAAGTCTCGAAAGGCAGCCACTGGAAACACTTATATAATGAGAAATGGCGGTGGGAATGGCAAGGGACAGAGACTATATGGTTGTAACCGAACCCCAAACTACAAGGCTATAAATCAAGACCACACAAATCTCTCTGACCGCATTAACAGATGCTAGGAGTCAGGATTGCTGGTCTTTGTAGGCTGAAATGTTTCCACCCACGTAACTATGGACTTAATGGTCTACAGCAATGTATAGTCAGAACTTATATAGTCAGAAAATATATGTGTGTGAGTGTATATATATATATATATATATATATATATATATATATATATATATATATATATATATACATATATAGTATCTAACTGTGCTGTGCTCATCCTCGCTGAGTGTGAAATGAAGAGTGCAGGAAAATGGTGGGAAAGAGGAGGTGGAGGACATGGAACCCCCCTTGTGACCAAGAACCGCACGTCCTCTGTAGCCCAGAGGCAAAAATAGTAGAACTGTTAAATGTTATTTCAGCCTGTCACCAGAGATCTGACTCACGCCGAGCCATGAAGCCCCTTCCTGGCACTGACATGAGCCAAAGAGCCGAAAAAAAGGAATAGAGGGAATAAGACGAGGGAAAGGGAAGAAGAATTAGTTGCCCTGGGTATTTCACGCGTCTAGAATTTTACAGCATGACCACTGAAATCAAGAGGGGAAAGTCGGGCGACTCATAAGATATCTTCATGATAATTAGGCGATTTTCAAGCTGTCACGTCCACCCTACGCTTCCTCCCACATCTACCGCCTTCATCTCTCTCAAAAAATCTGTTCTTCCCTCAAGTCATTAGACGGAGTCACAGCCGGAGTAATGACGGAGCTTGGCATAGACACTCCGCTGACCCTGAACTGATTTTAAATTCACACCAATTCACGGTTCCTTTCTGTTCGCTGTCCGGAGACAAGGCCACAGCAGGTAATCAGAGAGTCCACAGCCTAACGAGCCATCCCAGCCTCCCTCATCTGCTTTCAACAAAGGAATTATAGAGTTCTCAAATTGCCTAATGGTGAAGCAAAGGTTAATTGAGCTTTAGACAATGACTTGACCTTGTCAGCTAAGCAGAACTGCAACAATAAATGACCATAATCATCCTATTTGACAGCATTACCAGTCTGACCCTGAGACTTTCCACACAGGTTTTAAGATGGCAATATGAAAGAGTGTGGGCATATACATCTCTGTTCGGTTTTTGGTTTGAAAGTTTCCTTTAAGCTTGTCCCCACTGGTCCATAATCTCTTTGTAGATAATTATGCTGGAACACTTCCCTCTATTGAACCTCAGGCGTCAGTGTGTGTGTGTGTATGTGTGTGTGTATGTGTGTGTGTGTGTTGGGAGGACAGAACGCCACTCTGGTGTTACTTCTTGTTTTTCAGAGAGATACTCTAGACGCAGAATTAAAGTGAAAAAGGGTGCTTTTGGTGAGGGACATACTGACATTTCAAATTTTACTCCTGCCACACGGGGGAAATGTCACAATATGCACTTATCAAAGTCATGTACTTATTTTCTGCAAAAGTATACAAGGTTGAGAAGCAGTCTGTCAATAAGCATTTGGACAATAACACAATTTTGGATATTTATTTTTATACACCAGCATAATAAATTTGAAACAAATACATTGTGACCCATTACAATGAACTCTGGATACTGACTAGTTTACCTATATAAGCCCTATAAAATGTAAATACTGCTCTTGCTTAACAAAGAAACATAGAATCTCCACTGACCTCCACTAAAATTCACATTCAAGTGAACACTTACTCATTAAACTGTAATGAGAAGATCTTTAGAGTATCATTGCTTAGACAAACCCCAAAATCCACTCTCTCTTCTTCGCCAGTGTGAGTCACATCATAAATAATAAGAACTGTTTGCAGATATTATCGACTGCCCTTGTGTCAGCAGCTCACTGCTACCTGTCATTGCTAAGCTCCTTCTCCTGCTTGTCAAAGTTACATACTTTAGAGTACTTTGCGTCCTGCTGTGACCCTGAAATGTGACTATTTTTCTAAGTAGGCCACCTCGACCGGCTTCTGATGACTGATTGGCTAAAGAGGATGAAGCTCAAGGCCAGTGGTGATTATGTGACAGAGAGGACAGGGGTACTTTTCATGGACGTGAAGGAATATGGAGAATTTTGCTCGAGGCCTAATGGCAGGGGCAGAGCTAGAACATTTCTTTTTTTCAGGTGTGCTTCAGGGGAGCTGACACATCTGAAGAGGGTGAGTTTTGCAGAATAAGTATTAATTACACTGTGGCATGAATGCATTTTTGGGAAGTTATAATATTATATAATATTATAATAATATAATATTTATATGGCAGAAACAAGTTATTTCTCTACAAGTTATTTTTAAGTATATTTTAATTACATTTTTGGTGCATTTCTTTACATGAAAAATTATTTTAGTTACATAAAAAATTATTTAGACACATCATGGAGATGTTTACCCTTCTTATTAAGTAGATTAAAGCAGCTCAAAAATATCCAGCCATGAAAATTTAAAAGTCAATGATACACCACAATCAACTGTGTGTAACTTGGAATACAGTAGGAAAAAAGAAGCACTACATAGATAACCATAATAACATTACCAAAACCTACAGTAACATAATGATAATTACAGGCATTCTATGAGTAATATTTTTCAGGATCCCACTTATCTGACATGTTAAATGCCTTACCCCAAATCCTTTTTAATCAATTTATCACTAACTGTTACATTTCAAGGTTGTAAGCTTACATTTCTCTATTTAAGTGATTATTTAAGTGATTATTTATTCTTGCTAACATTCATCAGACATTATTATCCAGAGCAACTTACATTTCCTAATTACAGACACAGTCTCCCTTCACCAAGGCCCCCAATGGTGCTAGTTCTAGCACTAGGATAAAGCTGGATTTAAACCTACAACCTCTTGGTCCGCAGGCGAGAATTCTACCACTAGACCACCACCATCCCTTAATGGGCTTTAAATTACTGACTGAACACCATGTTGCAGCCCAGCTGTCTGATCTATTAATGTATTAACCCATGCATATGGAAATATCTCAGTTTGTTCAAATGTGGTGCATATTTTTAATCAGTCTACATTCATACAGTAGATTACAAATATTTAAATAATTTTGGTGGTGGTACTATATTTTAAGTAGGGATGCACCGATACCGATACCACCCCCCGTGCAGTTACTCATACTCGGAACAAAATTCCCTGATACCTACTACTGATACCACATGTAGAAGATATGATGTAGTTATTTTTATCGCCACGCAGAGGCAGTGTAAATGCCAGTGTAAAAAAATGTCAGCCGTCTGGAGGTACTTTAAAATAAATGATAATGACAGCAGCAAAGCAGACTAATATTTTAATATTTAATATTTTATTGAATTGTTGTTAATTGTTTTGATATAGGACAAATAAATGGATGGTACCATTTATTTTATAAAATGACATAATAAGGCTCAAGTGTACTTTAATTTATATTTTGGTTTTTGAAAGTGATTTTTTGAGTTTAGACTACTGTATTTCCCCAATGATAGGCCGTGGCTTATACTGTACATCAATTTTACAAACCTGTGTATTGCGTGCAGTTTGCTTAAATTGGGCAGCCAATCTAAGAACATGAAAACGCATTCACTAAAAGTATAATTCAGTACACAAAAAAGACGACATACCCAAATGATTCATTGAATTTAAATGTACTGTTTACTGCAGCAACGAACAGTTTGAAAAGCAAAACAAAAATAGAGCAGTGATGTTCTGTTACTTAATCGGCAGTGCCGCATCCAGCGTCGTTGCTGCAATGTAAAAATTACACTTTTTCAGGCCTTTGCTACATTACATTACATCCTAGTATGTAATACAAGCTGGGCAAAAATTTAACAGAAATAAAAGGAACAAAAGTTTATTGTTGGCTGGGAAAAGACAAGTTTTAATTTTCGTTTGAATGACTGGAGGGTGGGGGTACTGCAGTACAGCAATGTCAATCATCTGTCTACATGTAAATTCTTCAGTATAAAGTGAGTATCCAAAAATAAGTATCGGTACTCGTACTCGGTCTCAAAAAAATAGTATCGGTGCATCCCTACTTATTATAATCTGCAAAGGAGAAAATAAAATCTGCCTCCCAATTAATTGCATCTAAGAATCTAAGAAGTATCGGTATTGGTACTCGGTATTGGCAAGTACACAAATAAAAATACTCGTATCGGTTTGTAAAAAAGTGGTATTGGTGCATCCCTGATTTTAAGGAGTGCTCTTGGGTGGTGTGTTAACACCCCCAGCACCCTGCTGGCGTTGCCAATGCCCATCGGCAGAGGTATCACACACACATACATACACCAATATGACGTTGTTCCAATTTTCTCTGTTATGCAACACAACAAAACTCTGAAGTGAGAGGCAGGCAGAGGTAGATGCTTTTTTTTCTGGCATCCATCAAAATGTAAATGCTTGCAAAGCCAATGTAAATGGTCAACAGGAACAAGCCACAAAGCTGCAAGGTCTTGACTATGAATAATAAAAAATACACCCAAAAGTGCACTCTAGGGTAAGACCTGTGATGAAAAGAGAGAGAGATCCTGATATGTTTTAAACATGGGGCAACCAGACTCCTTGCTTTGACTGTCAACACATGAATGTTTTCAAGCATAAATTTCTACTTAAAAATGTTCTGCTTTAGTTCCTGATCTGATCCATATTGAAGATTAATGTGAGTTTAAGTTGCAGTCCATTCCAACAGATACATTATGCTTTAATATATATTTACCACAAATTCCCTATACGGACAAAAGTATTGGGACAGCTAACCATTACACCAACAGGGATATTCCAAAGGTGTTGGATGGGGTTGAGGTCAGGGGCACCCAAATTCAGTAATTAAGACGTGTCCCAATACTTTTGTCCATATAATGTAGCTGTACCACAATAAAGGATAACAGTACTTGAATGTATTATTGCCTATTTTGGTTAGATGCCAGGTTGCCTTAGATGCAACATGCATGTGGCACAGAATTAGATCGATGAAGTCCATTACGCACATTCAGCACGGCAAAAATGAGTATTGAATCGTTTCACAATGTTTAGAAGCCATGCTGTGCTTGCGCTTAAGCTGAAATTGTATGTTAAAGGCAACAGTAGAAACAAAATTTCATTGCTCAACTGGAGAGCAATTAACGCAACCAACTGCATCTATGTTGCATATGAGTTGCAATAAATGTAAATTTGCATATATGAAACGCTTATTTAACGTATATTTAAAATTGACTGCAGCCAGCCGTTCATGTTTCTGCTTCAGTGGCTATCAGTTATGCAACGCTGAAGGGATCCCCGTGATAAGAGGCACACAGTAGTGTGCCCTGCACTCCAGTAAAGCCATGTAGCAGTCATTGCTCATTTCCATAATAGCCCTTTAATGTCTGAGTGTTAGCATGTGGCTAATGCAGACATTGAAGAGATTCCTCATGTGCGCGGCTGCAGAGTGGGTGGCGGTAATGATGGTGAAACTGACCGCGGGCGAGGGACAGGTTTACCCCAACTTATAAAATCCATCACTCCATAAAGAGAGTGAGAGAGCGAGAGAGAGAGAGAGAGAGCGAGAGAGAGAGAGAGAAAGATAGCGTTGGCTAGAGCTGTAGGCACTCACTCTCTTAAAAATGTTCTTGGTTTGCACGTGTACACACACACACACACACACACACAAATGTGCACCGACAGAGAGGGAAGAATGATGGGAAAGAGAGAGAAGAGAGAGAGAGAGAGCGCAGAGAGTGGGAGGGAGAGAGGGGAACTGAAAGTGAGATATATAGAGACTTATATCTTTATTACTACATCTAAATAATGCTAAGCCTAATTCTAACATTTAGGAGCGTAGTGTAGCATAGCGCAATGGTTAGGGAGTTGGTTCCGTGATCTGAGGGTCACAGGTTCAAGTCCCTGACCAGTACCACTGAGATGCTCCATGAGCAAGCCGTACTTATTTGTCATTGTGAACACAGCACAGCACACAGTGAACCACAACCAAATGTGACCTCTGTATTTGACCCATCCATGCAGGAGAAGTGGGCAGCTTTTTGGCAACGCCTGGGGAGCAGGGATTGGGGACTGTACTTTACACATGAGTACCTCAGTGATACTTTTACAGGTAGTGAGATTCAAACTGGTGACCTTCTGATCATGGGCCTAACTGTTACGCTATCAACTGCCCCAACATTTACAGCATTTATTAAATATTCTTATCCAGAGCGATTTCTACTTTTCTTATTTTCATTTAAAGCAACTTAATAAACATGCTTTTATTTATAATGTTTAAAATGTTATGTGCTTTGGGATCCTTCCTAATGCTCTGAAATATTCATATTTGTTCATATTTAATTTACATGAAACTCCTCACATGTTTAATGCACATGACACAAGGAGCTTGCTAGGGCCTATGGTAATAGCTATGAGTGTAGTGCTAGTTAAGTTTTCCCTTGTTTTTCATGCTGTATTACATATTAATACACACTGTATGGCTGTTTAAAATCCCTTAGCGCTTACTAATCTAACGATATTAAATTAAAATCGAGTCTTTGTGTAGGCAGTGTGTGCCCTTGAGGAGTACAGCTAGTAGCTCAGTTCAAATCTCTCAAACCAACTTCTCTTCCTATTTAACCTAGATTTATGAACAGAAATGTGTCTATTCTCCTCAGTCTTTGCTTAACTGCCTCAAACTTTACTCTGACACTTTTGAAGTGAAGAAGTCTAAAAACTGCTTTTCTGCAATTTCATATTCCTATACCTTTCTGTAAATATTATATTGTACTCATAACTGAAATGACAAGTGCATTTTGTAAGCTTTGAACCCATACTTCACACAATGTCAAAGACGAATCTAATCTAATCTAATCTAATATGATTCTTCATACTAAGTTCCCACATGTTATCAGACTCCAAAACACACTGCCTACCCTCCCACACACCTGAACGGTGCACTGGGTGATGGTGGTCCTGTGGTTAGGACACTTTCCATTTGGCCTAAAGCACTACCACTACCTTTGGGTCCCTGAGGAAGACCCTTAACCCCAGCTTGCTCTCAGGGAGACTTAAATTAGGAAAAATGAGGAAAATGGAAATTGCTCTGGGTGAGATGGTGCAAATGTAAATGAACTGCAAAAGAAGTAACAAGCAAAGTAAACAAGCTGGACACCAAAATAAAAGAAAATAAAGGAGAAACACAGTAAGAGAATGGAAGTCAAGACAATAAATGAGGGAATGAGAACAAGAAAGAGCAAAAATATGGAGTGTGGTCGGAGAGGGAAAATACGTGAGAAAAGAGAGAGAGAGAGAGAGAGAGAGGGAGAGAGAGAAGAAAAGACACAAGAAAGACATCAAAGGTCAGAGCAAACCCAATGAGATATATATATATGTATAGCATTTCTGTACTCTGTAGAACTCTCTGTATACTTGTATATAGTTGAGATGACAAAGTTTACTTTGTCTTTGACTTAACTTTGTTATTTTTAGTTATTGTGGAACAATGCCTTGAGACCTTGACTTTTTCATTAAAAAGTCATTTTCTCACATTTCATTGCCACTGTGAACAACTCAAAAAACAACTCTGAATAGAAACATTTTTATTTAGACCATTAGACCATTTTCAAGACCAGTTTCTCTTTGCAAGTTATTAAGTGAGTGATTATTTGTCATTGTGAACACACCACAGGCCAGCTCACAGTGCACCACAATGAAATGTGACCTCTGCATTTGATCCATCCGTGAAGGAACAGTGGGCAGCTTTCTGGCAGCACACGGGGGGCAGTGCTTGGGGATGGTACCATGCTCATGAGCACCTAAGTGGTACCTTTAACGGTTCGGGCCTTGAACTGGCGACCTTCAGATCACGGGATCCTAACTGTTATGCTACCATCTCCCCCAGTCAGCTCTCTAGGGTGATTCTGCATTTCATTATAGATAACAGAACTACACATCCACATTTGCTGTAATCCTTCTTTTGATTTTTTATTTGAAAAGAATAAATAAAAAATAAATAAAGTCCTGACAGATTGATTGATGTGCTCTGTTGGCTATAAATATGTAATGCCCCCATGTGGCCACAAAATAAGTCTTCTTTCTTTTTAGGTTCAAAAGGTGCTCCAATTAAAGTAGGTATCTGTGTGTCTTCTTGAGCCTGAGTTGAACCTCCACAGGAGTTCCACTCAAACCTGTTATATTTAATCATTTCACTACAGCAGCAAGACACAATCATATCAGAGCCATGCCATCTTAATTTTGAACAGAGACGAAAAGAAACGAAAAGATTAGAGAGAGACAAAGAGGGAGAGAGGGAGGGATGGATGACGGGAAGGCGGGCTGACTGCTAGGGGGCTTCAAATAATATTTATCAGAATCCATGCGTATTAATCACACCCAGATGCTCCCAAATTTGGCGCCGCTTTCCCACTGTCTCCTTCTCTAATCCATTTCTGGGCTTTGGTAGCCAGCTTCTGTCCAAATTAGTTTTGATTTTCAACACAGGTAGCACAAGCAATCGTGGCACCTCCAGCTGAGAGAAGGCATCATGGGGAGAAAGACGCCGAGTCGTAATTAGGATTTTTACTCTGTGACTGTCATGTTTTTACCTGTTACTCTAGTGGTTTGGGCCACTTTATTTTATCATCTTCGCACCCACTGAGATGTAGCTTTGAAGGACTGTGTAAAGTGGGGTTGATTTTAGGCAGAATAAAAACAGCGGGTCTCATTCGACAACCTTTAAGAAACTGGTTCTTAAAGCCCATTTACGCAGTTTTCAAGAAAGATTCTGACTTTCACCAGTGTTTTCTTATTTGAGATCTACAAACTGTGAAGAGCATTCTCATGCAAATTGTATTGAATCTTGCAATCTTATAAAGCTCTCTTCAGTACGACAGTTGTATAATATTATACCTTTTAAATGCCTTACCTTTCTTAAAAGCTAATTTAAGAAAGAAACTTAAAATATTGGCAAATGAAGCCCGTTCTTCAAACAAAACCAGGTGATTACACAGTGATACAAGAGGAAGTGTAGAGAGTAAAATAACCGGGGACAGAGAACTGAAGAACAAGAAAGACAGAGGGAGGGAGAGAAGGATAGAACAAAAGAGAGAGGGGAGAGAGAGAATGAGAGTGAGAGAGGAAAAGAAACAAGAGTTACATCAAAAGCACAAGAGAAAGATGAGGGAAGTAGAAAGAAGGAGAGAGAGAAAGAGAGAGAGAGAGAGAGAGAGAGAGAGAGAGAGAGAGAGAATGACAGTCTGAAAGCAAAAGAAACAAGAGGGACATGAACAGTTAAAAGGGAAAGAGAATGAAAGAGAGAGAGAATGGCAGAGAGAAAGTGCTAAAATAAGGAGAGTGGTCGGAGAGAGAAAGAGTGAGTGAGAGAGAGACAGAGAGAGGGGGAGAGAGAGAGAGAGAGAAAGTTGGAGAGCAAAAGAAAAAAGAGACAGCAAGAGAATAGAAGAAGAGAGAACCGAAGAGAGAATGAGAAATAGAAAGAGCAAAAATATGGAGAGTCGTCAGAGAGGGAAAGAATGTGAGAGAGAGAGAGAGAGAGAAGGGGGGGGGTGCAAAAGAGAGATGAGGGACACCAAAAGAAAAGAGAGAATAAGAGAAATTGTGAAAGAAAGAAAGAAAGAAAGAAAGAAAGAAGACAGTGGAGATTGAGAGTGTGCCAATATTTTAATTAGCTTTTAAGAAAGGTATAATATTATACAAGTCATACTGAAGAGAGCTTTACACGATTGCAAAAGAAACAATACATCTACAGAATGAGACAGAGATATTGAGAGAAAAACACAATTCATACCTAGTTATTTAGCCATAAAAATCAAAACATATTAAAGCATTTTAACGTCCGGAGCATCACAGTGCCACAGGCCTCAGCATCACCCACAAACGCACAGTAAGTGATCGGGTCCTTAGTTAAGGAAATTATTCATGGCTGAGTCTTATGACTGCTTCATAACCTTTGTTTATAGTGTGCCTTAAAACACGCAATGAATCATTACAAGCCTCCGCTGGAACCATAACAAACCAGACAAATCAAAAGAACTAGCACAGAGGGCTAGAGGCCCTTTTCCCTTTCATAAGCTCTCTGCCCTCTCCCTCTCTCTTCTTTATAACAGGCTGCGATCGTAAGATGCTGCCTCAAGATATTAGCTTGCACACTGTCCTTTCCTTTCACAATAGCTTTTTTTTCAGAGTCAAGTGCACTAGCATAGATGAAAACTCATTCCGGAAGAAAAAAAATTACTCCTGCATCCCAGCCTGACCTGAAGTGTTCGTGCGGTGAGAGCAGATGCCTGCGTGGCATCTCGTTTGTACACGGATCTATCCCAAGCAAATCCATTAGATGTGCATTAGTTTCAACAAGACGGAGAAGAAGCAAGGCCTTCAGCTTTCATTTCCAGATCCTCCCACCACTCCTTTCCCCACCTCCTCCAAAACCTCATCTGCCTATTTTTAGAGATTTATTTCAATCACTCAAGAGCAACATTTGTGTCACTGCATCAGAAATGAAAGCTGAAGAAAATTCTTTTAGCAAGCACCGGCTTTCATGTGGCCTTTTTTTTATTTTGGCCTGAAAGCAGAATGGCGAGAAGGCTATTTCGGGGGCAAACAAGCATGGCTGGAACTCGCATCAAATATTGAAGGAGACAGCAGATTTATTTTGTAGGCTTAATGTCATTGCTGGGTCGCCCGGGTGAAAACAGTGTCTAGACAGCATGTTTAACGCACAGGCAAACTTTCAAATCGGGAAACACAAATGCATGCCTATAACAGCTGGGCGTTGTCACCTCATTCCAAATTCGATTCTCAAATGTTTCACACAGGCTCAATTCAACTCGACTGTGATTTTGACTGAGTTTAATTCAATATTGATTCAGTTAGTGCATTAAGTTTTGAATTAAAGTCTATGTTTTATCGTGATAGTTGCTGTGAGGGTTTTCCACCATTTAATTTAACTCTTTGGTGCATGAATAATAAGCCACTAAGTCAATATCTACGGATGGTTGTCCACTCGAGGATTTTATTTTACATCTACACAATAAGAAAACTTCTATTTTTACATGAACTACCATGATTTAGATGAAGTCATTGAAATGCATTTTACACTTCGGTTAACTTTTGTGTCTGTTGTTATAAGACGAATATTTGCAATGTGAAGTGTTTAAACTTAATAAATTATATCCAACATCTAAGTGTCTCAGTGCCTGATAAGACACTCGTAGCCACATTTTTTAGCAATAAACACAGCAGCACACACAAAAACAAGCCTCAAATGTCACAAACAGAGAAGATTCAATGTATGACCAAGTAAGAACATGTGCGTGAACACGTCATACGACATAAACAAAGCCACTACTGTTTAAGAATAGTCAATGCAATTTGTTCTATACTAGGGGTGAGACAAGATCTTGCAATATCAAAACATGACAATATTTTAAGACAAAGGAAAAGTTGTCTCGTAAAATAGTATGGCATTATTTTTGTGCCAAAGTGTGCAGCAGAGCTTTTGTGAGCAAAATCTTAGGTCTGTACGAGCTCAACTCCACCTTCACTGGTTGAATGATTTCACCCCCAAGTTCATTTACCGAATCAGTGGCAATTTTAGGCTATTTTCAGGACTGTTCACGCACCCCTAAATTATATTTCAGCACCCCCTGAAAACATAATTACGAATTTGTGAGGTGGCCAGTTCTCAAACCTTAGACTTGCCTAAAGTGCTTTTTAGAGATGGAATAAATGAAGACAGACCCAAATGGACCAGTAAAATCCTCTGATTGGTTGGTGCGTCCGTGATTGCCTGATTGTTTTAATTCAAATTAACTCACGCGATCGTACTCACACCTCTCTCTAGTTCTCTAGACTCTAGTTCTCCACTGCTGTTAAAATATCTGCACATACTTAATCCAACTTGAATGTTAGTCAGACTTTTTGAGAGATACTGTTTTATTAATAGACTGGATATAGAAACTGTTACTGACCTCATGCACATTCAGTGCAAAAGTCAATTCCAAAACCATAGTTGTAGGTTAATACTGCATCCTAATTGTCTGTCTTTCTACTTCTACTTCTAGTTTTAAAGTTTATATTAAATCATCCATTTCTAGAATAAAGTGTATATTTTATATTCTATTTATGTATTGTTTATTCCATGGGCGCTATTTGTTCTTTGTTCCCTGTTCTTTGTTGTTAGAACTGTGAAAACTGGAGCCACATTGTCTCGTTTCTCTGTATACCTGTAGTTTACTTTGACTTTGACCGTACAGGGCCAATTTAGAGTCGCCAATGAACCTATATTGCATGCTTTTGGACTGCGGGAGGAAATCGGCGCAAACGGAGGAAACCCACACCAACATGGGGAGAGCATGCAAACTTCACACAGAAATGCCTTACAGCCGATCCCGGGATCGAACCCAGGTCCTTCTCGCTGTGAGGCAGCAGCGCTAACCCCTGTGTCACCATGCCGCCTTAATTAGATTTAATCTTTAGTTAGAAGTTAGAGTAATGGTGTGGAGATGTATGAGGAATCATACAAGAGAGTACAGTCAGTTGATGTTCTAAATGCACTTTTTTGCCGTTGACTTTTCAAGATTCAAGATTCTTTATTTGTCACATGCAAATTATACAGGTACAACATGCAGCGAAATGTATCCTGATCCGCTAATAAAATAACAATCAGAACAATAGAACCTTAAAATAACTTAGAAATAAGGAGATAAAGGGAAATAACTTAAAAATAAGGAGATAAAGGGAAAGAGATAAAAAAGAAAATAACTGTGACATACAATAGGGTGCGATGGATTAAAAAGGTGCAATGAATGTTTTTAAAGTGCCAAGTGCAGCTGCACAGCAGATATTGAACAGTAAAATGTCAGACATCATAAATGATCATAACAATATGGAGTTACGAGGCAGTATGGTATGACAAATTAAGACATTTAGAGAAAAGACATGTCCTTGTTTAGAAAACGGATGGCCTGAGGATAGAAACTCTTCCTGAGTCTCTCTGTTTTGGCCATGATGGTGCGGAACCTTCTGCCTGATTTCAGAAGCTGAAAAGGTCCATTTCCGGGATGAGCTGAGTCTTTAACAATTGTGATTGCCCTGGTCCTACATCTCTCGGTGTAAATGTCCTGCAGGGAAGGAAGAGCTGACGTGCAGCAGCGCTCTGCTGCCCGGATCACTCTCTGTAGGGCTTTCTGGTCCTGAACACAGCAGTTCCTGTACCAGGACAAGATGTTCTGAGTGACGATGCTCTCCACAGCGCCAGGATAGAAAGCTTTCAGAATGGCAGGGGAAACCCCAAACTTCCTCAGCTGTCTAAGGTGGTACAGACGCTGCTTTGCCTTCCTGACTTGAACATTAATATGTTCAGTCCACGTCAGGCCCTCAGTGATGTAGACGCCAAGGTATTTGAAAAAACACCCCTTTTCCACTGGAGCACTGTTGATGGTGAGGGGTCTGTAGTCACGGTGTTTCCTGCTGAAGTCCACCACCAGCTCCTTCGTCTTGCTAACGTTCAGCTGGAGGCAGTTTTCCTGACACCAGAGTGCCAGGTTCTCCACCTCGTCCATATAGGCCGTCTCATCATTGTTGGAGATTAATCCCAACACCACTGTGTCATCCGCAAACTTGACAATGTTGTTAAAATTGTGAGTGGCCGCACAGTGCGAAGTGTAGAGTGAATACAACAGCGGAGAGAGCGCACAGCCTTGAGGAGCTCCTGTGTTGGTGGTGATGCTGCTGGAGACACACCTGCCCGCCCGCACCACCTGAGATCTGCCTGTGAGGAAGTCTAGCACCCACGTGCACAAGCAGTAGTTGAGTCCCAGGTCTCTCAGCTTAGTAAACAGTCTATAGGGCACTATTGTGTTGATTGCTGAGCTGTAGTCGATAAACAGCAATCTCACATAGTTACCCTGTTTCTTGTCCACATGATTGAGGGAGGTGTGTAGGGCGTGGGAGATGGCATCCTCTGTAGATCTGTTGGCATGGTAGGCAAAGTGGAGTGGGTCTATGGTGCTTGGGATGGAGGAGGAGATGATGTGCTTAATCAGTCTTTCAAACACCTTCATAACTACCGATGTCAGTGCAACAGGGCGGTAGTCATTCAGGCATGAAAGTTTGTTATTCTTGGGCACGGGCACGATGGTGGATTTTTTGAAGCAGGTGGGGACCACGGACTTCGCCAGGGACTCGTTGAAGATGGAGGTGAACACACCTGAGAGTAAGCGCTCATATCGCCGGTAATGAGAGCGGCGTTGTAAGCAGCGGTTCGGGCATTGCGCGTCCTGCAGCGCAATGACTGGGCAGACCAGATTGCACCTCCCTCATGACCGGAGCCTCACGACGAAAGCTTTGTTGATATTCTGGTATGAGGAAAATGGCGGAATGATCGGATTTCCCAAAAGCTGGCTGAGAAGAGACTTTATAAGCCTGCTTGTATGGCATGTAACAGTGGTCTAGTATGTTAGCTCCTCTTGCCATACATTTAACGTGTTGATAAAAGTTCGGCATAACTTGTCTGAGATTTGCCTTGTGAAAGTCCCCTGCTACAATGAGCGCCGCATCCAGGTGTTTGTTTTGGAGCACACACAGCACATCGTGCAGTTCGGATAAAGCTGTACCTGTGTCCGCGTGGGGTGGGATGTAGACCGCCATGGCGATGACCGAGGTGAACTCGCAAGGCAGGTAGAAAGGGCAACACTTTATACTCAGATATTCTAGATGAGGCGAGCAGCGGCTGGAGAGAGTAGAAACACTCCAGGCGTCACACCACTTGTTGTTGATCATGAAACACACACCTCCACCTTTAGCTTTGTTGGACTCCACCATTCTGTCCATGCGGAACACAGAGAATGAGTCCGACGGTGTTACGGCTCGGTCCGGCACGGTGGGGGTCAGCCATGTTTCAGTAAAGCACAGAATGTTACAATCCCTCATGTCGTGTTGGAAAGTAACTCTGGCCCGAAGATCGTCCAACTTGTTATCCAGTGACTGAATATTAACCAGCAGCATACTCTGCAGTGGAGTGCGGTGAGCTCGCTCTCTCATTCTGTTGTGGACACCACCACGTTTCCCTCGGCACTTCTTTGTTCTACGCCATGGGTCAGCGTCGTGTCCTTTGTTGTCGATCGAGCCGCATAGTATCTCAGACGGCCACGACGGATCAGGCTCAAAAGTGGCCGAATATATGGATGAAATCTGATTTCCTATTTCTAGTAGTGTTCTACTGTCATAGGTAACCAGCCCTGATGATCTTTGCACAATAGAAAGTAATAAAGATAAATAAATAATGAAAAACAAGCACAGTCCGGACGGAGCGGTCGGGAAGGCGTCTGGACGTGGCCGCGCCATCTTGGTTTCTTGTCTTTCAGTTAAATAAAAGGCCAAATTCCAGTCAAATGTTTCATCATTGACATTATCTTTAAAATAGTGTTAAAATCATGTCTTGTCTGGTTCTTGTAAACCCAGTCGTGTGTATTGTATCTTCTCATGAACAGAGTATTACCCTTGTACTTTGATCTGAAATTACAGAATTTAGCAAATTGATATCATGCAGTTTAAAAACATCCGACTGAACTCTAAGATCTATTTTAAAAAATCCAAATGTAATGGCACTAAAAGTTCAAGAAAGTGAGCAAATGCCAACTATACACAACTTGACATAAAAAGCGTTAAATTAGCAAATTAATGAGACGTTTTGTCATCACAAATCACCAGCGCTGGTGGCGTTCTGCATCAAAAGAGGGCAAGTGGAAAACTGCTTTGAACATTACATGCTATTAACATCTTCATACTGGATATTATAAGTGTACAGGAAAAGCCCGTGTGCCATAACGAGTCCTTGATCTGTATGTATGCGTAGTGCTTCCTAAAATATCAAAAAGTCATTTCCCTGTTTGGAGCCTTTGAGCATATTGTTATGGATCTATTTTTGGTCTTGCCTTGAGGCTGGAAGGGTTGCTCTTTGAGCTGGATAAAATCGCACGTCTCCCCGAAGGCACCAGCTTCCAAACGCGTATTCTTTTATCCGTGGCCATCCTCCAGGCAGTCAGAGGCGTAGACTCATCTAGTTAACAGCACGGCGAAATGCAAAAAGCTCTCACATGAAACGCGTGCTCTCTGCGTGCTTAGGAGAAGCCTAGCTTTCTTCTTAACGCCTTCAAAAGCCGTAGCTGAGGAGAGACGCCGTTTTCCTCCGCCGTGTCTGCGTCAACGCGCGACTAATAACGTCTGAAGCCCAATTTTCACGAAACTTCGTGTCTCGCCGCTGCGCCAAAGTGGAAATTGGTGGCCGCTGAAAATGTAGAGCCACGGGATCATGACGTCGTCTCGCTATGGTTTAATGTAGCATTCTTTTTTTATTCTCGGTAATAAACCTAAACACTTTAGGCTCTAAAATTCTTCTTTAACTTGACAACTTTAACTAAATATGACTGCTACCTTAACTAGTCAGTCCCTCCAGGATTTTGCGGGCCTTTTTTGAGATTGTTGCAGCCTAAAATGATATTTTATTAAAAAAAATTGTGATGAAGGTTGCTTAGGCCTTTTGTTGCAATAAAGTTGTGGGAGCAAGTCAAAGTTGTGGGCACAATTGCAAATTTGTTCTCCTTTATAGTGATTCTTTAACAATGAATTAAATGAAGAGAACAAAACCACTATTATTTTTAATTAACCATTAATCATTTAGTTATTTTTGAAGGTAAATGTGAGGCGTTTTTATCACACACATTTCCTGAGTCTTCTAAACGTAGCAAGGAAGTGAGTTCACTGACATATGGCTGTTTTGCGGGAATTGACAATGATTGATCAACAATTGCGGAAAGGTTATGACAATTGGTCAGAATTGCACAGTAGTAATGAATTTGTGAGGACCGGCTAAATTTGCGTTAATAGTTGCGATCATAACATCGCAACTAGAGATCAGAGCCTATAGCGAGAACTTACGGGTGCAAGGCGGGGACCAACATTGGGCAGGCACCAACACACCACAGGGCACACACACTCACACGATCACATGCTCACTCACACTTTACGGGCCCAATTAAGAGTCACCAATTAACCTACAGTGCATGTTTTTGGACTGTGGGAGGAAACCCATGTGAACACAGGGAGAACATTTAAACTCCACACAGAAAGGCCCTACGACCGACCCAGGGTTCAAACCCAGGACCTTCTCGCTGTGAGGCGGCAGCACCTACCTCTGCGCCACCGTGCCACCCTGTGCTAAAACATTTCATGAATAATAAAGATACAAAACTGAAATAATATACTAACACACTTGGCAACATTTTGTTGACATTCAATCTTCTAGCTCTCTGCTCTTTACTTTTAAGTTCTTTTTAATTCTATATCTTCACCCACTTTGACATCCTTTTTCCTTTGTTGAGCATTTCTAACATTGCTGTTCCAAAAGCTAACACTGCAGAGCTTTAGTTCAGAAGAACCTTCACAAACAGCAAATCCTATACTGCAAAAATAGGGCAAAAACTAACCACCTTGATGTCAAGGGACAGAATGAATCAGGCAGTACATGTAATCTGTATAAAGCTCAGCTTTGCTCAGCATTTCCATTGCAGCATTTCACTTCCCCGCAATACAACGCACCACAACCAGAAGCTTTTGTGCCCCTGTCTGTCATATTCTCAAATGGGAGCATTTAAAACCTGCTGAATTTTTTGCAACAGCAAAATGGGTCCCGACTCCTACAAGGCAGATCTGAATAAAGAGCTGTTGACACTGATGAGACAAAATGGGACGATGCAATCCATTTGAGCTGTGTCACGGGGTGCCTCTGGAGGAAGTTATGGCAACCTAACAGAGAAAAACAGATTGACCTTAAACGGTGATTAACTCTGATTTGGCGAAAGCAGGAATACGTGATGGGACACTTTAAGTGTGTAACTCAACAACTAAGAGTGCCATTAAAGCTCACTTCTTCCCTTTTAGCTTTGTTAAGGTCAGATGGGGACGAGTTGGGAGAAAAAAAAGAAGCAGCTCTGCTGGGCTTAATTCTTGTTAAATCAGATGTGGAAAAAAGCCATAGGGAGCAAAAGACACCTTGAGGAATAATAAGCCAGCAGTGGTGTAAATGTGAGAGCTGATCAGGGGCAGAGTTGGCTGCTATCAGCAGGCAGCTGTGCAGGAGGCTGGGTAGAACATCTCATTACCCAGCAACTACCGCTTCCTCCACCAAACCCCACTCCCACGCACCCTAGAGTCCTGGGGGGCCTGCCTCAAACCTGCTCATTCCACCCCTGAGAAGCTCCACACATCAGATTTGCGCAGAAGCCATGATGAGCTTCAACGACTGGCTCACTGGACAGTATATGGACAACATCATAGCTGTTATTTGGCTCTAGATGTGGAGGTGAGATGTAAAGGGACAATGTCAAATATGTCAAAGTGGCTGAAATGTAAGAAGAACTTAATAGGCACTTTTGGGCATATTTTTCTATAACCCAATGCATGATAAATGTCCCCAGTAGCAACCATCTACTTTTAGGCATATTAGCATCTTTGGATGGAGTGCCCCTTTGAGGCTACTGCTAATAAAGTGCAGTCACATTTAATGGGTAAAAGTCATTCAAAAGACTGTCATATTAAAAGAGGTATGTATAAAAGTTGCCAAGGGAAAGATGGTATTGCTCATAAAGATAAGTTGTGTATTATACAGGCTGGACCAAAAGCGGACGGAAGACTGTAAGAACATAGCATAGCGAATTTCTCACATACATCTCTCTCTTTATCTCTAACACTCAAATGAGAACGAACAAGAGAGAGGCTTCTACATTAATACTGTTCAACATAAAGCGGTGGAAAACACTCAAGTTGTTTTGCATTACTGATACCCCAAGCCATTTATATATTATTTCAAATTGTCTAAGAAATTACCTTAGTAATGAGAATCCTTTTTATCTCTAACACAAAATGTTTTGCTTGAGTCATTAGCCAAGATCACTTAACATTGATTTGGTGCCTTAAAGTCTTTTAGGCTCTGTTTACACCTGTCATAAACATGCATCTTGGGTGACTGGATCACAAGTGGGCAATTCTAAGTACATCAGTTCACACCTAGCATTAAAGGTGCTATATGCAAGATTGTGGCCAAAACTACTACTGCAGATAGGTTGGAGGGTCCTGCAAGAACCAACTTTCTTCCCCTTTAGCCGTCTCCATCTTTCAAACGCATCTTCTATACAGATCCTCGTTTTGTTTCTTCTTTTGTCAAGACGTTTTTGAGAGTCATTGCGAGGCATTTTAGTTTTAGTAACGTCAGACATTTGTAATCCAGAATGACTGTAGATGCAGCTCACCGGTAACTGTCGACCTGGATGTCGAAATGCAACTGACCTCGTGACTGGCAGATAGCGGTGGGTGGCGCTACAGGCCAAAACAGAAAACCCAAACATAAACACGATTTACGGGCTTCAAATTAAATGTTAAAATGTGAATATTCTGGCTATACTAATTTTGAACTTCCTGTAACTAATCAGACAAAAATAAAGACATCAAGATACATTTGTATAAACGCTACCAAAGGAGTGTGGTCATGTCTAGTTTAGATGAGCTCTGAATGCATCCTCAGTCTGCATTCGCCTGCTTTCACACTTGTACATACGTCCAACACAGATCGGATTATCACAAATGAATGATAATGCCAGGTGTCAATAAGGCCTTAGGGTGCTTTAACATTGTGACTTAAACAGTACCCAATTGGTAAATGGAACTAGAACCAGTACTTTTATAATATTGTCTGGTATAGTTCTGATACATATTACAGTACTCACTATTGCAGTAGGCAATTTTAGAGTATCTTCTATCCTTTACATCTTAAATGTTTGTTTTGACCTATGAAGTCGATGTTGGGGGAGTTTGCAGTCTAGTGGTTAGGACACTTGGCTCTAGACCAAAAGGTTGAGGTTGTGAATCCTTCCTCCAGCACTACCATCATTGAAAATTAATTTGGTGTCACTCTGGATAAGATTGTCTGCTAAATGCTGTAAATGTAAAAGTATGAACAGCATGTAATGTGCCTGCTTTATTTATAACTTCAAATTGGTCAGTTACCTCCTTGGGGAAGTAGGGTATCAACTCTGCAAACATCTTAGCATTATCAGTAAATATCACTAGACTCTGATACATCAGATTGCAAATTTATTTTCATATAAAAAGACACTCTATGAAAACAGTAGAGGACTACTTTGTACAATCTTGTGTATAAAAAAAAATAATCAAAGAAACCCAAAAATATAATGGAGCAAAAGAGGGGGCATTCTGCGACAGTCAACTTTCCTAGCCTATGGAAACATGTGGATTGCTTGTTGGAGGAGATGCAAAAGTTTTAAACATGAAATACGGAAAAAATGCTTGTGACTCAGGAAGTTAGGGAATATATTTATATATATTTTTTCTTAAACCATTTGTATAACTTTATGTCGGGTATTTTTCATGTTAGCTTTTGCATACTCATGTCAGTCATACTTGCCACAACACACACACACACTCACAGACAAATATTCAAAATACATATTTCATAAAATAAATTTAACTGTAAGGCAATTGTCAAGTTTTCTTGAGAGCAATACAAGTACATATTCAAAATGCTTTTACGGGTGGGGCAGTCTGGGTGCAGGTTGAATCTGACATGTAGGAAATATTACTGACTTGGACATTAAATAACAGAGCAAGGAGAGGATGATGGAGCACCACACAGCAAAATAAATCTGATATCCATCAGGTAATGTGCGACACTTTTTGTAATCCAAAACTTACAACCTATATTACATACATCTTCGGAAAAAAAAGGAAGAGTCAACAAAGAAACTGCGAAGAGAAAAAAGGTAGGCACTGTTTATGGAAACAGGGGGAGCAGGGAGTCCCATGATAAGTGAAAGTACATTAGAAAATAAAGGATTGGGTCACTTACCTGTTTGGCATTTTGTGTGTGTGTGTGTGTGTGTGCGTATGTGTGTGTGTGTATAATTCAAGGCAATGCTAACAATAGCTAAGTGCTTTGATTTGACAAAAGTACTCAGGTAATTTCATCCTCTGCAACTCAACTCAAGAGTGAAGGTCAGACGTTAACCCCCCCCTTTTCTTAACTTGCTGCTGCTAAAAAAGGAAAAGAAGGGTAACTTTTAATCACAGTGGTGGTAAAGGGTTACTTCCTGGGAGATGAGAGGGTCGATCATGTTCTCCATTAGCACAGGCTCTTTCCAAAGGTTAAAATGGCGCAATCTTGTCTCGTGGATCTGTGTCTATATGATGTGCTGTCTTCAGGGATCTCAGAGGAGGAGGTGGGCTGCTGCAGCAAGTTAGAAAATGTCAAGACAAATTGTCGGCCCCGAGGTAATTATCTCTCTTTCTGCCGGAGCCTCCGGGTGTGGTTACATCAGCCTACACAACCTGCCTAATTGGTATGAGCTGCAGACAATGAAAAGGAGGAAGGAGGAATGACCTCTATGCTCTGCTCAGCAAAAAATACTACAAAAAAGAGTCCATTTGTGGCACAATAGTCTGAGCGTAAACAGATAAAGATGAATTAGCTTAAGCAAGCGGGATGGAAATCGGAAACTGCAGATAGGCCTAATGACAAAGTGCTGTTATTGATTCTTGCGTTGAATGAATGTAAAAATGCAGAGCAGCAGGAAAACAGTGGAGGACAATAGGGACGCTTTTTCTTCATCTCTGCACTGTCATCAATACGGCTCTCTCTGATGGGCTGCATGAAGACGGACCTTTTTCAGACGTTCTTTTGGGAGAAATCTGGATCATAAAAGTCAGTACAAGCTAAAATCGGCTTTGGAAACATAAAATAAAAGCTGATCTCTCTCTAGACTGATTGATGTGCACTCAACCTAAAGACCCTAATGGGGCTCCCAATGAATGAAACCTAACGGGAACTTTTGCTTTTGTCCCCTTTTGCTTCCATTCGCTGCTGGCCACATTTGCGTCTCTGGGTAGACTTCCTCCTTTTCACCTTCCATTGGCCTGGTGACTGATGAGTGCATATCTGTGTTGGGAGAGATTTTGCCGCTTGAGGTCAGACCTCTCTGGGTTTCGTTTTGCAGTTAAAGAGGCGCTGGCCAGCCCAGCTATCGATCTGTCAGCCGGGGGAAACCTATGGAGGCTCGTCCCGTCCTTCTAGCTTAAGGTCATATTAAGGGCCGCATGTTTAAACCGTGACTTTTACAACAGGGGAAAAAAGGGATTTTGCTAAAGAGTAATGAAGCCTTCTCAGCTCTGGTGTAGGCTCTCTTGTTTTGGCATGGCTTAGTCTTTTTACAAATACGTTTATCGAGCCTCTACTATGAATGGCTTGTCCGGTAACGGATAGTTTAGGGCTACTGGCATCAACTTTATTTCCTCCTCCATTTTAAGAGAATAGTAGCCACTGAATCAGGAGGGAATCGATAAGCACTTAAAGCAGTGAGAGGATGAGAGACAGAAAGAGAGAGATGTTGTTGTATGGAAGGAAGAAATGGGACCTCGGTGAGTGTTTTCAGCTGAGTTGCAGGTTAACCTAACAGAAGGGATGTTAAATGCCAGTGTTTTGTTTTCCTCTCATGTGATCACGAATCCTCATTACGCACTTGAATATCATCCTATACGTGATTGCTAGCAGTTGTGTTTGTATAAACCCTTTGAACACATTCACACGGCAGCAGCAAATAAAGTCCTACTTCCACAAAAACTTGACAACCAAAGAAATTTCTTTTTTTTCCTTCTTCCAATTTTTTAGGACATGTTTTAATCCAAAAAAAAAAGGTCTAAATTAAAAAAAAAATATGCGGAAAGAACACAGTGTTTCAAAAACACCTGTGAGGAGAGTCATGGTGCAATGAGGAGGGAAAAATAAAATGAAATAAAGTAAACGAGAATGGCACAAATAAATGGAACATTTTATACCTCCCCCTCCCTCCCCCTTGGAAAGGAAAACTGAAAGCAGGTAGCTCAAGTCATCCATTAGGAAAGACAGGACGGGGCGGAGGAACGGAATCCTATGGTGCTGAACAGTGTGCGAAACATGAGTACGTTTTTTTTGTCCTCTATAAAAAATGGTGCAGAAATATTCTTTTTTTTTTTTTCTTTAAATTTCCAAATCATCAAACAGGTGAAAGAGAATCCTTTCCGGAGTAAAATCAAGACATTTCAGAAAGCGTTTGTTAAAAATTCTCCGCGTATACGTCTCCGAGACCCACTTCTTTCATCGAAAGCGTCCGTGTGAAAATATAGAATAAAGAGTCTTTTGTTTCTCCCGTTTTTGACTGTCCCGTCAGCAGTAAACAAGTGTATAATCCTTTAAGATTCTCCTCTCAGTAAAAAAGTCAAGCCGTGTGACGCGTATAGTTGGAAAGATGTGTTAGACGTGTGTTTTTTTGTCTCACACTTCAGTCTGGAAGTCGCCCTCGGATGTGTCGGGTGTGTTTACGGAGGACGTGTCCCAGGCGGTGTTGTGGAGCTCCACTCTGTCCTTCTGTCCACCGGAACCGCATGACGCCTCAGGGATCATGGTCTTAAAGCTGTCCCAGGAGTGCTGCTCATCCGTGGTGGACTTATCCTACACACACACACACAAAAAAAGAAAGAGAAGATCGAGCAAAAAATCATTAGAACCATCTTAAATTCCACCACAGCTGTAGCTGGACAGTGATTGATTTTGCTAATGTCTCCTTGCGGCTATTATTTCTACGTCATAAAAACATAATTACTGACATTTTTAATGCATAACGTATAATTTCTCCCTTATGTATCTGGCATATTTAGGTATCAACATCGATGTCCCAATCATCATTTCCATCATTCGCAACATCATGCTGCAGATACACTGATTTCTAGAAAGGCTTATTTTCCAGCAGTTGAGAATTAAATATTTGAACATCATACACCCATAGGCCCTATCTACATGGGCATTCGAATCTTGGATGAACACCCTACGCGTTTTTGTTTTGTAGCTGTGCTTGAGTGACCTCAGTGAGGCGTTACATTAATGTTTGTTTGACATTGTTTAATGGCAATGCGGGGGCAGTAATCAGCTTGTCCGAAGTGTATAGCTGTGTGCCAAACTATGAAATAAAAAAAAAATCTAAAATATAGACAAATATAGAAGAGGAAATCAAAAAACAAGTTCTGTGGCAACTGGTGGAAATTAGTTTCTGTGCAGCACAGTTGGTTTGGCCTAATGATGTCACAGGGAATGGGAGCACATCTTGTATATTCATTCATTCATTCATTCATTCATTCATTCATTCATTCATTCATTCATTAGCCAAACCGCTTAGTCCAGTGGTCCCCAAATGGCAGCCCGTGGGCCAGATTCGGCCCGAGTAAGCAATATATCTGACCCTTCACATCACATTTTCAACAAATGTAAACAGACATGTGCGCTCCCTATGGCCATCTGTGATTAGCGATCTCCACGTCCGTGGGTTGACAGCTCTGCTAGTTATTAAGAGTGAGTGAAATCCTAACGATAACAGTTGCAATAACAGACTTTGAACTTATCAGACATTATATTCATTCCTCTGAAAGTGAAATTATTTTTTGAGTAATTCTGTGCACAAAAATTAAGGAAATTGCATAAAAACACATTAATTACATTATTCGCAATGTAAACACACATTAGCGAGTCTCATAGGCAACGCTGCCATGCACAAAAATGTAGCTCTTTTCCAGCAAGGCCAAAAGCAGCACATTTTATATAATAAAATAAAAACTCTTTGTTGGCCTTCAGCCTGACTTGCTTTACATAATTTGGCCCTCGGGGAAAGATAATCGGGGACCACTGGCTTAATCCCTATCGGAGTCACGGGGACTGGAGCCTATCCTGGAAACTACACTCACAAAGTGGGTACCAACCCTGGGCAGGTGCCAACGCACCGCAGAGCACATACACCCACACAATCACACTCTCACTCATACATTACGGGCCCAATTTAGAGTCGCCAATTAACCTATATTGCATGCTTTTGGACTGTGGGAGGAAACGGGAGCACCCGGAGGAAACCCACGCGAACACAGGGAGAGCATGCAAACTCCACACAGAAAGGCCCAACGGCCAACCCGGAGATCAAGTCCAGGACCTTCTCACTGTGAATCTGCAGCGCTAACCACTGCACCACTGTGATGCTTCATATCTTGTATATTTTGTAAAAAATAAAAAAATAAAAACTTGTACATGCACATGTGACCCAATCTGCCGTAATGAGTCGGAAGTCGGCGTTCTATTTATTTAGATACGGGGCGATTATGTTGACAAACATCAAAAATATCGATCTTTCTTTTTTGGTCTTATATGAAAGAAAAGGTCTTCAAAATTAGTCTGGTCTCCAAAAAAGAAAAATCGATATTTTTGTGATGTTTTTCAACATAATCAGCCCGTATCTAAATAAATAGAAAGCCGACTTCCGACTCATTACGGCAGATCGGGTCACATATAAAGTTATGACTGTCACATGAAGGACAGTCTTTGTGCTGCACAGTTGGTTTTACATCAACCACTGAAGCACATAATAGAAATATTAAACTAACTTAACGGAATTATGGAATATATTCGGCCCTCCAGGATGTCATCTGAGCGTCATGTAAATGCAATAGCAAAGTTTTCTTTGCGTTCGCCTGGATTTCGGCAGAAATTGGCAGGAAAACGTTGACTGCAGATTTATTTGACGCCATGCGAACCTGCAGAAAAAAACGGTCGGTGTTCAGTCCTGAATACCGACCGTTTTTTTCTGCTCATTGGAGTGAATCAGAGCGTCCACACGGACTAGGCCTTAGAAAACACTGGACAGTAATTCTTTTCCTAACAGCTGTAAAAGTATTCAGTGGGAAGGAAGCAGTTCTGCTTGTTGCAACAAATTGCGAGGCAGAAAAAGACCAGCAGTTTCTTTGAATTTTTCTATGATAACATGTCTCAACATGCTCTCTTAGTGCCTACAGATAAAACGTGTTTAGGAAAGTCGGTAGTGTCGTGACACACATTTTTCCAGCACAGTGTGAGCATTTGCAATTATCTACCCATTGAGGCGAACTATCGAGACGCTCCAATTATAGGTGTTATAACAGCGAGGCACGTTGTTCTTATTTTGATGATTACTTCTGGTACAGCCCACGCATCGTGTTTTTAAGCACCGTAAATGTACATATTTCTTGGCATGAAACGCTGTTAAAATGGCGGTGGACATTACGCAGTTTTGTCTGGAAACAATCGACAAATTGCTTGCAACTGTGAAATGCAAAATGTGTGATTATGTCAAAAACATATGCCTGCAAAACTACTACAGGACTGATTTTGTGCCTCTTAAAAACATTGTAAAGTCAGTGAGGCAACATGATTTCACATTCTCATCATTCATGGCTCCCCATGGCTATCCCGGTTTTCCGTTTTGGCCTTACCACACACGTTTGACTAGTATCTGCACTTTATAGACAAAATGCAATATAACCCACAATCTAATCTCTTGTTGTGTAGCATGTACTGCGTGGGATTTTCTGTTCCGTAAATATATTTGCAGAATATAACCGTATAAGGGCTGAGAGCGGTCAAAACCTTCTGCGTCCGTTCCTGTCGCGTAAACATTGTACCATGTTCCTTTGAGATCGGTAGTTTAGCCGACATAAAAGAGAATATCTTTACTGTTAGTCAGTTCTTGAGTGCTGCAGAAAAAACAAAAAAAATCTCCATTGGCATTATTTTCCCGCTAAATGGCACTTAGTGCTCTCAACACTGAGGCTCATTCGATTTGTATTAAAAATAACAACTGCCAGTGCCAAAAACGTGTTTGGTAGACACAGGCCCTAAATGTTCTGTTATTTTTAAGGTAACTGCGTTAAATTGTTTTAGAAAGTTAGCTCTCTAAAGTAAAAATCACTTGGTAACATTATGAACAGTTTACGGAACACTGAGAGACGAAAAAATCTGTTTTTGATCGTATCATAGTAACAAGTTGCAAAATAAGCTTAACACTGAAATCCTAATTACTTACATTAAAATGAACAGATGTAATTTTTGCGAGAGTGAGTAAGTGAAGGAATACATTAATACATATGAATACCAAAATACTCTTCTGTTCGCACTGAAAATATTTTATTTCACCTCTGCATTATATTTCCCAATAGCTCTAAACTGACAAATGCCTACTAATTTTATTTATATTTTAGAGATGGCACCGATCTGACACATGGATCGGATATCGGTCCGATAACGACTCAAATAGCTCGATCGGGTATCGTGGCATTGGGCCGATCTGTAAATGTTACACATCGGAAGTGTTACTGTGGTAAAGCTGGTTTATTGTTCATCATTCGTGCTAATTTGTACATATTGAGATGACAATGAGCAGAACCAGCAACCAACACACTACAACCCCAAAAGCAAATCACGCGATTATACTGTTTAAGTTCCTTAACAGGACTAGCTCTCACTCGCAGTCTCTGTGTTCCTGATGATTTTGGCGCTGCAGGATTAGGGACCGTCATAAAATTACAGAACTTTATGTAAATAAATCTTATTTTAATATTTGTTTAATAATACTGTTATTTTAATAATAAATAATTTAGCATATACATATGGATGTGTAATTATTACACTGTTTTAGTTTGAAAACTGTATTTAATGTCAAGTATTTCAGGGCGGCACAATGGCGCAGCGGTTAGTGCTGCCGCCTCATACCGACAAGGTCCTGGATTTGATCCCGATGTCGATTCAATCCTGGGGTCTTTCTGTGTGGAGTTTGCATGCTCTCCCAGTGTTCGTGTAGTTTTCCTCCGGGTGCTCCGGTTTCCTCCCACAGTCCAAAAGCATGCACTGTAGGTTAATTGGCGACTCTAAATGGCCCTGTAAGTTGTGAATGGGAGTGTCATTGTGTGAGTGTGTGTGCCTTGTGGTGTGTTGGCGCCTGCCCAGAGTTGGTCCCCACCTTTCGCCCATAGGTTCCCGGGATAGGCTCCAGTACCCCCCCACCCTAAAAGGGATTAAACGGTTCAGGTAATGAATGAATGAATGAATGAATGAATGAATTTCCTTAAGCATAAGAGAATAATCTCAGTCTCCTCCTCACACAGAAATACACAACTTATTAATTAAAAACTGGGATTGGAGACATATATATATATATATATATATATATATATATATATATATATATATATGTACATGTATATATATGTATATATATATATATATATTAGAGGTGTTGACCTTCACTGGTCACACGATTCGATTCAATTCCGATTATCAGGTCAACAATTCGTTTTGATGCGATATCTTTATGCGATCATGATGTATTCCATCGATTTTTTTTCACGCAGAATGAACATCCCGATGCATTGATTATGTGCAGATGCAGACGTGGACGTTTATATATATATAAATACATATATGTTCAAAATTGTGTAGTGTACTCAAAAGAGTTTATCTAAGGTCATGTCTGATCTAATTTGTAGCACGTGTGGGTGGACACTAATATGATATAATCACAGACATGCAAACATGAATGTCTCCCACAAACACACACAACATACAAACAGTACAGTCAAGGGAGTGTGTGGCTCTTTCATATTCCTCAGTTTCTCTGGTTTAAACAATTCTGTGCTCTCTCTCTCTGTCTCTCTCTCCAGAGCCCACTGTAGCGTGACTGAAACAACACCAGCATCTTGGTCTAAGTTGGCCGGCTTGCGACCACTAGGGGGCGTTGGCAGCCTGATTATCATTCACTCAGCGTAGCAGGCTGACAGTTGGCAAAATGAATACAAAAAGCAGAATCTGGGAGTCAATTTGCATGTTAAATGTTGGAGAAGGAACATTTTGTAATGCAGAAGAGTCGTTAATGCAGGAGTGGAGCCCAACTCAGTTCCTGAGAGAACCCAAACGTGATTCTGCTGCTTATGTGAGCCTCCATTACACTCCCTCCCTCTCTCTCCCTCACTCTTTCTCTCTCCTCGCCTCTCACGATGATTCCCAACTATTTCCCCCACTCTCTCTCTCCCCTCTCTTTCCCCCATCTCTTCCTGTCAGTTCTTTTCTACTTACACTCGAAGAGTTCTTTTCACCTCCGGCAGACGAAATGCTCCATCGCTTTTCCCTCTGTTGCGATAAAAATGAGGGAAGAGAAAGAGAAGAAGGGGAGGAATCACAGTCACTGGCATGTCTGTGGGGAAAACAACATTTGTTTTTTTTTTCCTTCTTTCTTTCTGTCTTTCTTTTTCTTTTTTTACTTCCACAGGGGGCTGTCGTCTTAGAGGCCCACCTTCCCTCATTCTCTCTCTCTCTCTCAGTCAGGGAAAGAGAAAGACAAGCTAGCTGTGCTACCGCTGTGCCCGGTATGACAGCACAGATTCTTTGTTCACTGCAACATGCAGCAACCTGTTTGGACATCACAACTCTACAGCAGAAGAAGATTCCATTTTTTGAGGCACAGCTAGAAGGGAAACGGTACTGCAGCGAAAACATGGTGGAGGACAGCAGGTCGTGCGTTTATAAGGATGCTAATTTCTAAGAATTCTGCCACTGCCTCAGCTCTGCCCTTTTGTCTGTGCTGTGCTATATATATTGCCGAGCGTAAAACCAGACCGTCTTCAACCAAGACACACTACAGGCTACAAGGTGCAGGCGCAACAGTTTTTGCTAGTTTGAAGCCAACATTTATTTTCCCCTCATGTGCCCACATTGCATAACTAAGCATGTTTAGTCCAGTATCGTGTTAGTAAAAAATGAGCCAGGAACATGGTTGGCACCAGTGTTGGGAAGTTACTTCCAAAATGTAATGCATTATAAATGACTAGTTAATGTGTTTTCAAACTAATTTGCTACATTACAATATTACTGTAATGCGTTACACGACTCCTGCATTACTTTTGAGTTACTTTCACCAAAATAACTGCCGAAGTAGGCCTTTCGGACATTTGGACACGTTTTGACCTATAAGACATTCTTGCCATCAGGGCGGTCCATATGTGGACGCGCGTCGGGAATAAATAAATATCAAGTAAATGGCTGTATTGTACGTGGAACGCTGGTTGTTTTTGTTGTTTATCAGCTGAAATATGTTTTGTCTGTAATAAATGGGAAGATTTAGCTAAACTGGAACGTTTTAGTGAATGTTGGACTTCCCTGTGAGAGTTACATAAAAATATAAATATAATTTATTCATTATGATTCCTCGTGGTTGAAGGTGAAGTCGCAGAGAGTGTGGCGTAATATACTGTACCTCAACGCAAAACTTAGGAAAAACCTGAAAATCATTAAGAAGAATCGATAATCGATGGAGATGTACAAATCTGATGGAACAGATCAATTGGTTTTCGAGTCCCACCCCTAATAAAGTCTGTAGGGAATAGTTCTTTTACTCATCAAATATTTCTCTTAAGACAAAAGTCTCGCGGTGTGGGTAATTTATTAAAATAAAAACATAACAGCACTAAATTTCAGGTTAAATGTGTTGTAACGCAAGTTAAAATATGTAATGAGTATAATATTACTGTAAATTTATTAGCAATGCCTTGCATTAATACGTTTCAGCAAAATGTTACATTACTGTAACAGTGTTACTTTTGTTACTCCCAACACTGGTTGACACATAGCTGTTTTAAGGCAGTGCAAAACACTTTTCGCCTAAAAACTGATGCTAAGTTAAGCAGAGGTTTTCACTGTTATTATGCAAATGCACTGTAAAGATGAATAATATACTTTGCTGCAACACTGTTACTGCTCTATATGTTTCCTCCACGATGTTTCGATATGTAGCAAATGCGGCATTGTCATGGCAATCTGCCCAACTCCAAGCACCTGGCTGTTAAAGAGAGTGGGAGACAACACTCTGATTGGTTTATTGCATGTTCCACCCAAAACGCACCCTCGCTTTCTAACAGAGTAAGTATGACCCCATTAAATCACTTGTCTTGTTTTCTCGCCCTTAAACGCTTAAGCCTCAATTTGTACATGCCCTAAATGTGTTTGCTCTACAGGCTTACATCATTAAAGAAGAGCTCTAAACTACTTTAAATAAATAATTGAGTCAACACACCATATATTTTTCTCCCTCTCTTCACGGTAATTTCTTTAGACATCCCTAAGTTGGCTTTGCACTACTCTGACCACAAACGGTATGATGCTAGTAGCTGCTCCTACTCCCTTGTCAAGGATTAGGGAGTTCGCATTCGAGCGAAAGTGAACTGCAAGAACGCGGGAGAAACATGGGAGCCAGCGGAGCTTAAGATAATGTTAGAACGTTGAAGGGAGGAAGGAGGACACACAGTTGAAACACAGGTGAGAGGAGAGAGGCAAGACATTACAATACAACAACAAACAAGATAAAAAAACGGAGCAATCATTTTGTCAGCGGGAGGAACACAACAGACCATTGAGGGAGTCATTTATGGATCTGCTTGTCTGTCTGTGGCTACAGAGTGGAGAGAGACACTGAGAGAGGGAGACAGAGACAGAAACAGAGAAACAGACACAGAGAGAGGGAGATCTACAGAGGCAGGATATTGGGGATCTCATCGTTCCCCGAACCTGCTGCTATCCGGATAAGTAATTTATTTTATTTTTACCTTTTCTCTGTTTGGTGCCGTTGGATCTGCTGACTGCCTGGCTACAGTCAAACTATGACAGAAAACATGCAGTTTGAAACGGAACCCATCAAACAAAAGACAGACATACAGGAGCGGTAAATAAATAAATAAATATCACATAATGAAACTTTACTTTTATACCATAAAAGTAAGTTTTTGAATTGAAATGACGACCAAATGTGAACTCAAAAATCACAGTTTTCAACATGCCATGACGAACACAGAGACAAGGAGTGGGTCCTTTGCTAGAGATGAGTGTACACCCTGTCTAGTGGAAAGAAAGCAGGGTCAGGGAAAGGGGACGGTGAGCATTGGGGTCATTTATCTAACAGGCAGGGGCAACTCTGTCCTGTGGTCCATTATGATATGTCAGTCGTCATATGACAGATGACGGGACCTAATCTGACATTCCCAACACCTCTGTTCCATCAAGTATGGTTGCAATCTACAGCCTACAATCTTTATACTGACGAGAGAAGACAAAAATGTGATAAATCTGACCACTGTCCAGACAAGAAAAAAGTTAAAAATGCCTTTAAAGATTTATAAAAGTAGCTCTAATGACAAATAGCGTGTGTAATATGTAAACTAACAGGCATTACAGTATAACAGAGTGGAGTCAATGAGGCAGCAGATTCAGTAAACAGTCTTTTTCTGGGTTTCATCTTACATCTTAATTGGCTCGAGCCCCTACATTAGCATTGTGCTCTGCTCCATCTCTGTTTGTACGCTTCCGTCCGGCTCTGCTCTGCTTCCTCATTAATCTAACTGATGGAGCATCGGCCTTAAGTTCAGCCAGCAGAGTGGCCAGTGAGAAAATACAATTTGGTGGCTAATTTTGTGTGAACAAAAGAGGCAGGCGCACTCACACTAGGAAGGGCACAGATATCATTTTGAAACATGCTAATGAGGCAAATCAATTATTTAATTAATGGCCTGATTATGCCGCGGTGAGCTCTGTATAAAAGATCAACAATGGAAAGTATGTTAAAAAGGAAAAAAAAAAGTCAGGGAAAGGAAAAAGACAGACGGAGAAGAAACGCTGCATAACGCTGGTTCACCTTAAATGCAGCGACCATTAATTAGGCAATTATCAATATCTGGCTACAGAACCTTTTGTGGTTATAAATGAGGAAGAGGGGGGTAAAAATGGCAAATAACTGCACTATTTATATGATGGCCGGGTAGTGAGTGTGTGAGTAAGAAAGTGAAAGTGAGTGATTATTTGTCATTGTGAACACACCACACCACAGCACACAGTGCACCACAACGAAACAGGACCTCTGGATTGGACTCATCCGTGAAGAAGCAGTGGGCAGCTAACATGGGCAGCGCCTGGGGAGCAGCGCTCAGGCTCATGACTACCTCAGTGGTACCTTTACCGGTCCCGGGATTCGATCCGGCAACCTTCCGATCCCGGGGTGAACGCCCTAACCGCTAAGCTGCCGCCTAAAGAGACTTCATCATGCTCAATACAACCGTGAAAGAGTGCGCGATAGAGCAGAAGTTATGGCCAATCCATATTTCAGAAACCAGACTGTTATCTTTTACTGCTGCCAGACTGTCTTGCTGTGTTCTGCATTGCCACAAATAGGCCAGGGCTTCATCCATTTGGAAGCATATGGGACGCCTCCACTCAAGCTCCGAGTCCAAGCAGCAGCATCACTTAGAGGTTAACTTGCTTTCAAAGCACATCAAGACCTCCCTGCTCACCAAAGCACACACAAGTGCACATTCATCCACTGGCCATAGTGGGAGAAGAGAGATAATGATAATGACGGAGTAGACGGAGCTGGAAAAGAAGGGGGATCTGGATTGTCTAGAAGGGGTAAAGGAAAAAGGAGGGTTAATTCACAAGGGCGCATGAAGCTATGCTTCTTGCTTCCATTTAATAAAGTTAAGAGACACCAAGACCCTTGTATGCTCACTGTTCCATAAATAGGGGAAATCCTGGATTTGAGAAAAGTACACTCAGAAAAAGGTTCCTTTTTCTATGTTAGACTTTTTTATAAAAGCATATTTTTTATACGTTTGGGCCTTTCGTTTACACGTAAACAGAGTTTTAGCCACCTATGCTGGTATGCTCATATTAGCTCTTGATGGCATATATATGCATATTTGTGTAAATGAATACTTTTTAGGAAACAATTGGGTGTAAACAAGGATACTGTTGAAAATGGAGAGGGAGAAACAGACGGCTATGTGTAAACGTGGCCTGAGTTTCGGTGGAAGCTTTCTTACTTAAGAAAAACATTTTTGATTCACTTTGAAA
Organism: Distichodus sexfasciatus; assembly: GCA_032718565.1. Classification (NCBI taxonomy): domain Eukaryota; kingdom Metazoa; phylum Chordata; class Actinopteri; order Characiformes; family Distichodontidae; genus Distichodus; species Distichodus sexfasciatus. Next base: position 3,865,980 of record JAVGVS010000010.1, on the reverse strand, counting down.
TGATGAAAATTTATTCACTTTAAAATATTCATTGAAGTTTTCTTCAGAATCTTGAATTTTGAATTAATGATAAAATGTTAGATTCATGCTCTTTCTTGATCTCCAGAGACAAGGTGGAGCTACCTCCACCTACGTCCAGCTTAACCTGGAGGATGCTTCTGCACCAGTAGACTCACCAAAACTAAGCCGTGGTGATGAAAGGGCAGAACAGGATTTACCAGTTACCAAATTTGAAAGTGAGATAGGGGACATATTAGCAGGAGATCAGAGTTTTACCCCAGTTCTTTTTTCGAAAGATGCTCAGAAACCTTTTATGACCTTGGATAGAAAGAGCATCTCATCTAAAGGAATTTACTTCAGATAGAGAGCAGTCAAATAGCTAAGCAAGGAGCCTCTTTTCTAAGGTGTATAAAACTCATCTCTGCAAAGGACCAAACAAATCACACATACACATACACTGGGACATTGTAGTTTGAGTGAACGGCTGCTCCTGGCTGACCACATCAGCACAAGCTGACATAACACACACTCTCATAGTCTGATTGCAGCATGTTTGATTCAGTTTCTTTACAATACTGACATCACTGGTCATGTGATTTTATGAATCAGTTAAACCATGTTTAATTATTTAGCAATCTTTGATTTTTATGAAAAAGTTAATATGTTTAAGAGGGTTTAGATTTGGTTGAATTGCTGAAACAGGCAGCAGGACCAGGGTGTAGCTACGTGTTTAAAGATACAACGAGAACATGGTGAGGTGGAATGCTGGTTTACAGTGGTCAGTACTGCACTCCCACCATGTTTTAGTAGTCTGTCTACATGGAGGGATGGAGGGTTTACACAGCACCAGCAGGGACCTCTAGCTCCCAGGCCCCACTCACAATATGGTGAAACACTATCACTGGGTTGAGGGCCGTCGGACATGCTTACGTTGGCTCTCTTTGTAAACGAAGCTCATTCTCCGTGTTAAAATAGGCTCTGTTTGTTGTCGTGGCGGAGGTGGTGGAGGGACCTGTGAATTGGGCTGGACTGTTAGAATTAAGAATGTAGAACAATTCGTAGGGTGTTCCAAAGTGTCAGGAGATGTTTCAAACTGGATGAGGTTAGGTCACATTATTTGAGGTATTGCAGTTTTAGGAGGTAGACAAAAAAACGGATCTCATCACAGTTTGGCTATTTTGTGGGAGGACCACAAGCCAGAGATATACATTATTGTATTTTGTAAGCCATGTGCAGGTATTAGATGCTATGCACGCATCCTAAAAATCATCAGTGTAACAATGCTTTATATCCTATAAAACTGTTCGATATGAGGCTCTCAATATTAGCACGAAGTGAACTGTACAATATAGATCTGTACAACTCTGGATAGTAATATGGGCTAGATAGATAATTACGTAAATAAATCTCTGTAATGTTCCCACATGAAACGCAAGGAACTGTTCTTTGTTTTGCCAATTAACCTTTGATGATAAAAAGAACATTTTTAAAACTTTCGAAGTTAATCATTGGGGCGCAGAAAAAAAAATCAAATCTAATCGCTAATCTTTCTCTGCCGATTCAAAATCGATTCATGTATTCCAAAAAATCGATTTTGAATCGTGAATCATTTATGAATCGCAAATCGATTTTGAATCAAAACGTGAGCCCAAGAATTGTAATCGAATCAAATCGTGAGATTTTCTGAATTGTGCACCCTCTGTTAATCATAACTGTCATCTAAAAAGTACAATATGCATCACATGGATATGTTACAATAGATAAAACATGTTTTTGTTTGAAACAGCTTGAAACACTTTGTGATATCAGACAGGAATCAATCCTTAAAAGAGATGTTTTAACCTACACTGGGTTAAAACATGTATTCGAAGGACAAGCAGAAATCTGAGTTCTTTTTCCACTTGGTGACTAGATGATGAGGTCAAAATCACTGGCTGTCACTGAGCTTATGCGCTGGGTTATTACAGCAATTACCAATGCATAATCTCGATCCTCGCACTCTCCCAGACACCATTATCACTTAATTATTGCATTGTCAGGGTTAACTCTTTGGGAGATCACAGGATTCTGTGGATGACTTCCTGAAAGGAGCAGCCAATACATCAACCCCATTATGCATCCAAATGCAAAAGATTATACCATTACAATTCATTTGGTGCGATCCTAATCAGCCCCTGAACCTCTGCAGCTGAAAATCCTTTAGACTGGCAAGAAAAGTGTGATTCTTTGATGGCCATCTTCAGCTGCACAATAGAGGCATCCTCCAAAATTTAAAGGCGGAATGAAGGTTAATAGCCCGGAACGGACTGTAAGAGAGGGTGCAGACGGCATGACCCAAATTAAATGTGAGTGAACATGTGGCAAGTGCCACCAGAGAGTACGTTCCATCAGAAGGGGCTGAGCCAGTGAGTAGGTGATTCAGCCGAGGAGACTGTGCTTGTTTTAAAATCTTAATGATAAAAACCCTTTGGATGCTATGTGTGGAAGCATGCGGCGCTCTTTCTTCTGTCGCTAATAGACCATAAAAAATTCAGCAGCCACAATAACAGGAAGGAGCTCTGAACTCTTTCTAGGGACAGCAGAGTGCAGATGATGGGGCAAACAATTGTCCTTGAGAAAAGTTCACAGGCAGTGGACTGGATCCAAATATGAACATCTCATGAGATGAATTACATAGAGCTGAGGGAAAGCTGTGTACAGGGCGAAGATGGAAAAATGCCCTCCAAATGTAGCAGTAGTGGTCTGTAGTGACTCCATCAGGAATGAAATGAACCATGGATGTTGCCAGGCAGTCAATAGTTAATGGTAGCTTCATTTTACACTTAGCAGATCCCTGTGTGACACTGTTGGTATTTTGTGGTTCTCTGTTACTCTACTGAACAAATGTGTCGTCAAACATAGTCAAGCTTTTCATGAGGAACCATAAATGCTGTACAATAAATAACCATATTAATACAATTTTTATACACAAGTTATTATTGTTGGGATGTCTGGGATGGATTAAAGACATCTTTAAGACATTTAAGTTAAAATGCAATTTTCTGCGCCAGTTAAGCTTTAAAATATCTTTTACAACTCAAATTATCATTTCAATTAAAAATCAACAGGGTCAGTTAATTTTGGCAAACAAATATTCAACATTGAATCATTTTTCTCAGTAAATATATATTTTAAAAGTATAATAATGTATAAAATATGTATAATGTTATGTCTCTTTTATAAACTGGGTTTACATCTAGTTTAAGATTTTGCAATAAAATCTGTTCACATTTAATCCTATGTAGAAATGTCATGGCTAGGTTTATGCACAAATAAAGAATTCACAAGCAAGTGTATGTACTAATTATAATGATCACGTGGCTTGTGTATTGTTACTCCTCTGTGCGTTACCAACAGATGTAATGCACCCGTACTTATCTGGTATCTGCTCCCAGAATCTCAGCAGATGATATTACCAATAAACGTTGTGTAATTGAGTCACATTGTATCAAATTTGCCATTCCATCACATCCCGCAGAGAGGTTGGTAAAATTTTGATGTCACATCAAAAACTTGAATCTGTATCTACAGGTATCAATGGAAAATCTCTATTAAAAAGGGTGTTGTAGAGCAAACACTTGATGCATGAGGCCAACAAAGCTTTTCTCAACTGCTATGAACCAACAGGAGGTCTACTCGGTTTCAAACGCATTATGTCAGCACCTTGATTAAAGTTAAAAGCAGTTTATGCCGCAGTAGCTCTTTAACATTGATGAGGCTTGGCCATTCAACACCCTTCTTGTGAGATTTCCCTCAGGGGACTGCTGTCAGTAGGTACAGATTCAAGGGGTTGCTCTGGCCTCTATTTGTGGCATGTGACAAAACATATCTTGTCTGTGGCAGCTCCTCTTACAGGATCTGCTTGTAGCACCTTGGTTGCAAACACCAATGTTCTGCAGAGATTCCAGGCCTAAGAGGGTCAGAACTGGCAGCACACGTAGGAGAAACAGCAAATGGTCAGTATATATAATGCATGGAGAAAAGGGTAAACCTGACCTAAGGCTATATGCAGGGTGATATTATTTCCTTCTATATTGACATGTACTGCTGCAAGAGTGCTTTAGCTAAGTGAGCCAATATGGCTGCAGAAAGGCCAAGCTCCCCGATTCCCTGAGGACTCATGGTTTAGGATCTTACCTTGAACGTAGACATGGCAGGTTCCCTGTTATACCTATCTATGGTGTGGAACTTGGTGGAGTGGTTGAGTTCATGGTACAGTTCTGAATGTCTTTTGCGAGTGTGCATCACTTTCTGGAAGGAAGGTAAAAAAAAAAAGGACAGAAACAAAAAATAAACAGAATAAAAAGAAGGAAAAGGGGAAGACTGGTGGAAAGACAGAAGGGGTGGCCAAAAGAAGACAGGAGGGTGGCTGGCAAAGATTTGCCACCTATTAAATGATCCCTCTGGGTTTTTGAGGTTCCATTTTATTGGCAGTTTAAATGGCAATGAAAGCAGGGACATAGCGGGGTCTCTCTGGTCAGCGGCAGGGGAACTTCAAAACCCTGGTTTAATTAGACGTGTTGAGCTTGGGTGGTCCAGTAGATCTGACCACTTCCTATGCTGCACTGACACTGAAGTCATTGTGGCCTTAGCCAAATCTTACAGAGAATACCAACTCCAATTAAGTCTGTCACCTACAAGTACTGCACTCTCTCACTGGCCTTTTGTCATGGGTAGTGACAGTTCTATAGGTGTAGGTTGGGAGGTCATAGTTACTGAGTGAGGAGAGACACCTGCTTTGGCTATGCAGGCAGCAATCGTCCATGCAGCGCTGACCAGAATGGACAAACTTAGCAAGGTCTAAGCAGCTATATTTGTTAGTAACATACCTTTGCTTGAGAAGATGCCTCCATAATGGAAAGCAAATCTCCAGTCAATCAAATACTGTGAATGTGGCCTTGAAAATGTGGGTTTAAAGCCCAAATTTGAAGCATGAATCATTGATGGAGATCAGAGGGCAGCGTTAATAATTTATTGACTGGAGGTTTGTTGGAATCCAGAGCTTGCTCATTCTCTTGGCTTTATATGTGCGCACTCTATCATTCATCACACACACGCATAGTAACCCACTACAAACTCATAATCACAGTGTTTCTTCAGCCTTAACCCTCTATTACTTTCCTGGTACAAAAGAGTAGACAACTCTTTTGAGACAGTCTCAAAGCTGCCGGCCACAATGAAGAATGTTCTCATGTCAAGCACTCCAAAAGAATAGAGGAGGAAGCGTAAGAATTGAGGCTGATGAAATACTGAACAACTCTACCATGATTTGGATGACTGCTGATCTGAATGTCAAATGCAGGAGATACAAGCACCAAAGCAGCAATGGCATTGGGTCCTTTAGGCATCAAACTTCTAGATAGAAGCACACAGAAGCACAAACACTGGACCGAGGACACATGGGGGCGGGATCTTACCTCAAAGTCCAGCTCAGAGTACCGTACTCTTTTCCTCTGGAGGAGTGGGAGTGGAGAAAAGACATGATCAATCATAACAGTTCAGCAAAGAACCCCTGAGAATGCCCATCCAAGCTGCTGGGGTGGCCACTGCATTCAGAATTAGAAAATCTACACTGAACTTTTGAGATATTTGTGGGTCTTCCTGTAAAATGTTCTTCACTGTACAACATTCTTTGTTGCAAACCTGAAGCTGAAGTCAGGCACTTTCGCCCTGCAAAACCCCCCAAAACTGCACATATTTGTGTACAATTCACAATTGAAGGAAGGTCCAGAAGTGCTCACGTTGTGTTTCCTATGCGACTTTGAAATTAGTATTAAAGTGGATCGAGCATTTATTCATTCAAATTAATTAATCAGCAAAGGCAAATGCAACCTAGCAAAAATAGACCAAATTCCCCAAATCAACATGCCAACAACTGAGTTAACCCAGATTTAATTTTAAAGTGTTTTAAATGAGGTAAGGTGCTCAGCGGGGGGCAGCTGGGGATTATGTTTGGAATATCCTCATACGTGCAAGTATATTTGCCCTAGATAAGCAAGAGGAAGCATTTGAGGTTTTGTTCAAACACATTTATGCACACAACGACCTGACGAGAATTTGTACCTTCTTTTTTCTGCATTTGTCACAACATAACTTTAACCACCACAAGTGTTAATGTAAGATCAGGTCTTTCTATTAATAATCCAGTTTGGATCTGTCAGAACAAAGCTTTTAACACTTATCAGCTTCATCTTCTGTAACGTTTGCTGTAAATCTTTTCAGAGGTAGTAGTGGCTTGACTTATTCTTCATATGCTTTTCATTTATCGTAAGAGCTCTTGATGTGCATCAAACCAACAAACTCCAGCAGATCACCACCATGCAACAAGTTCATATCTATGTCGGATCTTTTCTTCTTTGTAGCAGAGAAAACAGTAGAATCTCGACTTTAGTTTCAGACAGACTAGATAGAGTTTGCACACTTATTTGTAACTGTACTGCATGTATTGACCACATTATGTGCTGAAAAGTGGACTGACAGTCATCTTTAGTGGTAATGTGCACCGGGCATTAAGGGTTCTTACGCGGTTTGAGTGTGATTCCACTTATCATTCTATGATTTTCAGTGTTACCTGACAACATACTGATTCATTTGCAAGCATTTAACATGACATTATATTAAAATGAGCTTGTAACCGGAGATAAACTTCAAGACGTCTAATGCTGGAGTACTAGATTACCAGGACAGGGGGAGGAGTATAACAGGAGGGATAATTTTACATGTTTCAATGTTATGGTACCGCATGTTAAGCATCTTTACATTTTTTGGTTAAATGTTGCCTAAGGGGTATCTGCTAATTTCTGTGAATGCTGTCAGACTTTCATCCACTGGCAATTCACTTACATGAATCATGAATATATTCACACAAAATCTCCTTGAACACATAACACATATTAACCAATAACATTTTTAACAATCAATACTTTGATATTTAAAGAAAGAATATAGGCATGAGACATGAAAAAGCATTAAGATTTTTTTGGACCCTTTTCACAAGGGAACATAGAGGAGTGTCTGGCAACATTCAGCAGAACCTGGGCTCTACTCATCAGTCCCTGCCAACATTTCACTTGTAAACTGTAAAGTTTAATGTGTCTACAGCTTGGTCTGAGCAAAACCTTTACAAGACCAAGGGCCTGTGTCCACCGTGGTTCTTGTGCCTTGAGCGCCTATTATTAATAAAAATCTTATGAGCTTCAGTAGTAGGGCTGTAACACAATGGGGGCATATCTGGAGCAGCTGGAAAAGCTTAACTAGTTCAAACGCTGTCGCTAATGCCCAGATGCGATTTTTCTCCATCGTAAAAGATAATCTCTTTTATGTCGGCTAAACTACCAATCTCGATGGAACACGTTACAATGTTTACATGAAACAGGACTGAATGTGGACGTGACCGGTGGCGCTTTTTGAAACTAAGCAACAACCAGCGCTGAGAGAAGCGCCAATAAAGTCCAGAAAAAGTCCATGGAAGCAAGGTTTTGACCTGCTCTCAATGCAAAAAACGTGCTTGGTGGACACAGGCCACATAGCAGTCTAAGCCGTGTCCAGTTCTAAACTACACAAGAATTGAGGTTTCATGGAAATGAAACCAACTCCTGCAGCAATAACATTCTCACTTCTCTCAACATTCCGGTACTACGATTGCTTCCTGTAAATCTGACAGTCACCAATCTCTATGAACTGCAGCTTAAGGAGAAACATATCAAGGAAATATAACCAGATCGATTTATAACTTTGGGAAGTCATAAGAGCTTTAGGGTGGGAAAATACGAAAAGTTAATTGCCAAATTTAGTGACACAACCACAGAGGTGTCAGGCAAGCTCCAAATCACGTAGGATCTTCCTCCTCTGTGGGGTAAGTATCTTCTGCTTCCTCTTCCCTCTAGTAATTGTGATTGAGTGAGAGGCTCTTTAATTAAATGTGTTGCCTCGAACAGTTTGGTTGTGTGTGTGTGAAAGAGAGAGAATAAGAGAGATAGAGAGAGGGAGAGAGAGAAAGAGAGATTCAAGGAGACTCACTCTCCTTAATTAACCCAGTACGTTAAAAACCACCTTTGGAAAGAGACCCGTGCCACCGGCAGCTCTGTATAACCCACTGCGTGTGTGTGTGTGTTTAAAAGAGGAGGAGAGATGCAAAAGAGGTAGCTGGGAAGAGTTGTTTGCTCCTGTATGTGTGTATTTGTGTGTGTGTGTGTGTGTGCACACCCGTGCCCTCTAATGAAGGAGTATAGCATCTCCTGGGCACCCTGTTTGGCCTAACCTCTTTCTACTCCATCTGCTGTCCCCTCTGTGGGGCTGCAGTGTAATTATAGACACACACACACTCACACACTCACACACAAACACACACACACACACAAGAAACTTGTGCTTGGATACAGACGGCCTGTGGTGTAAGACCACGTTGACATGAATTTGGGAGATAAGACGTTTGCATTATGAGGAGTTGTGACGGTTTCTAGGTGAAGAGAGTGCATGGGGATTTGGACGGTGGAGATGGAAGGTAATCATCTATCCCCCGCATTAAAGAAATAGATGATGGTAGGATGATCCCAGCTGGATATAAACCTCAGGTGACCGTAGTTTAATAACACAACTCATTTAGAGCTGATGATGAGAATAGGATTTGAGAACGGCGAGAGAATTAATGGGAATAAAATTGCTGTGCGTGTGAGGGGTGCGTGCATGTATGCGCCGGTGTTTTCATTTAGTTAATCCCATCAAACACTGTTTGCAATCGCTGTGTGAGTTTTGTGAGCCGGGCTTTATCACGAACTATGCATTTTTTTAAATTCTGGTTAATGCCATCAAGTCATTTTAAATAATCTCGAACTGCACAACTGTTGTCGCATTAACCTGCGCTGAGAATGTATGTCACCCTTCCTTTCTTTATGTAGAAATGCGGGAAAGGCTGGACCAGCAAACAGCAAACAATTGAGGGTGTCAGACAAAAACAACTGTAAAAGAAATGGTGGAACCACCCTCACAAAATCAAAATGTTTGCAGTAGGTTTGCAGCATATTGTGGTTAATTTGTGGAAACAGTGGAGTTTGCCAGAATATGTTGCTACATTGTCAGGCACTGGTGACAAACAATTTGCCAGTAATGACATTAGTAATGCCAGTCGTGAACTTTTGGTGACAAATGTGTCAGGTGTGTAAGTTTTCCACAAAGTTTGCTAGAAGTCCACCACAAGTTTGCCACAAACCCAATTTGCATGTAAAAACATGACTTTGCTGCAAATTCTCAGCAACATCGCCAAAGGTTAACTGCAACTGAGGCCTAAAATTTTAGTAAGAGCAGAATCTGTGTATTATAGCAATTTGGTTTTGTAAATCAAAACCAAAAATCAAAACTCAAACATGTTTCGTTCAATATTAGTTTCCAAAACCATCAAGAAAAAAAGTTAAAAAAAGGAAAGCAAAGCCGTTGGTCGGTCCGTGTACTTTTTGGTATTTGAAATTTCGTTTCAGAAACAAAAACGAAAAAACAAAATGAAAATAATTTTCAGATTTTGATTTTTGATTAAAGAATAATATGAGGGAAAATAACGTACTTTTTTAATTCTATGGAAACAAATAGCCATCATAAACTTAAAATTACACATACTTTTATGGATTTCTTTGTGATTCAAATAATTAAAGTATAATAGCTCAAAAACAGCAAAACAGACGTATTGCCGATGTCTGAAACCGAAAGTATTTCTTCTTCGCATATAATGAAAATGACTTTCAGGAAAATTTTTGATTTTTTTTCCATATGTAGCTTTGTTGAAGCTGCACATACATCCAAAACTACGCGATCCACACTTTAAAGTTATAAATCCTAATTAGGATTAAATGAATATTACTACATGTAGTTAGATGTACTATTTATGTGTAATTTCTTGTTCTTTTTTGGGGGGGTATATTTTGATATTCTATGTAAATGTGCCATGGGCGGCCTGCGTGAAATGGCTTTTCAGAACACTGTATACTGTGTATATTAATGTACTGACAATAAACCTCTCTTGGATTATATGAATCCTAAATAAAACGCCATATTTACCTGAGTACACAGCAGGTATCTCACTATAAAGAAAAGTGAAACTGTGTTGACCCAGATTGATTTAACAAAAATCAGCAACACAGCATGTTAAGATATTGCACATATAGTTTTAAGTTTATGACGACTATTTGTTACCATAGTATTTAAAAATACGTTATTTTCCCTCGTTTTATTCTTTAATCAAAAATCTAAATCTGAAAATTCCTTTCATTTCCATTTTTTCATTTTTGCTTCTGAAACGAAATTTCAAACACCCAAAAGTACACGGACCGCCGTTAAATCTGTGTATCATTTGTTCATTCTTTTCCGTTTCCAAAACCAAAATGAAAAAAGGGATAACAAGCCATTTTTTGATTTCCCATTTTGCCGTCAAATCGAAAATGGAACAAAAAAGGAAAACGAGCACGCATTTTCCATCATCGAATGCAAGTGGCGTGACACTGGCTGTTATATGTGATTGATCAAAAATGCATATACATACAGTTTATACACCGGCTTTTCCCTCCACATTGTTCATGTCCTCTTGTCTTGAAGTAACCCTTTTACGGCCATAAAGCAATACGAACCTCTCCATCCTTATTAGCAGTAAAAAGGCATTGTATAAACTGTATATATTTATGTGATCGTTCACGTAATGATCACTTTTGGGTCATGCCACTTGCGGTCGGAAAAAAGGCTCTCATTTTCCTTTTTTCCATTTTTGATTTGACGGCAAAATGGGAAATGGAAAAAGGCTCGTTATCTGTTTTTTCATTTTGGTTTAGGAAACGAAAAACGAATTATCAAATGAAACACAGATTCTGGGTCCGTGAATATTTTGGCCATTCAATTTTTGTTTTGAAATCAATAATTAAAAAACCAAAAATTATGGGTGATTTGTTTTTTAATATGAAGTCCAAAGTCAAAATATTAAAAAACAAACTTTTAAAAATTTTCTTTTAAAATGTGAAAAATAAAAATTGAAGCTGACCAAAAGAAACACTGGGTGGTTTCGTCATTTTCCAGCACCGGATGTTATGTACAAACCCTGCGTGTTTGTGCGAGCACAAGTGGGACTAGTTTCAACATCCCACACATACAGGTGCAGCGAAACGATGCAGGGCAGGTAGACTTCCATCCGGTGTCCAAAAAACCCCCCCCCAGCCATATATTTGGTTTGGTCACATTCTGGACGTTCTGGGTTCTGCTACTTACTTCCAGCGAGCTGGCGGTGAGGCTGGTGTTGGTGCTGCCCAGGTTGCGGGGCAGTGTCCTGGTACGCTCCACCCTCCCCGAGGTGAGGATCTGGCGGACGGACGAGCGGTTCTGCTTGAGCTGCAGCGTGTGGGCATTCGCCAGGGGGTCTCCAATGTCGCCACCCATGACCAGGGGGGAGTTGGAGGCAGCGGTGGTATGGTGGGCGGGCAGCTGTTTGAGGGTGCCATAGGAGCGATTGAGGTTGACGGCGGCGAAGTCGGCCGGGTAGGCCTCACTCTCGGCCGGGTGCAGCGTCAAGGGCGAGGGGGGTGGGGGGAAGGGCGGGTCGTCCAGTGTGATGTTGAGGGGCTTGTTCTCGTCCTGCGGGGGAGGGGGGGGCTTGAGGCTGACCGTCCGACGTGGCAGCACCATGTAGTCCCCTTCCCCGACCCCACCGATGCCGCCGATGCCCGTCGCAGGCGACTCGGAGGAGGCGGGCAAAGGCCGTGCCCAGCTCTCTGTGCACAGGTAGACGGGGCCGGAGCGCTGTCGCTGGCCCTGCTGCTCCACGTTCAGCTCCTTTTTGAGGGGGGGCACCGGCTCACCCAGCTCATTGAGGGTCCCCAGGGTGGGCACCTGCGCTAGCAGGTTGGGAGGGGGCACACTGTTGCCAGGCAGGCTGCTGAAGTTGACACTGCCCTCCTGGTGCGAGGCGGCCAGCTTGGGGTCGTCCTCGTCATCCAGCGAGATGCGCGACAGCGTGCCGGTGATGGTGGCCGGGTTGCAGGTGTTCACCTCCTTAAAGATGACTGGGGGGAGGGAGGGAGAGGAGGAGGAGGAGGAGAAGAGAGGAAGAGAGACAGAGAGAGAGGAAGAAGGAGGGAAGGGGGACGAGCAAGAAAAGGAGAGGAATAGAAGAGGGGGAGAAAGAGAAAGCAACAGACAGTGGAGGAGGAGGAAAAACGGAGTAGGGGGGACAAGAGAAGGGGAAAAGGGAAAAAGGGGAACAAAAAAGAACAAGAGAGAGGAAGAAAGACGGGAGAGGAGGACAGAGGAAGAAAGACAGGAATGGGAGAGGAAACGCAGTAGACAGAAGAGGGGGAGGAGGGAAAATGGGAGAGAGAAAGAGAACATGAAAGCGAGAGGGAGAGGAAGAAGGGGGAAGAGGGATGAGCAAGAAAGAGAGAGAAAAAGGAAAAACAATAGACGGAAGTAGAGGAGGAGAAGGAAAAAAAGGGGGAGAGAAAGGAAGGAGGGAGAACAAAAAACGAGCAAGAAAGAGAGAGTGATGGGACAAAGGGGTGAGAGCAATAGACAGAGGAGGAGAAGGAAGAAGAAAAGGAATAGGAGAGAGGGAGGAGAGAGTGACGTGAAAGACCGAAAGAGAGAACAAGGGACAAAAAGAGGAAGGAAAAGGAGAGAAAGCAGTAAAGAGCACGAGACAGTAATAGAGAGAGAGAGAGAGAGAGAGAGAGAAGGAAAGAATAAGAAGCAGAGAGAGAGAAGTAGAAGGGGGATTGGGAAAAAAGCAAAAGAGAAGAAAGAAGGAGCAAAGAGAAAGGAAAGGCAGAAACAAGCAAGAAAAATAGTAAAGGAATGAAGACAGAGGAAGAGAGAGAGCGCACAAGGTAGCACAGAGAGAGAGAGAGAGAAGTGGAGATCGAAAATAGACAGACAGGAAGAGAGACAGACAGCGAAAGAGTGGAGATGAACAGCAAGAGCAAAGGGCCGCAGCAGAACAACAGGAAATGAAAAGGAGAAGGGACGGATAATGGCGGAGGAGTGACCGACAAAACGGAAAGACAGACAGATAGCATGCAACAGATGTGTCCAGATGTTCACAAAAGAAGAAGAAGAAAAAAAAATTTCAGGTGTGACCAGTTGAGGGAGAGCGGGAGGGAAGGAGGGAGAGCGTGAGTGTACAGACGTCCGGGAGGTTGGCGAAAGCGTGAGAGGAGCGTGTGGAGTGTGTGGAGATGGCAGAGGGAAGGATGAGAGAAAAGACAAAAGAGCATGAGCTCAGTTAGAGAGGGTGAGAATGAACGTGTTGGAGAAGAAGTCCAACATCAAAGGCAGCGAGAGGGAGGAGAGCGGCGGCGGATTTTAGTGAGACTCGGAGCATGCAGACTCGCAGGGCGATAAGCTTGCAGCACTGGTAATGCTGAGTAGGAAGGAAGAACGCTTGCATGCACAGCAGGAGACGACTCCTCTTCAGAAAGCAACGCCCTAATCGGCACTAGGGGTGTAATGATACATCGATCTACAGCGATACATCGATTCAATGATCGGCGAGTCCATAACGTTGATACAAAATGAGAACATTGTGGAAATGTAACATCACTTTATACTGAACAGGACTAGGGCTGGGCAATTATTCAAAAATTAACCGATATAACAACACAGTCTTTCATAATCAAACTAAATTATGTAATTATTTGTGATCTTGGTTGGAAGTCATATTACCCAGCCCTGTTTTCTATTTTCATTCAAAGAGAAGTTTGTTTTTATTTAAATGTCTAGTAGAGCTCATAATTTCAAAATGTCAAATGATATTTCAGTTGCTCTTTGTGATTTGATATGACTGGAAGTGATGGTGTTAAATTGTCATATGATATTGTCTCACATTGATCGCTGGATCTTGAACTGAATCGGACCGAAACTGAAGGCTTCGTGATATCGGCAGACTTTTAATCGATGGCCACTGAATCAATATATCATACTAACAACTTGTGATTTAATCAATACATGCTATCCACGTTGAGTAACATGCCGAGAATCCCATTCAGGTTACAGCAACTGCTTACGTTCAGTCTCAGAAACACTGGTTATATAAATAATATATTTATTTAACATCTAACCAATCATCAGAGGTTATAGCCTGTAAAGGGGAAGCTCCTTTTAAATGGCAGTTTTTCAAGCTGCTAGCTACAGTTAGCTACACTACAGCTAGACGGAAGAAATAGCTAGCTGCTAAACTGAAGCTAATTCAGGCTGGAAGTCAGCAATACTGGAAAACCTGTGTGACTTGAAATTGTGCCTAAAATTGTATGTGTTTAACATCCACCTAAATAAAAAAATATTTGTTTTTTGCAAAAGGAAATGATATACCTGTTTATATTTCTGTATAAAGTGGGTAAGTGAGCTCTAATCACAAGTGTTCACTGGAGATCCTGTTTAAGTGGTATTCTAATGCCAGATGTGAACTGATGTACTTTAAGTTTCTCACTTGTGATCTGATTCTCCTTGATGGATGTTAATGCCAGGTAAGAACAGGGCCTATATTTGGCCTCTGAATTACCCTCTATTGCCAAAAGTTTTGGGACACCCCTCCAAATCATCACATTCAGATGTTTGTAATGGAGGTTGTTTTTTAAGGTTTCAGTTTGGCCCCTTAGTTGCAGTGAAAGGAACTCTTGACACTTCAGCATAAAATGAGATTTTGAACAATTTCTTTCTCCCAACTTTGTGGGAACTGTTTGGGGATGGCACCTTGCTGTTCCAACATGACTGCATACCAGTCTACAAAGCAAGCTCCATAAAGACATGGATGAGTTTGGTGTGGAGAATTGTCTGGCCTGCACAGAGCCCTGACCTCAACCTGATAGAACATCTTTGGGATGAATTAGAGCAGAGACTGTGGGCCAGGCCTTTCTTGTCCAACATCAGTGGCTGACCTCACAAACGCTCTTCTGGAAGAATGGTCAAAAATTCCCATAAACACCCTCCTAAAGCTTGTGGACAGCATTCTCAGAAGAGGTGAAGTTGTTATAGCTGCAGAGGTTGGGCCAACTGCATATTAAAGTCCATGGATTAAGAATGGGATTTCATTAGTTCATGTCTGTGTAAAGCCAGGTGTCCCAATACTATTGGCACTATAGCGTGTCTCCTGTTCCTGATCGGGCTGAAAGTCAGCTATACCGGAAATAGAGTGTGACTAGAATCCAAGACTAAAATGGTGCGATGTGACAATAGTGCCTGACATAAAGTCTAAAAAAGTTTTTCATGTAATCAAAATACAAAATCATATATATAGTGCTTGCCCCAATTGCAAATGTCAAACACTGCCCATGGTAGTGGTGTTGTAAGTTTTGAGAAATCACTTGTGGGCCTTCCTAATTAAAGCTGATGAATGATGTGATGCCTTATATTCCCCGTAGCAACATGATCACAACACAATAGCTTTCTGAAATGACAGCTCTGGTCACTTTGAAATGTTAGAACAATACTCCCAAAAGCGGATTAGCATCCAATGTTTTTAGGCTAAACTTGTCATTAATCATAAAAAACTTGGTGTTGATGTCTAAAACTTCAACCACTAAAGAGCAAACTATGAATCACTTCCCAAAAGTTATATATATACACTGCACATAGTTATTTAAAAAATGGAATCTCAACAGAATTACTCATTTTTGATGTGTACTCAAGCGGTTCCTCATCCGTTTAGGTGTGTTTTCTGCATCCTTTCTTTCTAAATCTCCAGCTGAACATTTCTGCATACTGTAGACTTCTCCTTCATGCAAGAGATCACAGTGATTCCAGTGACACTTGTATTAGATCTTATTCTAGCTCTAATAATTCAACTAGTTATTCTCCGACATCCTTGCCATTGCATGTACACACCAGCGTCTCCTTTATCCATTTTAAACACATCCCCACCGCCGCGGTGTTTAGAACCAGACAAACATGAAAGAACAGATGGGGAGACAGAAGAAAGCCGCCGTTACTGTGCTTTGAATATTTCGCAGCCTGTGCCGTGCTTCTTTTGCAGGTTATATTCTTTCATCTGTGCTACTGGATTTACTTTCAGACTCTCTTAAGTTCCCACACTGGTTTATAGCTTGGCGTTTTTTGTTCCATCGGCAAAGGCAAAGACTAAAGGCAGGGGGATGAAGCAGGACTGGAGAGAGATTTGTGGGTGGGAGGCATGTATTGCATGCAGGGGAAAAACTGAGTTTAAAACTTTAATGTGGTTAAACTACATTCCTAATATTTATGGCAAAATGAAGTTGGCAACAACTGAAGGTCAAAAACGACTAAAAATATAAATGAAAACTTAGGCCCTGTTCACACCTGGCGTGAATGGGACTAAGTCACCAATATTGCCTTAAGTTAAGCCCTGGAGCACTGAAGAAATCCCAACAAGCTAATGTTTTGCACAAAAAACTTGCATAAGAGTGCTCTTCAGCAGTTGCAGATTTGGCTCTTACCTGGGAATAAATCTTAGGGTGCTTTCATACCTAGCTCGTTGTTCCAATACTGGGAAAGTTTCCCACTGGGAGCAGCTGATTTGGACGGGTGTGAACACACGCAAGTGTACTCTGTACCAGAACAAATCAACTCGGCTGAGATCGCTTGCAGAGGGTGGTCTCAGAACGCATGCAATCATAAGATCACAAGACAGATAGACAGACAGACAGAGAGACAGAGAGACAGACAGACAGACAGATAGATAGATAGATAGATAGATAGATAGATAGATAGATAGATAGATAGATAGATAGATAGACAGATAGATAGACAGATAGATAGACAGACAGACAGATAGACAGATAGATAGACAGATAGATAGACAGACAGATAAACAGATACTTCATTTTCATTGGACGCAAGCGCGGTACTCAATATGCCTGGTACTCAGCATGACGGCTGCTATGGTCTTGACGAGTGTGATGCGAGTGGACATACGTCTGTGACGTCAGCTGCCATGTATGAATAGGTATGAAAGCATCCTCAAATAAGAAAACATGGATGAATGTCAGAATCTTGGTGAAAACGGTGTAACTGGGTTTTAAGATCAAATTTCTACTTAAGAACCCTTGGCGAATGAGGAGCACTGGGATCTATCCTCATAGAACATATTGAAAGGTGTTCTCGGTGACGTTCTTTTATGCTGTGGAACTAAATACTCTGCGTACTACTATGTACAGTATATAATTATATCAACTCTTTTCAATGCATTCCTTCTTTGCAATGTATCTGTATATTTGGGAAAGTGAGATCTGATCACAAATGTTTACTGCAGATGCTTGTGGAGTGGGATTCTAATGCCAGGTGTGAACTGATGTACTTAAAAGTAACCCAAGTAACTGATTCCCCAAGGCAGATGTTAATGTCGAGTGAGAACAGGGCCTATAGTTTTCTTCTGAATTATCGCTTGATCTTAAGTCAAATCTGCTTGAGTACACCGTTAAAAATGCCAGCCTCAGCTTTTTTGCTTTAATAGTTTTTTGAAAGTGCTCGGCATAGCAGAAAGTGTGGCACTATGCTGAAGAAAGTACCAGTAGAGCAAATGAACATCATGCTAGATTTAAACAGTATGTCATCAGATGCAAAATTTAACATTTCTACTCTAATAAAATGAAAATAAAAACAAAGAGGGATGCTTTGGCTTAGAGCGTGACTTACATGGATGTCCTCTCTCTGCAGGGGAAGGGGGGAGACAAATGTGAGTGGGATTAAAATCACATCACAGAAGAACACCAGCATAACCACAGAGTTAGAACCGAGGGAGGATGAAAATACAGATAAAGAAACGTAAAAAGAAAGGGACGGAGGAACGTGTGACCGAGAGGGCAGAGTAAAAAAAAAAAAAAGAGCTATGCTGATGAAGAGGCACGAAATACAAAAGCTCGCAGATACTTACCTGTTTGACACGCCAGGTCCACGTCTTTCTCAAAGTCGGTCTGCGTGGGCGGAGAAGTGGAGAGGAGAAATTAGCGGTGAGGAAGTGGAGGTGTTTTAAAGCTAAGCAGCCAGACTATAGATACAGCAGCTGTAAACGGGTTGCATGTTTGGCGTCATGTTTGAATATGGCAGGCGATAACGGAGCGGTTATGGGCGCATAGTGATGAGAGATGAGTTGAGAGCGCGGTGACATATGACACATGGGTGGGTGGAGGAGTTCACAGCGTGAGATGAAAAAAGCACTTTAACAACAAAAAAATGCTTCCTTTTAGCAACCATTACATAGGCTTTGAAAGAAGCAGACTATCGCAACACCTCCACAATAAAGTTCTTGGCAGCAGGGAGCATTTCAGCAGCTTGTCTGAACGACTACAGCTTTTTACTGCCAGAGAAGTCGGGACTCTGTTTGCACACGCTCATATTTGGATTACAGAGGATAGTCTCTGTTATATGGAGAAGAAACCCAAAAATCACACGAACAAGAGCAGGGCCTCAGTGACTGCTAGCACCCATCTCACAGGAGTAGTAGTGAATGAATGCAGAATCTGGGAGTTGTTGACCGCAGTCATGTCAAACTCTTTCCAGGTCTCAATAAACCTTACTTAAGCTTAAGAACTGGCTTCATCTTTGACTCTCAGTGAACATGGGATTTCTTCACAAAAAAGCCAAGACCAGTTCCCCTACTTGGTCTCCCATCCATGTACTGGCCAGCAACGCCTGCTTAGCTTCTGGAGGATTTCTTATTCTTAAAAGCAGGTGGTATTCCGCTTTAACACGTTCATGTAAGCAGGGTTGGGTATTAGGGGTGTTGAAATGAATCACATTATCGATGCATCGCAATGCAGACGTTGGCGATTCTGCATCGCTGGAATGGCAGACCATAATCGATTATAACAGAGATTTTTAACTGCCGGCCCGCTGCCCCCCTCTCTTTCAATCCTCGTGACGTCCCTGACGTCATTGTTTTAAGAAAACCGTGTTTTACTCGTTTACACTTATCCAGGGAATCCAGCGTTTTGAAAAATCTTCACTTTGGAGGGCGTTTTAAAAAACATGCGTTTGAGGTGGCTGAAACTCCGTTTATCTGTAAGCAAAAGGCCTAAATGTATAAAAAGAATATGGGTTTATAAAAATATCCGCATACATGTAAGCAGGCCCTAAAGCTGAAGAAGCCTTTTGGAGGAGAGGGGCAACGTCTTCGCGTGCCCAAAAAGAAGTCCAGTTGCCTTCGAGTTATGAGCTCAAATTTACCATGTGCTGGACAACTAAGAACCAACACAGACAACATGCTTTACTAGGGATGCACCAAACCAACTTTTTCAGTTCCGATAACGATGCCGATACTTGAGCTTTGGATATCGGCCGATCCTGAGTACTGATCCGGTACCAGTTTTTTTTTTTTTTTTTTACATTTACACTCCTAAGAGAATTTGGGGTGGCGAACAATGAAACAATGAAAACACTGAGTAAATGGCTGTATTGTAAGTAGAACACTGGTTGTTTTTGTTAATCAGCTAGAATATACGTTTTATTAGCGCGAATGTCAAATGAATTGAGCGTGCACGTATACGCAAACGTTGAAAACCTACAATTTACAGATCGATTCCATAGATCGGCTCCATGCCACCGATACCGATCCAGCTATTTGAGTCGTCATCGGAGCGCTATCTGATCCACGTGTCGGATTGGTGCATCCCTAAGTTTTACTGCAGTTTCATTACAAAACTGCGTGTGTATGTGAGAGAAAGAGGCTCCACAATCACTTAGGGTGTGTTCGCAGAAACTACTCAGCACCGGACTAACATTAAAATAAATGAACTTTAAAGCAAAACCTGCTGACAGCGAGCTACTTATCTAATTAGCCACCTAATATCTTCGCACTATGCTGTCAATTACAGCCTAGAATTCACGGCAACAACAACAACTAGCAGGGCAAAGAAAAAAGAAAGAAAGCTGCTGCTGACTAGGAGACGTACGGATGCCTGCCTGGATTCCAGGCTGGGGTTGTGGCTGTGGTTGTGGTTGAGAGCAAGCGTGTGGTTGTGGTTGGGCCTGTGGCCGTGGCTGTCGTAGGGCAGAGGAGTGTGGGCGCGGTGACACGAGGGCTGGCACGCCTGGTGGCATGTTAAGCCGCAGGCCGGCGAAAAGCGAAGGGAGCCACGTTGCTCTTGAGTGTACAGACTGGAGCGATGGCATCTCTGCCAGCCCAGACACCGCAGGGGGAAAAGAGAGAGAAAGATGTGAGCAGATAAGAAGGAAGAAGGGGGACAGGAATGGAGACAAGGAGGAGACGAGGGAACAAAAGGAGGAGGAGGAAAGGAATGGAGAAAAGAGGACGGGGAGAGTCTCAGGGAGCTTTCCCTTTTCCCAAATAAAAATTCAAGACTTTTTCCCGACTTTTTCAAAACTGATCTTTTTCCCAAGACCTTGACTTTATGTGCTTCTATACATGTGTGCTTACTTTTTTGTTGAGACTGTACCTGTGTTTAATAGAAACTTTAAGAATGATGGAATGAATGAATGAAGAATTGACAATAAATCGTTTTACTGACAAACTTAACAATGTATGAAAATGACAAAAGTGCATAAATTTTATAAACATTTGATGTTTTCATTTGCATCTTTCTTCCCGTCTTTAACAAAACTGAACTTATCATCTCATCATCTTAAGTCACAAAATCCTGTTGTGTTGTATCACAATAAAAACTACTTCACAATTCTACTATGGGCTAAAAAAAATTGTTCAACTTTTTCCAGACTTTCACACAAAATCCCAGACTTTCCAAGGTCTGGAAAACGGTGTTTTAAAATTCCATATGTTTTTAAGACTTTCAAGATCTTTGCAAGCACCCTGGAATCTGAATTTGAGAGAATTCCTTTTTCAAATGAAAATCCAAAAAGCAATGTCCAAAAAAAGGTTTGAGTTCAGTATTTGTTTCCAAATCCGAAATGAAAAGCATCTACAGTTTTGAACTTTCTGCACCTATCATTCATGAAAGCTTTCGTTAATAGATGTCAGGATCAATGAAAAGGAAAGCAAAAGAGCAAAAATGGATAAATGAAAAACACTTTTCAACTATTTATTTTTAGAATTTGGATTTAGAAATGAGTGTTAGGAGAAAAACACATGCTTTTGGGGTCGTGGCTTTTGGCTTTAATTTGAAGAAGACATGAACAAATAATAATGGTATTGGAAAGGGGGATGAGGAGAAGAGAGAAGGAGAGAGGTGAAAGGAAATATTATGGAGGGGAGTGATAGAGGAGAAATGAAAGATTGAACAGATGAAGAAACAAAAAGAAAAGTAAAAAGAAGGAGCTAAAAGATAGCAAGGTGAGGAGAAGAAAGATAGCAAGGTGAGGAGAAAAGGATTTGAGAAGAAAAGATAAAATAAATCCTCACAGGAAAAGAGACTAAAATTGAGGTAAGCAAATGAGAAAATACAGAAGAAGATGAGAACAAGAAAACAAACAAGAATGGAGAAAAGGAAAAAATGAGGGAAACAGATAGAGAGGAGAGAAACAACTAGTATAGAGCCTGCTGTGTTTACTGTGGATAGACGCTCAGCTTATCGTGAATCAAGCTGGATCTGGGCTGAAATCTCATCATCCACATGATAACTACTGCTGGATTTGTCCTGCACTCGTACTGCATGTGATGGAGAGAGTTCAGCTTTCTGCTTCATACCCTGAAATCATGGTCTATAACCAGTGTGTCATTCGTTCATTCATTTTCAAATGGAAGTTTCGAATGTCATTCCAAAATGGAAATGTGAATGAGTGGTTTTCTCAAATTCCATTCAACACTCAAATGAAAAATAGCAAAAACTGCAAAAGTGCTCATGTTCAATTTTGCTTTTTTATGGCATTACCTGGAAGTGACCATAGTGACCTACTAGTGGTAGATCTAAAAATGTCTGCTTCGATAGCCTTATTTTGTTATTGTTAGAAAGAAAGTTACTGTTCTTGAAATTTTTATGCTGCTTTTGTTTTATCTATATTATTTATTTAAGCGAAAATGTGGATTTTTTTTGTATTGGGTTTGTTTGTCATGCCACTTGCATTAAAAATGTTTTTGATGATTTTGGTTATGAATATTTTAAATAATGTGGGTTTTTGGGCTCTTATCTATGTAATTTGAAAAAGGAATGGCTCATGCCTCATAAAAAATCATATATAACATTCTTAAACTATTATTGTTAGAGTCATTATTCTTTTTTATTTTGGTTTTGCAAATGAATATTTATTTTTATTTGGTTTTGAATGTGTTTTTTGTCTCTGGTATTTGTTTTAATTAAAATAATTAATGAACGTTTGTTACACTGATCATGTAGCAATCTTTAAATGCAGACGAACTTGTAGGCATGTAACAATCACATGATGTTGTCCTGTGCTTTAAGCACTGGTGCTATTTGGATTCCCGGCCACTCTGAGATGCATGAGGAAGCTGTGTGTAGCTGTGTGTGAGATGAGGTGGAATGGGATGTTATTCACCATGATCTGCACCTGGCCGTTCTTGCACGAGTCTGGAGAATTCTCACTGTCATCCTTACAGCCACCCATCCTACAGCGTACAGCATCCTGAACCTGAGAGAGAGAGAGAGAGAGAGAGAGAGAGGAAAAGGAATACAGAAGTGGGGATGAAATGGGAGAGGGGAGAAGTTGGTTAAAAAATTGCAGTGGAGGTGAGAAGAAGAAAGGTGATACAGAGATAAGGAGAGAAAGAAAGAGGAGAAACCAAAATCAAAGAGGAGAAGAAATAGAAAAGAAGACGGATAGATAGATGAGATGAGACAAGATAGATAGATAGATAGATAGATAGATAGATAGATAGATAGATAGATAGATGTAATTCAAAATGAAAGAAAATATAAAGAAACCAAAATCAAAGAGGAGAAGAAAAGGAAAGAAGAAAGATATAGAGGGGAAGAGGGAGGAAAGGATAAGAAACCAAAATCAAAGAGAAAAGGAAAAAGAAAAGAACAAAAGAGATATAAAAGGAAGAGAGATGAATGAATTTGAAGCCAAAGTCAAAGAAGAAGGGAAAAAAGAGGAAAATAAGAGATTTATAGAGGAGAGGAGAGGAGAGGAGAGGAGAGGAGAAATTGAGGAGCAAAGAGATATAGGCGTGAGAAGAAGGGAGACATGAAGGGAGCAGAGAGGAGAGAAGAAATGAGAAGAAAATAAATGCAGGAAAGAGGAGAAATGGTTATAGAAAATAGGGAAAAGAGGACAACGAGATATAAAGAAGACAAGAAAACAAGAAGATAAAGAATGAGGTGAGGAGCAAAGATTAGAAACCAAGAAGAAAAAGAGCAGAGGAAAAGGAAAGGAAGAGGGATGTAGACGAGAGAACAGGAGAAAATGAGAAGGAAAGAGGTATAGGTGAGGGCAAACAATAAACATAGTGGAAAGGAGAGAAAGGTTGTAGAGGAAAGGAAAAGGAGGGCAAAAGGGATATAAAGGAAATGAGAAAACAAGATTTGTGATAGAGAGAAAAAAGGGGATAAGAGGAACAGAAGAAAGAAACACGCAGGAGAGGAGCAGAGAGGAAAGGAGAAGAGAAAAGAGATGAAGGTTATGAATCTAAATATTAAAACTCAACTATGATGCAAACCATAATCCTGAGGTAAAATGTGGCTGCGTTATTTAATAAACCATCACCTCATACAGCTCTGTACCTCTCCTTCATATGATGCACTTTAAAGTCTCACTTTTTCATATTTTGATCGTTAAACAGGTGACTTCTCTTCCGGTGCGACGTCACTATTCGGAATAGTAATTTTGTCGATAGCCGGAAACCTCTCTGTCTGTGGTTAATTTTTACAGAAATACTTTCAACAAATGTCGTTTTACAGTAGATGTAAATGTATCTCTGGTAACTTGTTTTGTATTTTTTCTGATTTACGGCAATTATGTAGTTTGTCACAATCAAACAAGCACACCTTAACTAATCCTACCTGGCACACTGGGTTTTCCACCATAAAAGTATGTTTGAGCTGACATAAGTGTAACGATATAGTAAGTTTACCTCATCAAGTTAGCCCGCTAACGCTAACTAATCGCATTTTTTCATTGGGTTTGTTCTGACTTTTGATGAATGTGTTGTCACTCATTTTTCTCCAGTATCGAACAAAGACAGGATTACTATATTTCAGCATTCTTTTTTTATTTTTTTTAAATCCATTTTTTGGTTTGATATTATTACCTCAGACCAACCAGGGAAACCACTGTCCCGGATGCGTACCAAAGTGAAAAACGGAAGTATCTAACTCTGTTTTTCTGTTCGATCGTTAGATGTTCAATATATGCACACTTATTTGCATTTCCCTTCCAAATAAGAAATATTGCAATGCCCAGTGTGAGCTACATTACGTTACCAGGGGTGTGACGAAATCTCGTGCCACAATATTTCTCATCGTCATGAGAAGTCTCGCTAAATAGTATGGCGTTATTTTGGTGCCAAAATTCTGCAGTGGAACTCTGACTGCGTGTATGCAGCTCCGCCTTCACGCTTGGTACTGTGTTATTAAATGTGCCACAAAACAGCCAATCACATGCTTGGAGAAAGCTGGTTGACAGGGTCCATCTCCAATCAGGTCAGTATTATGATTCTAAGTTGATATATCAAATACGAATGCATATGTTTCCAGTACGACACTAAAAGAAGCAACAAGAAGACGAGTTTTGGTGTGTTAGAACATTTTTGGGCGAAAATTTTTCAGCCAGTATCCTAGTCGAATTGTATCTGTTAATGTTCCCTAAATCTTTTCATTTGGAAGGGATTACACCTCTAACGTTTTAATGTACATTAATTTTATAATAAACAATCTGATTATTTAATTAGATTATTTAAACTTCAGTTAGAATTTAGAAGATAATGGTGGTGAAAAGATGCATGAAGAATCATATAAGAGACAGTCATGTCAGCTGAGCTTCTAATCGCACTTTTTAGCTGTTACCTTTGTGTCTTTCAGTCTAATAAAAGGCTATATTCCAGTCATATGTTTCATCACTGAAGTTCTCATTAAATAGTGTTAAAGTCTCGTTCTCGTGAAACCAATCTCGGGTATTGTCTCGTCTCATGAGCTGAGTATTTACTAGTATTTGCTGAGACTGATTTAATGGGACATTAGACCAATGCACAAAGCTACATCATGTATACATATTACATAGTAAGGTTTTTAGCTTTTAATTCCCCTTTAATTAAGTTAGTAAATTAGGTTTGTGCTACAGTGTTTTTGTATAATTGGATTTACTTTTTTACTATTTCCACGTCTATGTTGCATGAGCTTTGGTCAGCACAGCAGCACAATGTCCTTTTTTAGTTGGTTCTAACAAGACTCTAGAAAGATAAAAAGGGTACCATGACATTTTTATTTAATTACGCAACATTTATTATATTCTCCTACATCTCACAAAACCGAGCAGAGAAGGATTTGGTGAAAAATCAGGGCAGATTATGCCGCCTTTCTCGGCCGAGGCGTAGATGTAATTGCTCCTTGTGCAGTCATAAAATACTACAAACCCCTTTTCTATCCTCCAGACACAGTCTGCTAATTATATCTGATCCGAATATTTTCATTATCCGTTGTTTATTACTCCCCGTGTTCATTTTACAAGCTGTCCTTGGTTATAGGCCCACTAGGACATTAGGGGAGAATGTTCTGGGCCCATTTATTGCTAGCCCAGAACTAATAATAATAATTTTAATAATAAGGATCCTTAAGACGCGGGCAGGAGGGGCGTTCCCGAGAGAATCAATCATGTTTGTATGCTAACAGTAGCAGTAGAGTGGAAGAGATTTCTAATAAAACTCTGATATGAGTCTTGTGGTTCTAAGTGGTCAGTGCTAACCACTGCACCAGCGTGCCGTCCACTTTGACACTGTTGCAGAAGAAAAATGGTTTCTTTCTTTTCTAAAAGACATATGTTTTTAACTAGCAGGTGTCTCTGACCAATTGTGTGTCAAGACACAGAATGTACAAGCTCAAACTGTCAGAATTTCTACGCTAACCCCTGTATACAGAAACTTCAGTGTGTCTATAAGCATCAGACCTGGATCAATGCAAAAAGCTCAAACGGTCCCATTTTCTTTGCATCATGTGGATGACTGGGTATGGACACTGGCTCGTCCGTGTGTGTGTATCTACAGCAGATGCCACAGGGACAGGTCATGTCGAGTCCATGACTTACTGGGTCAGAGCTGTTTTGGTGACAACAGTGAGTCTTTTATGCCTACATTACTACAAAGCACTACATAATACAAAATAAGCATAAGTAATACTGCAGCATCACCCAACTCTAAATTAATCCACACCTCACAGAATGAAAGCAAATCTTTTCAAACATAAGCTGGAGCTTTTTATTAAAACATTTTTCTTTACGAGGACTGGTCCTTCAAAAATGTCCCCACACTGCAAAAAATGAAATCTTAACAAGCCAGAAAATCTTAAAAAGAAAAAATAGATCTTGGTTTTTTTTTATTTTAAGAATAACTGACTTGACTAGACTTGTATGTGTAAGATAAATAATCTAATTTTAAGAAACATTGGCTATAATTATCTTATTAAGAAAAATGTATTGACTACAAGAACTTCTTAAAATGAAATAAGAAATTTAATTAAGAGAACGGACAGGTTCTCATGCTCTCCACTACGAGTTAAGAAATTCATCACAACTTTGCTTATTTTAAGAATATTAAAGCTAAAAACATGGAAAAATGGAAAGATTTTTTTCTTGTTTTAGGAGATCTTTACAAGATAAATTTTCTCACTATACTGGCAGATAATTTTGCTTGATTCTGGTACCTTCTTTCTTATTATCCTTTTCTTTTTCTTATTTTCTGACACTGATTTTTTGCAGTGCACAAAGTCATCTCGAGTTTTCCTATCTGTTAGGGGACTTCACAAGCATCTAAAAGTCAAATCCCACAACACACACACAGTCTGGGGAATGTTTGACATTTGTTTTGAATAACTGCCTAGTCAGGCAAATCCATGAACATGTTGTATGAATACTCAGTGCCTCGTTCAGTAATGAACATCTTTTTCCGTCTGTCTGTGTGTTCTTCTGTTGTAAGCCATCAAAGCTTCGCTCTCTTTCGCATGTTCTGTGCTAAATGTCAGTGCTCCCTGTCTTTTGTTGACTCCTCTACTTGTGGGTAATTCACACATCAAAACTGGCTGGGCCGTGCACGATTCCGCCACCCTCGCTAGGCTAGGCTCTGTTCTGTTGTTATATTAAAGCTATTAGGGATTACATCAAATCCTTGGCGGGGATTTTCATATATTTACTAAAATAATTCTGGGATTTATTTGCTTCTAATCCCCGGTTTGTGATATTGATTTAACATATATGGCTTAGTGATTTAGCACATCTATTTCCCCTCTGCAACTAAATTTGTATTTTAAGATTTGCCCGATATGTGAAATTCCCCCAACTTAGCGCATACTGGGAAATTGGTTCCATGCCCTGCTGCATTGTGGGTAAAGTCACATTGCAGGTGAGATGTAGAGAAGTCTAGGAAAGAAAAGCCAAGACTATCTGATTTAATTCAGTCATAATCCCCATAATACCAGAGTCTTATGGTGTATCACGGAATATCTGACATACAATTACATACACAAATATTTATGTTTACTGCATTGTTTCTGTGAAACCCAGACACTGGCTGTCCAGTCTATGTGAACTACTGTTTCCAAAATTGTAAACTTGTGCACATCCTCTTTCCATCACATTCAGACTTAAAATGTTAAATGGTAGTCGGTACACACCAGTCATCAATTAAAGTGACTCTTATTAATCCCAAATAAAGTTAAGCTGTCTTAGAAGGATTTTTTTCTGACATTTACTTAGTTGCATCTTAATAGCAAAAGCCCTGATCCACAAAGTCTCAAAGGGACCACATTGTTAAAATAGTTGTAACAGTCAGACCTAGGGCTGGGAATCGAAAACCAGTTCCAACTCAGAACCGGTCCCAATTGATCAGTTCCGGAATTGTACACCTCCAACTCTACTGATGCTTCTTAACGATTCTCTAATTTCCCAGTGCGACGTTTCTCTAAGTTTTGTGTGGCGGTACATTACATCACACTCTCTGCAACTTGACCTTCAACCACAAGGAATCATGACGCATAAATGATATTTTTCATGATGTAAACACACACGAAGGGTACAAAAATGTATGAAAGGGTAACGTCATATACTTTATACTTTATAACAGTATCCTTATTTGAGGCCATATCCGTATCCATACCATACTCCAGTCCCTATTCTAGTGTGATTGGTTCATATTTCTGTCCATGACCTTTTCCTTACTCATGTATTTGTCTCTTTGCTTGTTCTTCTGACCTGTGCTTCACTTTAATCTGATTATTCTTCCCTCCTTTGTAAATTTTTTTGTTTGTTTTGGGCTACAAACTCTGTGCCTTGGCCTTCCTGTCTGCAGTGTGCTCTGAGGGGATGTGTATTCTTACAATTCATTAAAAAAAAAGAAAGTTGTCAGTTGGGGTTGTGTTTCATTCTGTAACATTCTACCAGTTCCTTATTCTACAGGTTCTACAACCTAGTCAGAGGCTTTAGGTATTGTAAGTATTGTGGCAATAATGCAATGATGTGGTGAAAGAAGATCATTTAATACTTAAGTATTTGTAAAGCAAGTGCTTCAGTACTTAAACTAAAGTAAAATCTCACTGTACGATTTTCACTTGTATTGGAGTAACATTTGACTAGTGGTATCTCTACTTTCACTTAAGTAATGTAGTTAGCTACTTTGCCCACCTTGTAACTGAATGCATTCTAACTTTTAATTTGTTCTCACACAGATTTGGGTCAGACTTTAAAAGATAAAGGGTATTTTTCATACTGGTTAAATTAGAACACCCACCAGATCTCAAATTATGTGTAATAACTGACATTATACAGTTCAGGACAGCTGATTAATGACTAGTCTGGCAATACTCCACCAAATTAACTTAATTAATGGCCTTTCAGGATGTTATATATTTTAATCCATAAAATGGGTTTTGGTTCTTTTCAACCTTTTCCATCCAAACCATCATTAGATGTAAATAGGAACAAGGCAAATAACATCCCATAACTTAAAAAAAAAACAACAAACCATTAACCATATCCCCTAGACAGTATTTTTACATACTGCCTATAACATCTTTTATAACTGGATATTAACTTTTGCTTAAATTTGTTCTTAGGTAAATTAAGACTTTTAAATAGTATAATATTATACAACTATTGAATGAAAGTAAGTGAATGTCTTGCACAAGTAGCTACAGAATAAAATTTGCTGAAGAATGCCCTTCACCGTTTGTAGATTCTGTTCTTACTTAAGGACAATTCTTAAATAAGAAAGCATTGTTGAACGCAAGAATCTTTGTGAAAACTGCGTAAGTGGATTTGAAGATCTGATTTCTTCTTACATGTTTCTACAGATTTGTCATTTCAAATCCAGACTTTTTCAATACCAAAATTTTAAGACTTCATAGGCTTCACCACACAAATGACTACAAATTTAATTTGAAAGTCCAACTGTAAACATCCTGTATGTCACATTGTGGAATGTCACCAAGTTATGGCATATCATAATATTTAGTAGAGCACAAAATGTCGATCAGCAGCTCTGGGTAAGTAGCTACTCCACCACTTACAAATCAATTCAAATCAATTCATTTAAGTTTAGCGAAGAAAACTGCTGTCTCACCTCTCGCCGCATGGCACAGTGCACCGTGATGATGACGAAGCCTTGGACGGAGTCGAAGACGGCGAACAGCACCTGGAAGAGTGTGGAGCGGCGGTCTGTGATGGCCAACACCGCCGACATCCACGTGAGTGCCAGCAGGGGGAGCACCACGCACGAGCTCCACAGTGATGCCCTGCATACACACACACAGCATACAGCACGACCATGTCAACTTCATCACCTCCTCCACCTCCATTAAAACATTAGCACACAACATAACACCAGCAGTGTAGAGCTCTTTACAATTCTGAGGGCCTCATTTGAACAATCTAAGTGCACGGCGCAATCAAACGTCCAAATTCATTTTTGCTAGTTTGAGGGTGCAAAAATAGTCAATGTTCTCACCCAGGTCTGTTTAAATTTTTATGCGTATTGCCACAATTGTTCAAACATAGCATATTACAAACATAGCGTATTATAGCAAATTCTGTTAATTATTATTACTATTTCAAAAAGGATCTAAAAATATTTTACTGCTCATAGTCATTATTTATGACTCAAAAACCAAAACACTCTCTACCTCCAAAACATCAATCGCACATTCAGGTGAGTAGCTCATTAGCTCACAATGCTTACAATTATGGTATTTCTGGAAATGCAAATTATAACGGTTCATATAAATTCTAGATGAAACAGGTTTACCAGCTGTAACGCAACTTTTACCTTTTTTCATATCCCTTACAAAAACAAAATGTTTGCAGCAGTTTTGTGGCAAATTTGTGGTTAATTTGTGGCAAACAGTGGAGTTAGCCAGAATATGTTGCAACAAGTTTGCCATTGTCAGCAACTAGTGAAAGATTATTTGTCATTGTGAACACAGCACAGCACAGCACACAGTGCACCACATCAAAATGTGACTGCTGCATTTGACCCATCCGTGAAGGAGCAGTGGGCAGCTAACAAGGGCAGCACCCTCATGTGCAAGGTACCATCCCCAAGCACTGCTCCCTGGGCGCTGCTCGTCAGCTGCCCACTGCTCCTTCACGGATGTGTCAAACGCAGAGGTCACATGTCACTGTGGTGAACTGTGTGCTGTGTTGAGTTCACAATGACAATCACTCACTTTATAGTTACTTCACCAACATTGGTCATTTTTAGAGGTAAATAATGTGGGCGCAATACTGAGAATGAAACCTCAAACCAGCAAAACCACTTGGACCTTGCTTTGTGCAGGAGTGCAAGCCTTAAAATGTACTTGTGCTTTTGTGGATGATGAGTGATGATATAATGAGACGGTGAGAAAGTGGGGGAGACGATGGAGAAAAACACAAATCAATCACACGCCTCAGACAGGACATCATGTCACTGTCCAAAAAACGTCAATTCTGTTTGATTTCTCGTTTTCCTAATCTTACATTCATCACAGACTTTCATTCCAGCCTTTATCCAGTACAATGATGAAATGCTAACTGGCAGATTTGCATTAACGCTGCCTGAGCTGTTTCACCCTCAGTGGTCCATGTGGTATTAAGAATGCAAAAAAACTGTTTCCTGTCTGGTTTTCAAGCAGAACACACTCAGGTAACTGGCAGCTGTCAGTGCGGGCCGCTGGACAGCTTTTGCTTCGTCTGAGATTGTAGGGAAACGGGGAGAAAGTGTGAGCGTGTGTGTGTGTTGGCCGTGGTGGTGTCTGACACCAATTTAGTGTGTTTACGCTGCACTGAGTTCATATCCTGAGTGTAAATGGGCTTAACTGACAGGGGACAGACAACCGTGTTCTAGTTCATTAGCAGTGAGAGTGAAAAGGGGCGGGAAAAGAGAGAGAGAGAGAGAGAGAGAGAGGGCGGGAGAGGGGAAAGCGAGAGAGAGAAGAAGAAGTGATGAAAGTGGACACAGAGAGACAGAACGAGAGGGAGAGAGAAAATGAAAGAGAGAGAGAAAATGAGAGGGGGAGAGAAAGAGAAAATGGGTACAGAGAGTGAGAGAGAAAAACGGAAAGAATGACTGAAAGAGGAAGGAAAGGGCGGAGCGAGAGAAGAATAGAAAGAGAGAATAAGAGAAAGAGGGGTGAGAGAAAGTGAATGGGTGAGAGAGAAAATGAGAATGAGTAATGTACACTGAACAGTTTTCAGTCAGACTGAAGGTAATGAAGATGTGACATCCACATACACACACACACACACACACACACACACACACACACACAGTCGTGTAATACTATCTTCGTGAGGTCCTTCCATAGACTCCCATGATGACTAGATGTACAGTATATTTTACACCAACGGCTAACCCTAACCCTAACCTTAACCTCAGTAACCAAAAGCACATCTTTTATCTCTTTTAGTTTCTCAAATAAAACAAGCACATTTCTATAAAGTCATTTTTCTTCATGGGGACCTCTCAAATGCCCCCACAAAGCTTAAAAAAAACAAATAAAGTGATTTTAGGGGACAAAAAGGTCCCCACAATGTCATAAATACCCACCCTCACACACCTTACTACCTTTAAAGCTTAAGGTAAGTGCTTAAAGACCGGTTATAATAAAGGAACAATAATAATAATAATAATAATAATAATAATACAATAATACAATAACAATAACAATAACAATAACAATAATGATAATATTCATTATTATTATTATTATTATTATTATTATTATTATTATTATTATTATTATTCCTTTATTATAACTGGTCTTTAAGCACTTACCTTAAGCTTTAAATTGCTCCAGAAGACTATCTTTGTAATTCGGAAATTACACTTTCACCGTCTTCAGTTAAACCTTACTTTTACTTACTCAGCAGCCAAAAATGACCCTTTACACACTTTTACGTTTGCATATAAAACCTAAGGGCCGGGCCTCGCAACGTGACCTTTTCTAACTTTTATGGAGTAATCAGGTTCTCACAAATACCTAAACAGACACAAACATATACACACAGGACACAGATGATGCCACACAACTCAATTTTTCATTCTAACGATAAAGAAAGCGTGAACTGAAGAGAAAGAGACAGCTGATGAAGGAAAGACAGTCATAACATTACTATTGCAATAACATGCTGGCAAAGGCCACAGATTAGCCCAAATTTCTCCAAATCCCAAAAGAACAAGAGATGGAATCGATCTCTGGTTCTTTACCTCTTCAAAGAACAGGCGTCTCAAGTCAGATGTGTGTATGTGTGTGTTAATGGGTGTATGTGTGTGTGTGTGTTTTCATGTCTGTATGCAGGAGAGCCGCTCTTTGAAGAGTTCATATTTCTTACTGTCAGCAGAGTGTTAATAAAAGCTGGAAGTAGAATGAGAGAGAGAGGTGAGAGAAAAGGGAGAATGAGAGAGTGGAGAGAAAGAAAGAGAGAGAGAGAGAGAGAAAGAGAGGGAGAGAGAGAGGGAGAGAGGGAGAGAGAGAATGGAATGAGACTAACATGGCGCCGCTTGCTGTAGAGCTGGACAGAGCTGTGCTGGAGATCACACCACACTTGGAGCATTTGAGGAGCAGCCTGCTACGTGCCTCCAACGGCGGACTTCGGGATCCAACACACACACACACACACACACACACACAAATCACACAGGGGGAGGGATGAACAGGGACATAGGTGCAAGTAGGAGCACAGTGATGAAAATGAGTGGGATCACACACACACACACACACGCACGCACACGCACACACACACACACAGTAAACCACACCCAGGACACGTATGTAGGAATGAGGAAACAAACAAAACGTGGAGTGGGAAAATAAGGGCACAAAACAAGGACAGGAAGAGAGGGAGTAACACAGTGGGGAATAAAAAAGGACAAAAAGATAAAAAATAATGATTAAAACAATGATCAAAGTATCGCAGCCATAATGGACAGCAGCAGTAGCACATAGAGTATGGCAGAGATTATCAATGTTCATGGCAGTGGCATAGTGCGTACACATATTTCATTGAATACAATGTGTTGGTGTGTGAGGTGGAGGAGCACGATGAGGAAGGATGCAGGGTTTTTGGGGGGTGGCGGTTGGGGGTTAGAAGAATAGATTTCCCACCACGTCATTAATAATACGTGATGCATTTGGGAGCTGCAAGAACCAGCCTCTTTCAGTCATACATTTTCCCTCTGGTCTGTGTGTGTGTGTGTTTGCGTGCTGGAATAAGTCACATGTCTGGTTGCCTAAACTTCATGACTAATAGCCTGAGAGTTTATGACCAGGATACTCTGAAATATTTTCTTTATCTTTTCTTCCTCAACAGATGTGAGTGTGTGTGTGTGTGTGTGTGACCATGTATTTATCGCATTGTGGGGACCTTTTGTCCCCTGAAATCACTTTTATCTGTTTTTTGGGCTTTGTGGGGACATTTGAGAGGTTAAGGTTAGGGCTAGGATCAGGTGTAGGTGTAAAATTACGTACTTTAGTCATTATAGGAGCCTATGGAAGGACCTCAGAAAGATAGTAATACATAGACTGTGTGTGTGTGTGTGCGTGTTTGTGTGTGTGTGTGTGTGTGTGTGTGTGAGAGAGAGAGAGAGAGAGAGAGAGAGCGAGCGAGCAAAAGCACATATGAGGTTAATCCTGGTTAGAGTCTCTCTCTGGTCATTAGTCATGAATTTTTTTGGTGTTTAATGATGCTGTCTGAATCTCAGTTTTCCACACTCAGTCTAGTCTGGTCTGTGGAGTTTTCAAGTCAGGGAGCGAGAAAAAAAGCTTTTAAAAAGCTCTCCAGGATTCTTCAGGTTATTTATTATTTATAAGCATGTCAGTGGATTCAAATTCCACTTTTCTGGCCTGCAATTCTCTGCATATGCACTGACTAGGAGGGAGATGGCTGAATACTAGACAGAATTATCACTATCTATTCTCATTTATGTGATTAAGTGTATTAAGTTTTTTTCCCCTTGTTTAGGGAGCTGATGCTACCTCTTATTTCTAGAAATCTAGGATGGCAGTTGATAGCAGTTTCAGGAAGGAACAAGCATAAAGAAATTCTGTTCTAAGACGGTATGTAAGTGGAAATGGTGCTTTTGTGCATGTGTTACAGTTCTAGAGAGCAACAAACAACAGCCGGCCGGGCTCGCGCCATCCTTATTCTGGGACGTTAAGGACACAATGCTGACCAGGAAGTTCCCTGGGAGTTTGTTTTTGCTTTCATGTGCCAATATGCTTATGAACTGCAGAGAGACTGAGCAAGAGCAGCGTGAGTTCACATACAATTTGTGTTTGAGTAAAAACCATTAAAACATGTAAGCGTGAACAATGAATCTTGCATCTGCGTCCTCTGTTTCAAGGGTTGCGAGCCCGAACGTACATATTGTTGCACCATTAAAATACTGTGCCTGACTTCAGACTGGATTTTATTGGTTAAAAGCACTATTGTTTTGTGCTGATTTAAAAATGCTATGTGCCAACAACACACCTGATCCGCCTTATTGTAAGACCAACACTCACATGGGCGAAAAGCCGTTTGTAGTTTAACAATGTGAGAGCATTGAAAATGAAGACTGTGTTATCCTTATGCAGTTAGAAACTGCACTTGTGTGAGAGAGAGACAGAGGAGAGAGAGATGTGACTTCTCTTGTGCTGGTGTGTATCTGTTCACATCACTGCACCCTGTGTTAAAGAGGTAAAGGACAGTTCTGTGATGCTTCATTGATCTGGAGTGTTCGGGTCAACAGCCAACTGCACTGACAGCTCATTATCACAACACACGTTTGTGTGTGTGTGTTTGTGTGTCTCCACGTGTACACGTCTGCCAAATAGTTACTAAGGAGACTTTAGATAGGATAGAAGGCAATCACCAGAATAATTCCTAGTCAGTCATTGTAGCTTCCAAAATGCATCGACTCCACTCACCAATAAAAGAAAATCACAAAAGAAAAAAAAATCAATTTGGTAGAAATTGCAGCATAGATTGTTTGTCTGGAGGGGGGATTAGAAATATCCAGTCATTAGATCAGCTCAAGTTTCTGATTATGTCCTTATTCAATAAGCAAGCACGATTATTTGCTACCCACTCTCCTATGGAAATCTACAGAGCAATTTCCTCAAGTTAGTCTCATCTAAATGGCACATGTCTGAAGTGGAGAATGCATCCGTTGACATTAGCGGAGCCATTTCTGTGTGTAGACTCCATAATACTGTAGAATTCCTCGTCTATATGCTCCCGAATGCCATCAGTGAAAGTACACTGATCATAACATATTTAAGGCGTGTTAATAGCCACGCACACTTTGCTTGTACATGATAACATGCTCTTTTTTAGATAAAGTTTCATTGTGATACTATATTAAAGCCTTTCAATGGACAACAATCAATGTCTGCCAATATAAAAATGTCTACTATGATGATTTCATTTCGATTCAATTCAGGAGCCAGCAAATCACACAACAGAGTAGGGTTGGGTACTGAGATCAGAGTTTTGGTGGTAGCACCGGGTATCGGTTCACGTCAAACTGTGGCGTGCACAAGCTGAGAGGGACATACGGGACTGGGTGAATGGTTTAAATTAATCAACAGTTCCTGTGGTGTGTTGGCGCCTACCCAGGGTTGTTCTCCGCCTTGTGCCCTTAAGGTCCCAGGATAGGCTCCGTTCCCCCCGCGAACCCAGTTGAGATTAAGCAGTTCAGATAATGAATGAATGATAATCAACAATTATCTCAGCTTTCCAGTGGAAATGACATTTACAGCAGCAGTAGGATAGAAATAGATATTTACTGTAGTTAAATTACCATTTGCTATTTTAGCTGTAGTGTTAGTTGCCAGGGAAAGAAAGTGCGTGTGTGCAGAAACTGCACGGAAATCAGAAAACATGGCGACAAGTTGAAAGCGTTGGACTGTATGACTGCACTTTACTAAAATCGGCGCAGACAGCACAACATGCAACATTTACCACGCAAAACGTAGAACTGGGGCTAGCAATACGTCGAACTTGAGGAAACACCTCGTTAAACATAAAATATATTTACGGGTGGATGAGTGCATGGTGTTTAGTTATTTTTCTGGAATATTTTTTAGAAAAACTATAATAAATTTATGTTGTAGTTGTAACGAAAGAACAGCGGCTTGTGTGACGTTTGAAATTAGTTTGGGGCTTATTTATTACTGCTGTATTTTTTATGATGGTACAAACCAGGTATTACAGATTTAGAGCAACGTATCGAAATGAAGTACTGCTGAATATGTGTTCCGAACAACAGGTACCGGTACCAGTACCGATGTGAAAGGTACCCAACCCTACAATAGAGACATTCTGATTCTACACAATCACTTCCATTCAGCTCAAATCACAAAAAGCAACAGGCCCGAGTTACAGCCTGTGTTATCGCACGTAATAAAAGTTGACGTCTCTGTATTGTGACACCTCTACCATTTATGATGCAAAACTTCATTCAGTGTCTGGTGTTAGACAGGAGCTCACTGTTTCTGTTTGACATTAAGGTGGAGGGTGTGCAAAATATTGTGATCTGCATCGTTGGCAGAACTCTGTGAGGCTCTATTGATCTCTTCATTGTTAACACTGCAAGAAATAATGTGTTTTCTCATTTTTACCCAAGACGAAAGGGGCTTCTAACAGCACAGGCAAAGCTGAAATCCTCTGAAAACAGAGGTAATGAGAGGAGAATCAGAACACTACTCCCAAGTAAACAAGAGAGCAATCTGATATGGGTTCACTAATGAAGCTCTGTTAATTCACTTTATTGTGAACAAATTGTACCTCTCTGTGTGTTTCTACTTTGACTGGATATCTCTAAGCCTTGATGTAGTTTAAGCTGGTGAACTTGTGAGGACCCCGAAACGGTTTTGTGTCTTCACTCACCCTGCTCTCTGCTTTTTGGACTTGTCTGAGATTCCATCTCTGGACATGAGCTTGTTGAAAACCACAATCCCTATTAGCATGTTCACCTGCAGGGACAGAGAGAGACACAATGTCTGAGCAAAAAAAAATGTGGCAATGTCCAGCTGTCCTTCAAAGACTTTCAACTTACAATCTGGTGCCAAACCAGCTGAGCAAACCCCCTGACCAGCTTGACCAACACTCAAAAAAAAAAGAAAAAGAAAAAAAAAAGAAATCAATAACACCAAATGACCATCATGAAGCAGATTAAAAGCTGGGCTGCTCGCTGCTGTTTTTGCAGCAGGGGAAGCCATTAGGGCAGTCCAGCATGAGGCTTTACTCATGACTACATCACCACGGGGATAATATTGAGCCGTGCATGCTACACCCCAACACTGTATTATCGCTGTTAGAAAACAATGGGCAGCTGCCCAGTGGTGTGAATTTAACAAGCAGGCAGGACATAACACTCAGAATAAAAGCTGGTAGCACCCAGCTGCATCCTGGAAGGAAAACAAGTAAAAATGCTGGTTATTCTGTTTATATAAGACTACAGAAGGTTACATTTCTCAGAAGCCCACATCTATAATACATCATTTATGTGTGTATAATGTAATGTAAAAATAAGGAACTGCAATTTATGTGTAAAATAATTTTGCAGCAATTTTGCTGTTATATTTGGTTGTTTTTATCACTTTGTCAGTAGCTATTTTTTAATAGTTTTGTTGGCCGTTCTTGAGTGTTTTAAAAATGTATCTGCAAATAAACCAGTTAGTAGTTTAACGATTAGAGTAATCGCCCCAAGATCGGAATGCCACTAGCTGGAATCCCGGAAAGGTATCAACGAAGCACTCATGAGCAAGCTATCATCCCCTAGCACTACTCTCAAGACACTGCCCATGTCAGCTGCCCACTGCTCCTTCAGTGATATGTTCCCAAGTATAAATAATTACTCACTTAAATATATTCACTTAAAGGATCTTTTCACTGATTGCAACTAACTGTGCTCTTTCTCTGTGCTTTCACTTTGACCCACAAACTGACAGGCTTCCTAAGTCCAGCTATCTTTAACAGCACAGCAGCACTACTCGCTTGGCTGTCAGCGCGTCGGCTTCCGTACATGGCCATACTTTCTGCAGCGGGAACACTATAAATAGCTGGACTAATCCCCGGCTGTCTCCAGGTATATGCCTAAACAGTATAAACACAATTAGTGGAGAGGGAGAATAAAGCAGCGTGGTGACTCCTGACCCGGGCACCTAATCACGTCCTGCTGCCCGAGGCTCTCCACCGCTCTGTCCTGTGAGAATCAGGGGATGGATCATGGAGGGATGATCTCTCTCTCTCTCCTAGCTATCTATCTAATCTGATTCCTCACTCTTCTGCGGAAGAGACGCACCGAGGGAGAGACGCAAGGAGAGAGAGAGTATGGAACAGAAACAATTAGAGAGATAAAAGCAAGAAAAGGAATGAGAGAAAAAGAGAGACAGAGAAAAAGAAAGGGAGAGAGAGAGTGAGAAACAACGAGAGAGACAGAGAAAGCAAAGGGAGACAAAGGAAGAGAAGTAAATAAAAAGAGATTGACTGAAGGAGCCACAATTAGAGAGATAGTGAGAGAGAGAGAGCAAGGTCTACACACAAGCCTTCCCAGAATGCATCACGAGATGTCCCTCTGAAACTCATTTAGTTCCCCTCAGAGCTATTTGTTGACTAAGTCATGAGATCATGAAGCTTATCTGCAGGTTTTGTGCTGCTTTGCTGCTCATCAGGCTGTGTAAAGGTTTCAAAAGGTCACAGTAAAACGGGCCTTTATGGACCCGCTTGAACCGATGACCAGCTAAACTCAGCTCGCTGGACCAGGCAATAATTTCTCGACGCTTGCAGTGTATCAACAGCGGCGTTGAAAAGCAGACAAGGTTGCTTGAGCGCTTCGAGCATGCAAATTGCGCCAAAATAACAGCAGGTTGGTATGAAAGCCGTGGCTTTTTCAATTCTGATCATGTTAGCCGCACGCTGAGAGACAATCACATCGTTCTGCCATTTGCTGAACGCTAGATTAATTATTTTTCCATTAATTAGATTTGCCTCCCAGAAGAGGGGGCGGCTGCATCTCCAGATGCCCAAATCTCATTTACAGCTGTTTATTTGAGTGGTCTGTACCACCACGGCACAGACAAACAGCCCAAATCACATCTGACCATGAAACACAATGCAAACATCTCATCTAACATTCTCACACCTGAGGCCTTACTCCAGGCAACACTTAAGCAAATTTAAACATGTAACACTAATGGAAAATAGACACATCCAATATTCAACTAGACCCTCACAGTAATTTCATTAGTGTCCTTCCCTCTCCGGCTCGAATCGCTGTTTGTTTTTAACAGCAGAACATCAGAGACGCTGAGGGACAGACGTTGTACCAACATAACATACGTACCAGGACTATGACAGCTGCAGGACCCACAAATGCATAGAGCAGCCCTCCTTCCAGAGACAACCAACAGCTAGAAAAGAGGAATAAAAGGTTAAAAATTCAGCAACATCATATCAGTGCATTAAACTGTGTAGCTGTGTAGTTTGGGTCATGGGAGTCATGAGATGAGAATAAGAGAATGACAGATAGAGGGAGAAATTGGGATTTGTGAAAAGTCTGAGTGAGAGAGAGAGAGAGAGAGAGAGAGAGAGAGAGAGAAAGAGAGTGAAAAACAGAGTGAGAGAGAAATTCAGAGTGAGTAAAAGTGTGTAAGTGAGCAAGTGAGAAAGAGAAAAAGAGTGATACAATAAAAGAGGAGGAGAGAGAGAAAGGGAATGACGGATGAAGAGAGATAAAATGAGGGATACACATATAGGAAAAGAGTGAGTAAAAATGAGTGAACGAACAAGCAAGAGGGAGAGAGAGAGAGAGAGAGAGAGAGAGAAGATATCAAAATGAGTGAGGAGAGAGAGAGAGAGACGTGGTCAGAGAGAGTGAGTGAGGGAAAGTGTGAGTGCAAGAGAGACAGCGAGGGACATCATGAAAGAGACAGACAGAGATTGTGAGTATGTCAGTGTAAGAGTGACAGTGACAGTGAGAGCAAGAGAGAGAGAGAGTGAGAGAGAGAGAGAGACAGAGAGAGAGAGAGAGAGAGAGAGAGAATAAAAGAACGACAGATGGGAGAAAGATATAAAAATTGAGACATATGGTGAGAGAGGATGAGAGACTGAGTGAGTAAGACAGTCAGTGGACATCAGGGAAAGTGGGAGGTGGTATGAGAAAGAGAGGGTCAGTCAGTGAGTGAGAGTGTGTTTTTGTGTGTGAGAGTGTGGCAGAGAGAGAGAGAGAGAGAGCAAGAGAAGAAAAGAATGCATTTTGTTCAGTCTACAGTTTCTTTGATTCCCAACACTCGCTTCAAACCCTCAATTCCCCGACTCCTCCTCCTTTCTCCATCTTATCACTGC
Organism: Distichodus sexfasciatus; assembly: GCA_032718565.1. Classification (NCBI taxonomy): domain Eukaryota; kingdom Metazoa; phylum Chordata; class Actinopteri; order Characiformes; family Distichodontidae; genus Distichodus; species Distichodus sexfasciatus. Next base: position 3,825,072 of record JAVGVS010000010.1, on the reverse strand, counting down.
ACTCTGTAGCATATTTCTCCTCCTCAGACCACATATAGACTCTATGGAGACTAAAGACAACTCTGAGAACTCAGAGCACTACACACTGAGCGCTGAGGTTGTCCAGGGAGAAAGTCCGACACGTCGCCTCTACATATTTCCGTTTTCCATCCCCTGCCTCACTCGTGACTAGGGGTGGGATTCGAAAATCAGTTCCGACTCAGTTCATCAGTTCCATCACAATTGTACACCTCCCACATTATCAATTCTTCTTAAGGACTCTCTCATCAAGTTTTGCGTTGCGCTACATTACGCCACACTCTGCCACTTAACCTTCAACCATATTTTATGCGATGTAACTCTCACAGGGAAATTGCCAAAACTTCAGTATTTCTTATTTTTTTATTAATCAGATTTTTTTTTCATTCTATAATGTTAGAGAGTAAAAGTAAATATAGAAAAATGCATTATTTGTTATGAAATAATTTTATTCTGTATCCAGATTGATTCCAAATGGATAAAGAAGTGTTTCCACCTGCACTAACCTTATTTTTCTTCATAGTACCAAGCCACAGAATGTCTCTGCATAATAAAAGCTCTGAATATGAATATGAATGTGTTCATGTTCATGTGTGATTTGTACTGTAACTTTATTTTATTTTAATTTTAAATTTTATCTTAATTTTATTTTATATTATTTTAATTCTGCCTAAATTGCAGTCAGGAGTGGATCAGGATACATTTCACTGCATTTTGTACTTGTATAATTTGCATGTGACAAATAAAGAATCTTGAATCTTGAATCTTGAATGTTCACAGTCTTGTGCAGACATCTTGTTGGGAAAAATAAAATGGTAGCTTTTGCTGTGGAAGACTGGGAACTACTTTTATTTGCACTCAAAAAACTCCTCAGGAATCAATAAGAGAATTTATAAGGAATTGGATTGATAGGCAGAATCGACAATGGCATTGATATTGATAAAATCTTATAAATTCCCACTCCCACTTGTGACAGACGTGACCAATTAAATCCCTGCAAGGCCATTTTGTTTTCAGCCTCTCTGACCGATTAGGCTGGAAGTGTGCAGGCTCAAATCAATGACCTGTCAGAAAAGTGCAGGGGAAAAAATCTTTATACATCAAAGCGCTGGCCAGGATAGTGCCTGGTCAGCTGAGTGTACACTCATGAGGAGGAGATGACCTTGACATCCTGCTGCCATTTCTCCACTTTGGAAGTGTTATTTCGAGAGCTGGGAGGCAAGAAAAGCCAGACACTCACTAGCTTGGTGTGCCGTAGCCTCGAGCTCTGGTGAATCCTACAGACACGGCGACAACAAGGGCTGGTAGGCCTGTGAAGAGGAGAGAGAGAGATGGAAAAGACAAGAAGAAAATTGCCTTAGAATCAAGTCATCTCTATGTTAGGAGAGAAATAAAGCTATTAGCATAATTACATCGTGGAAAAGAACTATTTATAAATGTCTATCTGACAAATATCCGCAAATTAATGTTGACATGTAAATATTAACTTCAGTGAAACAACGTCTTCAACTAATGTTGATTCTTAATCAGATTTGCATTATGAACTAATATTGAAGCAACACTGAATGATCACATCAATGGAACATTCCAGAAAACTTAAGTACACTGAGGAAATATTTATTTTTTATCTCCAGAATTGAAAGCAATTGTTTCACACATTTCTGCCTTTCAAGGGAATATAATATATACATAAATCTCTCTTGATAAAAAGGATCAACATTTAATAGAGACAACCTTTCACCAAAATTTTAACAGCATAATAAAAGCTGTACTCATTAAAAAGAACAAACATTTTTGTATTAGGGGTGTTGAAATTAATTGCATAATCAATGCACTGCGATGCAAACATGGACAATTCTGCATCGATTCAAGGGAAGACCATAACTGATTGCAATGGAGGTTTTCAACCAGCAATGTGCAACCACAGTAGCATTGCAGGTGGTCCATGGCATGCAATCCAGTTTCAGTATTGAAATCACTTTAAAATTAATTCTTTTTTATTTTTTAAAACATTTGGGCATCTTTATGAATAATGAATTTAATGCAAATATCTAAAAAATAATATTAAAAATACCCCCCATACTGGGACTGGGAGTGGAAGTGCCTTTAACTAGGTAGTGCAGTTGAAACCCCCTGAATTATATCATAATGACACTGCTTGAAAAATTCAAGTTAAAAAGAACATCCCGGTAGTAACTATGGCTTCCCAATTTGCATGCAATGTAACATAATTTATAAAAACTGATGGCATGCATCGTGATGCACTGAGATATCGTATCGAGTTGAACTGTTGACCTAATAATTGCAATCGAATTGAATCATGAGACCAGTGAATGTTCACACTCTATTTGGTATGAAACCGACAAGAACATCATAATTTACCGCATAAAATAGCGTAAACAGTTGTAGGCAGAATAGATGTGAAGACAACTCATGAAATGCTAGTAATTTAAATGGATTTTTAAAATGGGAATTTAACCGACTTGAGCAGGATTAAGTGTGTTTAGATTAATAATCTGTTAACTGCCCAACACTGTATCAATACTGAAGGTAATATGTTCATTACAGGAAATCAGAAGCAAGGTCGTGGTTGAATCACAACGTGACAGTCATTTGAAAGCAACCTTTCTGGCCTTATTGTAGTGTTAAACATGTGATCTTGCAGGAAATAAGTTGCACGTTTCAATTTCCACCAGGTTAAAAAAAAATCAGCCTTTACTATAGCACCTTTGTTATATTCATGCCATTTTGAAGATGTTAATGCATACTAGGTAAAGGCACACATCCCTAATACTGTACCTGCAACACACACACACACACACACACACATGCCATACCATTAGACCACCACCACGTGATTCTTTAGTCGTGTGGTAATTAGATCTATCAATTCCACTCTCCCTGTGTCTGCATGCCTTGTCCACACTTAATAAGCGTGCCTCTGAAATATTAATGCAATTAACAATGCTCTGATTAACTCCACAAATTAACCACAATTAGAAAAACTCACTTTGTGAAGAAAAAAAGTGATCAGAAACGAGAATGAAAGAAATGGAACTGAAATCAGCATGAGAAATTGGCAGCCTTAAAAATGCGTGTAGAAGGTACAAGTCAGTCCATGTACTAAAATTAGAGTTAGGTTTTAGAGTTAGGCTTAGGATTGGGTCATGGTCAATATATAAACTATCACTCTAAAGTTTGGACGCATTCTCAACCAACAGTTTTTCTTTATTTTTATTATTTTCTATAAAATAGATTAATATTACAGACCTACGAAGAAACACATGGAATTATGCAGTAAAATGTGTTAAACAAACAGAGCCATGAGGTATTCACCAGGAATGGTTTTCAACTAACAGGAGTGTCTTGTCAAGCGTTAATCTGTGGAAGTTCTTGTCTTTTTAAGGTGTTTAAATCCATTGGCTGTGTTGTGGAGAGGTAGGCTTGGTACACAGCTCTATAGCGACCACACTCTACTAAGTAAAGAGAGATGGTGATCCGTCATTACTTTATGACACAAAGGCCAGTCAGAAAACTGTCCAAAATCAAAACACTACAATAAAACTGTCTCTCAAGAGCAGGGCCAGATTATAAAGGTATCAGGCTTTTATGGTCAAACTGCTGCAAAGAAGTCACTACTGAGGAAGAACAACAAGAAGAAGAAGATAATTGCTTGGACCAAAAAATTACAAAGAATGGACACGTATCCTAAAGACCTGCTTCACACCATGTCCTCTGAGCAGTTGATCAGTTGAGATGTGTCTGCTACTTGATCTCTGTGAGTGTCATATTAAGGAGGGGGCAGTTGGTGGCGTAATGGTAGGGTGTTTGCCCCCTAATCAAAGGGTCACCGGTTCGAATCCAGGGCCGGTGAAGTTACCACTGAGGTACTCATGAGCAAAGCACTGTTCCCCGGGTGCTTGTCAGCTGCCCACTGCTCCCTCACGGCTGGGTTAAATGCAGAGTTTACATTTTGTTGTGGTGCAGGGTGTGCTGTTCTGTGGTGTGTTCACAATGGCAAATAATCACTCACTTTCAAGTGATCCTTGTTATTTACTTCACCTGTTTGTGGTCACAATGTTATAACTGACACATTTTAATACACACACAGATGCACTCAAGCACACGTACACTAACAGAATCCTCACTGCTCATTTGTATGATGTTGAAGCAGCAGGTGGACATCTACATGAGACACAGTAACTGCAGTTTCTCAGAATTTGCTAATGACAAAAGTTGTATAATCTGATTACTGGTGTGATCTTATCTGTGCTGTATAATAATTTCTGTTTTTGTTAATTAGATATGTGTGGTTACTACGGTAATAGTTTAATCTGAATAATAAAGCATCACACTTTGCCATCTTTTATTATTCCTTTGTTTCAAGATTTGTTTCATTTGTTTCTGCCGAGCTACAGATATAAATCAAGTCAGGACCTGGACAATGTACATATATTTCCCTCTAAAATGAAGGGAATAAAATGGCACTTTGATGCTATATCAGTGGAGAACATCTTTGAATTAATGGATTAGAACATTGAATTGATAAGGCTCAAAACAAGTCTACATATGGCTGTAATTGGTTAGGTATCTGCTAGGATCTCCCCTGTGCTGAGAAGATGTTATCCTACACATTTCTTATCTCTGATTCAACATCTGTGGCTAGTAATATAACAACAACAACACTGAGCTGAAGTGGCACACCATATTGTGTGATGCCATATTGACGGGGACGGGAAAGACAGATTGTGGAACGTCATGGGGTTGAAAAGAACAGAAGTGGCACGCCATGCTGTGCCGTGTCACTCATCTGCATGGAAAACGAACACAGGCACAGCAGTGCAGTCAGTCATGTTAACTTTTCCCCTAGTGTTGGGATGTATTAGTGAAAATCTCACTCTTAAGCTTTGATAAGGCAACCTAAGCAGCAGGATGGGGGGAATCCTGGTTGTCTAGAAATTTGGGGGAAACCAATAAAATGTGAAAGTAATATTTTTTCTCATAGTGATCACATTTCAGCTTATTTAGTAAAAGGTGAAGGAAATTTTTATTTTTAACGGGTTAGAGTTAGATTATGGTCTATTCATATATGCTGGAGACAAGGAGTAGGTTTGAAGTTAGGCTTCGGCTTAAAAGAACAATGAGGAAGAAACCAGCCCTTTATGTCTCATGTTAACGTAAGCCGACAGATAGTTTGACTTAAATATCTTTAATTTGATCAGATCAAAGTCAATCTATTTTGTATTTTCTGTAAATTAAAATTTCAGCATGAACAGGGGATTAAAAAGATAGAAGGTTAAGGATTATTAGAGGTTTAGGATTAGTGTAAGGTCTCAGCCCAGAAAAAGGGAGTACTCCACCTCATCAGAAAGGCCATCTGACCAGGACTCCAGTTCCAGACCTTGACAATTACCCCAGACTACCAGATCAGCGTCACCAGAATTTTAACCAATCACATCCACATCACCTGTATTTAAGGACTTTCATTTACAACTATTCCCCGAAGTATTGCTATGCCTAGTGCTACTTACCGAGCATTCTTTGTGTTTGCCTGCCTCCGTTTTGACCCTTGCTTTCTGTTTTTGGATTACCCCTATGCTTCTGGCGATTTGGATTTGTTTGCTCCGTGGACTGTGGTTCTGACCTCTGCCTGAATAAACTCTTGGTTTTTTGTCAATCTACTCCTGTGCCTGCGACCTGGTTCTGTCAATTCTGTGTTTGGGTTCACCTGCCGGTTGTTACAATTAGGCTTAGATCCATCATTAATACTAAAAATAGGCATACATAAACCTTACTCAATTATAAATAAAACTAGTCATAAATAATCAAACAAATAAATGTAATTAATTTAGCCATATCATAGATTTATTCCATATGATGTCATCATATTTGATAAACATGTTATAATTTATAGGAATTTCCCTGACAGCTGGCCAACTGATTTTCACAGCTGTCCTGGGGTGTGTTTCCCAAAAGCATAGTTGCTAATGTATTGCTAACTATGTTACCAACACAATGTTAGTTGCTAATGTACACTATGCTTTTGGGAAACGCACCCCGGCTCCTCCTTTTATAACAGGGATTGTGTTTATGTGTGTTAGTGATTGTGTAATTGTGTGTCTGCGTAAAACCTACCCCAGCCCAGGCACAGAAAGCGCTTGCGAATGAGGCGAGAGCGCATCTTGCCAATCACAGCAAGGTACGACTGCCACGCCTCCGTCAGCACCCAGCAGAAAGAGGCCAGAAAGAAAAAATGCAGAAAGGCAGCAGTCACAGTGCACAGTCCCTGAGAGAGAGAGAGAGAGAGAGAGAGAGAGAGAGAGAGAGATGGGGTTAATAAGTGGGAGTCCGCACATGTTAAAAGGTCTCAGTCATTCGTTACAGAGGCAAGGTGAGTTAGAGAGATGGGGAGAGAGGGAAAGGTCACCCAAGTCGTTATCACTACAGACAGCCCACTCCAGCTGAAATATGCTGCTGCAGTTAACACCTAGCAATACTGTGCATATATCCACCAAACAGTCATGTGCTAGTGGGGTGTGACCCAGACTACTCCAGTGTGGAGTGGAGGGACTACTAGACATGCCACTCATCTCTCAAGGTAGCGATGAGCGACTTCACACACTGACAGATGAAAAGTGAAAGCAGAGTAGGAGTGGCAAACTCGCTCTCTACAGAGGTTAACCGCAATTCTCGCTCTGCACCCGAACAGAGAAGAGGTGTGTGGTAATTAACTGCTTTACAAAGTATGAATGGATGGGGAAAGTACACTTGAAAAGTCAAATATTATCTCAGAACGAGACAGAATGGCTCTAGTTGGAGCACTGGTTTCTTTCAGCATTTCTCGCGCTCTGTTTTAGCCTCAAGCGATTGCTTGAGTTTGAGTGGCAGTGGTTTTCTCTCTTCTGCCTCAGTGGCCACTCTCGCACCCTCTCACAGTGATTGACATAGCTGACACCGAGCTGACCCCCGGAGGCCCCAGTACAGCTGGCTGCTCCGGCTGCCGTCTAAAAAAGCGCCCTCGACTTGCCATTTTCCCTGAGATTCTATCAAGGCCTCTTACATAATGACATGACAGGCTAGGCAGAGCGCTAACATGTATAAGCTGGCAGTGAGTGGCACTGCTGCCTCTGGTGTGGCTTGGCCCATGCTCTCCATTTCTATCCACAGTTGGGCTAAACCCAATGACAGAACTGGCAAAAATGGTAAAATAAGATTTTTCACGTTGAGCATGTGGGGTTGTTTTTATAACATGTATATTAAAGGTTCAGCTTCTTAAATGAATCATTATATAAAATTATATAAAAATTTCCTGCCTTCAAAAACATTAAACAACACGCATCTTTGAGCCTAACTCCAAATCTTGACATAATACACTAACTGAATCAATATCAAATTCACATAAATTGGAGCCTTCATGAACTAGATGAAACCCAGCTCTAATAAGAACAATCCATGATTATTACATTTACTATATTGCAATTATAATTAAGCTTACAAAGAATTCATTGACACACAAGCACTCACCTTGCTGAGTGTCTGGGACTGTCCCACCAGTATAAGCACATTGGAGGCCAAAATGGAGAGACAGAAATTGACCAGAATGATGGACCTCTCTGAGCGAATGTACCTAAGAAAACAATAAAGTGTAAATTAGATACATTTTTTTCTTGAAAAAATTGTGGAATTATCTTAAAATAAATCAGAGAAGAGTAATACAGTGTTAGATATGAAGTTGAGGTGGTTAACATGCACCTTCCAACATCTCAGCACCAGAATGCATTGAGGGGGATGGCAGGAAACAGAGATGGCTATCACAGATGACCTACAGATGGCCTGACAATGACACACCATGCCTGCGACTTGTAGCTTTGTCCAGGAGGACAATGGCTTGGTACAAATGGTACTTGCTTTCTTGATGTCCCGGTGTGGAAAGCACTTAAAAGCATTTCAAAAAGGTGGCTGATGCAGCAGGTCAGGAGAGACTCTACTGAGGAGGAGGGGAATAAAGCTTGGAAAAGCAACCTTTTCTTAGCTGGACGACAGTAGTACCAGCAGAAGATTCAAGATTTATTGTGTTCATCTTATATAGCCTTTTTATTTATAACTAAACTTAACTGTTTTTATTTTTGCCCTTTGTGTCTTTTTTCCTTCATATCTATAGAGCTGGAGATTATGTCACATATAAATATGAATAAGACAGAGACATTGTCAAACTGTAGTAGTGTCTGGTACATCATCAAGCAGACAGCAAACCACAGTAGTCACAGTGAACTAACACTAGTAAATCTGCATTAGTACCGTGCAAAATGTTGTTTCTTTCTCACAATCAAACTTGTTTAAGATGTATAATAATTACCAAAAAATATCACACAGCTGTAAATGATGGTTTTCCAAGATCACTAGGCCCAACGCCAGTCCTCAGCTGGAGGGGTGTTAAGCACACAACCACTGTGGAAGCACCAGGTCCCTGAAGTGATGAATCACACATCAATATCTGGCAGTCTGAGGGATGAATCTGGGTTTGGCAAATGCCAAGAGAACACTTCCTTCAGGGGTACAAAGTACCTACTGTGAGGTTTGGTGGAGGATGGATAATGATCAGGGGCTGTTTGTTTGTTCAGTACCCAGTAAAATTCCCAGTAAAGTGTAATCTTCATGTTACATCATACAGAGATGTGTTGCAGACATTTGGGGAAAGCTCATTTCTCTTCCAGTATGACCATGCAAAGCCGCAAGAAAATGTTTGATGGTTTTTGGATTCTGATCTCAACCCTAATATACACCTGTGGGATGAATTGGTACACTGATTGACAGCTTGGAAAAGTATTCTTGCTCATTCTCAGTTAGTGAGGAAATTCCCCCAACACACTCCACAACCTTGTGGAAAGTCTTCCCAGAAGAGCCTGTTATATCTAGATGCCCACAGTTGGGATGAGATAACAAAGTAGTTCTGATTTTGTGAATTTGAATTTGTGGTTATACTCAATGATGAATGAAAACATTTGAACCTTCTTGCTAATATGGTGTTGGTTTGGTGTTGGTTTTCCAAAACAGCTCTGACCTGCAGAGGCCTGGAAAAAAGGTAGAGATTATGTTGTGAGGTCCACCCATCTAATACCACAGACCAGGGCAACACTTTTAATTTATTCCTAATGATAGTTTTCTGAGAAGGAGATAATGTGACCCACCAACAGGAGTTTGGTTATCAAGACCTGCTTTGAGCAAACAGAAGGAAAGTCTTATATATACTGAAGATGGTGACAGGTACCAAGAGACATACAAGCATAAACTCCACTGCCTACTGGACAACACAGTTGCAGACCCCACGTCCATCAGCAAAATGGACGCATATTGTGAGATTGTTGACTATTCCATTCCAATCCATTTTAGCTTGTGAACAATGTTGTTGAGGCTGGTGGCAGAATTTTTTAGCCAGGCTAGTGCTGCCGCAGTACCTCCGCTCAATATTGTATTTCACCACATTACTATGTCAGTAGGGGCCCCCACGTGTGCCAGCCTGCCATGGGGCTCCCAACTGACCAGTAAAAATATCAATTTATTAAAAAGTCCAGAGGGTGGGGCTAACAGAAAATTTAGCCTAGGGGGCCATGTACATATTAACCTTCAGTATTACTGCCATTAAGCCCCTGACCCTTGACCTCAAGTCATTAGAGGAAGACTGTCCCTTCTATCAGCAAAAGTAAGTAACTCTGGGTAATAGCGTCTGCTAAGTGCCATAAATGTAAACGTCACTTACAAGGGAAAGAGATAGCCAGTGTGGACACTGACTGCCCTGAGATTATGCTGCTCAACATGCATGAACAAGTCTTTGTGTCATGACATTACTTTCACTATCATGCAAATTATCTGAGATTTGTTTGACAGTAACTATTACAATAACAGACATGATGACCTTTGTCAACCTCTGCCAGAAGTGAAATTCACCAAACAAAACCCTATCGATCTATTTAGGACTACAGTCAGTTGTTACTCACCACCTCTGATCTGGGTGCCAGTCAAAATATAAACCCTAGGTTTATTTGTTTCACCTGTGAATCGTCATAATCGTCTACATGTCTTTCTCTCAGTCTACATATTCCGATATTCATCTTTCTATAGAGACATGTGACCTGTTGAACCACTGGTAATCCTCAAGAACAGAAACTTCAGCACACAGTGTGCTAATGGACATTAAAGGTCTGGGACAAGATGAAATAGGATAAAGATTAAAGGGAAAGACAGCTTTTAATGATCCAGATTCCATCTGGGAAATGTAGCATATGTCTTCATAAATGCTATTACTGAAATGGTAAAAATCAAGATGAGTTTCAATCTATATAATAAAAAGAACATGACTGCTCGGCTCCAACACAATTTCAAAACTCACTGAAGGGCATTGGATATTGCAGAAGGACAATCACCCCATTTAGCATATGTACCACTCTCTAAAAACCAAATTACATACATAAAACCTCCAAAGACGCAGGAACTAAGAGTGCTCATGTAATAGACATGCTAAAACATGGAGAAGATAAGCAGCATTGCTAACGCTTGTTGGATGCAGACTTCACAATCTAGTACTAAAAACAACAATTGCCATGATTGCCACATGATTTACCCGGCTCAGGTATCTGCATTCTTGAATATAGGCGTTTTGCATTTCAAAGCAATAATTGCATATCAAATCCAATGTATAGGAGCACAAAGCTCAGTCACTGATTGAATACACACAGGCTGCTTTGATTACTCTGTTTAATATATTGCGATCATCAGTAATTTAAAAGTAAATTATTCAGGTAAACTGCAGCGCACCAGAAAGAAAACAACAAAAAGCGTTTATCACAGTCTGTGCAGGATCATCTTTCAAATCCTTCTTCATCCTCCCCTGTTGACTTTCTCTAAAGGACATTTAGGAGAATTAGACCATATTGTCAGAAAACAAATCAGGAGTCACTCTTAGAGTAAACGGATACTTGACTAAGTGCTGTTGGCACCCAGGACATGACGTTCTAGCCTCAGCTCCAGGCCATCTGCCACTCGGAGGCGGCTGCTGCTGCTGTTTGAGGCTGCACAATCCCGCACTAGCTCCCGTCCCGTAATCCAGCCCCACCACAGCCTGCTCCCGCCGTTCCTCATTTGTTCCCAATTAAAGCTAATTGCAGTTTTGGCCCATGCAGTGTGACTGTGGCCCATTCCAGCCTCCGTCTGTCTCTCTCTCTCTCTGTCTCTCTGTCCTTTCCCTCTGGAAAAATCCCTAGCGGAAAGCTTTATTTCATCACAAAATATTAGAAATATGTTTTGTATTGGAGCACTTAAGCTTTGCTTTAATTTTCAACCGCGCAGAGTTAAAAACCAGAAGTCCAAGTGTAATGCAGGTGTGATGATCTTGTATGTTCTGTCATGGAAATGATTTTCAGATCTTTGGTCATTTGTTGGGGAGGGGTCAGTGTGATGAGATCACAGTGGAGAACGAGACAAGTGAGAGTGTTTCTTACCTCCAGAAGGCAGCGTAGATGAGCAGCAGAATCAGCAGAGCAGTGCAGGAAACCCCACAGCCTACCATGAGGGGCACTGATGGCAAACTGGAGGGTCCCATATCCTGCATTTCACATGGATAGATAAAAGACAGAGGAAGAAAAAGCAAGAGAGCGAGAGAGAGAGACAGAAAAAAGAGGGAGAGACTTTAATACGAAGGCTCTATGTAATCTGGATCCATAATGTAGGCCTACACCACGTAAAGATCTTCATGTTCACTTAAGCGTTCCGGCAAAACATCTGTTACCACTTTATTATCGCACAAAAAAAAACCCTCCAGCATGACCGAAGGGAAGAAAGTGGGAGAAGAGGAGATGAGGCATCAATAAAAAGAGGGACAGGGAGGAGCATGGAGAGAGGATTGGCCCAGGTTAACAGGGAGAGGTCACGGTGGCAGGTCATCCAGGCCATATGGTCTTTTTTTTCCCTTTCACTCACTTTCTCTTTTTAGTCTCTGCGTCACATCACAAAACGTGTGCTAAAAATTCATATTAATTAGACCTGCTTCGTACTCGCCCAGTTAATTGCACGGCTCTCTCCTCTTCCACCACATTGATCTAAATCAAAGCCTTCTGCATTCTCTTGCACATCCCAGTCTGACCTTCTCACATTGCTGGGAAGTGAAAGAGAATTATTGGAGAGGATCTTCAACTTTTTGTTGTATCAAACTGTTGACACACTCAAATATAATATAAAAATGTAAATCGTAAAGGATTTTAATTTTAAGACATCTGCCCTTTAATACAAAAACAGCCCTTCACAAGATCTGAAAAGCAAAAAATACATCAGTTCTTTCAGAATAGAAAAAGTGTATATAAAACATTAAATACATGTGGTGTGTTGGTGTTAACCTTGAACTGCCTCAACTGACAAAACCTTTGTAGCTATTTCTATAACACAGAGAATATATATCAATACATTCCGGTTGGTTCATGATGTTCTGGCACTTGGGATTCCTAGTTTAAGCCTTGAATTATTCATGAGTGTGTGTTTGGCCTTAGAGCTACAAACGCCTAAGTTCAGAAAAGTTGTGAGGTTTTAAGGGTGCTGTTGTACAACTGGTGCATTTAAAATAGGGGTGAACGATAATATCGGAATCATATTGAAATGGGCCGATCATTGCTTTTTTGAAGTCATCGGCATCGGAGTGATGCATAGATTTTCAGTCGATATTTGATGACACATTTTTTGTACGTGAGAAACGTAGCACTTGTGCCATACATGTCCAAAGTCCAAGGTTGTTTTTTATACGGTCCATGCCTTCTGTATAGTGCTATTTCGCATAAAAATTCTGAGCATGCAGTAGAACGTTACTGAGCAATATCTCTTGTGTTTACGCACTTAACTCTGCCAACATTTTTTCACTAACTAAACTGTGTGTTTGCCTCACTTAGCGAATGTGAGCTTGCTCATGGGCTGTGTCCCACACTTGCTTAACCTTGGAAGTGTGCTAGAAAGGTTAGAACTATGGCGTTATTTTTGTGCCAAAATTCTGAGCGTGACTTGTCTTTACGTGCTCAACTCTGACTTCCTCATTTATCGGAAGCGGCATCGACAGATGTAAGTATGAATATATTCGAAATTGACATCAGCAAATAATATCTCTGATCATGCATCCCTTATTTAATAAATGTAAAACATGATGTTAACATGATGAAAATCTATATTTTTAACAATGTAATGTCGAAGTACAACATGGTTTCAGTGACGTTTTGGAGGTGGAGTGTGTTTTGATTTTCGGCTTGCTGGTGGCATACATTTTCACTAGCAACTCTCCAGCACTGACTATGGATGTTGTTGAGAAAGAGGGCAGGAGAGTGAGCGAGAGAGAGTGAGTGAGTGTGTGTGTGGGAGAGCGAGAAAATAAAAGAAAGGAGGAAAAACAAAGGGGAATATGGGGATAGAGGAGTGTAGGTTGGAGGGCTCGAAGCCGGAGGTTGTATGAAAGTTTCATGGCTACAGCTCGGCCAGGGAGGTATTGGCAGGTTCTGTCCTTGCAGGTGGCGGAGAGAAAGGAAAGGCCCTGCCAAGCTTTACCTTTTCATCTCGAGTTTAGCCCATTGCCCACAGCATGCTAATAACCAGCCCTATGATAACTAGCCTGCGTAAGCTCTGTGGGCTCGGTAGCGGCTTCTCTCGAGAAACAGGACCGGCAGATCAAACACACGCAGCAACAACTACAATGAGAATGAGAAAGAAAGCAGCGTGGGACGTACAACAAAATCAAAATGCGATTGTTGTAGGAAAGCCAAGCTAAGTGGGTGACAGGAGGCGAGACAACAAGAGTCCGCTATTTCATCATGTGGAGAAAGAAGGAAGAACGGACCTCATTCACCAATTCTTAGTCCAGTTCTTTGCTGTGAATTTTAAAGGGTTGATGCAAAAAAATGGGTCAGGACTGACCAAAGACATGAACCTCAAGATCACTCCCCTGCTTTTTCCGTAAGTTGCTGCTGAAAGTCAGATGAAAAGACTTTGATCAAACTTTCTGAATCCTTTTAATGAAATGTAAAATTTTCTGGCTCTTGTTCTGGTGAGACATGAGCGTGTGATTTGTGTGTGTATAGAGATGAAGAATTAATGACAGGTGATGAACCGACAGCCATGTTTCTCATCATCTCAGCTCATCAATCTATACGTAAAAATGGAAGAGTTTGGCATCTTCCATCCTACCGAGAGAAGTGGATTTAAATAGAATGAAAGGTAAGAAACAATTAAGTTCAGTTAATTAATTTCAGCATAAACAGAAAGTCGGGCGGTGGAAGATGTCAAAGAAAGTCTCTCTCCATCACTGCCTCGGAGAAGCATCTCTTATACTCTTTCTGTTTCCTCCTCTCCCCTGATATTACTCCCTCATTTTCACTCTCTCCACTTCACCATAAAGGTGACATAAATGCTCTTTGTAATTTATTCATAACAACAAGAAGGTCCTGGGTTCGAGCGCCAGGTCGGTATAGAGTTTTCCTTCAGGTGCTCCGGTTTCCTCCCACAGTCCAAAAACATGCAGTATAGGTTGACTGGCAACTCTAAATTTGCCCCATAAGGTGAGATTGTGAGTGTGATTGTGTGAGTGTGTGCCCCGAGGTGTGTTGGCACCTGCCCAGGGTTGTTCCCCGCCTTGCGCCCATAAGGTCCCGCGATACGTTCCGGTCCCCCTTCGACAACAGTTGGGATTAAGCAGTTCAGATAATGAATGAATGAATGAGTGTGTGTGTGTGTGTGTGTGAGAGAGAGAGAGCGAGAGAGAGAGAGAGAGAGAGAGAGAAAGAGAGAGAAAGAGAGTGAGACAGAGAGACAGAGACGGACAGATGAAGAGAATGAGTGAGAGATGCCAACTTTACGGTAACTGAGTGAGAGAGACAAACAGAGCTGAAGAGAGAGATGCTACCTTTACACTGAATGAGTGAGTGAGTGAGAGAGATAAAGAGGGAAATAAAGGCAGACAGAGCATGACAAAGAGATGTCGCCTTTACAGAGACAGAGAGACAGACAGAATGACAGAATGCAAGAGAAAGATGCCACCTTTACAGTGAGTGACAGAGTGAGAGAGAAAGAAACAGAAAAATGGATTGTGAGAAAAGATGACACCTTTACACTGAGTAAGAGGGAGAGAATGAGAGACAGAAAGACAAATTATGAGAGCGTTAGGGAGAGAGCCAGAGTAAGCGAGAAAGAGAGAGAGAGAGAGAGAGAGAGCGATGCCACCTTTGTAGTGAGTGAGAGAGATAGTGAGTCTTAGGGGTGCTGAAATGAATTACATGTAATCCAGTTTCACTACTGAAATCACTTTTTAAAAATTATTAATTTTTTCATTCTTAAATACATTTCAAGATGATTTGGGCATCTTTATGAATAATGAATTTAATGCAAATATCTTAAAAACTATACAAAAACAATACTTTCCCCTCACACTCAGACTGCTTACTCCGAGTGGTGGTCGCTGAGACAGAAGCACTCCTGAATTATATCATAATGACATTGCTTCGTGATTTTCTGCCAAGTTAAAAAAGAACATCCCGGTAGCAACTATGGCTGCACAATCTGTAATGTAGAAAAATTGATGGCATGCATCGTGATGCATCGAGATATTGCATCGACTTGAATTGTTGACCTGATAATCGTAATCGAATCGTTAGACTAATGAAGGTTCACACCTCTAGTGAGTGTAGTATGAGAAGTGGAGAGAGAGAGTGAGACAGAAGGATTGAGCACAAGAGAGATGCCACTTTTATAGACAGAGTAAGTGAGAGAGAAAAAGAGAGAGAGCGAGAGGGGAGCACACAAAAATACAGACAGACAGTGTTCAGGAAAGATGCTGCCTTTACAGTGTGTGTGAGTGTGTGTGAGGTGTGTGTGCTTGTATGTTTGAAAGAGTGAGAGAGAAAGAGAAGAAATAGTCCTAGAACATTCTAAGTCCTCCGACCCCTGAAGACATCCATATCTTAAGTGGCGTCCTAAATAAGCTTCGAGTGAGGTCACAGCTCTGCTCGCTGCCGCACGCTGCATCCTCAGAGTCAGATCCCACAAATTACAGAAAAACATTAAGAGGCGTCTTTCCCAGCAGCCCCTGCGGCCACGCCACGCTCCTAACGAGCGCTAGCGGCGGCTATTTTTAGGCCCGGACGAGTTTAACCTACTTCTCCTGCCCCACGCGCTACCGAGAATCCGTTTATCTCTCCCTCTCCCTCATCTACTTTTACTTTGCAATAACTCATTATGACAAAGGGTTAGAGGAGGAGGGACATGGAAGACTGAAGCCGAACATGGACGACAGGGGACAAAGCCAGTGAAGTACAAGGACAGGGGTTTGAATCGGGTGGCAGGGGGGAGCATATAGGGACAGTAAAGGTGGTGAAGTATGCAGTAAAATATGCTTCAGATGGAAACAATAAATAAAGCACATTAATTGAATTAATTTATGTGCAGGTACAATTAATTTATTGCACGTCCGAAAAGTAACGCTTTTGCCCGGCATGTCCAAAGTCCGAGGTGTAATTTTATGCGGCCTTTAATCTTTAAATGTATGGCGTTATTTCGAGCATGCAGTTGAACACTCGTGAGGAAAATCTCGTCTTCTCGCGCTCAACAAAGCCTGCATACATGTTTATTTGTGATTGTGATTATTTGTCATTGTGAACACACCACAGCACAGCACACAGTACACCACAACATAATGTGACCTGTGCATTTAACCCATCTGTG